>OX382337.1:13554286-14224218 GCA_947507615.1 Hemithea aestivaria | reverse complement strand
ACTTCTCCTCCTCCCCCCTCATCCCTCCCCCTGCCTTCTCCCCCTTCCCCCTTCCCCCTTCTCCCCCTTCCACCTTTCCCCTCCCCTCCACATCCCCCTCCCCCTCCCCCTCCCTCCTCCCCCACCCCTCCCTTCTCCCCCTCCCCTTCCCTCCTCCCCTTCCCCCTCCCTTCTCCCTTCCTCCACCCCACCGTCCCTTCTCCCCCTTCACCGACCCTTCTCCCCCTCCACCCACCCCTCCCTCTCCCTTCCCCCACCCCTTCCCCCTCCACTTCCCCCTTCGCCCCTCCCCTTCCCCCACCCCTTCCCCCTCCACTTCCCTCTTCGCCCCCCCTCCCTTTCCCCCTCCCCTTCCCCCCTTCCTTCCCTTACCCCTTCCTCCTCCACTTTCCCCTTCCCCCTCCTTCTCCCCCTCCCCCTCCCTTCTCCCCCTAACCTCCTTTCTCCCCCTTCCCCTCCCCTTCACCCTTCCCCTTCCCCTCCCCTTCACCCTTCCCCTTCCCCTCCCCTTCACCCTTCCCCTCCCCTCCCTTCTCCCCTTCATAACGCGCGATAAGGAACTTCGTTCCAAAAAGGGGGAACTACTGAGAAGTGATCATTCCCACTAGATCCCCTTTTCAAAAAAGGGGAGCTACTGAGAAAAAAAGTTCCTACTAGATCCACTAGGGAACTAAAAGGGAAACTAGTGGGAATGATCCAAACGACGGGGTGTTATAAGTTTTTAGCCCCCGACGCAAAAACGACGGGTGTTATAAGTGTTTAACCCCCGACGCAAAAACGACGGGGGGTTATAAGTTTTTAACCCCCGACGCAAAAACGACGGGGTGTTATAAGTTTTTAACCCCCGACGCAAAAACGACGGGGTGTTATAAGTGTTTAACCCCCGACGCAAAAACGACAGGGTGTTATAAGTTTGACGTGTCTGTCTGTCTGTCTCTGTGTCTAGGTTATTATATAGTATCAAAGTACTCGTCAATACGAATCAAATGAGCCCAAACTCGATGTAATTGCGTCGTTTAATTACGGAATTCCTATGTCCACCTTTCAGCTCCATCATCAGATCAGCTCCATATCATAATAATATTGCATTGCCATCCGATTCAAATATGCATGCAAAATTTCAGCTCAATCAGAATCCGGGAAGTGGATCAAATTGAACTTGCAAGATTTGATTATAGACAGACAGACAACAGACAGATGTAAGTAAAACAAGTGAAATTTTAAATAAAACTTTTTAAAAACAAGCTTTTATTATTATTACTACCCAGCATCATAAAGTACTTGTCAAGGCGAATCGTTTGAGCCCAAACTCGATGGGGTTGCGTCATTAATTACGGAGATCCTATGGCCATCTTCCAGTTCCATCATCAGATCAGCTCCATGTCAAAATATTGCATTGTCATTCGATTTATACATGCATACAAAATTTCAGCTTAATCGGACACCGGGAAGTGGGTCAAATTAAAGTTGCAAAATTTGACTACAGACAGACAGACGGACAGACAGACAACAGACAGGTGAAAGTAAATAAAAGCTTGTAATAAAACGGACTTTAATATCAACAAACACTGAAGTACTATAACATTATGTGACCAAAAAAAAAATTCCGTTATTATTATATAGAGTATCAATTTTTGCGGTCCAACTATAATCGCACTATATGTGTGGGTTAGCGACGAGAATAATTTGGAGCGCGGAGCGATACGTCCACTCTCTGAGAGGGCTCTGGCCCGAGTGAAGCGAGAACCGACGCGGGCCTCGTTTTATAGTGATTTTGAAAAATTCGGCAAAAATATAAATATTACATTTTAAGTAAATTTAAAAATACGATTGGATCAAATAAATGTTATTATTTAATGGTAAGTAATTATTTTGAGTAAATATAAAAGAGTCATGTATAAAAAAAAATGTTTTGTAAACAGTAATTTCGTGATAATTTCACATCTTTATGATTTTATTTTAATAAGAAATACCTATAATTCAAACTTTTCCTTAATAAATATACTAGTTTAGGATCTTTCCAGTAATAGTAATTTTTTAGATTCTAATAAAGACATGTATATTTGGATATACCCATGTCCAAACATTGCTTCAGAAGTAAATCTATAAAACCTTTATGCATTAACCTTGACGTAATTTAAAAACGGTCAAAACTAAAAAGGTTTTTCTGTATAAATTGATTAGATTACAAGTTCTTTTAAAGTTGTGAGTAAAAGTACCGTTCTAAAATAAGTATTTTCAAAATAATTCATGTTTGAACATCACAGATTTGCGCTTGGGTCAACTACATGCTCTTAATTAAGAAATTAAATATCAGAGAAATTAGGAAGCGTTAAAAAGTTAAAGATACCTATGTTACTTTTAAAATTTGCGATAGTGGCGCCCCGCAAAAAGGACTCCTTTCGTGAAAAGCCCTCTAGCATTTATTTTGATTTTTCACAGTAGGCAATGGCGAGAATTTAGTTGTGAATATGGTGAAATACGCCGCGGTTTCACAAGCCGCAGGCAAGACTTTTGATCTTAGCACTTGGGCTTTGCACTTTGTACCGTGTGCCCCAGTGCTACCTGCTGCTGGTTGCTAATTTCAATAAGATAAAACAGTGACTAAACCTAGATGCTATTTTTACAAGCTTTTATTTACTTTCACCTGTCTGTCTGTCTATCTGTCTGCCTGTAATCAAATCTTGCAAGTTTAATTTGATCCACTTCCCGATTTCTGATTGCGCTGAAATTTGGCATGCATGTATAAATAGGATGACAATGCATTATTATTATGACATGGAGTTGATCTGATGATGGAGCAGGAAGGTGGCCATTCAATTCAATTCAAGCAATAAAAGCTTGTTTTTAATATATTTTTTTAAATTTCACTTGTTATCGAACTGAGGCCTCAGTTCGAAGTAGAAAATTCATTCCATATAGGTTACCTACCTATATGGAAAAAATTTTCTACTTCTACATACCGGGTATTATAAAATTACTATTATAAAAATAACGTAGATTGCATTATATCCGTGCTCACTCATGGAGTTATTACTTACTGTCGACATAAAAGGTTTACTGGACAGGGGTTTTATTAAAATTGCTTTTAGCTTTACTGGCTATGGTTTTAAAACACAGATGGATGGTATAAAAATATAATTTAGCACTATTCACTTATCCCACTTGCTCCTATTGTATCATTAACGACACACATCACACAACGTAAAAAAATATATATTAAGTAGGTAGATATTTAAGTATGAGGGTAGTTTAACATTATAAAATCAATCAACAATCTTAGATCAATTACTTATAACACCAAAAAAAAAGAAGAAGTGTAGAACCAAAAAAAGACCTAAAGACCTTAGTCCAAAGAAGTGAATTCAGGAGCTACTGACATTTTAATTATTAGATTAGATTAACAATGTAAATAATAGTAGATTTTTACCTTAGAAATGTAAGTTTTCAACTGTCTCTGTTGATCAAACTGTTTATTGGCTAATTTCAATTAGGTACCTACCTACTTTCGTACTCGAGTGCTCGAGTGGAGACCACAGACTAGCAAATGAAGCGTAGGACGTCCACCCATAAGATGGACTTACGACCTTATAAAGGTCGCCAGAAGACGCTGGATGCAGGTCGCTTCCAACCGGTACACAACCGGTAAATATGGAAGTCCAAAGGGGAGGCCTATGTTCAGCAGTGGACGTCCTACGGCTGAGATGATGATGACTTTTGTACTTTAAGCTACAAGCACAAGCGATTGCAAGTTTGAGTTACACTTAAATAATATTGGTAGGTACCTACATACATTTCGTCACGATTTCGCCAAAAAGCTCTTTTATGCTAATACACGCTTTAAAAATACTTGACAACAGTCATAATTACACTGCAAGACAGTTAAAGTGGCAATTTTGGTGAATTTATTGTACCTTCCGGCGATAACTGGGATTTTCCGCGGCCTAAATTAAATGTTATTGCGAAAAGAACGTGAAAAAATTTAGAAACGACCGATGTTCGAAGATATAATAATATAGATCCTGCTTACCTTTGCTTAGCTTTATGGAGGTAAAATATCTTGTAGTTATTTTATACGAGGCCATATGTGCAAAAATGTACCGTTACCTAACCATAAAAGATAGGCACCTACTTACTTATCTATAGTACCAGTGCCACGCATACATTCTGTAAGCTAGTATTTTTCGATAAGTATAAGTGTGTAGGTATGTGCGTTATTATTTGTGCTGACTCACAATAGTTAGGTGGGTATTCAATAGAATGTAGGCTCGAAAAATAATCGTGGATTAAACAGGCGTTTGTCCGCAATCTCACCTGCTGGCCCGCACACAGGCAATAATATTGAAGAATAGTAGATTGTAGAGATTTTCAATTTTCTTACCACTCAGTTCCAGTTTAATGCATACAAATATTCTCTTTTATATTAAAATTCAGGGAAATGCATAGATAACCTCGACGTTGAAATGTGCAAAAAGCAAAAAATGCTTTGAAAAGCTTGCAAGAAAAAATCTGGATCCGACAGTGACTAGTAGGGTACCTATTACCTACCTATACCTCTAAAAGAAAAATGAACGCTACACAACTCTTCATCCGTAGCTTAACACCTATTATGAAGTTTTTCACAAAGTCCTGCTAATGGCGTTGTAGAGAGCTGTAATGAGGGTCATTAGAGCGTGAGCAGTCAAAGGATGTAGTTTTTAGCTTTAGCTTTGATCTACATATAATAAAGAACTGCACTCGATAATCTTGTAGAATACATACGAGTACATTTTATGGAAAAAGAGGAGACGGCAAGTGTGTAAATTTATTGGGAAGGTCCAAAAATCGGTGGACAACCGCTACACTTGAGGTTAACCCAATTCTAAACCTTAATGTTAAGAAACGCCTTTTAACCTAACGATTTTATGTCAAAAATGATTGATTTTCGTTTACCTATACCTAATCACTGCTACTGCCTACTCTGATCGTAGATCGCATCGGTTTGGGATGGGCACCTAACTTGGACAAAGACAACTAGCCAACTGGCCTGAGCTTAAGGAAAAAAGTAATTAATATCTAAGAGCTTACTGTTAGGACCTCACTTTCATTTTCACAAAACTACACATTTACCGGGGGTAGACTTCCTTTGCAGGAGGTCGTCTAGGTGGGTACCCCAACAGTGCCAGTTATCCTACCGCCTGAGCAGTGATGTTTGCACATCACTGCTCAGGCTAAAATTCTAGTATAATTTGTAAGTCGGAGATAACACTATAAGTAGAAATTTCATGTTCACATTCGTATAGAAAAGTTGAAATTAGAAAAAATAATGGAAATATCACGCGCTCTTTGTCTGGGGAAATTGGAAAACGAAATAACACTCCGACACCCGTCTGTCGTCTCATTCTCATCATCAGACATTGAATAATGCATTACGATCTGCGTAATTCTGTGTTAAACACTGTACATTAATAGAAGAGCCGAGGACATTCGTGGAAGACACAACTTATCCATCATCATCAGAAGATTAAAACAAGTGAAATTAAAAAAAAAAAGTTTTAAAAACAAGCTTTTATTATTACTACCGTCTAGCACCATAAAGTACTCGTCAAGACGAATCAAATGAGCCCAAACTCGATGGGGTTACGTCGTTTAATAACGGAGTTTCTGTGGCCACCTTCCAGCTCCATCTACAGATCAGCTCGATGTCATAAAAATATTGCATTGTCATCCGATTTATACAGGCATGCAAAATTTCAGCTTAATCGGACACCGGTAAGGAGGTCAAATTAGACTTGCAAGATTTGATTACAGACAGACAGACAAACAAACAGACAACAGACAGGTGAAAGTAAACAAGTGAAATTTTAAAAATACTTTTTAAAAACAAGCTTTAATTATTATTATCGTCTTGTATCATAAAGTACTCGTCAAGACGAACCAAATGAGACCAAACTCGGTGGGGTTGCGTTGTTTTATGACGGAGTTCCTATAGCCACCTTCCAGCTCCATCATCAGATCAGCTCGATGTCATAAAAATATTGCATTGTCATCCGATTTACACACGCATGCAAATTTTCAGCTCAATTGGAAACCGAGAAGTGGGTCAAATTAAATTTGCAAGATTTGATTACAGACAGACAGACAGACAACAGACAGGTGAAAGTAATTAAAAGTTAGAGACAGACAAACAAGCGCACGGCCCGCCTGATGGTGAGCGGTTACCGTCGTTCCCAGTATATATTTATACTCTTTGCCGTCGCCTATGGTTCCTGCAATACCAGTGGCATTAGAGACGCGACGCGATAATAATAATACCTATGAAACTACTTGTTTAGTAATTTATATACATAATATTATAGAAAATTTAAAAGGTAGTAAGAGATAAAGTTTATTTTAGGTAATCCATAACAGTGTAAGTTTCATCAAAATACTCTTAAAGTATTTTTGGGTAAGTGTTTATCATAAAAAAAACATGTAGGTACCTCTAGATAATTTAATCAGTTTATATATTTATTTCTAAATTTCACATGTTTACGATGGTTCTCTTTTTGCACAGTATCTAAATGAGATTCTGGGCAACACCTGTTTTTATTAAATTAATATTAATGTTAAGGAAATCTGAAAATTGGAATATATGGCGAGACCTTTCACCTACCTAACAGAAAGGTAACAAATTTAGGCGATCCTTGAGTTTATTATCTTGTTATATCGAATTACAACTTTTTTTATACTAATTAGGCTAACCAATAAATTATTTTCTTTCTTTTTAACCCTTGACCACATCCCACCTGATGGAAAGTCCAGATGCGATCGACGATCAATCACGACTAAGCGTACTTATAAATACACTATTACCTTTAATTTCGTAGTTTATCCAGATCCAGACTGTTCTGCAACTTTTGTTCACATTATGTCCTTAATTTAAAATCGTAAGAACTTTTATGCATTTTAATTTAAATTTTCAAAGTTTCCAAGAGTTCATTCGCCTTAGTCCCTGGCTTCACATTTTACTAACATGCAATTAAGTGAGCTACGTGCAAAGCAAAGTTTGTTCTAGCCTAGTGCATGCGTAAAAGCGAGTGAAAACCCAACATAAATGAATTTGGCCGACCGACGCGTGCCAAATTTGGGCCATTTCTGCTAAAATAGCAATTTGGACGGCATAACGTTTGGCGTAATTGCGCTCTAGCCTGTGAACCACGGTAATATGTGCGGAATTCATACTTGGTTGATGTCGCAGACTACTTAGGTACTTGATAAGACTATATCGATCATTGTAAGATTGTATCAGAACTGGCGTGATTAGCACAGTGACGTTCTTGCCCGTTCTTCTCATACATATATTTAATTTCAGAATGGGTGGTAGAGTCTTAAAATAAAATACATTAATTTGATAGTATTTTCTTCCCAAGTGCTCTATTGTAACCTATACAATAAATCCTTTTGATTGATTGAGTGATACGAGCCGATGAGCAAGCTACTGAGACAGCAGTCACCAATTGTGTGCGTTAGACTGCATGTTTTTCTCACTTCTGACATTTCAGGCAGCTTATGATGGCTGTTCCTATTTTATTTATTCCGTGGTTGATGCAACTAGCGTATAGTAGGAGGTCTTGTAAGTACAAAGTGCTTAGTAAAAGTAGAGCGTTTGCCAACTTATTGTTGGCACAGAATACTACATCCTACAGGAAACCTACTTAAGGTGGTAAAACAATCCAGTTTAGACTTTTTCACCTTTTATTACACCTCCTGTAATACTGGTATAATTAAAATATAACATTTCCTTTAAATTCTATAGTAAAAAACCTTTGTATTCTATTAAGAGGTATTATATTCAATGGAGTTTGCACGGTGAAATCAAAACTGAAGCAAGAAAAATGATGTTACGGTTGTTTGTCATCTCACTTACTCATACTTAATACGTAGAACGTAGGTTTACGATAGCATTTTGTTTTTAATTTGTATGAGGAAAGTGAAATGGCAAACAACCGTGACGTAATTTTTCTTGCTTCAGTTAAGTGTTCACGTTGCAAACTCCATTGTAAATAAACTTCTTGTTATTATGTGCCTCGTTATAAAACCTCTTTGGAATAAACCTCTTAGCGTTACTTCGCACAAAAATTGACGTCTACGATGTGACAATCATTCATGTTCATTTCGACGTGACGTGAGAAATATTGGAAAATACGAAAAAATGAGTTACTTAATAACACCAATAAAATCACTGATGTAATACATAAAAATACTCTTTTTACTCCATTCACAAACTATGAATATGATCATTCCACTCCATGACATAAAATAAGTATTGCAAGTTTTAAAACATGGCACCTAAAAAAGATAAAGGTAAAGCAGCGAAGGATGCAAAAGGAGGGAAGCCTGATCCAAAAGGAGGTAAAGCTGAACCTCCAAAGCCGCGGAAGATCCCACCACCACCAGCTTGCTTTACCCCTGAAGATATAGCCAGGTTTAAGGAGATGTTCAAGGCTCATGATGAAGAAAACATTGATAAGGTTACTAAGAACAAATGTAAATAATAGAACAACTGTGTGCAATTATTTGTAGTGATATCTTACTTTTTTTTGATGTGAAGAAAGAAGTAAGAAGACGAGCAAGACGCTCTCCTGATGTTAAGAGATAACGCTGCCCATAATCAGTATCAGGGTAAAATTTTAGGTGCACCATAATATCTGCATGTAAGTTAAACTCATTTATTTCAAGTAAATTATTTGCGAGCAAATTTTTGTAAATTAATTTTAGAGCTCCACTTTCCATTCGGAACGTGTTTCGATGTCGTGTTTCGATTTTTTTATAATTATTTTTGTAGGTAAATTGTTCCTCTTGGTAAATGAAAACATAAAATCTAGTTTACATCGCTACCATGCTAGGCATTTGTATTATAATTTAGTGACTCACTGAACCAAAATTGTGCTTCAAAATATAATAACAATTTTCCTTTGACGTGGCTTCAGTCACGTAATAATCAGGTGCTAACTAAACGCTTATGAACAATAAACTCGTTCTATGTGTAATTTTGTCGCCGCCTAATATTGTCATATTCAAAACCACTCATCCTCAAATTGATAAAATGTGGGCTTTGTCGCATATTCCGTGTATTAATTATACGTTGACATTTTCAAGTGAGAAATTAATATTATGTGGAAGGTCGGTTTATAATTAGATTTTGATGTTGCTGTGGTTATTTCTATGATCATTTATTGGTTTCTGTGGTTAGTTGTTTGTTCATTTTGCTAAAATAATCATACTTATTTTACTCGTATTTCTGTCTTCGCATATACGAAAGATAGGATGTAGAGGTATGGCATGATTGAAAAAACCAAAACCACTAAGTCGATTGCGCAATATAATTGGTAGTAAGTGGTGATATTTCTTGGTTTTATCCTCAGAAAAGTTGCCTAATTTTGCCATATACTCGTATTTAAATAAATTTCAGATCATTTGGCCCGTTATAGAGTGATTAAATACAAACACACATTTTCGCCGTCATTATATTTGTGTTATTAAATTTGAATAACATTTCCAATTCATTTACAGGTCCCCTTAGAAATGATCCCACTTATGCTCCGAAAACTCGGTTTCAATCCAAAAACAGCCGAAGTGAAAGAACTATTCCGAATATTCCTTGAAGATGATTTAGTAGACACCGTGGAATTCCACGAATGGCTGTTCATGATTGAAGCCAAAATGGGTTGGGGTGACGACTTCGAGATAGTAGTCACTAAAGCTTTCTCAGCGTTAGGACATGATGACGAAGAAACAGGTGTTTGCGAGTTTGAAGTTCTCCGTGAAGAATTATTCAATTGGGGGGAACCTTTCGAAGAAATAGAGTTCATGGATTTTATTAAACTGGCAACCAAAGACAAAACTCTGACTATAGATGACGGGATGTTTAATTACGTGAAGTTTATAGAAAATATGAATAAGAAGGATGTGAGGTACATCAAGGAGCCTATCAACTTCTTCAAGTTAGACCAGAAGACGCTGGCTGCGATGGCTCAGGCGAAGGCGGCAGAAGAGAGGGAAGAAGAAGAGAAGAAGGAAGCTGAGAGAAGGGCCAGGGAAGAGGCTAAGAGGTTGAAAATGATCGCTGATGGATTAATACCGCCTGATTAGACTGTATGATTAAACACTGACTACTACTATACCTATAAAAAAAACTTAACAACAAAACAATGTTATAAGTATGCACTCATGACCTTGTGATTGTTTTTTCGGTTTCATATCGTAAAATTCTTGATCACATCTAAATAAATAAAATGAATATATTGATATGATGGGGATTTTTTTCTTCGTATGTGTAGTTTAGTTTGACTAGCTACGCCCTATGGTTTCTACATGTTCCATGATCTAAGTGCGAACAAATTAAATCTTTTTCTGTGTCTTGAAGCACTAGAATGATTAATGTTGACATAAATTTAGTGTATGGTTTAATATAAATTATTACTATATGTTTTGTGGCACGCACTGTAATAATAATAGTATACTTACCTAGCAATAGCCTCATTAACCATCCATTTAGAATACACATCCATAGCCTAGTTCAAGTAGTTTCCATTAATTAGCAATAGTCCTGTCACTTGGCGGAGACTGTCTTTGAGCCCATTCTCTATGGATGGACTCACAGACAGACTCCAATAAGTGTCACCCATTACATTTATATTAAAAGCTCAAAAGGGCCTCTGCGCGTTGGACTTTTTTGTCTCCGTGTACGCCTATAAAAGGCCCGGGCTTAGCCCGTGTTTAAGAGCGACATAGTATACTTATATTATAGTACTTTGTAATATTGTGCCATAGTGTGGCTCTATATAAAGTGGCAAACATCTAAACCTGGTGTTTGTAATATTAGTTTAATATTTTGCGAGAAATTGTTAGGGGTAATGTTTAGAGATTTTACGCATGAGATATAATTTATGGTAAAAGTAAATGGATATGAGGCGTGAAATGGCCTGCGATACATATTGTGAAAGAATTGCTTCAATTTTGTGTATAACCAGGGAAAATTCATTAAAAGTTATTTTGCATCTGAATGTAGTTATACCTTTTTTATAGCATATTATAAGGCCTATAACATAACAGCGGCCATCTTATTACTGGGAATAGGTGCTCGAGATCAAGTTTTATAAAACTTGTACAATATTCATGCACGAAGGAGTTAGCAAGTTCTGCATAATATCGTAGGCTTCTAAGGCAAGACTCGTAGACTGCAGGCAAAAAATATCGTAGCACGTTCTACGCTCGTAGCTGGAGCTACGAGCTACGTAGCACTTTATGAGAATTTATGTTTAAACTATAAGCGGATACTCAGTGTTGGTTTAACACGCTTAAAAGTAGAAGTAGTAGTAGCCAGTATGCTATTCTATCTATCAATAACCTAAGTCTATGTATACTCGTATATAAGAGTAGGACTATTGGGAGTTTTGTTTTACTGGTAAGTCTACTGGGCACAAAATTCCCAATGGTCTATTATTATTACTAGTAAATCTATTGGGAAAGAAATTCCCTGTAGTCCAACTGGTAAGACTACGGGGTAAGACTACTGGGAATAAGCCAAAACTTTGGACAAAGACACCAAAATTCAGGTCAATCCTTCCATTTGTTTAGGTGAAAAGAAATAACATATATACACAAATGGGGAACAGGGAATTACTTCACAGGTTACATACGAACTATCGTTTTTATATTTGCTTTGTGTAAAGTTTCTTAAAACTTATTTTGTGAACAAGAATGAAATATATTATGTTCCAAATTACTTCTGGAACATTTATTACCATATCTTTTCAACCAATCTTAATTAACATCGCATTTCATACGATACGTTTATTGATGGAAACTCAATTAGCGCGCTTTCATATGTACCTACCTGTGTGGTGATTTTCACAGTATGATTTTAACTCAGAACCAGTTAGAGTCTTGTGCTGAGTCTTAAATAAAATACAATGAAGTAATTGTAAAATTTACTAGCAATGGTACTCAATTGTAGCCGATTTTAATAAATGCATTTTAATTTTGCAGTTGTGGATGCTTAATACTTTTTTTGCGTTGGAAATTAATTTTTATAAAGACACGGCGCGTAGCTGTACGTGTGAAAATGTACTTAGTTCTAGCAAACTAGGTAAATAGGTGTCTTTTCCAGTATCAGAAAATTGGATCAGCATGCGAAGAGAGCTTTTAAATCAACTCTGTTAGGAAAATAAGACCGTATTTTTAAACTTTAATTTTCCCTCTAATAAAGTCACAATAAATCATGAGATATATTATGCCTAGCTTCAGTAAAATTTCTTCAACTGCATCATCTTCAAAACCCTATTATTAGCAAAGGATTGGGTCAAACTTTATAGTGGATAAGATAGATAGCTATGTAGATAGATAACACTAGGAGGAGGAGTACTAGCTATACGTGCTATGTGTGTGTGTGTTTTCTCCTACGTACATGGTTATAAGAAGAGATCGCTATTAGCGATAAGACCGCCATCGTTACACTTTTAGATTATTTACTATGTCATATAGTTATTTAGTTTTTACTGCTTTTGTGGTGTACAATGTAATTGATATATAGAAAAAAAAGTGGAAGTTAAAGTGTGGATGCATGTGTTTGTTGCCTTTCATGCCTATACGACTGAACTAATTGAGCTAAAATTTGGTATTTAGATAGGTAAACGCGGAGTAACATAGTATAGGCCACATTTCATCGCAATAAACAACTAAGCCCTGACAGTAAAAATTCACTTAAATATACTAAATAAATAGGTGAATTTTTTTTTATCTTTTCACACCTAAACTACTTAACCGATTGAGCTGATATTTGTGGTAATTTATATTTTTTGTTATTTAAATTTTTATACCACACAGCGAGTAGCACCGCGGGCGTACAAAGTTATCTTTGAAAACAATTTATCTTATTACTGCAATAATACGTCTGAAAATAAAAAAAAGAAATAAAGTCACAATCCAGTGTAATACTCTAAATATTGTGTTAAATTGCATGGAATAATACTTTTATAAATAAAGAGTGGTTCTGGAAATAATTCAAACGGACAAAACAAGTTAAGAGCTATCGAAGCTACGAAATAATAAGTTCTTTGGAATATAAAGTTTTATAAGAATCAGAATACTGGGGCAATGGTTGGGGAGATCGACTAGGCTTGAATATACAGTTCTATATTAAGTTCAAATAAAGTCACTTAGGTTAATAAACTTTAAAAAAACTTGGAAATTCAGGCTATATTTATTGTCCTAGATCTGTGAAGTGAGCCATTATAATAGTACTTATTAATACAAATACTATTATGGCTACTTCTGTCCCATAACACACACACACCCACACCACACACACACACACACACACACACGCACGCACGCACGCACGCACGCACGCACGCACGCACGCACGCACGCACGCACGCACGCACGCACGCACGCACGCACGCACGCACGCACGCACGCACGCACGCACGCACGCACGCACGCACGATCGCACGCACGCACGCACGCACGCACGCACGCACGCACGCACGCACGCACGCACGCACGCACGCACGCACGCACACACACACACACACACACACACACACACACACGCGCGCGCGCGCGGACGATAACTATAACCTATGATAATGTAGGTACGTGCTTACATTATTCCTAGTTTACCTTCCGAACACTTTTCCTCGTTTCCTAATTCGATTACAACAATGATCGATCAAAAAGTTTGTTCTCCAACTCGCAAAGTATAATAAAAACCTCGGAAGTCCATCAACATCGAGTGCTCGAGGAAATCCTCTGAGAGCATTTCTGAAGACAGGTTTTAGTTGCTTATTACGTAGTAAACTATTCCTTTTTTATCACGTTTCCTGAAAGATATATCTTTGAATTA
Organism: Hemithea aestivaria; assembly: GCA_947507615.1. Taxonomy (NCBI): domain Eukaryota; kingdom Metazoa; phylum Arthropoda; class Insecta; order Lepidoptera; family Geometridae; genus Hemithea; species Hemithea aestivaria. The sequence goes on along the minus strand of OX382337.1, from coordinate 14,210,348 downwards.
AAATAAATTAATTAAAATTTAAAAATCCATTAAATAATAGTAAGCATCGCTTTATTTCATAAAACTGTATGATATTAACAAATAATAATATCTACTTATTTTATGATATGTAATTTTTTAAGCAAAGCAGTAAAAAGACGAACAAATCACTCTCCTGTTGCGTAAAAAAATGATTTCCCAGTCAGTAATAGTGAATAGAAAAAATTGGCTCAACTTCTTACTTCGTTGTATTAAAAAAAACATCCTCCAGTTATATATTATAAGTACGTATAAGTGAACCATCAAGTTGATGGCATCTTATATCCAATTACAGTATGAATCGATTCCGCTGTTCCACGAAATTGCATGGGGCTGTAATAACAGCGCTGCATTTACTATTATGGCTCGATAACTATTAACTGTTCGATATAAGTAGCCTTTTGTCTATACGTTGTATAAAGAAATCTGACCTACTTACAATAAAATAAGAAATCACAGATAAAACATCTATTTACTTTTTATACATATATAATATACATATATATTATACAACATTTTGGTCTTTCACACTGAAAAAAGTAGTACTCTATAATATGTATGTAAACCAAAATTAATCTGCATACGAATTTGAATTTTCAACCTCTATTAAACAGACTCTAGAGGTATATTTTCAAAATTCCTTTCTTATTATTATTTGTCTAAGTAATAAAAGAAAACTTCTTCTTCTTGTGGTGCCATCTCCTATTTCCGGAGGTCAGCAATCATCATCGCTATCTTAACTTTTGAGACAGCCGCACGGAACAGGGATCTTGAGCTCATATTGAACCACGTTCTGAGGTTTTTGAGCCATGAGATACGTTTTCTTCCTGGTTTTCGATTCCCCTGAATCTTCCCTTGAATAATAAGCTGGAGTAGTTCGTATTTCTCACTACGCATTATATGGCCAAAGTATTGCAACTTTCTTGTCTTGACAGTGTTTAACACTTCGACTTTCTTGCTAAGCATCTGCAAGACCCTCTCATTGGACACTATCCGTCCATGATATTTTCAGTATTCGCCTATATACCCACATCTCGAAAGCTTCTATCCGCTTACTGGTGGTTTCTGTTAGGGTCCATGACTCGACTCCATACAAAAGAACTGAAAACACATAGCATCGTGCTAAACGCACTCTGGTAGCGAGCCGAAGAGAACGAAAAGAAAACTATGTATGTTCCAAATTTCATCATTCTAAGTTCAGGAGTTTCGTATCCACAACGACGAGTTTTTAATATAACAAAAAGAAAAGAATTTTCAATATTTGTTCAGGGTTCCTTGATTTATCGGTGAACTTACATAGGTACATGAAAAAAACCGATGAGTCATTAGCCATTGCCTTTTAGAAATAGGTTTAAAACCATATGTATAAATCATATGGTTTTTAATCGCAAAATCGTTTTTAAAGCATCGTCAAAACCTTCTGATCTGTAGTCAAAATAGAACAGCAGAACCTGTGGGGAGAACTTCTGTGACAGTGTGATCCTATGAAAACGAATTTGCGCAAATTGTGAAACATTATAGAATCGATTTGAACTCAAATTAACAAGATGTCAGATCTGAATCTATCCAATCTGCTTACCCGAAAATCCCTCAATAGACTTATCGAGATTCCAAATCGAGATTTGTTTTTTTTATCTTTGAACTGAGAGAAAAACGTGATGAGGTCATTGCCAGCAGTGAGATATATTTAGCTGTTTTTTTTTAAACATGTTTTGTGATTATAAGTGGTTTAATGATGTTTTTAGCGCGGCTTTATCTACGTAGAGAAATTCTATCGTAGTGGAGATCTACTCCGCTAAGGATTTCTCCACCATTTCTATTTTCGTCATAAAATCTATCAATTGCAGTGTTCCAAATTTCAACCGAATGCATTGAACGGTTTAGGCGGTGCGTTAAAATAGACCAGTCATTCAAACTTTCACTTTTTTATTTTATATACTATTATTTTTTATTTTAGATTCGTTTTTGCTTGCGGTTTTTCTCGCGAGGAGAAATCCTTTTTAGCGGAGTTCTACGTCATTAAACTTATGTGTTTCAAATTACAACCAAATCCGTTCAGCGGTTTGGGCTGCACGTTGATAGGTCAGTAAAGTCAGTCTGACTGACTGACTGATCTGTCTCTCTTTTCTTTTATATATCTAGATAAAGGGAATTAGCCCCTCGCTCTGATTGGTTCTAGTTACGTAAGTCATGTAACTGGAACGAATGACCAAATAAACAACACCAGGTGTTCCGGAGACTATGTGATTGATTGGCGCGGTTAATATGGGAACTTGGCTATGGAAGGCAGTTAGACGAGTTAACCGATATAATAGGAGGAAAGGTTCATAATATGTTGGAATACTTTACTTTTTAACCCCCGACGCAAAAACGACGGGGTGTTATAAGTTTGACGAGTCTGTCTGTCTGTCTACGTGTGTGTGTCTGTCTGTGGCATCGTAGCTCTCGAACGGATGAACGGATTTTGATTTAGTTTTTTTTGTTTGAAAGTAGAGTTAGTCGAGAGTGTTCTTAGCCATGTTTGGTGGAAATCGGTCCAAGATGGCCGCCGCTACAAAATGGCGGATTACTTTTTTTCTCCACGACCCCATCAATATGGATATCAAATGAAAGAGCTTGACAGTAGAATACAACCCACTATAGTGAATTTAAAATTCAAGATGGCCGCCACCACAAAATGGTGAATTACATATTGCGTTGGGGGTTTTTTAAAATTTTAATTTAATTCACTTGTTATGTATGTGCAGTGTGCAACACATTACAAACGTCGGTATAAATATATAGTATAGCTTCATATCATTGATGTAGAATATTTGTCTATGGATCTCTGTGCTTCATATAGCACGATATAGCTTCAGTACAAATTCGTGTCCGTCACACACGTAGCTATAAATGACAAATAGTCGAATCCGCCATTTTTAATTTTGACTAGGATATAAAACGACTTGGCCGTTTGGCCATCACTAAAATTATATAGCAAGGTATAGCAAGGCCTTGCTATACGATGCTACGTAGTACCAGGATCCATATAGCACGGTATATACGGTAGCGACGTGTGTAATACGCTTTCTGTTTAATAATTTTTTGTACCAGGCTTGCTTAATATTTACTTGAAAGATAGATCCGCTTGATCTATACAAAAATATTTATATGTGTAAAAATGGTGAGTGGCGAGGACCTCACATTCGCTGTAATACCTAGGGTCTTCTTGTCTAATGTCAAATTACTGGGAACCAGGTCGCACTGATTCGACAAGTGAGGTAGGTAGGCTTTTATACGACTTGATCCACATTTAGTTTCATATGGATGTAACTAATTTCTGCGTGTCCAACTCAATAACTAAATATGTCGGAAAGTTGTGTGGAGATAGGGAGTAAAAAAATAACAAAACTTATACTCGTATATTTTATTTTATTTCTATGCGGTCTATCCTATACGATCGGTCCAGACAAAACGAGACCCCTAATAACTTATGAATCGCCTTTTTCGACAAACAATAAAATAGCTTTTTAAGAATATCGCTTTTAGGACCTTTAGGTAAGTGGGACAAACTCTACATTATTTTCAGTAAATTCAGGCTACAAAGGCTGAAAACGACCTACTGAAAATATACATGAACGCTGTGACAACACAACAAAAAGTAAACAGATGGTGCCAGCCATAAAGTGCGAACAACTCTATCTCTCCACGTATGTAGCTATTGTGGAGCTATTTTTATTTTACCTGGAATATTATAATTGTGATTTTGTAAATAATAATAATAGATAATAATAAAAAACATAAAACATTTTTACAATGTTGGTTAATACTAGATAAACTATTACACTACTACTACTGTACTATCTACTATATATATATGTGTATGTGTGTGTGTGTGTGTGTCTATTACTGTAGCTTCTATATATTCCATACATATTGGATAATACTATATAAACTATTACATACTGTTGTTAAGCTACTATATTCCACACGACTGTTATTATAATGATTTGAGGCTCATGCTAATTGACCGAGAGCCCGGTTAGCGAGGATAGTCAGACGTTACCTCGTCGAGTCAGTACCCGGCTAATAACAAAGAAACCGAAAGTAAGGATTCGTGACAATAAGCCCTGAAATAATCTCTAACATTATTATGGCATTCTAGACTCTTTGTTATAAATTAATCTCTCTCTTGTCTCTTTTCATTAAATAGCTTTGACCGAGTGTAACGAGCCTTACGAGCCCTTACGAGCCAGGCTCGTAGACTAAGAGAGACAGAATCCTTTTGTTTCCGTATATTACAATTAAACGCTTCATATGACAATTCATACAGTATTTTATGTGAGCAACGTTCCCGTAGCTAATCAACTCTGCAAACTAAAATTGTCTCATTGCTCGTACCACGTTTCAATTGAACTCCCAGGTTTAATCTATTCTCGATAGCTCTTTCATTTTTCTATTACATCCACTGAATTGAAAATGGCGTCGCAGCGATTGTCCGCTTTTCCGTGGATATTGTGATTCGCAATACTTTTGTGCAGTGTGGTGTGTTGCGAGCGTGCAATATGAAACCGATACTACGGATTATTAAAAAATAGAATGCAGGTTCTGTTTTGATACCTCAAAAATATTAAAACAAGTGTTTCAGTAAAAACTGTAGGTAATAGACCTACTCGCTAAAATAACATGGTTTTAACGTTAGCGAAGCCTAAGTTTTAGTTTTAAAAAGACAGTTATAATAGTTTCTTAATTCTAGAACTTTTACCACGGTGAGATATGTTCCTTCCTACCTTTATATTTTATAGTGTACAAATGCATCAGCACATAATTTCTTAAATATAGGTAGGTACATGTTTAGATAGAAGTAATGCTTTAAACTCTAACAGTAGATTTATCATTGATCGACGGGTCCACAAATAGGTATGTATATTAGTACCTACTTTACCAATGATGAATTCATAATCAACTAAAAGAAACAATCAACACTAAAATCTTTAGGTATAAGGTTTTATAATAAAGGTATACCACAACTTTAAAGCAGTTAATCTTAAAAGAATGATTAATTCAAAATTTTATTTATAGCACGCTTGTCCTAACTGATATTTAAGGCTATAAAAGATAAGAGAACACCTGAAAGGTTAAGCTTAGGCCCATATATTATATTTAGATATATTTTATGTCTTTTAAATACTTTAAGCCGCGAAGGGCTAAGCCGGCTTTATTTACTTTAGTGATATTAAATACGTTAAAAATAGTTTCATTTTATTTTCTAGTGCTTCAAGTGAAACGAAAAAGTGAAAATTGAAAAAGGCATACACGCGCGTTATAAATCCTAATAATATTAAAGAATAGCACAGATAACTATTAATCACCAAGCATACGAAAATAACTTTAAACTAATACACATTTTAATAATCTAAGTTATACTCGTACACCTATTCGACTTGATGTTTGTATGAATGGATGTTTGTGACCCTTTATAACCCCAAAACTACTCAAATTGGTTGATTAGTGTTATCTTATTTCCCTAATTTGTTGGTGTTATCCTATTTTTAAGCAGTTAGATTTGTGAAACGTATTTTTTAGAAAAAAAAAGTATTATTTAACAACGTTTATTTCCATAGCTATGTTTATGTCTAATGCATTTTCTCTAGCTAAAGGACAACTTTTAGAAAATGCAAGTCCCAGTGTTGTACCAAAATAAGGCTTTTGACGAGTAGCTTTACAAACACCAAAAAATACAATATCTAAAGTTCTCCGAAACCCGCCCCAAACCATTCTTCAAGCCTCCAAAAATGTCTGACAAAAATCTGCTTTAATATAAATACAAGTAACAAAAACTTTGTCCTTTGTCCACCGAAAAAGTACTCGCAAAATATAGAGGTAGGTATGGTCCCAAAAGCTTGAAGTTAAATAAATTTAAGGCGACCTCAGAGATAAAAAAAAGTTATTTGCAGGCATTGGTCACTAGGTCTTAGCTAGGTCTAGGACATTGGTCATAGCACACTAGGGCTTTCTCACGTATGTATATATAAAATAATTTCAGCAATAATAAGAGAGTATTTTTCAAATGAACATTCATTAACACATGCAAATTTTAATAAGGCCCTTTTGTAGAAGAAGTAACTATTGCAGGAACTCTGTCACTGGTCACTTTCTATCTCGTCCGGTCTGCAACGTATAGCAATGTCCCAGGTGTCATATAGGACTGCGTAAGAATTGCCTAACTACATCTACAGATTATACCTAGTCAGGTCATAAGTATTGTCACACAGTAAAAACTTTTCTTTTAGAATGCTGGCCACAAAAAAGTTTATTGAATTCGAATTTCGAATTGTTCATGAAAATAAAAATGTATACTTTTTAGAATTTTACTCATTTTTAAATATGGAGTGGACGCTTAAAGAAGACCGTGTTGCAGTTATTGCGTTGCATCGTTGCGGTTACGCGCCAATTCAAACTTTTGACATACTGAAAATTTTGAATATAACCAAAAGATTCGTTTATCGTACCATCAAACGATACAATGAAGACTCTAGTGTAGATGACAGGTCAAGAGGTGGTCGCCCTCGGTCTGTTAGGACTCCAGCAGTGATAAAAGCAGTGATAAAAGGCGCGAATTCAAAGAAATCCCAAACGTAAGCAGAAACTGTTGGCCCTTCAGATGGGGCTAAGCAGAACCACGGTGAAAAGGGTGTTAAATGAAGACTTAGGGCTTCGGGCATATCGAAGAAAAACAGGACATCGTTTAAATGCTCGTCTAATGGACCTGAGACTGAAGAGATACCGCGCTTTGTTGAAGCGGTACGCGAGAAAAAAATATCGAGAAATTCTTTTTCGGATGAAAAAATTTTTACCGTAGAAGAGAGCTACAACAAAAAAAATGATAAGGTGTACGCACACAGTAGTGAAGAAGCGAGCAACCGTATTCCGCGTGTCCAACGAGGTCATTTTCCATCCTCGCTCATGGTATGGTTGGGAGTTTCTTATTGGGGCTTAACAGAGGTACATTTTTGTGAGAAAGGTGTAAAAACGAATGCAGTTGTGTATCAAAATACAGTCCTGACGAACCTTGTGGAACCTGTTTCTCATACCATGTTCAATAACAGGCACTGGGTATTCCAACAAGATTCGGCGCCAGCTCATAGAGCGAAGAGCACACGAGACTGGCTGGCGGCGCGTGAAATCGACTTCATCCGGCACGAAGACTGGCCCTCCTCCAGTCCAGATTTGAGTCCGTTAGATTACAAGATATGGCAACACTTGGAGGAAAAGGCGTGCTCAAAGCCTCATCCCAATTTGGAGTCACTCAAGACATCCTTGATTAAGGCAGCAGCCGATATTGACATGGACCTCGTTCGTGCTGCGATAGACGACTGGCCGCCCAGATTGAAGGCCTGTATTCAAAATCACGGAGGTCATTTTGAATAAACTTTATTGTCATAAGAATCTATGTTTTGTTAAGTTCATTTTGGTATATAAATGGTTACATAATAAATAAACTTGTTCCAATAATTTTATATTAAACATGTGACAGAATTTATGACCTGACTAGGTATATAATAGTATATTTTTTTTTCTTTTCTGTGTGCCTGTGTCTCTGTGCTTGATTAAATGTTTTTCTTTCTTTCTATTAGATTTGATATAACACTTTAAACTTTCGTGATTTAAATTCATGTTAATTTTATTGATCGGGACTTATCATGTAGATATTTTAATTACAGTTTTACAAAAACATATCTTTTATTTAAAAAAACTGTGTAATAAATAAGCTTTTTATACGAACGTATGTGTAATAATAAAAACAGCGTATACATATCTTTCTACTATTAGTCTACATAGTGATTTAGAATGTTATTTCCTTTCCGATTACGTAGATCTCTTACCGAATATCTATTAGGCAAATGTTACTACAGCTCCGGTAATATTTCACCCGATTTGTCGGCCCTGAAGTTCCATGAAAAACAGCTCCTAGAAAAAATCATCGTGCACATCAAAGTTTCCCTTCGATTCTATTTTCCCGTCTGAATAACAATCAAAGGATGTCTTATCCGTTTGGAATTAGGGTTATTTTACATGGTGATCGGAGTTTATGTAACAGAAAGGGTTCCTGCAACGCGAGAGTCAGTTTATTATGGTAAATATGTAAATTTATTTGTAAAACCATACATTAGGAGAAGAAGTAACATTGGCTGTTTCTCCAGTCACCCAAGTTTTTATAAAAATATTATTGCTTTCAGTTTTAAACCACCAAAGGAGATGGACCCGGGTCCTAATTTCGATGCGAAAAAGTCTACCAGTTTTCGCAGGGGAGAGGCAACGCCATCTGATCTGTAGGTAACGCAAACCAGTAATGATACCACCCTAATTACGAACACTGGCTTAAGATATACTCCCACAGGTATACCATGTACATGTACTGTTACAACTAGTTTTATGCGGTTTATTTATTTGGCAGCGGGAATCGCCTGACAGTAACGTATCCAGTAGGATGTCTAATCGAAGTATTATTGCGATAAATAAGGCAATTTTATATTGAAAGCAATTTAACTTTTAAAAACAAAGCAACAATGGTATCACCCATTATTCTGCGGAACAGAACAGTTGTCTAAAGTAATTTCGTTGGACAGATAGGTACTGTTATAGGGCACGTTCGATGTAGAAATTCGTTTAGTTTCCGAATGCAATTTGGTTAGACTTTCATTCGGTTCGTGGTTGGTAATAACCGACTTTATACTCGTTTTTCAGTTTCGAACCATTCACGGTTGGAATATTTTGGACTGTTCTTTCATTTTCCTCGGCCTCTACGGATTGGTCTATATTCTCAAACATAAAACCCATCTCAAATACAATATTATGAATTGTTTCATCTAGCTTTTTTAGATCCAAAAACCTTCTTCACTTTTTTATTAACATATCCCTTAGACTTTTTTAATTTCCTCTTTTAACCCAGAAAAATGCGTTACGCATCGTCACCTTTCGCTGGAGTGGGCTGGGCGTCTCGCTGCTAGGTTCGAATCTCATCAGAAGTAGAATTTACAACGGTGCTGTGATCTGAGACCCTCATAGTATGCGAACTAGTACTAAATAATAGTTGCTTGACTTCCTTTTACTGTAATTCTGGAACGTGCATACATGTTTTATTGGTTATGGAAAAAAAAAGAAAAAAACATGATTTGTACTTACACTTATTTTACTTACATATCCTTTTTTTATTACTTTTATTTTCACATTGTACAAATAGCCTAAAGTAGCAGTACATCCGTGTCGAAGAGTCAATTCAGTCTCGAGAGGGCTCATTGAATATTCCATCGGTCACAGTTCAAAGCGTCGCCTGATGACGAACATTTCGATACAAAGTGAGAAACCTACCGTCTTACGAATAGAATCTTAAATAAGCACATTTGCAAGAAACTCTAATAACGGGTGCCGTTCTCCCATATCAGCCGCGCTTTGGGTTTTAAGTACAGATTTGTTTAAGATTAGATCGGTCATCCATATGAATCGATAGGATTTTTTTATAATAACTGGCGTCGCACGGGTAGTTCAATATTATTTCCATCATCATCATCATCAGCCTACGTTCGTCCACTGTTGGACTTAGGCGTCCCCCATGGCACGCCACTCAACTTGGTCCTCCGTCCCTCTCCTCCAATCGCTCCCAGCGATCCTCCGGATATCATCGCCCCATCTCGCCCAAGGACGCCCTACACTACGTTCCAATCATTTGCTTAATTATTTATATGATATTAGCACGATTAAGCAATGAAATAGATTATTATTTGTGAAACTTATTCGATGTGAGCACTGATGAGCGAGTTTAGAGTGCTTTTCACGAAAGGAGTCCTTTTTGCGGGGCGTCACTATCGCACATCTTTATAATATCTTTATAATTTCTCATATTTAGTTTCTTAATAGAATAGGTATATATAAAATTATTTAGGTTATGAAGTCCAGTAACAATAATAATCGATAAAATTAAATTTAGTTCCGCTAAATTCCGTGGGACCTCTTTCATTAAAAGGACTAGCTGAGACTGCATTCCACGAAATATATTTTTTAGAACCTCAGTATACTCTCATTGTTGTCGTTCTCTTCTTTATTTGTTCTGCGGTTTCAAGCCTTGAAAAACTTTACATGGAAGGGTAACAAAGGCTTCGTTTGAGTAAGTGAAACAGTTTTGTCAATTTGGCAAATCTCGTGGTAGGGAGACTCAAACGGAAGATTAAATTTCCATGACAAATCTTCAACTCGCGTGACTTATGTAATTTTAAAGTCTTAATATGTACCTTATGATATATTATGTGCTTTAATTATAATCAAAAGAGGAGATACGGTACGCGCTGTCGTTGCTATAGCCAAGCGAAAATGGGTCGAAAAGTCGAAAGTGTGGATTGCCGCGCCGATTAACGCTGAAGTAAACTTATGTGCATACCTGATTTGAATGGTCCATTTGGGAGCATATGCCGTATATTTCTTTTTATTTTTAATCTAAGGTTACGTGTTAGCAAGGCATTATCGCCTTTTTTTTGACCCAGGAAGAATGCGTTACGCATCATCACCCCACGCCGGTGGCGCGAGGCGGTATGTGGGACTCCCCCGCCGAAGATGGGTACGGCGGGGATAACCACTATAAAACCTAGGGGTGTTCCTGCGGGATGCCATAATGCCGGGGCAGCGGGTACGCCGAAGCACTCATCCGCGGCAAGACATTATCGCCTGATCTAAAGCGATGATGCGGTCTTAGATGGTAGCAGACTAAAGTTAAGGACATAATCAATATTTAGCATTTCTCGAACGTCCATTCTCCCAACACCCATTTATTTTATAGACACCCTTCAGATCGTATTAACAAATTCGTAAACTGCGTTGAGCTGTCCATTCAACGAGTGGCAGAAATTGCCAACCTTTTTATATTTCTATCTTTGCTAAGCTCTCAGAAGATTATCGTAATGGGCTGAAAGGAAGCAGGTAAAAAGGCACACCTTGCCTTCTTAAGCGATAAAAACACACTTTCCTAAACAAATTGTTTTTATTTAAAAAAAGCTTTAATTTTATCTGACTGTGTGGAAGGGTTTCTTAATGCGAGAAAATGTTTTGGTTCCAAAATGAACACTATACCTATAATTACAATAATATTAACACTCATCGATTGACTGAATTAAGTACCAGTCTCCAGTTTTGTCTGTAGAAAGTCATGTTTTTGTTTTATAATTAAGGTGGCATCTAAATTAAAAGAAAAAAACAAACCAAAAAAAACCGTATTTATTTTCCTTTTTCAAAAAGTCCATGAATATGGTGATAGGTGGTAATCCGGGAAGGGGGCGCCCGAAAAAGGTTTGGATGAACTGTGTGAAAGAGGATATGCGTGCTAGGGGAGTGGATGCAGATATGACGGATGATAGAGCAGAATGGAGGAGAAAAACGTGTTGTGCCGACCCTACCTAGTTTGGGATAAGGGCAGGAAGAAAAAAAATTTCCTTTTTCAGACATATGACAATGTATGAGACATACCGCACTACGCGGCAGCGGAGCGGCTTTTTTAAACAAATTACTTGGCCGCGCCGTGCCGCACCGCGCCGCTGCAGTGCAGTTGCCGCTTAGTGCGATTGCACCTTAACTTATACAGCATGCAATCATTATCGTGTACACTGAACAAGCGCTTTAATCCGGCTAACAGAGTTACGGACCGCGAGGCGCCGCGAGACAACTCAGTTACGGCTCGGTTAACTGGATTGTCTGTCCGGGCTACATTTGGATGATTGCGGTGTTCAAGATGCAACTAGGCTGCATTTAGCAGGTGAAATAATGTAGGTAAAGGAATAATATGGTAAGGTAACCTATAACAAGCTGTATGTCCGTCTGTAATCAAATCTTGGAAGTTTTTTCCAGAATCTTGGAAGAATTTGATCCAGTTCCCGATTGAGCTAAAATTTTGCATGCATGTATAAATCGGATGACAATGCAAAATTATTATGACATCATCATCCCTCAGCTGGAGCTGGACCTGGACCTGGAAGGTGGCCATAAGAACTTCGTAATTAAATGACGCAACCCCATCGAGTTTGGGCTCATTTGATACGTCTTGACGAGTATTTTGGTGCTAGATGGTAATAATAATAAAAGCTTGTTTTAAAAAGATTTTTAAAATTTTTACTTGTTTAAAGTATTTCCTTACTTATTTAAATGTAGGCACAATAAAAATAATATCAGTATCACCCACCCGGTAACATTTGCCTCAAGCAATGCAATTTCGTTATGAGGCTGCGCGTGCATGTGCAATCATATTAGCTGCAGCTTTGAAGCAGCGAGAATAACTTCTAACTTGCATTTTATTACTTTTAAATCATTTTGCTCTAGATTTCATAAACATTTTTGCTGTGCTCTTTTATTTGTTCTGATTCTGAGATAAATTATTGAAGAATAGGATTTTATAATATTTGTTTATTTATTTTTAACCTCCGACGCAAAAACGACGGGGTGTTATAAGTTTGACGTGTCTGTCTGTCTGTCTGTGTGTGTGTGTGTGTGTCTGTCTGTGGCATCGTAGCGCCCAAACGGATGAACGGATTTTGATTTAGTTTTTTTTTGTTTGAAAGTAGAGTTAGTCGAGAGTGTTCTTAGCTATGTTTGGTGGAAATCGATCCAAGATAGCCGCCGCTACAAAATGGCGGTTTACTTTTTTCTTCCACGACCCCATCGATATGGGTATCAAATGAAATAAAGTTGCTTCCCGCGTTTGTCTGTCCCTATGTATGCTTATATCTTTAAAACTACGCAACAGATTTTGATGCGGTTTTCATTAGTAGATAGAGTAATTCAAAAGAAAGGTTTATATGTATAATACATACATAATACGGTAGTGAAAAACAGATATTTTATATTAAGCGCGAAGAAGTGCGCGCGGTTCTACTAGTGATTAATATTAATATAACTATATTACAAATGAAATTCATCTTTGTAAATAAACGGCATAAACCCACTTGTATTTACTTCGGCTTCGTGCCGACCGTTTCGATCCTGTACGAGGATCTTCTGCAGGGAGTAGCTGCGGTTACGCGCCGGCGTCCGCGCCCCGCTTAGCACAAGATGAATTTAAATACTCACGAATCGTTTAGTGTACAAATGAAATGTTAAAAGTGTACATAATTATGTTGGCTCTACGCATAGCTGGGCATTAACTCGTTAATTAACGAAGTTAACATTTTGATTAACGGATTAACTTTTAAGTTAACTTACAAAAATGTTAACGGACACGTTAACTTCCGTTAATATGCAAAAGTCCGTTAATCGTTAATCCAATGCCTGCTATTTACCGCTTTACGACAAGAAGCATCGGAAAATTCGAAGGATAGAGATAGTTTAAATGGCGGAGGGAGCAATGCGTGTAACAACGATGATGACGAGGAAGACTTTTTCAATTCTGTCACTCAGTCTTTAGAAAAACCAAAGAGCTCAAACGCTTTCAGAGTAAAGCGCAAAGTCTCGTTAAAATGTGGCTAGACATGAAATCAAAAGACTCGTCCTATGCTGCATTCCTCGGGGAACAAAGATATTCATAAATCTATTGATTAATAAATACAATACTGCTATACCCTCAAGCGCTGTTAAACGTCTGTATTGTACGGGTAAAGACAATTTAACACCAAAACGAGCCTTGCTTTCAGATGAGAACTTCAGCATGTCATGAAGGGGAATATTATGCACCTTATGCCCGACGATTAAATTACACATTTTGAATTCACTGGACTTTATGTTTGAATTATACAAGTTTTTGTTTTGTTCCTAACCTGTTAACTTCCAGAACCTAAACCAACAGGTTTTATAAGTTCCCTAACGCAACGATATAAAAATGCAATTTTGCACATATTAACGTATTAACGATTAACGTTAACTTGCGTTAATTCTTCCGAAATTTAACGCTTTAACGTTTAACGAAGCTAACTTTTTTTGTAGCGGATTAACGATTAACGAAGTTAACTATTTGATTAACGGTGCCCAGCTATGGCTCTACGTCAGGTAGGAAGGGGTTTCTCCCGCCTACTTGTCAGGTTCTCATTTCAAATAGTGAGGTTTGCAGATTATTTAGGAATCATAATTAATAATTTTACTTAATGATATTAAACGCGCGAAAACTCACGTAATTAGTCTAAATAAGTTTGATGTGAATTCCTTGAAACAGCGTCAGATCTAGGTCAATTATAGCCTTAACTAAGTCAGCTTTTAGTCGTATAAATTTAAAGTGCTTCTTTGAAAAAAAAAAATATTTTAGGTATGAAAAATTATATTTTGTATAAAAAAAGTCTCGAAAATTTGTTTTCGCTAATATATAATTATTTATCGAGACTTTTTTTGATACTACGAGTAAAAATATAATTTTTCATACTTTTTTTATAATTAATGTAGCCTAATAAAACTTGGCCTAAGGATTTAGAAAAGATATAATAAACACAACGAGAAAGCTTCATCTTTCTCAGAAATTATCTATTTGATTATAAAAGATGTAGGTAGTTGTTTAGCATAGAGAAAATGTTGCTTGGTCTTTGCAATTCATAATGGAGGGTAGTTTAGAAAAATGCTCCACCGACATTTTAAACACTGCGTCTTGCCAAAAGCGCAGTCAGTGCGTGTGCATATCGGAAACGAGTCGAGAAACGTTGTTTTCGCTCCTTATTTCCCCGAACACCCTCTACTCGGTGTGCCTAGTGATTTCTGTGCCGTGCATTATTGTCAAATTTTACGGCGCCCTCGTCGTGCGCGTGTGATAATATATCATTATATACCTTCCTGTCCGTGACGAGACTGATAGCGATCCTTTAGAAGTTTATTCTTAGAGTGCAGTAGTAGACCAACCTGCAGGACTGCCGTGCTGGACTGCGTCTGCTGCTGCTCTAGGCTGCTTGGATTTAAAGGGTGGTGGTGCCCTTCAATTCTATTTCTCCAGAGTGTTTTGCAAAGATCTGAATGGTCGTTCCTCATCTCATATACACGTACACATTCCTCATAATGGTCCAATTATATCAACCGAGAAAGTGTGTAGATTGTTCAGTAGTATTAACATGAAATGAAGTAGATTTTTTTTATTTATTTTTTCATGGCAAATGCCTTTGTTGGGAAAATACAAGCAAAACAATAGGTTGCTACCTATTAGTTGCAACTGCAGCAGTAAAGAACACTTGTATTAACCACAGATTACTAATTTGGAGTGAGAAAAGCTGCTGATCGCTGCGACTCACCTCTTTAAGCACACATTCCATTTTTGTACCCATGGTAAAGCAACTTCTGTTATATTCAATTTGTAAGCAAAATTGTAACATTATAGATAATATTATCAAAGGGTATTCTCACTTTGTATTTTACAAAATTCTATTGAATAATAATTAAGTACTAGCTATAATAAACTTAAGTAAAATAACATGGGAACTTTCATGTATTAATTAAATCATATCAGGGTTAATTATTATTATTATACCTAACTTATTGATACATAACTAATTAGTAACTTAACCAGATCTCCCAATAGTATTCCATATTATGGGTGCGTTTTAGAAAGGAAAATAGGTATTTCGACAAAAAATAATAAGTTCGTAATTTAATAAATGAAAAAATATTAAATAGGACGTACGTTTTTTTTAAGTTTGTAAATAAAGTAAAACATGGCTGAGAAATAACGCTTAATATTTTTTTTTTGGCGGGGATGCGCTACGTCATTATCTGGTACCAAATGTACCAGAGTTAGACCATTGACGTTACAACCAAGCAATTTTATTGCGTTGTATCTCATACTTTTTTTTATCAATTTCTTTCTGCAGCATTATTAAAATTACTAATCCATAATAGGAATAATTTTGCACCAGAAAGAAACATATATTCATTCGACGAAACTGATTAGTCGTTTTCCAATAATATGACGTCTCCACGATCTCTCTATATGTCCTACACAAAGAAAACCTAGTCGTTGGAAGCAGATTTATAAAAATAAGAAAGGAAGTCGGACTAGGTTTAGCCGGCTAATAAAAAATCTCGTGTTAGTTTTTGTCATAAAACTATTCTGAAACGGCTTGACCGATTTTTATGAATGGTCCAAGAATTGGTCCTAAAGTTATTTTAAGCAATCAAAGTTGCGCTGGTTACTAGTTAGCTAGTAACTTATGGAATACATAGTATTGGTGTATCTCCGGGCAAATCTTATGTGCAAGCGCGAGCCATAGGTACTTCATTTATTTTTCACTTAGCTCAGTCCAACACCTATTTCATCCAGTTAAGTAGCCATGATGGAAAACACTCGGGTATATTCTGCCCTAGATTTTCCTGTCATTCGTTACTCAGATAATTAAAAGGCATCGGCGCCGAGGCTGTTACGGAATTATTCGCTTTCATACAAATTACAGCTCTTGCTATTTGTCATCATTTTTTGCGCATTATTCACTCCGTCTCATTTGTTTACCTACTTAATTAAGAAATATAAGACTGAACTCACACAGTGAGTTGAGAAAACATGCATTTTCTTATTTAGTACTAACGCTTTTGCTTAGTTGTTAGTAAGAAAGGGCGTAGTCTTTAGGTGGTATTCTTTAGTCCTCTGTAATTTCAAATAGACTAAATAGCTAAAAAGACAACATCTTATGTCCCTAGATAATAAGCGTAGTGCAGTGTTTAGTAGGATTATGCACCTAAATATTCGATGCCTTGATAACACTTTTTGTCGAGCCGTATGGCTACGTTTATTATTATTTGTGAAGAACTCAAATCTGTTTTAGCCAGAATTGGGCGCGTTCTGCAGCTTTTTGGTTGGTTTCAAAGAGGTTCTTAACTCTGCAGATTCACTTTTTTTTAGTGAGGACATTGCAAATGTTATTATAGGTTATCGTTTAGGATCAATAATAATTATAGGTAATCGTTTAAGATCTGGCGAGCGAATCTATAGCTTAAATTTTCGGTGTGTGCCTAGGTAGCTAAGATTTTTTTAGATAAAGCTACTTGGCACCGTAGAAATGGGAAGTGGGATTTCTATTTGAATTACTCCAAAACAGGTCGAGATTTTAAAACCGCTGCGCTGGCCAGTAGTGTCGAGAGCGGTTATAGATTTGGGTCCCGGGTTGAATAAATAATTCATGTGCAATCAGTTTTGGTGCAGCCACTCTGCAATGCGCCTACCTGAAATATAAATGCAAACTTTAAGTGGACTGGTCACTACTATTTTCATTAATGTGTATTCTTATATAATACCTCGGGTGCCAGAGGTTGGATTCATTATAGGGGTCATTCTCATTCGAGCTCAAATTTGCTGGTCACACGGTTATATTTCCTAAACGGTTTAAGAAAGAGACTTCAATTGTGGATAGGTGGATAAAACGACTGATTCCCAACTCGTCTTACAAGCCTACGGCCCAAATGGGACGAGTTGAAGAAAATCTAAATTAATTCTATTTTCATTGCACAAGTCGCCTACTACTCTTTTTGTGTGGAACTTTGAACTTTATCGACAACATATATATGCTACAAAATAAATGATGATTGTTATAATAGATGCAAAAAATAATACTAAAATTTAACATGAAAGTAAAAAAATGGGGCCATTTTATTTCGTATTCTAATAATGTCACACTTTGCGTTGCAGTAAAACATTTGGGCACTATTTTAACAAATTTCGGCGTGTCTGTATGTGACATATACCAAAATTATCGCAAATAAATCTGGGATGTGGGGGACAAATACAAAGTTCACAAAAATAAAACTCAATATTAGGTACTAGTGGACCCACGCGCACTTCGTTGCGCTTAATAGAAAATGATCAGTGTTTCTCTACCTATATTATGCATGTATAAACTTTCCTCTTGAATAATTCTATAGGATGAAAACCGCATCGAAATCCGTTACGTATTTTTAAAGATACCTACATAGGTATAGACATACGCAGGAAGCAAGTTTATTTTATCCTATGTAGTAATGTTGGTCAACTCGTAAATCACAATCACAGATAATTTCACGTTCCACGTTATCAAATGTACATACACATAGTGATATAGGAGCGTAGTAAATCATACTATGTTGACATTGGGCGTACGGACGCCGGAAGACCGCGGTTAGTGAGATCCCCTTAAATGAGACGTAACAAGCAACGACCAAGATAAATTGTCGCACCCTGTGTGAATTATTTATTTGGCACTTATTATGTTAACAGCGTAGGTGGTCAAGGAGTTATGTGGTGCAGATGTTATTCTGGATCACCAAGTTCGAATTCTGGCCCCGCACCAATGTCTATATTATTAGTTATGTGCGGTTTTTCCACTCGCTATACTGATGGTAGGCTTCGGACGTGGCTAGTGTTGATTTCTCTCAGGTTTTATATATGTATGTGATACAGATCAATTAGCTTTATTCTTACATATATACAGATTTTGATTTTCTTTATAGATATAATCTTGTACATTTTACCAAATTCTTCTCATATTATAAACGCTCTTGACATAGGAAATTTCACTGACTAAGAAACAAACCTCCTGAGATATCTCTAATCACGTAAAGCTAATTAATAACTTTTCTTATCCCCAAAAGTTAAAATGATAGTTCGCAACTACTTTCGCATTAGCCTTACCACCTCTATAATCGTTTGTAGATAGAAACGTAGCCCTTGAGGGCCTTCGGTAATTAAGGGCACAGAACGTGGTGCGCGCTGAAAACTTTTTGGCTATAAACTACATATTTAAAAGTTAATATTTAAAACTGGCTTATAACTAGTTAAAACTGGCTGTTCTTAGGGTTAAAACCGCTGGAGACAGCTGTGTAGTCAATATGTTATAGAAAAGTTTAAACTATGGGCATAATCATGTGCTTTATCACAGGCCTCTCCAGGCTGGTTCGTGCTCAGGGAAACACTTTATTGTTACACTTTATTTTTATGCAAAGAAAGAAGTAAGAGCGATCAAGACGCTTCCTTGATGGTAAAAGATAATGACTCTTAATTAGTAGGTACAGGTAAAATTCTAGGTGCATTGCAGCTACGCTTCTTACTCAAGATGTTAAGACTCTTCACCCCAGTAATTTCACTAGCCACTCCATCCGAAACCTCCTATTAAGCACAGTTTTGATTTCAATTTCCTCAGGCGGTAGAATAACTAGCACTGTTGGAGCCAACCTCCTGTAAATGAAGTCTACCCCTGGTTTTTATCCATACATTTGCAACAGACCTTAATGGGCCGCACTCATGCTATGATGTATCATCCCATTAGAATGATTTATTATTTAAATAAGTAAAGCTTCGTGGGGAAACTTCCAACTGGCAGCCCGCATTGATTGGCAGCTTCTAAATTATGTATGGCAAGCATTAATACGTCAAAATATGGGTCGAAGTAAAATTATGTTGAGAAAATTACTAAAAAGAACATTTCTGGTCGCAAAAAGTCATGTGTGAAAAAAATTATACTTGAGTAGGTTTATAATTTTATAATGATTTATTGTACTTGCTTGCCTTTTTTGAATATGGTATCCATTGTGTTCAAAGGTTTTCGAAAAACATTTAGAGGCACCTACGAAGCCGTAGGTAGCAATTTTGCTTTTAAAAACCCGACCCTGTGTTTAACGGTTTACCATTATTCATTATGTCTTTGAACCCAAGCGACCTTCTTTTTGCTTAAATAAAAAATAGCTTTTTCATTCTTTGCCATTTACGTTTTGTTTGAATTGTTAAAACATTCCTTTTTTTGCAGGAATTGGGTGTGTTTTTATTCTGATATTCGATTAAGTAACCTTTTTGATAATAAGATTCCACATCTTATTAGCGTTATTAAATGATACAAATAATAATATTAATGGCATTTATTTGAATTAATTTTATAGGAACTTCAAATTACAATTCATGGATAAACTTTTAATTACGAAGACAACACAAAATTACATCATACATTATTTTAAAATATATATTTTTTAATTTTCAGCAGTTTTCCTATTATAGTCGGGCCGGCCTAAAAGGCCACATTTGACAGATGTCAGTCATAGCTAACTAGTGTTGGGACATTATTTGTTTATTTCGATTACAGGATATGAATCGATACGATCTTCAAACACGTTGGAATCGAATACAGTTTTATGAAAACATTCATAAAGTCTAATTAATTTTAATAGGTTTTGGTTGTAAACATGTAATGGCGTCATGGGCTAGTTTTGCCAGAAACATCTCACGAGTTATAAAAAAAAACCTGTAATAAAAAATATGTTTATTCTCTATACATTACACAATTTTATTTTAATTACATTATATTTTACTATAATATAATCACAATATTAACAATGTATTTTATTTTAATCGCAATATAGTTATTTATTTCAGATCAAATATTCAATCCAAGTTATAATTGCATTCGATTCTACATTTCAAATTTCGATTTCGCGATTTTATTGGGTAGCATCCTTATTGTTTTAAAAACAAAAACTGATTGACGTGACCTTGTATAGGATGTCCTATTTATTCATCTAAAGTTTTTAACCCCCAACGCAAAAACGGTGGGGTGTTATAAGTTTGACGTGTTTGTTTGTCTGTCTGTTTGTGTATCTGTCTGTGGCATCGTTGCCGAACGGATTAATGAAGTTTGTTTATTTTTTTCATTTTTAAGATTAATAATATTAGTCGGGAATGTTCTTAGCTATGTTTGAACCTAAAATCGCCACGCCGCCACGAAATGGTGTATAACATATTTTTTATAGTTTAAAAATAAACAATGACTTGAAACAAAAATTAAGTTTTTTTATTTTTAGTTTTTTTGTTAAACATAATGCCACAAATACCGTTGTTTTATATCAGAAATGAAATCTATACCATCGGCTTATCCGAAATTGACACCGAAATTTTCCTCGTGGCTCTACATGATCTCCCAGAGTTGATTAAATAAAGCAGGGTGGAGCGGCCCCTTTACCCCCCCTTCCTTACTGCCAGAAGAGGTACAAGGGGGGGTTTTTCGATCTTAATCAGCTTATTTTGAGCAACAAAAAAGGGGGCTGGAAACTTCAGCAACACCTCGAGCCATTGGCATTTATTTTTGAAATGAGAATATTTAGTTTCCTTGCCACTCGGAGCTAGCTAAGCGCACATCATTCGTGCTGAAAAATTTAATTTTTTTTTGACGCTCGTACCGAGGTGCTCACGCTTTTATAAATAATGTTTAGTTTCCTAGCCAATCGGAGCAAACTAAACGCAGATTTATGGTACTGAAAAATTCAATGTTTTCTCGGCGCTCGCAGCCTGCTGCTCGCGCTTTATAAGTAAGAATATTTTTTCCTTGCCCCTCGTAGCTAGCTATAGCTAGTATGTAAGTGAATAACAAGGGAATCCTTGTATGGACGTAAAGTGTTTTAGGTTAAAGTTCGTCTTTAATGATTTTAAGAGTTAAATTAAGCCTTAAAATTATTTCCTAAATTCATTACAACACTAATATATTTAAAAAATAAAAGCAATTTTCGAAAAATAGTAAATTTTTTAGAACACCCTGTAAGGGAATTTTCATGAAATGTCAAATGTGGCCTTTTAGGCCGGCCCGACTAATTAAGTTAAAATTCAATAAATTTATAAACCAATTAATTTAACTTAATTAATCGTAATATTGCAGACAGCGAGCAACATTAGGTATATGCTGGGTGAACATCCCTGTGCACCCAGCATACGCTGAATTGTTTGTCCATTTTTCTCATTGTTTTTTGTGTACCAACTTTTTCTTATCATGTAACTTGTTTTGTTTATTTATACCCAACTGTCTTTTTTATTTGATGTTATGTATATAATTTGGACAATAAATGTTTTTTTTTTATATTTATTTAATCTATGCATGTCCTGATGAATTACAGCTGGTCTTTTAAGCTAGATACAAAAATACGCAATAGAGGTACATTAAATTTATTTCATACTAGTTTATGCTCGCGGCTTTGCCCGCGTGGAGAAATCCTTTCATAGCGGAAGTCTACTTTCTAAAACCTATCTGTGTACCAAATTTCAACCGAATTGGTTCAGCGGTTTGAGCTGTGCGTTGATAGATCAGTCAGTCAAGCAGTCACTCTTTCCTTTTATATATTTCGATTTCGGCTTCTGATTCCGCAACAGCAATCAGCAGCCCCCGTAGCACATTGCGACATTGACATAAGACTAGCAACTCCCGTCTCACTGTCAAGAGTACATAATTGACGTTTGTAAGGGCACAATGACTTTGCATTGGGAGCACAAATTGTATGCAATGATTTATCATCAAATATATAGTAGTTTCAAAACACTTTGAAAATATTTTGGAAAAATTAAAAAAAATTACGTGTTCAAAAAAAAATTTTTTTTTATAAAATCATGGAATTTATAATAGTTTCTAAACACTGAAATTATTTAGGAAAAAATAAAAAAAATCATGTACAAAAAAATTTTTTTTTTGTTTTTTTTCGTCATCATCATTGGATCGCGGCATAATAAGCTGTCTGCACATCTACAGATAAAAATCATTCAGCTATCAAAATCAACTCGTATCTGGCGCTTCGCCGGCCGCTGCCGCGGCACGCTCGCTTCGCTCGCTCGGCTCGCGCGTTGCTTATATGTAAAACCTAACACTCCTCCTCGCTTCGCTCGTCGTCGTACCTATATTATAATGTGACTGAACTTGACCCAAAAGAATTTCGATGTCAATAGAACACCACTGACAGCGAAATATAAACAGTCTTTTTTCCCTGTAAAAATCGTGAATATTTTCGTGGAAAATCATTTTCATGAAAAATGGTCTATGGCAACCTTGGTCCTGAGCCGCCCCTCTACCCATTCCCAACATAAAAAAGGGGTGTCAATAGAACACCACTGACATCGAAAAATAAAGTCTTTTTTCCCTGTAAAAATCGTGAATATTTTCGTGGAAAATCATTTTCATGAAAAATGGTCTATGGCAACCTTGGTCCTGAGCCGCCCCTCTACCCATTCCCAACATAAAAAAGGGGTGTCAATAGAACACCACTGACATCGAAAAATAAACTAAGTCTTTTTCCTCAGTGCCCCCTTTCGTACACTCCAACCCTGCCCCCCCTCTAAATCCGCCTATGTACGCAACGTTTGTGCTTGAGGGGCAGTTTAGTTTTAGCCAGACGAATTTTTTTCTTTGTGATTAACATTTAAAAAAAAATGGCTGAGAAATAACGCTTACAAGTTTTTTTAAATAGGAAAGTTAAAAATATAGTTTATAAATTCGCAGCTAGTGAAATTAGAAGAAAGAAAATTATAACGCGAAAGCGAAATGTTCATGGCGATATGTGAGTCGTTTAACTGAAACCTTCTAAATTAATATATTGAATTTTTGTATGCAATAACAGTTCTTTAGAGTGATTACTATTTATCGTATAATATTATAAGCACATCAGATAAATCCTTAATTTTTTTACCGATTTAGGGGTATTAAGTATTTATTTATTACGGCTAGATAACAACTGTTCAACATAGTTTTCAATCAAAGAAAACGCACCAACTTGACTTGACCAAGAGGATGAACCTTAAAACTAGTTAAAACATAATTTTATTTGCCGACTAGTGCTTGACCTATTTATTATTTATTTTATTCTCAAACAAAAAATACGAATATTTTTTTATTATTAATACTACATACGGATTAATTAGTAGTAGTTGTTAGTTGTGGTAAAAGTTGTTCTGTGTGCGAAGTAAGTATTCATTTTTCCAATTTAGGAAGAGCTGTTCCATGGTCTCGTTTGCCATCATAGGCCTCGTACACATGGCCTCAGCTTCGCAGTCGGGACATTCTGGCGCTTGAAATGGTATGCAGAGCTCATTTTCCTTGCAAGTGTGCTTTCCACAGAGCTCTTTATATGCATCGCAGAATAGGCATGCTGTAAAATAATAGAAAATAAAACGGTCAAGTACGAGTAGGACTCGAGCACTGAGGGTTCCGTATGAACCTACGGCATTCTACGGAACCCTAAGGAAAAGTGGGTATAATATTATATACTGTAGGTTTTGATTCCCTTGCGAGTACTTGCGAGTTTGAAAATATGCGGCTAAAATTGCTGTTTCTTTTGATTTCGTTGACATAGCTATTATAGACTAAAGTCTATAATACTTTTAAACTGTAATAAAATCAAACCTCTATCTCAACGCATTCAAAAGAAACAGCAATTTTAGCCGTATTTTTTAACTCGCGACTACTCTCAAGGGAATCAAACCTATAGGGTACTTGCCGTTAACTCAGAATCTTGAAATTTGGTTCGCAGCAACGTCTTAAATCACAGGCACAGGAAAAATTGCGAAAACTGTAAATTTTTAGTTACATCATATAAAAAATATTTTTAATAATTTTGTATTTATTATCCCTTTCCTCAAGAACGCGTACAGGTATTAAATTAAAATTCATACCAAATACTCAGCTTTATAATAACTTTAAGCTGTAAAAATATCAAACAGCTATGTCAACGAAATCAAAAGAAACAGCAATTTTAGCCGCATATTTTCAAACTCGCAAGTACTCGCAAGGGAATCAAAACCTACAGTATATAATATTATACCCACTTTTCCTTAGGGTTCCGTAGAATGCCGTAGGTTCATACTAAAGTATTTGATATGAATTTCAGTTTAATACACACACGCGTTCATGAGAAATAAGGTAGTAAGTGTGAAATTATTAAAAATATTTTTTTATATGATGTAACTAAAAATGTACAATTTTCGGAATTTTCCCTTTATCTGTGCTCTAAGAAATTGCTTTTTACCAAATTTCAAGATTCTACGTTCACGGCAAGTACCCTGTAGGTTTTGGTTTTTTGAGAGTAGTTGCGTGTTTAAAATTTCGGCTAAAATTGCTGTTTCTTTTGAATGCGTTGAGATAGAGGTTTGATTTTATTACAGTTTAAAGGTATTATAGGCTTTAGTATTTGATACGAATTTCAGTTTAATACACACACGCGTTCATGAGAAATAAGGTAATAAGTGTGAAATTATTAAAAATATTTTTTTTATATGATGTAACTAAAAATGTACAATTTTCGGAATTTTCCCTTTATCTGTGCTCTAAGAAATTGCTTTTTACCAAATTTCAAGATTCTACGTTCACGGCAAGTACCCTGTAGGTTTTGGTTTTTTGAGAGTAGTTGCGTGTTTAAAATTTCGGCTAAAATTGCTGTTTCTTTTGAATGCGTTGAGATAGAGGTTTGATTTTATTACAGTTTAAAGGTATTATAGGCTTTAGTATTTGATACGAATTTCAGTTTAATACCTGCACGCGTTCATGAGAAATAAGGTAGTAAGTATGAAATTATTAAAAATATTTTTTTATATGATGTAACTAAAAATGTACAATTTTCGGAATTTTCCCTTTATCTGTCCTTTAAGGAATTGCTTTTTACCAAATTTCAAGATTCTACGTTCACGGCAAGTACCCTGTAGGTTTTGGTTTTTTGAGAGTAGTTGCGTGTTTAAAATTTCGGCTAAAATTGCTGTTTCTTTTGAATGCGTTGAGATAGAGGTTTGATTTTATTACAGCTTTAAGGTATTATAGACTTTAGTATTTGATATGAATTTCAGTTTAATACCTGCACGCGTTCATGAGAAAAGGGGTAGTAAGTATAAAATTATTCAAAATATTTTTTTCATATGATGAAATTAAAAATTTATAGTTTTTGCAATTTTTCCTTTATCTGTGCTCTAAGGAATTGATTCGTGCCAAATTTCAAGATTCTGAGTTCACGGGAAGTGCCCCCTAGGTTTTGATTTATTTGGTAATGTCGAAAATTTGCTGAAATTTGGGACATATTCGACTATATCTTTTGATTGCGTTGGCCTAGAAGTTTGAATTTTTCACAGCTCTAAGAAGCAATGGACCTTAGTATTTCCTATAAATTTCAGCTTGTTACCTCCACGCGCTCCTGAGAAAAAGGGTCTTGACAGACAGACGGACGGACGGACGGACGGACGGACGGACGGACGGACAACAAAGTGATCCTATAAGGGTTTCGTTTTTTCCTTTTGAGGTACGGAACCCTAAAAATGAATCAGAAAGAAGAAATCCGTAGACGAACTAAAGTCACCGACATAGCCCAGCGGATTAGCAAGCTGAAGTGGCAATGGGCAGGCCACATAGCGCGCAGAGCGGATGGCCGATGGGGTCGAAAAGTTCTCGAGTGGAGACCACGGACTAGCAAACGAAGCGTAGGACGTCCACCCACAAGGTGGACGGACGACCTTATATAGGTCGCCGGAAGAAGCTGGATGCAGGTCGCTTCCAACCGGTACATACGGAAGTCAAAAGGGGAGGCCTATGTTCAGCAGTGGACGTCCTACGGCTGAGATGATGATGATGATTATAAAAATAATCGAGGATATTAGATAGGTATACGTACGTTTAATAAAATATTGTGAGTGGAAAATGGCACTTTTTTCCCAATTCGTATTTGCAACTGAGATTCGTAACCAGTTGCCAAAGAAGAAATAGTCTACAACCAGTTGCCAATCACGATGGATCGTTCTTTTTGGCAATTTATTAATTTATTTTTAGTTGCCAATACGGTTTTTTTAACGTATTATAAGAGGAATTTTATTTCTCAGTACACCGCGTCGGAGATATAAGGCGCCCATAATTATGTCAACACGCGCGCGCGATGCCCTTTCTGAACAATATCTCAACAAAATATTCCTTAAATAAATATTTTTAGCAAAATATTAAACCGCCGAAACACTGAAAAGAAAAAAAAATAAACTAATGTAAGTAATTGTGAGTCGGCGCGGCGCTTCGTGAACGCTCGGCATTTTCTTACTTGCCTCTTTGGTTTTCAGTGTTCCGGCATTTGATGTTTTGCTAAAAAGTTTTATTTTACAATTTAAGGTGACTAATATTTGTTTAAAAGAATTTTCAAAATCGGATGACTGTAAAAAAATATGCGTAAAAAATATACGCGTCGACTTGTAAGGCTCCGTTTGGTTTCGTCGGTTGAAAATTAAAAATAAATGAAGGTATAACTTACGTTTAACACAAACTGAATCGAAACAGCATCCTCCGCAGCATTGCTCGTGATTTTCACACTGAAACATAAATATATAATAATAGGTTTATTTACATCTTGTATACCAGTTATACAACATGTTAACGTCGTTAGCTAGGTACTATTTGCAATTTAAGACCGGTTGAATTCTATTCGTGATACCTTATTCATTTTCCAGCGTTTAGCCTTCGACCGCAATCTTGCCTGCAGGGCTATTCACTTATCGGTTAGGAAATCGAACCGAATACCGAATTGTCAAAAATGTATGAAATGACGTGACGTGACATGTCAAGTTGTATCTACATAATACTTCATTTCATACATTTTTGACAATTCGGTATTCGGTTCGGTTCTTTCACGGATAAGTGAATAACCCTGATCTTTGTGGTGAAAGCACTATTGCGCCGAAAGAATCGAATTTTGAATTCTTTATATGAAATGTCATGAAACCTCGCACACTTGCCGGAGTCGAATCGTTCGAATCGGAAGAAGATTTCCTATACAAAAATTCTTTTGGCGCGGTCGATGCGGATAGATGTGCGACCACCATTAGCGATAATGCAGCCGAAGAACATTTATTGTGTCAAATAAAGTTATTTGTTTAAGTGCTTTAATTTTTACTGTTGTGATTGAATTTTAACTATGTATAGGTACTTAACCAATAGCATATTTGGAAACTTTCATTAGAATAATTAGGTATAAGATATAATAAAACAATATGACAAATAACAAAATTCACCAAAAAAAAAAAGAAGAGCGTAGCAGATTAAACGTAGAAGGCAGGAATTAAACCCTACCTAGTTTGGCAGGATAAAAAACCGAGTTGGAATACAGTCGTAATAACCGCTTGGCAACGCATTTTGTCTAGTGAGTAGTGGGTGGTTTACAAAGTTTGTTCTTTTAAATACTATGTAAGTAACTACTATGCTTCGGTCGAATTTTTGGCATTATGTACATCTGGCATTCTGGGAAATTGTCATTTTGCAAACCTGTTTTTTTGCTTTTCTGACCATTTGCCACAAAATTCTAACTTCTGACGATTTGGGAATCTGTTGTTTTGAATTTTTGACATTATGGGCCCAAACCGATTTAGCCACGGCCAGAGTCGAGAGCCTATCACCCATACAGCGAGTAAACAAACCGCATTAATTAATGTGTAATAATTTTAAAACAATAATAATTTGGATTAAATAATATAATAATAATATGGTATTGCAGGTATCCATAGGCGACGGTCGCCACTCACCATCAGGTGGGCCGTCTGCTTGTTTGTCACCTATTACATAAAAAAAAAACTCATAATAATTAATTTAATGTAAATGACATTTATATTTCTAATGTAATCTAATTTCTAACTACCTTTTATTGTTATTGTACTGTTTTCTTCAATATGACATTATTTTAACTTAGATTATGTGATGTGTTAAGTACTCGATTTATTTTAGTTTAATATTATATTTTTTTACTAGATTATTCCGTATAAGGGGCTGGGCAGACGACAGACTATCCATGACGCACTTTTTAGTCTGTGAAAATAGAACCTATGCAATTATATGCAGTAACGCACACGACGCGCAAAAAGTCCGGCGCACAAATAATATAATTGCATAGGTTCTATTTTCACAGACTAAAAGTGCGTCATGGATAGTCTGTCGTCTGCGCAGCCCCTAATGCATGCTCGCACAAGCGACAAGTGCCTTATCAGGGTGTGTAGCAGTACCTAAATTTTACACAATAAGATCTGTGCACATATGTATTCGAAATAAATAAATAATTAGGTATACCTATTCATTGGTGAAAGGCCGGCAATTGAGCTCGGTGTTCAGAATCCCATCTGCCTCACATAACTCCTTAATCTTTAACCACCACTCCACCACCACTTTAAATAAATTGCTTGCAATACATGAATGATTTGATTTGATTTAAATGCCGTTTAAATCCATAAGTGGCTCTGACACTGGATCTCACAAGGTCAGGGGACAGGCCTGCCCAGGCAGCCAATTACGGACAGAATTACATGCAAAGATACATGGAGAAAATTTGTTTGTTTGTCAACATATTTATATATAGCCTAAACCGGCTATATATGTATAAATATGGCTAGATTTAAGAATAGAATCTTACTAATATTGTAAACGTGAAAGTTCGTAAGAATGGATGTCTGGATGTTTGTTACTCTTTCTCGCCTAAACAGGTGGGCCGATCGAGTTGAAATTTTATATAGAGATAGCTTAGACTGTGGAATAACACATAGGCTACATAAGTACTGCGGGTAAAACCACTGGGGTAGCTAGTAACTCTATAATGCATACCAAGTTACAAGAAATAGTTATACCTACAATACAAACTTAAAATTAAACAATTGGCAGTCTTTATCACATAAAGCAACAACACTGGCTGGAAGGAAATTTAAGTACTATCAACAAGAACAATTCAACTAGAACAATTTAAGTATCTTTCAATTACGAGTAACTTTCTAATTCGAGCATTTCACACTTATATTATGAATGCGAAAGTTTGTCAGTGAGTGTGTATGTTTGTTACTTCTTTACGCCTAAACGGGTGGACCGATTGAGTTGAAATTTGTTATGGGAGAAATCTTAGGCCCTGGAATAGCATAATGTAGTACAGAGGTAAAACCGCTGGGCGCAGCTAGTAGATAATATATATCAACTTAAGGAATTAGGCTTAAGGGAAAAATGTTTTTTTCTTCAAAAATTCATATGTGTCATCACCCTTTTCCTGCCAATCTTGCAATCCTGCGCGTACGCAACAATCACACACCACGTTGACAACGACAACACAACACGCATTCTCATTGTCATATTTTAATAAGCCTTTGGCCGTAGCATGACACACGGGATCCCAATGAAACTTCAAGAGTAGAACTCTCATCCCATACATTGTACTTTTGTGGATTTATAGGATGACAGTTGACTTGACAGCAAGACAAGTCTACGCAGCGTCTGTGCTTGAGGCGCTTCCCTTCCAGACGCTGCGTAGACTTGTCTTGCTGTCAAGAATAAGAATAAGAATTTGTTTATTCATAGATTTCAGGTACATAAAGATCTTAATGTAATGCATTGTTCTGCCAAAAACCTGTCTTTTCCAGACGTATGAATAATACATAAATACAATAATGACTTATAGCTAAGAATATTACCTAGTTACATTGTATGGAGTATGCATGACTATAATTGTCATGCATACTCCATACAATGTATATATAATACAAAATATTTATATTTTTTCAAAAAATTCATTTATGCTATAAAAACATTTCTCCGCCAACCATTGCGTCAATTGATATTTAAACACATGGATGCCCTTTCGAACTTTTGAGAGAAAGTCAACTGTCATCCTATACATCCACAAAAGTACAATGTATGGGATGACAGTTCTACTCTTGAAGTTTCGTTGGGATCCCGTGTGTCATGCTACGGCCATTTAAGGTTAAAATAACAATATTGTGGAGTAAATTGTTACGAGTAGGTATCACATAGCGGTAAGAAAGGAATTAACTTTTCATAAATTGTTCGGAGCATATAAAATATTAATTAACTACGAGTTTATTTCTTTGCAGACTTTGTAGAGATTTTGACAATCGTGTCTGTCCCAGAAATCACTTTACATGCAAATGGGAGATTTCTCTCAAAAGTTCGAAAGGGAATCCATAAAAATAGAAATTTAGTGGCAGTAAAAGGTGTACAGAACCCGGATTATGTAAATGGTCCCTTGTCCCGTCTTGTTTGTCCCGTTTTGGGAAACGTCCCATTTTATTAGTCTCGCGTGGAGCGAATGATAAATTCAGATATTTCAGGTTTGCTACGACGTGTTGTTTACTTTTATATAAACTTTATGATGATGGGAGGGTTTCTATACAGTTACGTGAAATTTGTCTGAATCAAGTGCCTAGAACACCGAAAATTACCTTATTTGGAAAGTTTTGGGGGTTGAAGAGTTAGGAGTTCACTGTTATCTTGAAACATTAATAAGTAAGTGTATGTGGGGCCAGAATGTTGCAAAAAAAAACACAATTTTAATAAATATGTTCGTTTACGCATACATAGAAAAAATATGTGACATACGCCAGAGTCAAGAGTTTATTTATATCTACTGCCATTCGCAAGAGTCAAGTATTCAATTAATAGTAAAGAAATAAATTATTTGCACACAAGATGATAATTATATACAAAGCATAAGATAAACAACATAGTATAAACATTTATAGAAAAAATACATCCTGCCGCAAAAAGGTACCAGCTCAGCATGTACTGCTGGTACCTTATTGTAGTGACTTCACAATAATTGAATCAATTAGGTACATCAGAGGTCACAAAAAAAAACTTACAGGTGTTTTGTTACCACAATCGTCAGCGACCGCAACAATCAAAAACATCAATAGCAGTATTGTTATCCGATCAAACATCGTGAAGGTTGAAATTCCACCCGCGATTGAATTCACAACAGGCTCACGACTCCATTTATATTCGCGCCCAACAAATATATATCCGACATGTGGATTAGATAAAATAGCGTCTATTGCAATGGAAAAAGGTCGGCGTCAGATTAAACGTACCTTTGTAAAAGATTTAAGGACGTTTAGTTGGTTTTATAGTTTGTACCACAGATCAGAAGAATACTATAGATATGTTAATAATGGGCGAGGCATACTTGTCAAATCAAAGTCTGAGCTTTAAGCACCTCAGCTGTGGTCAAACGCAGTCCTATTCTATGTAAAAAAAAAATCAGTTGCACGTCAACCGTATGCGACATATTACGCAGTAAAACCATGTAGGTAAAAATGCCGGCTTGCGCTGTATTAGGTATCGTGCTAAATAAGAAGCTCCCAAAGATACCTACCGCTGGATAAGTTTCTTTTCATCAGTAAGCCAAAAATCCCGGTATTTAGCAATATTTTCAAAATGGTCACGAATTCTTATCGAATGCTCGCTGGCTATTGATGCCCGTCGTAGGATAACTTTAATAACGCGCAATGCGCTCTGTAGTCCGATAGGTAACGGTCCTACAGAGAGGACTACAGAGCCAGTCAAAAAACGCAATCACTCCTTTCATACAATAGAAACTATTTTTCATTCTAAAATAAAAGAACATGACCGACTGGATTACAAATCCTATAATGAATAATGCAATTATTCTACACGATAGCCATTACTGACGCCTGTACAAGGTGATGGGAACACAATTTAGATATTCTTAGGGATCACGTTCATAGAAGTAGGTAGGTACACGGTACTATATATTCTACCTCTGTGGGTAGGTTTTGAAACGAATAGAATGTTAGTCCTTTCCTACTTTTGTTTTTGTTTATTCTGATGATATACATATGTACATATATACAAAATAGCCTCGCCTACAAAATAGCCTAGTAATGAAGTCCGGGATTATTACGAGTATGTACCTTTTTGTACCTCTATAGTGTAATAAAAGTATAAAATTTTCGGATAAGGAAAAGAGTCAGTGCAGTTCGGCCGTTACATACCTATCGACACTACCACATTCTATTGTAGTGGTGAGTAGCAACGAGCGTACACTCACTACTTCACAGCGAATTGAGACTGACACTTCCTTGTGCTTATGATACTGTGCGTATTATGGTGAAAGCACATCGACCGGCATCGACTGCGCCGAACGAATCGAATTTTGAATTCTTTATATGAAATCTCATGAAACCGCACACACTTGCCGGAGTCGAATCGTTCGAATCGGAAGGTGATGCGGATATAGAGCGAGCACCATTATGATGCAAATGTATGCATGTATCAGCGTTGCCAGTGCGTAACTTTTGTAACATTTTGCGTTACTTTTTGACCCTTTGCGTTACTTTTACGTTACTTGTCCTAAAATGTTACTTTTGCGTTACTTTTTGGGGTAATGATTTTTTTTTAAATGAACTCGCAATGGAAGAATATAAAATAATAACTAAGTGAAACGGGACGCAATCGAAACGGAAAACAAAAATTAGAAAAAAGTAAATTAAATGTCAATGTCATGGCTCGTCCACATATGCCGGTCAATGACTCTGCGAGTCGTTGGTCCAACGTTCGCCCGAGCGCACAGATTATAAATACATGCAAAAATAAAGAAAATTTAACTAGTTTAAAGTAATTATTCGCACAAAATGGCTTCAAATGGTCCATGATTGATTAACATTCAAAATATAATTAAAGTCGTCAGATATGGAGCCCAAAATGTATACCAGAAATTTACCAAAAAAACCGTAAATATCCGAAGACATTCGTCTATAGACAAAAACTGTTCATCCATAGACAAAACACACACTCGGCAAATCATTGACCGGTATATGTGGACGAGCCATAGGACCAACGACATCGATTCGAATGTAATGTGCCCAAACTCGACGGGTTTACTAATAGCCATTGAAGAGTTTCATTAGACACCTCCTGGCTCCATCATCAGATCAGCTCAGTGGTACCAGATTAAAAAACTGTCATCAGATTTCTAGACATTTGCAAAATTTCATTATGATTCAACCAGAAGTTGGTCAAATTTTATTTGTAAGAATTTTTTACCGACTTTGTATGGAAATCTAATTTAAGCGTCTTCAAAATAGACCATGTTTGGAAGCTCATAGCTGGACAACGATTGGAGATAGATAAAAAGTCTCAAGGCCGAAGTTGTAGAAATTTTTATGAGGTTTAATAATGTTGTACAACAAAATATCGTACAATGCACAGTTTTTGACATAACAAAAAACCTAAAAATGGGACCTTTTTCGGGTTCGCCTTGGAGGGGTGGTGGGGACTTTTAGTATGTTTATCTCCTTACTAGTCCAAACAAAGTTCTTAAGTTGGTTTTTCTGCTTTCGACTTTTCGATCCACATACCCTTTTTGGGCACTCATTCACTGGGCTACTACTGAAATCTATGAATAAAAAAGTATAAGTACCTATATTTAAATTGAGTAAGTAAATTACATTGTATTAAAAATCGTTTTTTTTTAATGCGTTACTTTTATTGTAAATGCGTTACTTTTCGAACCTACCTGCGTTACTTTTGAAGATAGGGCACTGGCAACACTGGCATGTATGAAGCCGGCGACACTGGTTTTTAACCCCCGACGCAAAAACGACGGGGTGTTATAAGTTTGACGTGTCTGTCTGTCTGTCCGTCTGTCCGTCTTAGGGATTGCAATCCGGTGTCATTTTCAATCCGGCCGGATCCGGCCGGATTCCCATCAATCCGGTCGGATCCGACCGGATCCGGCCGGATTGATCAAATCAGGATGATTTTCGATTTTTAGTAAAAATAACTGAGTAAATCAAGTGTCACTACTCTTATATTATGTAATACTAGCTGCGCCCAACGATGATAACCTGGAAAGACTGATCGTGACTGGCAAGATAGAGGGGAAACGGCCTAGAGGGCGTAGCCCCAAGCGATGGTCAGACCAGGTTGCACAGCAATTGGAGATATCGGTCAGCGAGGCACTCCACAAAGCCGAAGATCGGAGCCAGTGGAAGAAGACAGTCTCGGGCAAGCAGGAGGGAAGGAGTCACGATCCTCAACATTGAGGGAACGAGTGAAGAGAGAGAGCTGCGCCCAGCGGTTTTACCTGCTAAACCTATGTTATTCCAGGCCTATGTTATTCCAGGGTCTAAGCTAACTCTACACAAAATTTCAGATCAATCGGTCGACCCGTTCTGACGTGAAAGAGTAACAAACATACATCTAGACATCCACTCTTACAAATTTTCACGTTTATAATATTAGTAAAATGTAGGTTATTTATAAAAATAAATCACAAATATATAATATCGACTTTATTGCCTAACCAATGTTAAGACAAATAGACAAGAAATTTTCTTAAAGAAAACAATTAAAATTTAGTAAGTAGTGTAGAATTAGACGACATACTAAAGTCAGGTCGAATTCCTCAGTGTCTGAAAACCAGGCTTTTCAACCAGTGTGTCCTGCCCACCATAACATACGCCGCCGAGACATGGACGCTAACACATGAGGCTGTCTACCTCATCAAAGAGCCATGGAGCGCGCCATGCTCGGCATCAAGCTTCAAGATCGAGTTCCAAACATCGAAATTAGGCGGAGAACAAAAGTTCAAGATCCCGGAACGAGAGTAATGGGACTCAAATGGAGTTGGGCAGGTCACCTGGCTAGGCGAGGTAATGACAGGTGGTGTAAGACGTTGATTGAATGGTGGCCAAGGACAGGCAAACGCAGTGTAAGTAAATGTAACCATTTTTAAAAGTATTCTCAGTTTGCTACCATAAATAACAACAATGGCATTCTCAATTATATGAAAAATATCTATCTTTAAACATGCCTCAAACATTGTATAAAGTATCAAACTGGTTATACTTTTAAAAATTGTATAATAATATGAGCTAAATTTTCAGTTTAACACATTTCCAAAAATTAAATTTTATCAATTGTTATTTGACAATAAGTTATATCGTGCGAGCGAGACAGAGGCTCAGCGACTATTAACCGCTTAATAGAAAATTATCAGTGTTTAGCTGCCTATATTATGCGTGTAAACAAACCTTACTCTGCATTAAAACCTTCCTCTTGCATCACTCTTTATATTAATAAAAACCGCATCAAAATTTGTTGCGCAGTTTTAAAGATATAAGCATACATAGGGACAGACAGACGCGAGAAGTAACTTTATTTATTACTCTTAGTGATGATTTGAAGAAAAAACATATTATAAATATGGCAATAAATTAAGTTGAAAGCATCGGAACAAAAACAAAAAAAAAAACGGTTATATAGGTTATTAGATAGCCCTCGACCGAGTCATGGTACAGTTTGTAAACTTCATAGCGAATGCTGAACAAACATAAAGGTCTTTGGGCACCGCTATTGTTGGGTCCACAATAAAATATTAGGCCTCGCTTTCCCTTCCGAAAGAAATTGGACAATGGAGGGCTATGCTTCTTTGAATGTGCATATCTGTTTTATTCGCGGCAAGAACAGCAAATATTTATACAGCATGTGGAGAAATATTACTTTTTTTTTACAAGCTTGATCTATTAACTCATTAAATCACAGCGTTTTATGAATTGGGCTAAAATTTGGAAAAAGAGAGTTCACATAATATAAAATAGTAAATACATAGGTACATATAACCACGCCTGGTTCCCGTTGGGTTTGGCAGAGATTATTTGGCCGCGGATGAGTGCTTCGGCGTACCCGCTGCCCCGGCATTATGGCGTCCCGCAGGAACACCTCCAGGTTTCTTTGAGGGTATCCCCGCCGCGCCCATCTTCGGCGGGGGAGTCCCACATACCGCCCCGCGCACCCCGGCGTGGGGTGATAATGCGTAACGCATTATTCCTGGGTCAAAAAATAAATATATAAAGGGCAGAGACTTTTTCCCTCCACTTAAAATATAAAATTGAACGTGTATAGAAACAGAAACTACCAATATGTTCCCATACAAAAATGATGTCAGAAGTTGGATGTTATTCAGTTAAAAGAGATTTACGTCTGTTTCCCTAGATCGGTTTCCCGCGGTGTTCTAAGAGCCATAAAACTGCTGCGTGCTTGTGAACTGTGCGATTTATCTAGAAGCTTCGGTTTTCTCTGAATTTACTGCGCTCTTCTGCTTGTTTTTGATCTTAGTTTTTTTTGTTTTTGGCCATCGTTAGTTGTGGCTACGGATATATACATTTCGATTGAGAAAGTAGCACTTTTTACCGAATTTTTGAAAGATATTCTTTTAAAAAAATTTAATTAATATTAAATGTATAATGTATGTAATATAAATGTAACTATACACAAACCAAGCGTAAAACATAGTGCATATTCTGGCATCTTAGTGCTAAATAGTGCAAGATCAATTCAAGCGCAATTTCTATTTGTTATGTATAGTAAAATATAGGTAAAACATTTTGTTAGTCAACACGATTATTAATGTGTCGCTTGAAACTTTCCAGCAACAGAACGAAAAAAGCATGACTGAAGGTAGACCTCTTGAGAAATATACTTGGCTGTTACGGTGCCATCAGAGAAGTGCTATTTAGCTATGCTACGAAAATGTGAAGCTACGCTACAAAACTATGTAAACGTTTCCACCAATGCTAAGCTATGTAGCTGTGCGAGGAAGGTGTGCTATATAGATGCGCAGCCGCGAGGCAGCTGTACGAGGAAGATGCGTAGCTAACATCGCAGTTGCCATAGTAACGGCGCGGCGGCGGCGGCATCCGTAGCACGCATCCATAGCACGCATCCGTAGCACGCATCCGTAGCACGCATCCGTAGCACGCATCCGTAGCACACATCCGTAGCACGCATCCGTAGCATGCATCTGTAGCACGGATCCGTAGCATGCATCCGTAA
Organism: Hemithea aestivaria; assembly: GCA_947507615.1. NCBI lineage: Eukaryota > Metazoa > Arthropoda > Insecta > Lepidoptera > Geometridae > Hemithea > Hemithea aestivaria. Next base: position 14,173,011 of record OX382337.1, on the reverse strand, counting down.
TACGCATCCGTAGCACGCATCCGTAGCACGCATCCATAGCATGCATCCGTAGCACGCATCCGTAGCACGCATCCGTAGCACGCACCCGTAGCACGCATCCGTAGCACGCATCCGTAGCACGCACCCGTAGCACGCATCCGTAGCTCGCATCCTCAAAAAACAACTTAGTTGAAACCGTTTCCACCAGTGCTAAGCTATGTGCACCAATGAATATTGTACGGGGATGTCCGTACATGCAGATAGTAAATGACAATGCCGAGTCGGGATTAAATAACAGTATATTTATCGAAACTACGGCTAATGTTAATGGTTGTGAGAACACGCGGAATGACTGGTGACCGAACGTGAACTGACGCGTCGATGAATAAATTGTGCAATGAAGGCGTAAAGTGCTGATGTGGTGATTGTGCGGTGGTTGCACCGTACAAATATGATTGGTGGATTTCAAACGCATCTCTGGTGGACAGGCATCCGCTGCTTGTCTCGTTCGCTGACAGTATTATTAAAGCTAGAAAACTGGTTATACTTTCAAAATAGTAATAAAATATGACCTAAGTCTTAGTCCGAACACTTTTTAAAAAGTAAATTGTTCCTATTATTTATTGATATAATTTAACAATTTATTATATCGTGCGAGCGATATAGAGCCCTTAACACGCCCTTAATCTAAATATATTAGGTGATTAAGAACTGTCTAGTTTACCACTTCAGATACCTGATCCTTTACTTCTCAAAACCAAAATATTTACTTAGGACTGATCAAAGCATCGATTGTAAACTTACACGTGAAAGGTACGGATTATCTTGTTAGGTGCTTGGGACCCTAAGGGACCCCGGTAATGGAGCCTTTGAAAACGTCACTCAGATTATGCGTAAAAAATGCTTGCTTTTCGTGAAGGTCTTGTTTTCGAAGAATTTTATTTATATTTAAAACGATTTTTTTGCAAAGTAGGTGTATACATCTCTATATACTTTTATAAGTGCACAAACGATAGGTGGAGCTATTTAAAAACTTAAGACGTAACGCATGTCTTTATTGTTCAAGAAAAAAGCACGTGGTAACTTATGCGGTAGAATATTCAGTGTAGTCGAGATTAAAATTCGTCTTATTTGTCTTTACGTTGACTCCATTATTCCTTAGTTATATTTACTTCTGTGCTTAACATCAATAATGGTCTATGAGTCATAGACTATGACACAAATCTACGAAAATGATAATATTATTATAATAGACAAATACTTAAGAATTATGTAATATTATAATGAACTTAAGGCTCAAAATATCAATTACTAGCGGCCCGTCCTCGCTTCGCTTCGGGTACTTTTATGTAAGAACTGGCATTTTTGAACAAGTGATATCTTTTGAATGCAAAGCCCGAATTTAATAATTCAAAAAGTAATTTACAGATACTGAAACCATCTTAATTATCAAATAATTTATTTAGATAAGGATTCATACCAAGACATGAATAACGCGATCTTTTTGCCATTGTCTGGTTTTTGATAAAATTTCTTTAAAAAAGTAGTTATTGTGAAGTAACTACAATAGTTAGATATATATAGTACCACGTACTTTTTTTTAGATAATTACATGTGCTTTAATATTGTAGAACATATTTTGGTTCTACCATTCATAGTTCCCGCAGCGCATTCGATGAAAGACATTTAACGACAACATTTTTTATACCTTAGTTAACATTATTGAAGTTTTAATAGGGATCCCTATTTTTTTTTTACTCAAAAACATAGCCTATGTTACTCAGGGATAAGGTGTGATTCTAATGGTGAAAGATTTATTTAAATCCGTCCAGTAGTTTTTGAGTTTATTCCTTGCAAACATACAAAAATACAAATCTTTCCTTTTTATAATATTAGTGTAGATTACTACGAGTATCACTATATAGTATAAAATAAAGTGGCTTCCCGCGTCTGTCTATGCCTATGTATGCTTATATATTTAAAAATACGATACGGATTTTGGTGTGGTTTTCATTAATAGATAGAATGATTCAAGAGAAAGGTTTGTATGTATAATACATGCATGATATAGTAGAAAAACACTGATAATTTTCTATAAAGTGCGACGTAGTGCGCGCGGGTCCACTAGTAAAATTATAAATTGATTTAGGCGTCTTCGAGTAGTTTGTGACCATAAAAAAGTTTCCGAGAAACCTTTCCTTTTGTTTTGAAGTCGTTAACATTTCAGTTTTTCACGCCATTTCATTTGAAATTGTATGCAAGTTATTTATATATCTGTTTACTCTACATTACTGCGGCCTAGCCTTTTCAGGCCTCACTGACCCTTCCTCTCGCGGTTAAAGATAGACCTCCGACCTTTTTAAGTCCACGGAAGATTTTATTTACGTACAAAATGTACGGAAAGACCTAATATTTATGCGCGGCCGTTAAAAGCTCTATGAGTGAACCTTTTTCATGTTTTTTATCGGATGGCTGATGTAAATGTACAAGTTAATCCGATTGGTCTATAATTGACCTTTAAGTGCTACTACTTTATTTATAAAATACACTATAAAGCACCTTTTTTTTAATTCGTTATAGGTTAGCCATTGACATGCTAACCATGCAAGTGCATTTCGGTGAGTGTGCCCAGGAGCTTCATGATCTGATCCCACCATCTCCTTTTTACCACCGAACATCTAGAGGAACAGCGCTGCGTCATCGCTACATGGTTGATATTCCATTTGCCCGTACGAAGCGATTTAGTTCAACCTTCATTATCCGGACGGCGAAGGTTTGGAACTCTCTGCCAGCATCAGTGTTTCCTGTTAATTACAACTTAGGAGTCTTCAAATCGAGGGTTAATAAGTATTTACTAGGTCTGTGTGTAACATCTTCGACCGCGTCATCACTTACCAACAGGTGAGACTGTAGTCAAACGCAGCCCTATTCTCTATAAAAAAAAAAAAAGACATTGACCACGATCTCGCCTGATCTAAACCTACCTGTTATTCAACCCTGCAAGCCAGCATCGCAACAGCAGCATCTATCTTTTTTTATATGTGATGAAGTAGAAGACGAGCAAGACGATCTCCTGATGTTAAGAGATAACGCTGCCCATAATCAGTACAGTGCTACTTAGGATTTCACAATGATGTGGAATTCTAAGAGCACTGCACCAACGCTTCTTACTCAAGAGTCATAAGATGTTAAGACTCTTTAGCCCAGTAATTTCACTAAATACACTACGCACTATTCACTGCGCTATTTCAGTAATTACACTACGCACGCTACTTGCAGCCTTCTTAACCTGCCTATTTTACCTATGGCAAATCTAGAAAAGTGGCCTATGTTCGGGGTCAAAATTTTTCCCATACCTATTCAATATTTTAACGGTTTAGCGTGAAGTGGTAACAAATACACGCATATTAACACATCCAAATAGCATTTTGTATTTACCACTTCTGTGTTATTGTAGAGTCAAATAATGCGAAAATAAAGCTAAAAATAAAAGTAATTTATTTAAATAAATTTATTAATTGCTTGTTACCTCACTTATAATATAAAAAAAAAGGTTTATTATGGGGGACCACTAAATAATTTTACAATCTGGCTACAAAAGTTCTACGAAAACCAAAATACAAATTTGTTAAATAAGACAGAATAATTGAAGAACGCCACTATGTCAGTCCGAGTACAGGAGCAAAGCACGAAGGCGATTCCATTGAGAAGAGGCGTAAGACAGGGAGACGTTATCTCTCCGAAACTGTTTACTGCCGTAATGGAAGACACCTTCAAGCTCCTGGAATGGCAAGGACTTGGCATCAATATCAACGGCGAATACATCACTCACCTTCGGTTTCACTCACTTTCAGTGACTATTCGTTTACCGGAGAGAAAGGTCGCGTCAAGCGTAACTACTCTAGTGCGAGCTAGGGTATATACGCTTACGCAGCACTCTACGCCGCGTTCGAACTGTTGCGCCGCGCGCGCATTGTCAGGGTCATCGAAATGACCCAGTTACAGTGTGTGCTACATTGTTAAGTTACATATTATAATTAATGAAGCTATATTTTAACTGTAAATATGGCTAAACAACAAGGGATTCAGTTACAAACAGAAACGGAGATGCTGTTATTCGAGCTATATGAAAAAGAGAAGGAGAAAAGGAAACAGCTGGAGGGATTAGTCAATGATCTCACCAGCAAACTAGAACAGCTTCAGCGTGAACAGCAGGAGGTGCGCGAACGGAGCAATGCTCCGAGCACATCTCCGCGCAAAGTCGAGGTACCTCCTACGATGTACGAGACAGACGAGGAGGAACTCGCACGAGAGACCGAGTGGGTGCGCCAAAAAAGCCGAAAAAAACGGAAAATGAACAAGTCGCCATCCCCACAAGTAGATGATACACCTAATGAAAATGCCAACCGAGAAAAGCCAAAGGTAAGAAAAATACCTTTACCCCCGCCGATAGTAGTTGAAAACGTTAAAAACTACCAACAGTTTTTTGACTTGTTATCGGCGAAAGTAAACAAAGATGCATTTTTAATAAAAATGCTAAGTGGCGAAAATGTCAAAATTAACGCCAATAATGAAGAGTCCTACAGAGTCATTTCAAAGTTATTAACCGAAACCAACTGTCTTTGGCACTCATATGAGAATAAGCAGGACAGACCGATTAGAATAATGGCCAAAAACTTACACTTTTCATGTGAACCGGCGAGAATAGTTGAGGACCTAGCCCTCAAAGGATACAAAATCCTGAATGCTGTCAACAAACTCAGCTGGAAGGAAAAACGTCCATTAAATATGTTTATTCTGTCTTTTAACAAAGAACAAGATGTTAAGGAAATCTACGAGTTAAAGTCTATTTTGGGCTGCAAAGTGGATATGCAGCCATTAAAATCTACCAAACTCATTCCTCAATGTAAAAGGTGTCAAGCATATGGGCACACTCAAAGATACTGTTCCAAAGAACCCCGATGTGTGAAATGCACCGCGAAACATCTTACCAAGGACTGTAATAAATCTGCAAATGCCAAACCAAAATGTGTCCACTGTGGAGAAGCTCACCCAGCAAACTACAGAGGATGCATTGTAGCCAAAGAACTGCAACAAATAAGATACAGGCAGACCAAGAAAACACATGCTTCACTGCCAGCTAAACACACATCTAATGTTAGTAATAATAATTCTACATCTAATTTGAATAAACCTATTTCAAGTAAGGTCTCTTTTGCGCAAGTAGCAAAAGGGGCTCAACTTAAGGAACACCAGCCAGCGGAGTCTGAAGTTGAAAATAAATTAAGCCAAATCTTGGTATTGATGACATCTTTTGACGAGAGGCTCAAGAGGTTAGAAACAGGCACTAAGAAAGCTCCATCAAAAAATAATAATTAACCATGTCTAAATCACTTAAAATAATGGCATGGAATGCAAATGGACTGCTTAAACACCATAATGAGTTGAAAGTGGTCCTTCACACAGAAAACATTGACATTTGTCTTATATCTGAATCTCATTTCACGAGAGAGTCGCACATAAAAATTGATGGGTACAGAACATACCATGCTTTGCATCCAAACAATACAGCAAGAGGTGGTAGCTCCATCATAATTAAGGAACAACTATATCACTACGAAGCTTTTAAAATCGAGGAACAGTACACCCAAGTCATAGCTGTTTCTGTTAAAACTAAGCGGTATCCTATTATTATATCATCTATTTACTGCCCTCCAAAGCATGCATTGAAAGCTGAACAATATTTAAGCATATTAAAAGAACACGGTAACAGATTTATACTAGGAGGTGATTTTAATTCTAAAAATACCTTCTGGGGATCTAGACTCACAACCTCCAAAGGAAAGGAATTATTATGTGCCATAAAAGACTGGAAATGTAATGTTTCATCAACTGGTAAACCTACATATTGGCCTTCTGACCAAAACAAAACACCAGATTTAATTGATTTTTTTATATACAAAAACATATTGGCTAGTCATATGGATATTAAAGAAAGCCACAATATGAACTCCGATCACTCTCCTATATTATTAACTCTGAGTGAAACCATCATGCCGAAACCTACCAACCTAGCTTTGGTTAGTAAAAATACGGACTGGGAAAGTTTTAAACTAGATCTAGAAGCAGCTTTAGACCTCAAAGTACCATTGAAAAACCCGCAACAGCTGGATAATGATGTTCAAAGATTTGTCACAGATATACAACAATGTGCATGGAGAAACACACCACAGATTAAGATTAAACCTAGAGATAACTGTCACCCTTTAGAAATTATTCAACTAATAGCAGATAAGCGTAAACTAAGACAAACATGGCATATGACAAGAGCTCCGCAGGATAAAACAAAGCTAAATAATTTAACAAAAAAGATTAAGAGGCTAATTTCAAAGCAGGACGACGAGAACAGGGATAATCAGCTGAGACAATTAACCAGTGATCGCACTACTGATTATTCCTTATGGAAAATCTTTAAAAATGTAAAGCGACCAATAATGTCAACTTCGCCAATAAAAGAATTGAACGGAACTTGGGCCATTAATAATCAGCAAAAGGCAGATAGATTTGCTCAGCATCTAGAGCAGATATTTCAGCCTAATGACTGCACGAACGAAGAAGTGCTATCTAGAAATGAAAATATAAGATATCCCGAGGTAAACATAAAACTCGTAACACCAAAAGAAGTTCTACAACAAGTAAAACAAATCAGTCGGAAAAAATCTCCTGGTTTTGATCTCATTACAGGAGAGGTTCTACATAACTTACTTCGAAAAGCTATCGTTAAACTCACCACGCTTGTTAACGCATCTTTTCGTCTGCAATATGTACCTGATCTATGGAAAGTAGCAGAAGTTGTTATGATACCCAAACCCGGAAAACCATTAGGTGAAGCGTCATCATACAGGCCGATATCACTGTTACCAGTTATGTCTAAGCTTTTTGAAAAACTCTTGTTGAAAAGATTGAAGCCAATAATCCAAGAAAATTGCCTTATTCCTGATTACCAATTTGGATTCAGAGAGCAACATTCTACTATTGATCAGGTACATAGAATTACCAACGTTATTGAAAAGACATTAGAAGAGAAAAATGTCTGTTCAACGGTCTTTTTGGACGTTGCACAGGCTTTTGACAAAGTATGGCACGATGGCCTACTTTTCAAACTAGGAAACATGCTCCCGTCAAAGTATGTTGATATATTAAAATCGTACCTTGAACAAAGGATGTTTAGGGTACGTCAAGAGGACGCATACTCGTCACTTAAACCTATTAAAGCTGGGGTACCACAAGGCAGCGTCCTAGGTCCTGTCCTGTATCTGTTATATACGTGTGACATCCCAGAACTAGAAGACAATACAATTGCGACCTTTGCCGATGATACCGCAATTATGGCAACGGGGACCACGCATGAAGAAGCAGTACAAAAGATACAAAAAGCTGTAAACAAAATCTACAATTGGACAAAAACATGGAAGATAAAACTAAATGAAACGAAATCTATCCACGTAGATTTCACTAACAAATCAACGAAACATTATCCGGTGTATATAAACAACACGGTCATACCATATGAGAATACAGCCAAATACTTGGGAATGACTCTTGACGCAAAGCTTCGCTGGAAAGCCCACGTCAAGAAAAAACGTAACGAGTTAGAACTCCGATATAGAGCAATAAACTGGCTTATTGGAAAACATTCTAAGTTATCAGTGGACAATAAATTGCTTCTATATAAACAAGTCCTTATGCCGATATGGACTTATGGCATCCAGTTGTGGGGATGCGCGAAAAATAATAATGTTGAAATTATCCAACGATTCCAAAATAAAGTTCTGAGAGGTATAGTGAGCGCCCCTTGGTACATAAGAAACGAAGACCTCCACCGTGATCTGAAAGTGGACTTCGTGACCAACGTCATCAAAAAGTTCGCGGAAGCCCACCAGCGTCGGCTCCACCATCACGTGAACATCGAGGCAATCCAGCTTCTCGATACCACGGGACTAGTGAGAAGACTTAAAAGGAAAAAACCTTTCGAGTTAGTTTAAGTGTAGTGATTAGTGAAATTATATAGTGTTAGTGCTGTGTACAAAGAACACATGAACAAAGTGACTTCGCAAAAATAGAGACAGTAAGAATACGTGTTATTGGACACTTTCTTAGTTATATCTTCTTAGCAGTTTATGTTAGACCTAAATTACTTATTAGCCTGAAAAGGCTAGATTGTAGTTTATTGTTATGTCTATTATCTACAATGGATGTAACATATAAAAAAAAAAAAAAAAAAACCTTCGGTTTGCCGACAACATCGTAGTCATGGCAAAGTCGATGGAGGAACTCAGCATGATGCTCGATGACCTCAACCGAGCTTCACAACGGGTGGGCTTAAAAATGAACATGGACAAGACGAAGCTTATGTCGAATGCCAATGTTGTACCCACCCCAATATCTGTTGAAGGTACTCGAAGTTGTGGACTCATATATCTATCTAGGACAAGTAGTCCAATTAGGTAGGTACAACTTCGAGAAAGAGGTCAACCGCCGAATCCAACTCGGTTGGGCAGCGTTCGGGAAATTACGCAATGTCTTTTCGTCCGATATACCTCAGTGCCTCAAGACGAAAGTCTTTGATCAATGTGTGTTACCAGTGATGACTTACGGCACCGAAACGTGGTCCTTCACCATTGGCCTCATCTCGAAGCTCAAAGTCGCCCAGCGTGCTATGGAAAGGGCTATGCTCGGGGTTTCTCTACGAGATCGAATCAGAAATGAAGAAATCCGTAGACGAACTAAAGTCACCGACATATCCCGGCGGATTAGCAAGCTGAAGTGGCAATGGGCAGGCCACATAGCGCGCAGAGCGGATGGCCGATGGGGTCGAAAAGTGCTCGAGTGGAGACCACGGACTAGCAAACGAAGCGTAGGACGTCCACCCACAAGGTGGACAGACGACCTTATAAAGGTCGCCGGAAGACGCTGGATGCAGATCGCTTCCAACCGGTACATATGGAAGTCCAAAGGGGAGGCCTATGTTCAGCAGTGGACGTCCAATGGCTGAGATGATGATGATGATGATGAATTTCGGGATTTGGTGCGAATTACCCATTACCCTTATATGGGTATCTAACATAGGTTTTGTAACTAACATTGTATTGACGTTTTTCCGAATAATTTATTTTCCTGAGTAATTCCCTTTGTAAGCCTCAAGTAATTCCCTATAGACGCATGTAAATAACAGCCACAATAATAATTTTGTTGTCATTACTTTATATTCTACTATGTCATAAACACATCAAGGTTAAAACTTAGGTCACGAGCTTAATATGTCAATAGAACACTAAGTGCTAGATTATTGCGAAATAAACTTTATTACAGTTGGCGTTCGTACATAGAATACATAGTATTAATGTTGAACCATATTTAAGGCGCTTTTTTATAGCATACTAAACAAGCGTTTAACCGCAATCTCACATGTTGGTAAGTGATGATGCAGTCTAAGTTGTAGCACGCTTGTTCAGTAAGAACCTATTCACTCTTGATTTGAACAACCTTACGCTTTAAAGCCATAGCAACTTTGAAGCAATTCACTCTGAAACTACGGGTCGCAACTTCTATACATGCAAAAAGTTGCAGCAATCGGCGAAACAATTGAAGACGCAAATGTTTCAGTTGCAAAGCGCCTAAATTGGCAAATTATTCTATACTCAAAATGCATTTTTTATATACTAAATGGTAATGGTAATAATAATAAATGGTAATATATTAAACCTACATTTGGCCACATCCCACCTGATGGAAAGTGCAGATACGGTATGATGAATAACGTATGATGCCTCAAAAGGTACCTATTCTCTCGTGCCCTGAAGATATAATATAATATGGTTATGCTGAAGAAACCTTTTAGATATCCTACTGCTGACCTTTATTTAGAAACAAAAGTCCTCACAGTAAGGCAGTTATTTATTTTAAAAGCTGTCCTACTTGTACATCGGAGCACCGCTAAACTTAACGAGCCCCCCCAGGAACGCCTTCGGAAACGCGCGTTTAGGGTACCTGTGCCAATAGTCAAGTCAGCATACGCTCAAAGACATCCGGATTACTTACTGCCCCGGATATACAACAACGTATCAAAATTTTGCGAGACTAGGAAGGAAAGTTTCTCTAACGCCAGACACCTGCTGCGGTCTTGGTTATTAACCAAATCATACACAGACACAGAAAATCTTATCTACATGTGACACACACATAAACACTCACACGCACACACGCACACCACACACGCATACCACACACACACACACACACACACACACACACACACACACACACACACTTTTTGTGTTTATATTTTTCTCAATTCTCTTACTGATCTAATTCGATAAAAATCCTCCAGAAAGTCGGGTCTTGTTAAATATATAAAACAGGTCTCCACGACACGGGCCTTGAGCCTAGTGTGGGGCCGCGGCAAATACTTTCTTGGAAAGAAATTAATCTTAGGCATAAAGACTCAATTATGTAAACTTCAATTCCATTATGTATATTTTTTAGAGAAATAAACATTTTTCAATAACAAATAATTTCTTAATATATTAAAATTCAATATAATTTATATTTAAACCTTCAAATACTAGTTGCAAACTACACGTAGACGTGAAACGGGGTCAAAAACATAGTAATACTTTTCTCGCATTGGAAAAGGCAGGAAATATCAAAATGTCACAGGAATTAAAACCGACTGACACTCTCGCGATTGCAGCCGTGTTTTCACAAAGAACTCCAGGTTTTTGAGGTGAAAGTGTAATGTTATACCTTTCCACACTATATTTTGCTAGAATTTTATCTGGGTTAAAATGAAAAGGCGTGAAAAATTGTTACATGGAGTAAATACAATCTCTTAAAAATTACCCCCCATTTTTGTTACCCAAATAAAATGTAAGGGTACTAGTTGCCCGGTCTATTAGGTAAAGCTATCTATGTCCCTGTGAAATACAATGCCTAAGTATAATTTTTGGCAAACACCAAATCTAGATTTCTAGGCAACCCCAATACATAAAATTTAAGAAGAAACTGTTATCACCAAAGTGTCTCATCATCCACCCCAATCTATAACAAATATAAAAAACACGAAAACTTGGTCCATAACTGGCCAAATAGAAAGTTTGTTAAGTAAAAGTTGGGTCCCTTTCAGTAAGATTTTGGTCACAATCGAGACTTTGATCTCCACAAACTATTGGTAGAAGTATGTCGTAACTTATTTAGTAAACTTTCGCGGTTTTCTCTAACTCGGTAGAACCTTGATTGTTAGACAAATGTAGTTTTCTATTCTAGTTATGTCACAAGATATTTTATTACAAATACGACACGGCTGTACTCACGCATTTATTTTGTTGGGAATTGTCTCAACCACGGTTTCGGACAATTAAGATGACCCAACGAAGTCAACGTCGGGTACTCCTGATGAAGGACATCGTAATTGTTCGTATTTGTTGTGATCCATCGTCGACCGCATTTTCACTTTCCATCAGGTGGGATGTGGTCAAACGTAAGGCCTATTTAGTATATAAAAAAAAAAAAAAACCGTTGCGACAATTCTCAACAAAATAAATACGTGAGTACAGCCGTGTCGTATTTGTAATGGATAATACTCATGGTAGTTACCAAAATCGTAAGATATTTATATTTTATATGTACCTATATATTAATATGTTATGAATGTGTCTTATGCCCGCTCCAGATTCTCTCGAGGCGCAACGTAGAGGCTCGCGCCACGATGCTTGGCGAATGAAAGTAGGAAGTCGAGGAGACACGAGCGTACCATCCCCACTCATGCACTCACATTCCCTGGAGTAGCTTCGTGAAGACTAGTGGAGAGAGTGGTTCAGGAATTAGATCATCACACGATTAGATCATCACCAGCCCAAGTTCTTCCACCGCTGGGCGTAGTCCTCTCCTATGGTACGCCATACAACTCGGTCCGCCGCCTTACTCCTTTAACAACACTCCCAGCGACCTTTCGGATATTGTCGCCCCATCTCGCCCAAGGATGTCCTATTCTACGTTTGCCGAAACGCAATCTCCGCTCTAGAACTTGCTTACCCCCGCGGTTCTCGGTTCAGTATCAAATGTGACCAGCTCATTGTTTTTATCTTTCTAAATATATATATTTTTTAAAGTTACATGTTCATTCCGTTAATAACTTTTGTTAGTCGACTGTTATGTATGTGCTGTTCGCAATACTGATGAAAAAAATAGTTGTCCAATCAAATAAAAGCAAAACATAACTCAATTTAAAACCGCTCTAAGGCTACCTAGATGAAAAGGTCGCAAATAAAAATAAGTCGAAACAAACAAAAAATCCAACGCACACGTATCAAACGCGTCAAAATAACGCAATCCCATCAAATAAATCTATCGAACCCTTTCCGTATCGACGTTTGAAAATCTTATTTCCCGGTCTCCATGACGTAGCCAATAAAAAGGCCGCGACTTGAGAAAAATGCGATAAAAATGTAGACAAGCAGTGTTGGGATGCCGATGAGGTTGAAAATTTTAAAATCTACTTAGTCCGTCAGCTAAAGTATAAGACAATTAATGTATATTTTTTGATTTGTCAATATCATTGAATGTGACTGAGTTATATCATATATTACTAATATTATAAACGTGAAATATTGTTAGAATGTATGGATGTCTGGATGTATGTTTGTTACTCTTTTACGCCTAAAAGGGTAGACCGATTCAGCTCAAATATTGTATAGATATAGCTAAAACCCTGTAATAACACATAGGCTACAGTACAGCGGGTAAAACCGCTGGCGCTAGTACTTATATAAAATTTTGGAGGGAGACGCGTTACGTCTTATTGTACAAATTGTACCTAAAAGTGACTTTATAACCTCTACTTCGGCCTCTTTAAAGCGCTGTAACTTACTCGTTTCTTATTAAATTTGTAAGGTAAAAAATGCTTGTCCAATATTCTTTAATAATAGAATAGAATACTCTTTATTGCAACCAAAGAAAACCACAGTTTCGCCTAATACTAGCACTGAAACACAATTTGTTCCACAATGGGCGGTCTTATAGCTGTGAGCGAATAATCTACATTATGGACAAAAAGTTTTTCGTTGTCATCCCTATTCGTGTCGCATTCCATCCTCGGAGGCTTGGCTCGCGGTGAGGAGCCTAATATAGACAGATTTGTTAATCCCTAAGGCTCAATCTGCGAGCCCAATGTACTGCAAATTGTGTGTAAGTGGTAAATAGGATCTGTGGGGATTACATGCTTATGTGGAGCGGGGTCATCGACCTTTCGCAGTCTGCTGGATGGGTAATAGATAATACCTCTAATGTGGTGGTTTAGTCTAGTGTGGTGGTATAAGTCATTTTGAATCTATTGTAATACTTATGATTATACCTTTGCTCTATCTTTTTTTTACTAAATAGGCCTACGTTTGACCACATCCCACCTGATGGAAAGTGAAAATGCGGTCGACGATGGATCACGTAAGATGCCTAGAAAGGTACCTATTCACTCGTGCCTTGAAGATTCCCAAGTTGTACCGCTCGGGAAGCACGTAATTTTTTGGTTGAAGCGACCGGTGACCAAAAGGCTGGCAGCTACCTCGTACAGCGCATCAGTATTGCCATTCAGAGAGGTAATGCTGCCAGCGTTTTGGGCACGAGGCGGCGGGGGCCCTTTTTAGATTTAGTTTAGTTTTTATTTAGTTTTAGATATGAATACTTATGATTAGATAATATACATCTTTTATGACTTATACAAATGTAGTTTTCTACATATATGTTCTGCAATTATTCGAAGACGTGTAAACCGATTCGGAAATTTAGTTTTTTTCTTGAAAAGGGTAATCTACTTCACACTTTGTAATTTAAATGGATTACACCCATTTAAGTTTTATCGAGAGTGGTCCAACGGTGTTCTGATTATGAATTCGTTTATTCAGAGCAAGCTTGAAGTTATAATATTTTTTAAATTTACTTGCCTAGCCAAAGTTACTCATAGAGCCAAAGAAGGGCGTCTTAAGTAAGCGCGGTATTAAAAAGCTTTTCCTCCTCATACCTCTACATATTTACATTATCTATCTTTACATTAGCCAAATCATGCCTTCGATAGTAGTTTTTCTTGATAATCTTATTGGATTTGTGGAAAAATGAGTTCATATTCACAGCAGCACAATATAAGGGCGAGTAATAGCAGTGTCAGAACGCGGATGGAATATCTAACTACTTCACATTATTGTAATGGAAACAGATACTGCTTCAAAGACAGCTTAATAAGTTACGGTTTGCTGATATGTGCGGAAAATATAATCGAGTTGAAGTCTCATTTAGGTTGGTGATAATTACTATTAGTTGAAAAAAATGTTGCTATACACAGAACGGTTAATATGACAGGAGTCATTGTCGCATACGACAATATTTGTACACCTTTGAAGGCAGAATTTATTATTGTACCCAAAATTCTGACAAATAAATGGCACATAATATTATTTATATAAGTTGGGACTTATCGCGTAGGTTAATAAATGGCAGGTCATCATCATCATCATAGGAGCCTGTTCGGGATCCATTCTTGGATGTAGGCCTCTTCTCCTTCTATCCATTTCCGGCGGTCTTGTGCCCTCTGCATCCAGTCATGACCTGCGTGTCGCCTGATGTCGTCCACCCAGTGTTGTGGTGGCCGACCCCGTCCTCTAGAGTCAGCTCTGGGTCTCCATTCTAAGAGTCGTCTCGTCCACCGGCTCACATCCATTCGAGCAATGTGTCCTGCCCAAGCCCACTTCTTCTTCGCTATAACCTATAAGTTTCAGGTAGCCACGCATGGTACATACTAATAAGTTCCAACGAAATTCTGCCTGTAGTGGCGTACAAATACATATGCTTCACTTTTGTTTAAGTCACGATACCTCAACTACATCAGTTTGCGGTAAGTACATTGCGGGTATAGTGTAGCATCCGAGATATTGTATATCAATCATGTGTCAGGAACGAGTGCCTAATGCTGCGGACGTGAATGGAAGACAGGAGGCATTAGTCTGCTTGCGTTGCGCCGCCTTAAGAGCGTATATATCGAGTGACGCTCTCTCGCTCGCACTATTTGACAAATTTTGAAATATAAATTCATAGAATTAATTTATTGAAAATTCCTTAAGACCAAACCTCCATAATATTATTGCACACATTTTAAAAGTGTTTTCAGTTTAATATATTAAAAAAATGGCAAGGGGAGTAAAATTTTAATTTTTTTTTTAAAAATTCTCATCATGCCATTGTTTAATTAATAAAACTGAGAACACTTTTAAAATGTGTGCAATAATATTATGGAGGGCTGGTCTTAAGGAATTTTCGAAAAAAATGTTCTATGAATTTATATTTCAAAATTTGGTGAATAGTGCGAGCGAGAGAGCGTCACTCGATATACGCTCTTAACTGTCAACGGATTGAGAAATATTGCTGCTCAGCGGAGCAGAGATTTAGGGCAGGTATGAGTTATAATCTGTCTTGTGAAATAAGACCGCCAAGTTTGTAACCAGCGCAGTGTTTACATAATAATATCTAAGTTTGTCTAAATCTAAGATCTTAGTAGTTTTGTAAGTTTTTGTCATTTTGTAGGTTTAAAATACCTATTATTTTATTCTGAAACATGAATCATGTCCTATTATTTAATTTGATTAGGTTCTTGAATAACAATAAACGTTCTCAACAATTGACGGTCTTGTCGCTAATAGCGATCTCTTCCAGACCAAACGTGGAAAGGAAAATTAATTAAGAACGAAAGTGGTTTCAAGGTACATAATATGTATAATCTAATTTCTAAAAAAACTAAGGTAATAATTTTCTTCTTCGACTCAAGAAAAATCAGCGTTATTTGAAAATGGGCCAGATTTTATTTATCTTCAACATTAGGTAAAAACAAAGATAAAAACCGAGTCTAAGTGTTTTTCTGTGTTTCTAAGTGGTTTCCTCGTTTTAATACTGTAACCAAGAGAGGATTTATTAAGTAATCATGGAGGCACAAATATGGCGGACGCTATGTACCAGAATGTACCTACTTATATTGTGAGTACCTATTGAAAAAGATATCGAAAACGTTAAAAAAAAATCATATTCACTACCATTTAGAATTACAGCTGTGCTAGTAAAATTTTCTTGGTTCTTAAATGAAGGATTTAGGTAGTAAATTGGGAGTGTCTTATGTTGTAAAGCGCTCCACTTTGCCCAAATATTCGCCCAAAGTGTAAAATTTTCAAATAAAAAGTGGTCTGACTTTTTTTTTGAGAATTTGATGTTCACGCGAGCATTTGAGAACTGAGGCCGGGTTACAAGTCCGCAAGGGTGTAAGTACCTACTAAAGTATATACGCAAACGCGAGTTAGGCGTAGGTGCCTACTAGGGGTGCATCTTTCTTTTTCTAGAGGTCCTTACAGCAATGTTCTAGGTCCGTGCATGTAACGAAATAAAATATAAACAAAATCCGAATTTTTAAATAAATGATATTGTTTGACTTAAAACGTTAATTTATCTACTAGCGCCTGTAAACATAAATTATGTTGCACCAATTAAAATTTGATACTCAGTATCAAATAAATACGTGAAATGTGTATTTAGTTTAGCAAAATTTTGAGCAAATAATGGCAATTAAACATGATATTGTTGCGCATAAATTTTGTCAGAAAGTAGAGATACACCAATTTAATTGAACCTGGCAGTTTGTGAAATCCTTTAGACATTTGCTCAAGAGACCTGCAATTGAAGAGTGGCCGAAGTCCACCTATCTGTTATTATTTGTGTAAAATTACCGACTTTAAATTGAAATATGTATAAAAAAGAGAAATATCAAATTCTGACTACGTAGGTACTCTGTAAAAAGTTATGCGTAAATAAGTACACAAAAAGAAAACGCCCATCCTCTTCCTTTCCTGCATTTATTTTGGTAAAAATATATACATAATATGTTGCTCATAAAAAACAGTTTCAAATTTTGATGTGACAATAAAAAGAACAGATTTTTAATAATCTTAATTTTTAAATAAATTAAAAGCAGGAAGGTATGAGAACATAAATCCTATAGATTCTGCATCAGCGAATACGTGTATATATATGTACATTTGGCCAATCAATCACTTTGAAGCTATGCTCGTATGTTGATTGATTTGGATCCGACAAATCATTTAATAACAAAGATTGATGCTTGTTCCATAACTATTTATGTGATTGCATAACCTACTTCAAAAAGCTGGATATCAATTAGATATGTACTTTTGTCATATTTTTGGAACTGTGACATATTACTCGTAATATACCTAGGTCAATCCTTTGAGGCTTCAAAATTAGTAGGTACCTACTTTAAGTTTCAAAAGTATATGTCATTATTATCATTTCAGCCACAGGACGTCCACATTGCACATAGGCGCCCCCTTTAGACTTTCATAATTTACGTATATCGGTTGTAAGCGACCTCCAACCAGCATCTTCCGGCAACCTTTATAAGTCGTCTGCCCACCTTGTGGGTGCATACATATAGTATGTATAATAATATAAAGAGTACCTATATAGCTACCAAGTAAATGCACTTAAAAGTTCTTTAAAATTAAACCAAAACTGTACCGTTAATGCAGTGAAAATAGATGGATATTGAACTGATATTCAAAGCGAAATCCCGCCCCGGGGGAAATCACCTGTACTCGTGTACTTGGATAACATGCCCTGACAATGCAACTAGCAGTCTCTTTTGTAACTATTGGATTTATTGAACGGGAAATGTTACAAATTATTTTGCTTTAATACCTCGTCTTGACTTTTAAGCAAAAAAGTAAAAAGACGACCAAGACGGTGTGCCCAATGCTAAGAGATCACGCTGCCCATAATCAGGAACAGTGCCACCCAGGATATCATAATGACGTATAGTTCTAGGTGCACTGCAACGTTTTTCACTCAAGAGAAATATGATATTAAGCCTCTTCAGCCCAGGAATGTAGTACGTCTCTGATCAGGCGGTGTAACTGGCACGAACCCTACATAAAACCTACTCCATTTGGAATCATCATTATTTATACAAGCTTTTTATATTTAGTTTCACTTTTCCCGTTGTCTGTCTATAATCAAGAGGTATTTTGATCGAGCTGAAACTTTCACACGCTCATATATTGCGTAACAATGCAATATTATGATAACATGCTCATCTGATGATAGAATTGGAAGGCGGCCATAGGAATAACTTCATAATGAAACCACGAAACTAAATCTAGTTTTTATGCGTCTTGACGAAAACCTACTTTGATTTCTATTTGAAATGATGTATTACCCGAGTGCTTTTTATTAACAAGTAATAAAAGCTTGTTTAAAAAATATTTCAATCATTATTGTTTGTTTACTTAGTCCCGGGAAGAATCATATCAGATATTGGGCAAAATAATTGACGTTGCCAAGGCATACTATATAAAGTACTAGTGTACCCGCGCGCACTTCGTCGCGCTTAATATAAAATTATCAGTGTTCTACTATATTATGCTTGTATTATACACATAAATCTTCCTCTTGAACCACTCTATCTATTAATGAAAACCACATCGAAATATGTTGCGTAGTTTTAAAGATATATAGAGACAGACAGAGGCGGGAAGCAGCTTTATTTTATACTATGTAGTTATTACAAAAGGTAAGATGAATTTCAAGCTGATCATAATAGGAACAAATTCATTTAATAGCAACCTTGTTGATTCATACGAATAGGTACAGAGTACAGAAAATCGACAGTACCTCTACCTAGATGTACGTTCATTGATAGGCAGGATATGCTTCTACATTGCACCTGTATTTCAGTGCCAATTCCCATCGGAAATTATGCCATTGTGCATATTTTCTAGAGGCTGCTCACGTATCTGATGATTAAGGTTGTGTAGGTAGAATTCGTCCATTCTTGGCTAAATTGTATATTTCTAAGCGCTAGGTACATTAAGTTCTGCTGATGCACTTGTTATCTAGATAAATATAAAAGGAAAGAGAGACTGACTGATCTATCAACGTCCAGCCCAAACCGCTGAACGAATTGAGTTGAAATTTGGAACACAGATAGGTTTTATGACGTTGACATTTTTTGATTGGCGCGGTGGGGATACCCACTAAAAAACCTGGGGTGTTCCTGCGGGACGCCATAGTGCCGGGGCAGTGGGTACGCCGAAGCACTTTACCGCGGCCCCGACGGTTTATATGGCGTTGACCTCCTCTAACAAAATATTTAGTCACATGGGTAAAGTCATTACCAGAAGTTCTTAAAGTTTCTCAGATATATTATTATGTTTCAAAACATTATAATTTAAAAATATATGTTGGTTTCAAATCCTATGGCAGCATCACTCTTATTCACAAACTCAGACTGACTGCCTGACATTTCAACGCATAGCCTAAACTGCTGAACAGACTGGGTTGAAATTTGGAACACAGATGGGTTTTGTAACGTAGACCTCCGCTAAGAAAGGGTTTCTCCACGCAAGTATATACGCGAGCATATACTAGTTTAAAATAATATGAACAAAATAATTATTACAAATGTTTTTGGAGAAACGTTTTACAAAATTAGATTTAAGCTCCCGAGGTTATTTCTGTTAAATCCCACTATTCTGAAGCAAATATTATTGCAAGACATAATTTAATTCACAACGATGTTATGACAACGATGGGTGAAGTAGTTGAATACTGAATAACAATTTGTTTCTGTAAGTTACGAGAAAAAAGCGAATTCAAAGTAGGTACTGAGTATTTATTAAACATAAATCATACATTAATAAAAAAAACTTACAGCACAAACAGCAAATAACTCTTCACTTTAAAAGAACTTCCACTTTTTATAGAGGTAAATTATTAGGTATTAAAAAATATTTAAAAGTAACAAGAGAACGATTTAGAATTTCTTTGAATTAATCTATTGTTTTGTTATATGGGTATTTAATAAACTTTATATAAGCTTGTAAAAGTATAGAGCACGGTTGACTTATTTTAACGTGAAGCTCAAACCTGAAAATTGGTATATGTATGACGTACCTATAGTTTTTGGGATGGAGACCTATGCTAAGAATGGTTCTTTTCACGAAGCCACGAGTATTAGGCAGGTAAAATAATCAGAATCACGCAGGTAAGTATTTTTTTTTAGAAAAAAAGGAGTACATTATTTAATAATTTATTTTATTTATCGCATCGGAAAAAAATAGTTTAATAAAAATAAATAAAAGCTTTAGTCCAAGGTCTTTTTCCCTTTTTCGGTAAAACAAAATAGTCGAACTCTAAACCTAAAAATGTCTAGTGAATTAAATCTAAAGTAGATTAGCATAGACGAAAAAAAATTAACTCCACATTTTTATAAGATTGAAATTATATAAATTCAGAGAATAAATCCTACAATGCCCCGTTCACACTATTCTAGTCCAGTTGTAGAGCTATTTAATCCAGTCCAGCACTCGACTATTATTATATTAATGTCTTACAAAAGCAATTTGTATGTTCAATAAAATATACTTGGGACTTTTTAAAATCGGCATTATCTACCGATAGAATGTATAGCTATAATTATTACAGCCTGTAAACAAATGTGTGTGTAAAAAGAATGTTACAAGTAGCAAGCAAAAGTACTGGAACGATTTTAGAGGTATTGTATTGGGCGAGTTGAAATAGTAGACTGTTTATCCAGTCACTGGGGCAGATTGGTCACTAGAATTGAATATTGAGAGAAAAAGTATTTACTATTTTTAACGTTTTACATGGTTCCATTGCGGAACTTGACCGTTTTACAATGCAATACAATAACTCTCTATTGCAAACCAGTAAATTACAAAAAAAATGTTTCATAAGTAGACAATACACACAAAGCTAAAGGTAAACAATTGGTAGTCTAATCTCATAGAGCAATCTCATACAGACAACCTGGTTAGAAGGAATATTGAGAATATGTATAGAGGCGGCCGTTTTTACTGGAATTCTACTGGAATAATGTGAATAATTATATTAAAACACAGTAAATCGCACCGTTAATGACTCGATTAGAATTCAACAGATGTCATTAATGGATCAACCCGAGCAGATGTGCCAATTTAATTTAACTTTAAATCTTTTGGGACTTATATAAAACTATCTGCTGATTGCCTACGGTGTTCTTGGAATTTTATTAATAAATTATGATTTATGCGAGTTTTTAAGAAATGAATACTTTTAGAAACCATAGCTATTTACTCCTACTTGACCGACAATGCGTCAGCAATATCGACGGTCCATCACAATCCACCACTCACAATCAGGCGCGCCTTCTGTTTTTTTTATACAGCGAAGTAAGAAGACGAGCAAGACGCTCTCCTGATGGTAAGAGATAACGCTGCCCATAATTAGCGTAGTACTACAAAGGCGCCAACGCTTCTTACTTGAGAGTCATAAGATGTTTAGACTCTTCAGTCCAGTAATTTCACTAGCTATAGTGCCCTTCTATCGAAGCTCAGTAATGTTTGCACATCACTGCTCAGGCGGTAGAATAAGTGGCACTGTTGAGGTACCCACCTAGTCGATCTCCTGCGAAGGAAGTCTACCCCCGGTGGACTTCCATTTCCATCTAAATTATAAAAAAAGCTAAGAAAATATTATGATTATGACATGTATTTACATTGATATAATATCTGACCTGCAATGAGTTTTCTGACCTGGAAATATTTGAAACACATTATTTTATTTTTTTATTGCAATGGCTTTTATTCTGCAATTACAATAGCAATTGCTTTCATGCGTGTTTTTCGAACCGAGCGATAGATCTTCAAGGCACGAGTGGAATAGGCACCCTTTCTAGGCATCTCACGTGTTTCATCTTTGATCGCATCTGCACTTTCCATCCGCAGGGTCAAATGTAGGCCTATTTTTAACCCCCGACGCAAAAACGACGGGGTGTTGTAAGTTTGACGTGTCTGTCTGTGTATGTGCGTGTGTCTGGCTGTGCCATCGTAGCTCTCGAACGGATGAACGGATTTTGATCTAGTTTTTTTGTTTAAAAGTACAGTTAGTCGAGAGTATTTTTAGTCATGTTTGGTGGAAATCGATCCAAAATGGCGGATTTCTTATGTTTTCCACAACTCCCTCAATATGGGTATCAAATGAAAGAGCTTAACTTGTAAAATACAACACACAATGATAAATTTAAAATCCAATATGGCCGCCACCACAACACGGCAAATTACATACATATTTTGAAAGCGTTGCGTTGGGGGTTATCAAATTTTGTAATTTAATTCACTTGTGTTTTAAAAACTTTTTAGCCGTGGACTTAGTTTCATAATGCGAAAAGCGTTTACTGCCCTCATGGTTGGTAGGTTGGCACATGTTTTCAGTAGAGCGAGCGGGAAACGTCAGTCGAGCGGCAGCCTGCTCACGCAACCAGCCACTCGAGCGGGAAATACCGATTGAAAGGTAAATTGGTTAGTTCACAATGTTCTACGCGTATGCCATCCTGAAAATTAAACTGTTTAGGCCTATTAGTTCCGCAACTAGCACAATTGAGGACAATTTTAACCCGTATGCCCTCGATCGGGCCGCGCCTCGGGCATGCGAATTTAAACATTATTTTAAAAAGCTAGAAATAATAGACGTTAATTTTGATTTGATCCGGAAGTGTTTCCAGGATCAAGGGGTTAATTATAAATGCAATATTTCTGTGGACTAAAGTATGAATGGATGTTTGTTCCTCCTTCATGTCTAAATCGATTGGGCTGTGGTATCTAGCTTAGGCCATAGAATACAAAATAGGTACTAAACTAGTAATAATACAAAGGTAATTTTAGGCGGGTAAATCAGATAGGGGCAGCTTATAAAATTTACAAAAGCTGGAACGATAAAATTGACAAATATTGCAGCATATAGTAAAGTAAAAAAAAAGGCAGAATAAATTTTCTTGAATGTTTTTTTAGATTATTATGTTCCATAATTATAAAAAAAATATTTATGTTCAGATGTTAATGTAATTTAACATATGTATTTTCTACTGAAATCCTTATGAAAATACAGCCCTCGAGGCTGAAGGTCACAATTTACTCGTAATTCGTCACCTCTCAGAAAACAAGGTGTTAGGTACGAGAAAACACCAAGATGTTGAACCGTTTATTACGAAGACCATGACGGTATTTTTTATGTTTTCACATAAAAGTAACATTTTATAAGAATTTTAGAGCGGACATTAAATAGCAGCGGTATTTTAGCGATATTCTTGGATTTATAAAATGAACTAGCTTATGCTGGTGGTTTTGCCTGCATTGAAAAAATATTTTTTTGTGGATGTCTTCGTCACAGTATCTGTAGATAGATAACACTTTATTGAAGCACTTAAAACTATAACATCTATATATATAAGTTTTACAATTAGTGGTCTTATCCTTAATAGCAATATCTACTAGACAATCATGCAGGTAGCGGAGAATATTGATCATAATCATCTTTCTGCCCATCCCACACTAGGTAGAGTCGGCACAACACGTTTTTCTCCTGCATTCTACTCTATCATTCGTCATATCTTCATCCACTCCCCTGACACGCATATCCTCTCACACAGTTCATCTAAATCTTTTTCGGGCGCCCCTTCCCGGATTTCCACCTATCGCCATATTCATGGACTTTTTGGTCACATGATAGAGAGAATATAGAGGGTTGGAGGGGGAATGGGTTCGTGGAATAGTAAAGTAATGATGATGTGATCTATATCTATGAGTATATTTTGCAGCAAATTTCAACTCAACCCGTTCTGCGGTTTGAGCTGTGCTTTGATAAATCAATCAATCAATCAGCCAGTTAGTCACACCCTTTGTTTTGTATATTTGGAAGATACCTGAGTTCATAGCTGCAGGTTATGTTTTACTCTGTTTGTTTGGTCTGTTTGCAACGTATAAAAGGTTTTGGTCGTTGGTTTTGTTTAAGGCAACGAATTTAATTTGGATACATACCATTGTTGTTGCAAGAAATGTAGACTTGTTAATATTCTGAATGTTACTTCCTAGTTCCTATTACTATTGAGTTAAGGTGTGTTACCAATATACGTAATTTAATGCTGTAATTATTATGCAATTCTGTACACCGTACCTATATGTACATGGAAAGTGAGACTGATTCGCTGATCTATCGATGCACCGATCACATCACTAGACCGAATAAGTAATGTACTTTTCTAAACTAAGGTCTTTGAAATTATTTTTAAAAGCATATTCAATTGTATAGGTTCAGTTTATAGCTAAGTTTGTATTTTTTTAACATTTAACTTGTGTGGAGAAAGCTAGTTACTCGTATTTCTGCGTATGACACTTGACTTCGTTATGAAATAAAAGCTAAAAAACCGCGACAAAAGTTGTTCAGCGCTCGAACTTTTTTGCTTTGAGTTTTTGCACACGTCGACAATTTCACGAGAGTTTGAGTGTTCGTTTTAATGAAAACCCACCTTAAACAGCTTTTATGTGCTTTCTACCGAAACTGAACGACCATTTAAAGCAACTGCTAAGCAAATTCCAAACACTAAGCAGAGGTGCTCAGTTGTTCAAGTGTTCTTTAAATTTATTATTATTTGACTATCTTAGAGTTTTGGTTGTATTGTAATTGTCGAGGACGGCTCTTTAAAGATAGATTAAAATAGTAATTAGCTAGATAAGTTTAAGATAAATAAAGATTTTCATGGCTAGTGTAATTATTTATAGATATAAGTAAAGATAGAATAAGTATATAGCTCATAGAATATAGACATAAATAAATACCACACAGCCAGAAATACCACGGTTACGAGAAACGTGTACATTTTCGCTTAGGCCTAGACATAAGTAAAAACCACGCAGTCAGAAATACCATGCGGTTATGAGAAACGTGTACATTTTCGCTTAGGCCTATCAATTTATTTGCTAAATGATGTTTAGATTAATAGAGTTTATTAATTAGGAAGCCTATAGCTTCAGAATATGACGAAAAACATAAATCTATAAAAATACATGTTCAAAGAACCAATTTTAAGGGCGATTAGGCCACGCCCCCAAACGTATTTTTGACCTGTGGGAGGAAGGACCCGCTTTCACCCGAATTTGTATAAAAGTAGGACGATTGTCTGAGACAAACGACTTCGCCGCTGGTACCCCGACAATAAAGAAGCCTCCACCGAAAGAAACACACAATTACTGTTGTGGACTGAATTAAAACTTCTTATAGTTTTAATTCAGTCCACAACAGTAATTGTTAGCAAGGGGGTTATAAAATGTTCCTGAAATTGTTCTTTGTTGGATTATTTTAGAGTCAAAGGATTATTTTAGAGACAAATACCTGCAGTATTTGTTTCTGGTCTGTGTGGCTTTTAATATCTATATCTAAACAAAAGTATATATAAGTATTATATATCCGCTATTCTTACCACCATAACACAAGCATTAAGTTGCTTGGCTTGGGGTTAGGTGGCGCTGTGTGAAATGTCCTGAAATATTTATTTATTTAAATTATTTTTTTATTGTTAGCATAGGCTATTAATATAATTTATAGGCAAGTGTATCTTAAACAAAAGTCAAGTTCTGATAGTATAATATATTCATGGTCACTGTCTAGATCTATGTCAAGATTCTAAGAGGATTAAAATTTTTCCAAAAATCAATCAAAAACGCCCAAAAACTAATCTACTCAAAATAGGATATTTCAAAAGTCATTTAAATGTTTTTTACTGAAGAAACGTATTTAATAAAAGTGATAATAATACTGGTAACAGTTATAACGGCGCCAAGTAAAAATAAAAGCCTTCGCAACCTTTTTTTACCAGGGGTAGACTTCCTTTGCAGGAGGTCGTCTAGGTGGGTACCCCAACAGTGCCAGTTATTCTACCGCCTGAGCAGTGATGTGCAAAACATTACTGTGCTCCGGTAGGAGGGCACTGTAGCTAGTGTAATTACTGGGCTAAAGAGTCTTAACATCTTATGACTCTTGAGTAAGAAGCGTTGGTGCAGTGCTCCTAGATTTTCACATAATTGTGAAATCCTAGGTAACACTGTACTGATTATGGGCAGCCGTTATCTCTTAACATCAGGAGAGCGTCTTGCTCGTCTTCTACTTCATCACATAAAAAAAAAAAAATACTCAGTTAAAAAAGTGGTTTGTATGAAAAGTACTATTATTTTATTTGTTCTATTGAATTACACATGTACTAGCTACTTCAGTCCGTAATCGGTCCGTTATTTACCAATGCCATACAATGTGGAAACGTATACACGCGCGCGCGGAATACGGAAATATATCTGCTTTTAATAACATGGATTCTATTATTTATTTATTTATCAACACATGTATGTACTAATAATTAGGTCTTAATTAAGTTAGATGAGTCCTCCACATGTTAGGGCGCTTGTTGTGGGCGAGCATGCAATCTTTTAATTGCATTAACACCGTTTTATTCAATGCGAGTCCAGCCAGTTCAAGTAAACTTTATTAAAATTGTATCTCAGAATGCCCAATTATAATTTATGTCGGTATAATTTTCGGTTGTAAAGAGAATGCTTAAGTCACAACTTATAAGCTTTATGGTTCTTTAGTGCACGGAGATGATGCTTCCCTCGATACTTATAAAGGCTTGTTTCAAGTGAAAAGTTCTCATTTGGTTTAAATTTTCTTTTATAATTCCGAACTTTTGCTGCATTGAAGCGGAGCAGTTGTGTTTAAAGAATTTAATAAACTTTTAGAGTAGGGTTATTAGTATATTAGATTAAGGATTTTTATGTTAAAAACTTAAATAAAATAAACTAGTTTTTGCAGAAAACTTAAGCGTCCTCGATGTGTCTTATATTTAAATGTAAAAACCAAACACGTAGGTATAAAAAATACGAGCTAAGTTTATGGTCGAAACTTTAACAGCTGTTTATAGCAAAAACCATCATAAGTTGGATGAATTCCCAGCCGTGTGGAGCTATATAATCTAAAAAATAAGCAAAGAAAATTCAGGTGAAAGTTACACTTTTGCACAAAAGAAAATCCACTCGCCTAGTGAAATCATCACTTGATTAGAAGATTAATGTTAACGTACGAAATATTATGTACCTAATTTGATTCCTTTTCTCTCAATAATAACGTTAAAAATATTTATAAAATCTCATATAAATAGTAATAATAAATAAAACATATGCCCAGAAATACAGACACTTATTAATTATTACATTTAAGGTTTTCATGCAAAGGCGGTTGCCTGAAAGAGGTCATTTTAAGCTATAGAGCGGCCATATCATATGACCAAATTGTGACATTTATGTTCACTAGTATTTTTTTATAAATAGTAATTGGCGTTTATACTCTAACAGAACAGGTTACCCTACTAACACTGTAAGAGACAAATCACAATTTATAGGTCGTGTGGCGAACTTATATGTTGCAGTTTCAGGTCACCGAGAATACTACAGGACCTGCAACATTACCTAACAATTGTCTCCTACATATCTTATAGGAAACAGTCAGGACCCACAGTTTTACGTGCATTCCGAAACACGGTATCATAAAATCGTTGTCCCAGTCTCAATAAAGAGTTATAAAATAAATAAATATATTGAATTTTATAGTATATTTTAAAAGGTATGTTGACCGCTTTATAAAACTAGAAACAGCCATCAAAAGCTAGGTCGCTACCCATGCGTCCCAAAGCTGTTAAGACTTGTAATTGTAAAATCTACTCAGAACTCACTAATGGAAACTAATTATAGTACTTGATGACAACCACAATCTGGTTTAATATGGCTGAATCCATTAGCGTTGAGAGGAACATTAAATGACCTTTATATTACATTAATCAACTGTGACATTAATTAGTGTATAATGCAGTTGGAATGCTTAATTATAATGGACAATGCATAATAGGTAATAGGTTTTTAATTGTTAGTGACAGAAGGGATGATCTTGACTCGAAGGATGGAAATCTACGCGCGTTCTTGGCCAAATAAGCGGTGTAAAAGTCTCTTCCTGACTTCACTGAACATATTGCTCGATCATGGCTATCATAATCGCTTGGCGTCTTGGTTTTATGTTCAGTATAGAACTGTTTATTTTATTGATGACTAGCTTATGCTCGCAGCTTTGCCCGCATACCCAAATCCTCTCTTAGCGAAGGTCTACGTCATAAAACCTATACCAGCTGTATTCCAAATTTCAACCGAATCCGTCCAGTGGTTTGGGCTGTGCGTTGATAGATCAGTCAATCAGTCACTATTTTCTTTTATAAAATTTAGATATTGTGACACAGACATCCGCTTAGAAAGGATTTCGCGAAGGGAGCAAAGCCACGAGCATTATAAGCTTCAACATGACTTTTGAGTTTACCTTCTGTGAGCTCTGTTATCTCCTCAGGGATTATATATTTTAGTTGCTAACTTGATGCGCACCATTCAGAGATAGAGAAATTCACGATCCAATACCTATGCAAGGTCATCTCAGTTAAGATCTACACATTGTAGAGTACCTAATTAATTAAGTCGTAGACATACGTAGTAGTTAGTGTAGATCATACAAACCCTGCAGAAGTGGCGGATGTGGCATAACGCGCGTGTGAACACAGCTTAATGCTCGCTGCGGATGTAGCTTAACGCTCCACTTAATACAAGCTGCAACATCAATAAATACGACTATAATCGGTTATCTATTCGATTTTGAGCAAAATGAGGAGAGTGCGCAAAGCACTGCAAATAGAATGCACCTTTATACGCGCACTATTATCAGTGCTTCTCTACTATTATTATGCAAGATTTATACGTATTATAAACTTTCCTCTTGAATCACTCTATCTTTCTGAACTCGTTGCGTAGTTTTAAAGATTTAAGCATACACAAGGAACCGACAGACAGCGGGAGGCGACTTTGATTTTTTATACTATGTATCTAGTGATTTGACCCGTACCATGGACTATTTGTTATTGGTCAATGCCACCAATGACTACATTTAGTCCATCTTGTCAAAGCGATTGTAACCTACCGTCTGTGAGAGAAAATAAACATAATTTGTTTATTATTGTATACATATGTGCAGTTTTTCCACGTAGGCCGCGGCCGTAGCGATCTGTGACAAATTTTAACTCAATTCGTGCTGTGGTTGAAGATAGTTCAGTCCAGTCGCTCTTTCGTTTTATATATTTAGATAAACAATAAAAACAATAAAATAACCTTTAGATAAGGTTAGATAAATAACTCTTTATTGATACATCATAAAAAAGTAAATATACTACCACAAAAATTAAAACTAACACTAATAGGCACAAAAATTAAAACTTAAATAATTGGCGGTCTTATCACTCAAGCAAAAGTGATCACTTCCAGACAACCGTGCAGAGAGAGAAAAATACAATACTGGAAGGATGGCGCTTTAGGCGTTCTAAATAAAATTATGAAATAAACAGTGCAAAAAAAAATAACATGATCAACGTACACAGTAACAAGTGAAATTTTAAAAATACTTTTTTAAAACAAGCTTTATTTATTATTATTATCTTGCATCATAAAGTACTCGTCAAGACAAATCAAATGAGCCCAAACTCGATGGGGTTGCGTTGTTTTATGACAAAGTTCCTATGGCCACCTTCCAGCTCCATCATCAGATCAGCTCGATGTCATAAAAATATTGCATTGTCAT
The DNA here is from genome assembly GCA_947507615.1 of Hemithea aestivaria. NCBI lineage: Eukaryota > Metazoa > Arthropoda > Insecta > Lepidoptera > Geometridae > Hemithea > Hemithea aestivaria. Next base: position 14,143,386 of record OX382337.1, on the reverse strand, counting down.
CCGATTTACACACGCATGCAAATTTTCAGCTCAATTGGAAACCGGGAAGTGGGTCAAATTAAACTCGCAAGATTTGATTACAGACAGACAGACAGACAGACAGACAGACAGACAGACAACAGACAGGTGAAAGTAATATAAAGCTTGTAATAAAAGAATCAGTTTTCAAAACCTTCAGTTTCAATTAAAACCCAATACGTTCCCGAAACTTCATTTTGCTCTTATTACACAAACAAATTGGCTTAAAACTGTTGAGTGCTGCAGTGAAACAACTGTTTTTCTCTAATTGGATGAAATATTCATCGGAAATAGGGATATTGGATATTGAAACTTGAAATCTGATATTGAGGAAGTCGATTTTGTAATTGAAGTTACGGATTCGTGGGAACAAATTAAAATTTGTTTGAGGAAAACAGGAGGAACGTATTACATTGATTGAATCTTTAATTACTTTTTTCGTTGTTCTTTTCTTTATTTTTATACTTGATGTTCCTGGCACTGCGGAAGCCAAATGTACCAAATTTTAGCTCAATCGGTTCTGCTGGAGATGTAACAAACACACATACCTACATACGAGTACATCCGCCGAAACACTCATCCGCGGCATATCATAGGTACCTTATATTTACTTTTTATGCTATTTTATTTTATTTGTAGTGTTGTGTAATATAGTGAAACCTACTACTGTACAACGATACGCGTGTATACTAGAAAAATATTTTCCCTACAAAAATTATTGTGTGAAATCGGGACAGCTGAACAAACAGTATCCTGAATAACAAAATTGCTGATATGTTGAAGTGATGTGGATATTTATGTTTTCTTATGGTTTAAGTCTTTCCCTTGAAATAATGGGTCCATTCTTAAAATGGTTTCAGTTACGGACCCGGGGTTTTTTCCATGGCAATTTTGGAAAAATCTTTCGCATGCCGAAAGAAATCAAGTTTGTTACGTAACGCATACATTTAAGGGATGCAATATTATTGGATTAATTATTTTGTTCATAAAATCATTAATATCATCATTAAAAAGACTAAATTCTAATATGATCAATAAAAAAAATGTTATAAATAATTAAAGGTACGGCAGTAATTTTTAAGATTAGAGACAGTAATTTTATTTAATTATATTTACGTAAATGAAAACTTCTCTCAAATGATCTCTTAAAAACTGCAAACAATACTTCAAATTGTGCACAAAATGTACCATATTAAAATCTCCAAACTACTGAAAGGTTCTTTAAAATAGTTCTATATTATGCCCATTATAAAAATCAGTCAACTTTTAATTTCTACATTATCGAATCAAATTACTCTGTTGCACCATTATTAATTTTATTCCTAATTTAAAGTTGAAAACAATTTGAGAAGGTACATTAAACAAACTCGTTAATAGAGGGTGAACTTTTAATTATAATTTAAGGTATTAACTGCGAACATAGATCTAGGAAAAATGAGACAGGTTAGATAATACTGAGATAATCATGAGTAATGAGACGTTACGGTGAAAAAATTTCTTAATGCGAATTTTGTACTGTTAATTTCTTTTAAGTGAAGTCATTGTGTTTACTACTTCGATACAACTATTGCGATGCTATCATAACGAAAATATATTATTTTCCATAATAATTGTTAAATAACAATTCGATACAATATTATTTATGAAAAAAAGTTTCCAGAAACACACACGGACACATATGTACTTATTGACCTTAAATGAAATTCCTCTTTTTTCTAAAATTGCCTAAACAAAATTAGAAAACTAAAACCCTAAATTTCCTAACATCCCCTAATTTTCCTCAAGAATCGTATGATAAATGTTTAGATATTATGTTTTTTGGTTTATTTATCATAATGCTTCAAGATTCCAAATCGTCAAACTTAATCTCTTTCAAAAATTGCTTTTTGTACAGATTGAAAAAGTAACGTTTTGTTGCGACATCTGTATCGCATCGTTGCAAGAGTATGTCGAAAGTGCTTTTACACATTGTCCATTGTCACTGTTTGTCATTTGTCCTCTTTTCCCGAATCTACCAAATTCTTAGCTCTATGGCATGTTAATGAAAATTTTATAAATGGACGAGATGTGAATTAACACGGCTTTAATTATACACACCCTTAAGAGCCAAATGTTCTCCTGCGCTAGGTTTTGTTCACAGACTATTGTAAAAAAAAGGCAGACTCTACGCATACAAGAATGAAACATACAAGTGATGGCACGCAAATATTATTATTTTTACATTAAAACAATCGGTTCGAATATAATGTGTTATTTATTTATTAAACTATACAACTGATGTCACGCAATTAAATAATACTATGAATACATTAAACCGACAATTTTGAATACGTACGAGTAATCTTGCTTGAGTAGCTTCGTTTTTAAAAGAGCGGTATCTGGTTTTGTTTTTTTTTTTTTTTTTTTGAAGTGAAAACTTCTTTAGCGGCGCTGAGCACTTTTTTGTATGGGTAAAAACTTTCAAACTCGCGTCAGGGTCACGTGATGCTGATCGAAAAAGCGTAAGATCGAGGGGAAGGGAAAGGAACTAGTATCTCCCACTCTTTCTACCGTGCCTGAGTGTGCTGCTCTGTTTAGGCGGCACAAGGGGCTTAGACAAGCGCGCGCCCGATATTTTTTTTTAATATTTTATATTTTTATATTTTATATTTTTTTTATTAGACACTTAAATAGGTTCGAATCAAAACTGTTTGTTTCTTACTTCAGTTATCATAAAGCAATTGTATCAGTTGTAAAAATTTGCGATGATGATTCTGATAATAACGATGGTGTAAAAGTCGTCGAAATTATGGATGGAAGTTGATTTTTCTGAGAGATAAAATTTAATGTAATATATAAATAACGATATAATATTATAAATAACAACATATAAATTGTCATATTTGTGTACGATAGCGCAATAAATAAACATTGTATTCTACCTCATAAATGATAGTATTTTTATACTTATAATTAAACACAACGTTAATATTGAAGTTTTCACTTCTGCCGGCACTCCCGGAGTGCTACCTTTTTTTTTTTTTTATACGAAATAGGCCTACGTTTGACCACATCCCACCTGATGGAAAGTGAAAATGCGGTCGACGATGGATCACGTAAGATGCCTAGAAAGGTACCTATTCACTCGTGCCTTGAAGATACGGGTAAATCCTGAGATCGGGCGTATTTAAGTGATTTCCGTGGCAGATTTTAAATCAAAGTATTATTGCATTTTACATGTAAAACATCAAATTTCCCATAATTATAAGCACATCAATCAAATAGGCATCATTATAACTTGTTTTGTTCAGAAGATATTTAAATTTAAATTTTTGGTGCCACGGGAATCAATAAAGTGTGGCATGGAAATCAAAATTAAAACTATTTTGTTTGAATTCTATGTTATTATTTAAATATTGACCTCTACATACTAATCATATAAAATAGAAATGATTAAAAACGGTGATCCAAACAGATATACACCAAACAAAAAGCATTAAAAAGGTCTATATTGGCTCTCTATATAATAATCATGTAAACTAAATAAAATCAACGCATTGCAGTCTTAAACAATGTAAAAATATTGAATATTTAGTCCTAGAATATGAGATTAAGTTCTCAGTCACAGTCACTGACAGGATTCACTCCAGAAGCTGTCATCAGATTGTACATTTATCATTAGTTAGGTTAATCTGAAATGAAAGTTGCAGTCAGCCCATAGTTTCGTTTTATTTTTTTATCATACATCATCTCAGCCAAAAGACGTCTACTGCTGAACATAAACCTCCCCTTTAGACCTCCATATATAACACCGGTGTTGGAAGCGACCTGCTTCAAGCGTCTTTCAGGGACCTAAATAAGGTCGTCTGCCACACTTGTGGGTAGACGTTCTACGCTGCGTTTGCTTGCCTGTAGTAGCCACTTGAACACTTTTCGACCCCATCAGCCATTCGCTCTACGTGCTATGTGGCCTGCCCATTACCACTTCAGCTTCCTGATCCGCGGAGATATGTCAGTGACTTTGGTTCATCTCCTCATTCCTGATTCGATCACGTAGAGATACCCCGAGTATAGCCCTCTCCATAGCTCACTGAGCGACTTTTTAATGTAGGGATATAATGGTGCCGCATAAGCCAGAGCGGCTGTCTACTATAGTACAATATAAAAAAATCTGATGTATAAAATATAAAAAAAATATCTGAAATAATGAAATATACAAATATAAACTGTCAAAATCACTTCCATACCTGCGGCTTCACTGTAGTTGGGTAAAAAGTGAAAGAATGCGCAAGAAAACTCAGGAGAAAATTGATCACCGTGGTAAAATGCCATGAGAATCAATACCATGGAAATCAAAATTGTATAGTTTTTTGTCAATATTTTTAAATACCATAATTATAGACCAAAATTAATAAAATATATGATAAACAATACCCTTTTCCTAACTGCACACCCTAGTCAAAAAACCGTAATGGATAAAAGAATATTTTTAAACATGGAAAAGGTAATCAATTATCTAGTGAACCAAAACCACGGTAATCAATTTCTCACCTTCGTAAATCCAGTTTATAACAACGAGAGGAGGAGCCTCTCTTCACTATGTTTAGAGCGCAATCGAAGTTAGCCAATAGCGTGCGTACAAGCTTCTAAGTATTGTGGTTTGTGAAATGTGGGTAGTTATGTCGCGCGCCATGGGAATCACTTTTTGTCCGGGGACAAACCTAAATTAGTTATTTTTTCTAAAACTACGCTGAGTACAGCCTTCGCGTATTTTTTTGATCATATAACAGTTCACCCTTTACAGCTTTGATCACAGGAATTAATTAAATTCCTTTTATAAATTAGTGTAAAAAATATATTTTGTTCCGAAAATGTGTAAGGGACAGCCCACGGTAATCAAATTTCAGGGCTTTTACATTTTTTTTTAGATACTTGCAGCTAAATATAACCTGATGTCTATCATGCATTAAGTAGATTGAACCTTAGACTAACAGGAAAAAAATACCTTTGGGTAGAATTTTTATGTTACGGGTAGTTTATTCCCCCAGACACGTAAAATTTTGACTCTCAGGAATCACCCATACCCAAGTTGTACCGCTCGGGAAACACGGATGACGGCAAAGTGTTCCAAACGCGACCAGTTCTCATTAAGAACGACGAAGCAAAACGCTTGTTACAATAGTTTGTTGTCCTTCTTTAATTAAAGTCTTAAGTGAATGTTCGGTGTTTAATTTGTATTGTTAGAATTCTTTAGTAAAAAGTGTGAAAATGTTCTTTAACAACAAATAAAGTTTTTAATAAGTCCTAATATGAGTAAACTATCTCTTTAAAGAAAAATAATATTAAGTACCTATTACTCGTATATTATGTTGAGAATTCTGACAGTTACTCAAACGTGAAATTGTATAATATGGATATTTGTTACTTTTGCGTATTTTCCTGCATTTGTGTTTTTTTCCAAACAAATAAGTAAACTTTGGGATAAAGGTTTAGCCTATTTATACGTTTGTGCACCATATGTGAGAATGGGGAGAATGTACATGTCCATGAGCTTTATTTTAGGGATAGTGGGAGAGATCCATTCATTAGGTCTTTAATGGACCAAAAGCTCCTCCAGGCGTTTTCCGTGCGTCGAGCAACTTCCTTGTCTTGTCTCGCCTGGAAGGAGACAATTTGGCCCAAGTAAAGGTACTCATGGACATATTCAATCTCCACACTCCCTACACAGATTTTGCGTTTTGTGTGGTTGGTCATGATTTTGGTCTCTGAAATGTTCATACGAAGTCCGACCTCCAAGCTTGCCGCGCTGTTTTAGAGTTGAATTATTATAGTTATAATTTAGAAAAATATATTTTTGTTTCAAATGATCTCCATACTTAGCTAAAAACAAGGAAATCAGTTATAATATAAAGTAGTTATTTAAGTATATTAATAGAGACCGCGAGGTCGCAGCCCAAAACGATGGTCTGACCAAATCCGCGTCACACTGGACACCACGGTATACGATGCGATGCAGGTGGCAAGCAATCGGGATCGATGGCGTGACACCATAAGGAAGAAGATAATGAGAGGAGGTCACGACCCTCAGAATTGAGGAATACGACGCGAGGAGGAGAAAGTAAATTAATTCTGAAGCATACCTTTTTTTAAGTAGGTATATAAAAGCATAATACGAGAAAAATTATGTATTTATACACTTTTCATCGGTCTAAACATCTACTAGTTAAATCTTCTCAGATTGAATTCCAAGCTGCCCTTACAAGATAAATAGTTTAATAAACAACAAGCATCAGTGTTTGAGGCGACAGCGAGGAATGAACGCCGTGGAAATGAAACAACTGCACTGAAATTAAACTCATAAGGAAGCTTGGACGGGTTGTTACACTATAGAAATATAGGGAGACTACTCGCGCTCTATTGAAAATGATTTTTTGTTTAACCGAGTTTAGTATTTGGGCAGCGTTATCTCTTACCATGATAGCGACCAGCTCGTCTTCGTACTTCCTTGCAAAAAAATAAAATAGATGTATTTGCATTTTTTTATGTTAATGAAAGATGCCGCACCGTGCCGATACGTCGAGGTTGGTTTTAATATGATTTTGTGAAACTAACATAAAAATAATTACGCAAAAAGAACCGATTAATAAAATTAACATGAATTCAAATCGTGAAAGTTTAAAGTGTTATACAATTTAGAAAATTCTCAGTTCATATCAAACGGTCTCTACTAATAACATATCCAAAAAACTAGGCAATCAATTAGTAGTTCTAGTTATTTAATTCCGAATAATACCTTACTACAAGAACGTAAACAAATCAGTAAAATAGTTCCCATATCAATAATAGTTTTTGAAAAGTTCTTTAATACTGTGAACATTATTGAACTGTGTAAATACCGACTAAACTCACAAATATAAAAGTTGAAGCTAGGCTCGACCCTGGGTTTTGAGCTATTACGATGTCCTTCATCAGGAGCTCAGGGACTCAACGCGTGAGCAGAGAGCAGCTTCGACTTTTATATCCGTGAGTTTAGTCGGTATAGGTATTTACATAGTTAATATGGAATACGCTCGCGTTAGTTTTCAAAATCGTATTATTGAACTGGTTTCACTTATGTTATAAGTGAGCGAGGTGTCTGCTTTTATAAAAATAGTTTATTTTTATTTACAACGGTTACTGACTTTCAGTTTATGCCATATGAAACTCGGAAAATGCAATGAACTGTATTATTGGATTTTCTACTAAGTTCTTTATCCATATCCATACATATAATAAGAATGGAAATTTCTCCCCATTCATTGTGATCCTTTACTAAGGTGAACTGTGAAAATACGCATATGAACAAAACGACGCGAAAAAGTCGCTTGCGCGATCTAGATCGTAAAACATTTTGTCAATTTTTCCAAGGGAAACGTAAAATAAAATAATAAAATAAATAATAATCATTTATATCGGACACATCGCCCCTAATTTACATCAAAATTTCGAAGTAAAAGTAATAGAATATAAAGTAAATTCAATTCAAAAAAATCAAAAAGCAAAAAGTGCGACAAACTAAAAATACGCCATCTATCGATGTGGCCATAAACGAAAATTTACCAGAGTAGTTTTATTAGGCTTAATTTGTAAAAAGGTTATTACTTATGTGTGATAAAACGGCACAACCGAATTGTATGCAGTTTTCGCTAAAACGTTGCAAATTTCTCTAATTTGTAAATAGTATTGGTTTTATTTAAATCGGTTTTTAAATAAAAGAGTTATATCTATCTAAAGATTTACTTATCTTCTTTTATTATATAAAATCGTTCGTACACTTTCGTGCTATCAACGCACAGCCCAAACGGCTGGACGGATTGAGCTGAAATTTGGACAGCGTATTCTTTGAAAAACTTCATCGTGCAATAAGAAGCGATTTTTCTAAATTCCCTCGGGAACAGGAATTATTCCCGAAAAACGTTTGTATGCAAATCCGTAACCGCTGAACCGATTGAGCTGAAATTTTGTAAAACTATTGTTAGGATTGTGATTAGAAACATGAAATAGTTTTTTGTCAGAAATTTACTTTTAAGGGGGGGTAAAGGGGGGTCGAAGTTTGTATGGAAAATTTAGAACCGCTGACCCTATTGAGCTTAAATTTGGTACACAGGTAGATTGAGTCCTAAAAAAAGATATTGGATACTTTTTATCCCAGAAATCAACCTTAAAAGGGGGAAAGGGGGGTTGCAAGTTTGTGAAAGAAATCGTTAACCGCTTCATTGTTTTAGCTGAAATTTGGACAGCGTGTTATTTAGGTAACGTAAGCGACCTATAAAAAGGGATTTTTGTAAAATTCTCCCGGGAACGGGAATTATTCCCGAAAAACGTTTGTATGGAAATCCGTAACCGCTGAACCGATTGAGCTGAAATTTAGTAAAACGATTGTTTGGATTGTATTTAGGAACATTGAATAGTTTTTATCTCAGAAATTTACTTTTAAGGGGGGGGTAAAGGGGGGTCAACGTTTGAATGGAAAATTTAGAACCGCTGACCCTATTGAGCTGAAATATGGTACAGAGGTAGATTGAGTCAAAATAAATGATATGGAATACTTTTTATTCCAGAAATCAACCCTGAAGGGGGAAGAGGGGGGTTAGAAGTTTGAGTAGGAAATCAGTAACTTCAGTATCAGTATCTTTTAACGCTGAAATTTGAACAGCGTGTTTTTTATGTAACGTAGATGACCGGTAAAAAGGGATTTTGCAAAATTTCCACGGGAACGGGAATTATTCCTAAAAGACGTTTGTAAGCAAATCCTTAACCGCTGAACCGATTGAGTTGAAACTTTGTAAAACGATTGCTTGGATTGTGTTTAGGAATATTGTTTTTTTTTTTTGACGAAAATTAACTTTTAAGGGGGGGTAAAGGGAGGTCGAAGTTTGTATGGAAAATTTAGAACCGCTGACCCTATTGAGCTGAAATTTGGTACAGTGGTAGATTGAATCCAAATAAATGATATGGAATACTTTTTATCCCAGAAATCAACCTTGAAGGGGGAAGAGAGGGGTAGTAGTTTGAGTAGGAAATCAGTAATCGGCCATCTTTTAAAGCTGAAATTTGAACAGCGTATTTTTTATGTAACGTAGATGACCGATATAAAGGGATTTTGCAAAATTTCCGCGGGAACAGGAATTATTCCTGAAAAACTTTTGTATGCAAATCCTTAACCGCTGAACCGATTGAGCTGAAATTTTGTAAAACGATTGTTGGGATTGTTTTGAGGAACATTAAATAGTTTTTATGACAAAATTTAACTTCTAAGAGGGGGTAAGGGGGGTACAAAATTTGTATGGGAAATTTAGAACCGCTGGCCCTATTGAGCTGAAATTTGGTAGAGAGGTAGACTGAGTTCTACAAAATGATATGGGATAATTTTTATCCCAGAAATCAACCTCAAAGGCGGGATAAAGGGGGGATGCAAGTTTGGGTAAGAAATCGTTAACCGCTTCTTTGTTTTAGCTGAAATTTGGACAACGTATTCTTTAGGTAACGTAAGCAACCGATATGAAGGTATTTTGCGAAATTCCCCCGGGAACGAGAATTATTCCCGAAAAACTTTTGTATGCAAATCCGTAACCGCTAAACCAATTCAGGTGAAATTTTGTGGAATCATGGTTTGAGTTTTGTTTAGGAACACTGAATATTATTTTAGACAGAAATTTACTTTAAGAGGGAGGGGTGCGGGGGAGTAAGGGGGGTAGAAGTTTGAGTAGGAAATCAGTAACCAGTTATATTTTACGCTAAAATTTAGACAGCGTGTTCTTTATGTGACTTTCACGACCCGTAAGAGGGGAGGGGATTTTGCGAAATTCTTACGGGAACGGGAATTATTATTCCTAAAAAACTTTTGTATACAAATCCACAATAAGATTATTGGGGATGTGTTGAGGAATAATAAAAAGTTTTATGTCAAAAATTACCTTCGAATTGAAGCGTTAGGGGGTCAAAGTTTGTATAGGAAATAGGACCCTATTGAGTTAAAATTTGATACAAAGGTAGACTGAGACTTAAAAAAAATATGGGATACTTTTTATCCCAGAAATCAACCTTTGAGGGGAGGAAAGAGGGGGTGCAGTTTGTGTAGGATATCGGTAACCACTTCTTCGTTTAAGCTAAAATTTGGACAACGTATTTTTTATGTAACGTAGGCGACCGATAAGAAGAGATTTTGCGAACTCACCAGTACTCAGAATTTTGGTTCTGTTAATGAATAGTTTGTTATGTCAGAAATTAACTTTTAGGGAGACTCAGTATCATCCTTCCCCCGCCTTCAGGGTCAGAGTTTTAATGGAAATTCAGGAACCACGGAATTGATTTGAGTCGCGGGAAGGATGGTGTGAGAAATTAGTAACCTATAATTATAATTTAGCTTAGAAAAATTATAATAGAGATAAGTTAAAGAGTTACCGGGAAAGGACCACAAATAGTATTAATTCCTGAGGAGAGGCGTGAAAATTTGTGATGGAAATCAATAACCGCTAAACTTAAATAGTGTGATCTCTTAGAAAGGACATAGCATTGGTTCCTACGGTAGCGAACAAAACTGCATAGAAATATCCAGCCCGATATTCTTCGCTATCCACAGCGGGAGCAAATATTATAGCCATGCCTTATTTTACGCTTACAAAGTCGCGGGGATGGAAATACAATCATAGTCAAAATAGCAGCACCGAATTCGCTTTATTAATTGACTCTCACGCGCAACGAAGTGCGCGCGGGTCAGCTAGTATACCCAATATGATTTTTCGCTATAAATATTTTATTTTTAATAGTTACATTTTTCAAAATTTCAACTTTCATTATTGTATCTAATTAATTGTACTATATAGACATCATTTTATATCAATTATAATTGGTATTTAGAGGTATATAGGTAGTTTATAAAAATGCACGTAGTAAGGGAATATTTACTATCATTTTTTACTCGTGTGTACCTTACCATATAGCGGTACAGGCTGTTTATCTACTAATTATTTATTAAATAGGTATTTAAATTTATTACAAAATATTTTTTTAATTTTTAGGTTACGGTCTTAATAAATCAGTACGTTACTTATTACTGTTATTACATCTATATCTTCTAAATATATGAAAGGAAGGAGTGATAGATAGACGGACTGATCTATCAACAGACAGCTTAAACCGCTGGACGGATTGGGTTGAAATTTGGAACACAGTAGTTTTTATGACATAGACCTCCGCTATGAAAGGATTTCGCCATGCTAGCAAAGCCACGAGCATAAATAGTCTCGTATAATAATAAAACAACGACCGGACTCTCTGTCTCCTTTAAAATGGCGAGGTATCGATCCCTGTCGATGTTATTTTTGCTCCACACTCTAACAGTTGCAACACAAAAGCTTTCGCGAATCTCATAAAATCTCATTCCTCAGTTGAAATTATCATTGCTTTTCATGACTTCGTAAGTGGCGCTTAGCACCTATAGTTATTATTATCGTTATATTTGGACGATTTTGGATCATTACATTCAGTGGGCGTCCTCTGGGTGTTCATTAAGACCTGTTCATCGAGTAATTTCCTCCGAATGCGCCAAGCATAATAACACATTACGTGAAGTGAAGTAGGGCGTAAACCACACGATACTTTGTAATGATTGATCGGTCGTTATACCAGAAATTATAATATAATAGGTACTTTGGTGTCCAGTACTTAGAAATAAATATATGACAAAGCATTTAAAAAATAAATGAACAAGTGGTGGTCTAATCGATAAAACTTGATTTCTTTCAAATAAAAAGAAAAAAAAGAAAAAACGTGGCATTATTATTTGGAGGCTAGTAAACAGAAAGAAACCTAGAGACCAATCAATTGCATGATAATTGGACTAGATTATTTACAGAAGTTATTAATATTTGTGGAAATTCAGGGGGTAAGTGTCACTCCAATCATAACTGATCTATTCCGATGCCCTCGAGAAGTATAGTTTGCACCCTAAGCCCGTAGCTACCGTAGATACAGGTAAGGAGTAAGTTCAATACCATACTTACAAACGCCAAGGATAGGAAATCTGTTAGGATAACACCCTCAGCTACGACAAACATAAACAGAAAAGAGTATTTATTAAGTCTTTATCTGATTACAAAGTAGTTGGCGCTCGTTTTCGCGAAGCGTCATATTTTTTAATTATTCATCATGTTTAGGAAATAGAAACGTACGATAATATTTACATGAAGTGGTGCAAAATAAGACCTGGACAGTTCAGAGAAAAAAACGTAGGTTTAGATTGCGATTTAAACAAACGTGTTAATCGCTTTTGTAAGGCTGTGAAGGCCGTTCCTCTTTCATTTCTTCGGTGGCGTATTAACCAAATATTAGCACAACGCTTTGTGAAGTCGACTGCGAAGGAACAATGCTTATCTATCTATAGGAAACGTTAAAAGGAACCTTGTTCAAATTAAACAAGGAAGACAAGATGAATCGCTTATTAGCTTTTACATTTCTTGTATAAAATCCGGGGTTGGATTACGTGTTCAAATAGAAATTTTGTATCTGTAGTAGGTTTATTATAATAAACCTACTACAGATACAAACAGATACATTGTCATAATTTGAGTAACGAAAAAGTTAGAATACCTCTAGAATAGAAAGAATAGAAAAAAAAACTCTTTTGCACACCATAAATACTGTAAAACCACCATAATATGTAATTATTCCAATATGTAATCTTAAAAAAGATTACATATTAGAAAAAAGAATTTAAAATTGGCGGTCTTATCGCTAATAGCTATCTCTAAACTTAGAAATATAATTGTGACAAATATGCCTTTCATGAGAAAAGAGGGCAATGTTACTTACAAGCTAATAATACTGTAATAAAGAACACTTGCCTCTAAAAAACTATACTAAAAAAGCAGAAAATCTAAATCAGATCAGTACCAGATGGCAAGGTGCTCAGAATGCTTGTAGCAATTGTTAGATAGCAATACTTATAGTTTGGGCCAGAATACACCAGCATTTAGGTCACACTTCGCATTGACTCAATCACAAAATTTTCTAAAACAAGTAAAATTAAGAAAAAACTTTATAAAACAAGCTTTTATTACTATAAATATTATCATCTAGCACATAGTCATCCGATATATACATACATAAAAATTTCAGCTCAATCGGAAAATGAGAAGTGAATTAAATTAAACTTGCAAGATTTGATTACAGACAGACAGACAACGGACAGGTGAAAGTCAAAGCTTTTAAAAAGCTTAGCTTAAAGACCCAAAGTCTTTACCTCAGTCTTAAATTGCTCAAATCTGTGTACGTAGCATAAGATGCCAATAGATAGACATTTTGAAACATTTTAAAAATGGTTTTCCGTTCTATCCTCACATTTTCACATCGTCAAGTCTGGTACTATTTCCTAGTAGGTTATAGGACCAGACACCCTTTAAGCTGAGTTTCCAGTGTAAATAACATAATGTCGGTGCGGTGTTCGGTGAGCAATGTAATTACAATGCTTTTACTGTGATTTTCACTTTAAAATGCGTTTGAAGACTGCGTTGGTTGAAAATCTGAGTAGATAACTTACTGTGCTCCGGTAGGAGGGCACTGTAGCTAGTAAAATTACTGGACTAAAGAGTCTTAACATCTTATGACTCTTGAGTAAGAAGCGTTGGTGCAGTGCTCCTAGAATTTCACATAATTGTGAAATCCTAGGTAACACTGTACTGATTATGGGCAGCCGTTATCTCTTAACATCAGGAGAGCGTCTTGCTCGTCTTCTACTTCATCACATAAAAAAAAAAAAAAACAATTTTACATTTTCATACAGTAGGTATTTTTATAGTAATTCTATTTAAGCTATCTAGATATTTAAGAGGAGGTTTTATATGCATCACAAACAAGTCAACATGACATACAATTTCTACATAATTATGCACAAATTTTAAAATCATTAATTTAAAAAAGTACCTAGTATAAAGTACTAAGTAGGTACCTACGGGTGAAAGAATGGAAAAAAATTCTAAAATCATCGTTCATAATTATTATGATTACAATACCAAAAATAATTAATTACTTAGTCTAATAAAAGTTACACAAGTTGAGTGTAATAATAATTGTAGCTAAAATAATTCCAAGAAACATCGAAACATCTCAAGCTCCCTAATTACTTAGCGAGACAATACTCATCTCGGAGCTAATGAAAGGGTCCCGGGGGCATAAAGGAATAGTTCCCGAGTCAAGGCAAGCCAGGAATACTCGTGCCTACGACTAATCTACGCTTTAAGCCAGCGTTTGTGTGGATCACTTAGATTAATATAAAAAGGAAGATACAATACAAAGTCTCGCAAATAGACCGTTCCAATTAGGTTCATGCACACGCAATCGGTCATGCTTACTTGGCGCAAGTCAGCGCGGCAACTGGCACTTTCCGATCGAGGGCCCGAGTTTGTTTATAGCTACAATAGCGCGTATTTTTCTCTTTTATTTGAATCTAAGGATAATCTTCATTGGACGGTGATGTGATTTAGGAGTGAAGCTCGTAATATAACTAGCTTTTTATATGCTCGGTGCTTTACCCGTCTGGAAAAAATCCTTTCTTAGCAGAGGTCTACGTAATTAACTTTTCTGTGTTCCAAATTTTAACCCAATCCGTGCAGCGGTTTGTGCTGTGCGTTGATAAAACATTCAGTCACTATTTCAAATCAGATGCATCATCATTGCACATATCAAACACAGTATCACTCAGTGTTTTGTAATATAAAAATTCTGCGTGGCACTGTATTGCGCCTTAGGAAGAGGGACTAATGAGTCCGAGCCTCAAACGACATAGCCACTCAACACATCTGCTTATAGTCAGCGACTGATCGCGGATAAATAAAAAAAAAAAAAAAAACTGTATTGCGCCTGTCACCCAAAGATATTAGTTGTAAAATAGCGTCATGCCCAGAAATTTCAGGCAGATGAATATCTAGTGAATGTGGTGATTCCTCAGACAGCTACTGCAAGAGAGATGTAGCACTACAAAATTAAAATATTCTTAGTGAAGCTATAAAGAACTTTTAGGTTTCAAGACGTCGACTACTCGTTTTATACAAATAGCTTGGATTTAGTTAGGGTTGAGGAGTTCTATCTGCGGGATTAGCTATGAAGTATTAATGTAAGTTTCTAACCAAGTTCCGGACTAACCACTTAGCTTGTTTCACTATCTTGCGGTAGCAAAGACACACATAACAATACGTCGAAACTTTCGCAGTTCTACCACTTTAATATCACAAGTCGCTTCTATAGCCTTCGGGAACATTTTGTATAGTTGATAGGTGTAATTTAAAAGTGGTTATCTCTTATTACTTATTGATTAGTGAGGGCCTTTTGGTTATCGTACACTAGTGACCATCTTTGTTAACCGACAAAAATAAAATGTTCCTAATTCATACAGCGACGTTAAAATCTCTTCTTCTTCTTGGTACACTCTTGTCAGAGTGGTCGTGGTTGCTTTGATGCTCGGTCTTCTGCTTGGATTTTCGGGATGGATTTAGCAATGTGACGCCATTTATGTCTGTTAATGGCGTTGCGAGAGTACTGGGTCATAGATGTCTCTGTGGCCGTCTTGATGAGTGCTGGAGATTAATTTTTAACTGACGGTCATCAGTGTGCGATAGTCTTAAAAGGCCCTCTGGTATCCATGGTTCCAAATTACTATTAAATCAATCAATAGGTCATTGACCAAGGTTAGGTAAATTTGAGTAAAGCGTGTAGCGGAAAAGTATGCAAAATGGATGTGAATTGTGGGAACAACTGTATGTAAGCGGCCTTAGTTACACACCTCTACTATAATCCGTTCAATTACTTAGTGAACAGACAGGAATACATTGTCTTAAGAACGTACTGATACAACCTGGGATCCAAATTAATATCGATGAGGGCGCCACCGTCTCCTTCAAGTATAAGCTTCAAACTATTTGCAAACGCCTCAGCACAGTGGTAATTGTGGTTCTATATTTAGCCACATACGTGATTATCGTACACATCTCCCCAACGTCAAGCGCTTCAGTGCTGCTAATCGTTTATTAAGATTGATCCCCGTATCATCGCATATATCGTCAGTCACGGTATCCCAATTATTCAGGAGAACTTCGATTAGACATGAAACTGGATACGTCTCTGTCTGGCCCAAAAATAGACCGCTGAGCATAGAACTAGTTATAACAATATATAAGTTATCCCTGCGTGTGTAAGTACTTGTGTGATTAAATTTTATGCCAGTGCTAGACAATTTCGATGGGTGCGCGGGTGCGTGTGTAGTGACGTCATTTAAAATTCATTATTGTGGTAGATATCATCATCATTGGTGTGCGTTGCCAGTTGCCTCTCCCCCCGCAAAAACTGGCAGACTTTTTCGCATAGAAATTAGTATCGGTTCATCTCCTTTGTTGCTTTATTACTCAAAGCAGGCGAAGCAAGTCACGCTGGGTAATAAACCTCTTTCCTATAATTGCAGATTTGTGGCTGCCATTTATCTAAGGGCAAATACACATTGCCTCGGGGCAAGAAGGTTAATATATTCAATGGAGGCTGCAACGTAAACACCAAACTGAAGCAAAAAATACGTTACGGTTGTTTGCCATCACACTTACCTACTCATACTGAATACGTAGGTTGACGATAGTATTATGTTTTTAATTTGCATTTGTTTGTAGTTTGTATGATTTATATTTCGCCTGGACGCTACCGTGTTTCGGAAGGCACGTAAAACTGTGGGTCCCGGCTGTTTCCTATAAGCTATGTAGTGGGCAGTCGTTAGGTCATGTTGCAGGCCTTGTAGGAATCTCGGCGACCTGAAACTGCAACATATAGGTTCGCCACACAACCTATAAATTGTGATATGACTCTGACAGTGTAAGTAGGGTAACCTATTCTGTTGGAGTATAAACCCCAATTATTTATTTTATTTATTAAGAGGTAAATGAGATGGCAAAAAACCCTGACGTCGTTTTTCTTGCTTCAGTATTCACGCCGCAAAATCCATTTGAGTGTAAAATTCTTGGCTTGAGGCGTGTTTTGGCATATTATATTTGCTGCTAGCTAGGAAACTAATCCGAGGAGAATCGTCGATAACCGATGTTAGAAGGCTATTCTTACGGTCAATGGATTGCGTCCATTTTTCTTAGATGATGCATTGATATTAATGACTTGTTGCGAAAATAACCACGCAAAGGTCTAACATAGTAATCTTCAAAGCGCCAATGAATAGTTGAACAAACAAGTACCTACTCCCTTTATTTATTATTATTATGTTAGCCATTTTTGTCCCACTGCTGGGCAAAGGTCCCTACCTACTCACTTATTGAAAAAACCGACACCAAATTAAATATATTTTAATTGGCGAGGGCAGACATTTCGACAAATTGTGAACCTTTTCCTTATTTTGCATTCGATTAGGAAGAACACCATTAAGAATAAATGAATTGGTGATGAGAATACTTAAGAAAATGTATACACTAAAGAATATTAAAGAAAAAAAATCGATAGATAGAAGAAACGCGAGAGATAGAAAGAATATTCAGAATATTTTAGCTTTTTTATAATATTTCCCATGCCTAACCATTAGTTTATGGGAAGTTTTAAGATCGGTTTAAGTCCCATACATATAGGAAAGATGCGGTTAAACGCGTTTTATGGTACAGGAAAGGGTGCATATATTCTTATAGAGATGGCAAAAGCATGTAAATGTGTCACAGAATAGGCGCTTATAAGCGTAGTGCAGTTTTAAAGGGTAAACCGGTTTTATACGTAGGGAAACCGGAAGTAGGCTTTTTAGACCCTTAGGGATAGCATCTCATCCAAAATAGATATCTAATAGATATCTAATTGCTACACTTTTTATATTATAAATTGTTTTAGCTCTAAGTTTTTGTATATAACTTTGGTGTCACAATAAAGTGTTTTATATTATCGGCCTACATTTTTCCACTGCTGGACATATAAGTCTCCCACCTTGGCACACCACTCAACTTGGTCTACCTGGTTCTTCTTCCTCCAGTCATTATATGTAACCCTCCAGAAACCATCGTCTCATTTCACCCATTGAATGGTTTTAAATTTTGAAAACATATAAAAAAAAAAAAAAAAAAAATCTTATAGCAAGATTTAAACTGGTGGTAGGCTTCGGCCGTTGTTAGTTATCCTGCCTTTAAGCTTTAGCCTGGTACCATCTACAGCAGCATCGTCGCTTAACATCGTGTGGTAAATGGCTAACCAGAGGCAGTTTCCGTTCGGCGGCTTATAGTGGATGCTCATTATGCATTAATGTTATTGCGATTGTCCTGTTCTCTTATATTGTTTTCATTAGCCGTCGAATAAATGATTTTTCTTTCTTCTTCTTTAACCTACCTCTGACCTCTATATTAATGAATAATAAAAAGAACTCTGAAGCCGGCGTCATACAGAACCGGGATACGAAAGAACTGTCCATCATCATCATCTCAGCCATAGAACAACCATTGCATAAATACCGGTCGGAAGCGACTTGCCTCCAGCGTCTTCTGTCATCTGTCCACTTGTGGGTGGACGTCCTACACTGCGTTTGCTAGTCAATTAGGTCCATAGTATAGGTATATAATTTCATGTAAACATTCACAGCCCCGAATGTGTACCTTCTCCCTAAATAAGACGCTGTGCTATGTTCTCATGAATCATTTTCAAAAACTGTTCTGACGTCACGGTGATTAAATTGTAACCTTATATCACGTCTGTACGTCGTTGCATATACCAAAACCTACGAGGGTTTGCTTTCACAGGCGACAGCGATTTCGGCTTGTCCCTCTTTGGGTAGTATATAATACAAGAACAACTAATTAATATGAAACTGTATAGGATGTTTGACATTACGGTAATGCTATGGAACTAACTGGGTTGAACTTGGTTATGTACAAGCATTACTGATACTGCATAACGAAGATATTCGCTAGGAGCAGTAATCTACAGCGACGTATGCATTTTCCAGGTTAGGGCCTTCCTCTATATTGTTCTAATCCCTGCAAGAGTGACCTAACTACCCTAAAAAAGCCGAAAATAACAACAAAAAAGGTGCGTTATTTCCCAAGTACTAAAAAGCAGTTATAGACTATTAGTGAACGACCCTAAGGATCCCCTAAGGACAGGTCTATATCGCTATATTTTAGTACCATCGCCCCACCCTGCGCAAGGAGGGGCTATATTTGAGCTGGGCTAATTGACGCTCGCAGCTACCAGGCAAACATGAACATTAAGCGCTCTGTACATGACTGGCGTTCTTAGCCCCCTGTCGCTACTTGAACGGTAGCTCTTGGTAGGTTCTGCGCTTCTGGTACTTGTAAACTTACTCCATATATTTGATTGATTGGTAATTAATTAATCTATCATAATCCAAAATTGCGATCATATCCAGACAACCGTGTGCATTTGAGCGGACATCTTATTACTCATAGCGATCTCATCCAGACAACCGTGTGCACTAATTGGATACCTGAATTCAATATTATTATTTTCCTTCGATAATTCTGCATGATAATAAATATAAGTGGGGTTTACACCTATTTCAATAGAACAGGTTACCCTACTTACCTCTATAATGGTTGTATGGCCAACCTATTAAATATTCTCTATAGCTAATATTATGTTGCAATATGAGGTCGCTTAAACACTTCAAGGCCTTAACATAATATAGGAAACCACTGGAGCCCATATTTTTACATGCCTTCCGAAAGACAGTAGCGTGCACGGTAGCAAGATTTATATTTTGCCACAATACCTACTCGTTTAAGAAAGTTTGTGAACCACATAGAAATATTGTAGATATGTATGTCTCTAGAGTTAACCATATAGTTTTACAAATTTTGACTTGATGTAAAATAAATAGGTAATATGCTAAATACGAGACAATAAAATACCTATAACAATGCCATAGAAGTACAATTTTTAAGTAAATATTATAATAACTTAAGAGTTTTTAAAACCTTAATATCTGAAGCTTGAATGTTAATTATTGAGTGGTTAGACACCAAAGAAGCAGGCATTAATTCCTTTTCATTTTGTTGTAAAAAAGTACAGGGAAGCAATTAAAATTACCTTTTAAGCCTAAAAGGCGTCCAAGAGTCCACTCTTTTGATTTAAATTAACATTAACAAAAGGTGTTCAAAAGAATCTTTTCAAAATGTAGATCACCCAAGCTCGACTTGATATTGTGGAGAGGTATTCAGAATTTACACCTCAGGATAATTTTCATTGAGAATATCTATTTTGTCTACCGGGATCCAATTAAACGGCTTTTTTGATGAATGAAAATCTATTTAAAACCGCATTAATTTGCATTTAGACAAAGAGCTAATGTTACTTTTAATTACATTACGTTAATATTATGCTACTTGATAATACCATTATTTTGCGGTTTTACCCGCAGTACTGTAGGCGATGTGTTATTCCAGGGTCTAAACTATGTCTATACCAAATTTCAGCTCAATCGGTCCACCTGTTTAAGCGTGAAGAAGTAACAAACAAAAACTTTATTAAAATTTATTTAACTTTTATAACGAAAAGTTTAAAACAAATGAAAATTCTCCCAATAAAAATATTGAACCAGAAAAATATAAAATAGCCCATGCGGTGTTGGTCAAAGTTTGCCAATAGCGTGTGGTTTTGCAATCAAAATCTAACCAATGACTTGTTATCTGCGGTTTTCCACTGTTATATGCACAATTTGCTCCAACCTGGATAAGGCAGGGAAATTTATTATGCAAGAGAGGCAAAGGCTATTGTATTTTTAAAATACAAACAAAAAGCTGCCGCAAAAGGTGCGTGAATCATTTTTGTCAACAAGATTTTTTATTTTTTACTGGCTTCTATAATTGACATTATGCGAAAAGGATTGTCCAAGACAGTGTTCTTAGTCACTTAAGAATTCAGTAGTTACAAAATCCTTTGCAACGTAGCGCTGCTCTCCTTGTATATTGCCTTGCAGCGCCTAAAATACAGTATTAATATTTTAAATTAAATATTTCACCATGTTACGCATAAAACGGACTGAACAGCATAGGACGTGCACCCAATAGGTGGACAGACATCCTTATAAAGATTGTCGGAAGTTGCTGGATGCAGGTCGCTCCCGACTGGTACATATGGAAGTCCAAAGAGTAGGCCTATGTTCAACAGTGTAAATTCTATAGCTGAAATGATGACGTTCAAAAATAAAATACACTAGGCAATTATGAGATTATCCTTTTACGGCGTTTTAAGCGCTGCAGAGAATTATTTTATTGACGATCGCTAGACGACTCAGTTATCAAAACCTGAACTATCTCCTTACCTATTTGTTACGACATCGTCGAAGCTGGTTTGCATAAATCCAATATCCTGTTAAATACAGCTAATCGCTCAGATGCGGGGAATTGAAAACATTGCCTTCCAAACAAAATATGAAACACCAATTATGCTATGTAAATGCGACCATACAACCTTTGAAGTTCTGGCGGATGTTATTACAGAGGTAACATTTTAAATGCTAATTTTGACTTTTAAAGTGTTTAACAGGAATTAGGTGAGGCGTTATACAATTTGCATCTCAACTTTATTTTAATATAGGATAATAACTGGGCGCAACAGTTACACTGAAGAGTAGTCTACGTGTAATTCTAGGAATCTAAGCTAAAAGGACCTACAACTGCTTTTGAATTTATGTGAAATGTATTTAAACGAAGGATTATTGTAAATGTAAAACTGTGTTTAATAATACATCATAATATTTATTTATTTATTAGGTCCACCACAATTTTTACACTAAATTTATGCTAATTAATTACAATACATTTTATATTAAAGCTAAATGCAAAATTTTATTGGTAGACACCGCATGCATTGGTTAGTGATTTTAACTTCATTAATTTTAATATACTTATTTTACATTAAAAGATAATATTAGTAAAACAAAAAAAAATAACTAGTTAAATACTTATTAATCGTTGAGTAATTAAAAAGATTCTTAAATATTATTAATTAAGAGGCTAAAGGTCTCGATACGTACTAAAAGTTGTAAATTAAATGCCACCAAAAACATAACTTGTAAAAAATACCAAGTCTCGCAACTGGCAGTTCTTCTACCGTAAAAAGTTGTGAGATCCATGTACTACCAAGTCGGTAAAATCTTTTGTGTTTTAAATCAATAGATCGACTTGGCCATCGCATGAAAACACAACAATGTATCTCTCGAGTAATATACCGACATAATAGTGCGATTGCCAAGTCAATCTATTAATTTAAAACACAAAAGATTTTACCGACTTGGTAGTACATGGATCTCACAACTTTTTACGGTAGAAGAACTGCCAGTTGCGAGACTTGGTATTTTTTACAAGTTATGTTTTTGGTGGCATCTCACTACTTTTTGTTTTTTTTTTATTCGTTATAGGTTAGCCTTTGCCCACGATATCGCCTGATCTTAAGTGACGACGCCCGTAGATGGGAACAGACTAAACCTAGAAGGCGGGATAATCCCTCCCTGGCTTTATACATTATTATGGCATATATATTATGGCATTATTATTGGGATTTTATGCAATTTTTACCGTTGACTGCAAATGTAACTTTGTAATCCTATATATTTATACGGGATTACAAAGTTATTTATGCAGTTTATGTTTCTCGAAAACTAGAAGGAAATTGCATGTTTTTTTAGTTTTCCTATGGTTTATACAATATATTCTAAGTATGTACCAAGTTTGAACCTTCTATGTTTGCTAGAAGTGCCTTAGACTTTTGATGATCGGTCAGTGAGTGAGTGAGTGAGTGAGTGAGTGAGTGAGTGAGTGACAAAATTACAAAACTTTGACTAGTTATAATTTTTAAACGACTAGTTCAAATTGAATGAAATTTGGAATAAATCGTGTTTATACAATGCATACTCGGTTGTTAAAAATTGAAGCTTCTAGTTTTTTCCACAACGAAGTTATAGGGGGTCGAAAATGGCCTGAACTGCTTCCAGAAAAGGATGGTACGGCCGTGCCGCTTTTTTTGCTCGACTTGGCGGGGGCACTGCCGTGCCCCCAGAATATAGGTTATGCTTTTATCCCACAAAAATACTCTAGGGTTTTTTACGAAATGCAACCAATGAGTGGTTAAACACATCAGTCACATGACCGCAATCGTTCAAAAGTTTGCAAAGTCGAGGTATCACAGAATTACTGTCTAGTTTGGTTCTACGGAAAGGTTTAACAAATAGATGAATGTACCCTCTGGGGTACCTTCTCGGTGCTTTAAATTTATACCTCTGCACCAACTCCGGGCAGTCCAGATGATACCTGAGGATCTTATAGGAGAAGACCACATCTAACACATCTTGGCGACTTGATAAAGATGACATTTCAAAGTGTTGAAGTCTTTTGGCATACGATTTAATCCTGTTTTTAACACCGGTGCTGCTAGCTAAGTGCCAGAGAAATCTCTTCTGTATTCGCTCAAGTCTCAGCATATGCGTCGCAAAATGTGGTCTCCATATTGTACTGCAGTATTCAAGGCTGCTTCTCACTAAACTATAGTAGAGGATTTTTTTCGTTAGTGGTTTTTTGAATACTTTACTATTTCTAGTAACAAATCCGAGCATTCTTGCAGTTTTTTTAATTATGTGATCTATGTGTGGTGCAAAGGTCATTTTACTGTCTAGAAGAACACACAGTCTACTTCCTTCACCCCTTTTCCTTTAATAAAATATTTAGATTTAATTAGGTTACGGTTTCGTGTAAATTTTATATGTGAGCATTTTTCATGATTCAACTCCATGTTATTTCGTATGCACCAATCGGTTAAAGTATTTAAGTCTTCTTGCAGCAATTCTACATCTTTGGGATTGTTTACTACTCTCAACATTTTTAAGTCGTCTGCAAATAGAAATGGTACTGAATGCTTAAAACTTTGGGGCAGGTCATTGATAAATAGGTTGAATAATATGGGCCCCATGTGAGAGCCTTGAGGTACTCCGGAGGCTATTCCAAAACGTCTCGATTCATGCCCCCCCCCACGGCGACATAGAAGTTTCGATCCGATAAATATGATTCAAACCATTTCAGCATACTGCCGGTAATGCCATATTTATTTAACTTCTGAATTAGCAAAACATGAGAGACTTTGTCGAATGCCTTGCTAAAGTCTGTGTATATGACATCAACTTGAGATTGTGTATCCATTGCTTCTACTACTGTCTCGGTAAAACATGCTAAATTAGTATTAGTTGATCTACCAGTAACAAATCCGTGTTGATGATTAGATAGCATGTTTCTTACATAAGCCTGAATATACGGACAAATTAGTGATTCAAATATCTTGGAAAATGTTGACAAAACAGAAATTGGCCTGTAATTTCTAACATCACGGTCATCACATCCCTTGAATATTGGCACTACCTTGGCAACCTTCCAGAGATTTGGGAATGAACCTGTAGCCAAAGAGGTGTTAAAAATTTGGCAAAGAGGGTTTGACAAGCTGGATGCGCAATTTTTTATGAAATGAGGATGTATGCCGTCGTTGCCCATACCTTTTGTTGTATTTAGAGACTTCAGTTTCTTTAGCACAGCGTCATTCTCAAATCGCAGGGTACCAAAGCAATGGCTACTTAGGGGATCAGTAAAATATGATGTAACTGATGTGTCTAATGTAGAGGTGTTACTATTTAAATTATGATCACTGTATACTGATGCCAATTGTTCACCAAAAAGATTAGATATTCCAATTCCAGTGTTTGAGGTCTGTACACTATTTGTCATCTCAGCAGGGAATGTGCTGACGCCTGATCGCTTTGAGTTAACAAATGACCAATAACTTTTTGAGTTACTTTTGATTTTACCTTCAATATGTGCTATATATGAATTGTAATTATCTAGTGCAATCTTATCACATCGTTTACTGATTATATTTAATTCTACTTTGTCCCGGGGATTACGATGACTGTTAAATCGTCGCCTTAAACGATCTTTTTCTTTCAAACGGTTGATCAAGCTTTTACTGAACCATGGAGGCTTATTATTCGTTTTTAGTTTTATTGTGGGTACATATTTAACAATCACCTGCCTTAAGTTTTCATAGAAGCAATTTAACATTTCATTAACATCAGTACAAGTAGAGAATATTTGAGCCCAGTCAATTTCATCCAAATGTTATAGAATAGAGTCGTAGTCTGCTCGGTGGAAGTTATAGCGTTCACCTAAAGGGGTTCTTCATCAATTTGCACCGTTGCTTGAAAATGGAATCTATAACTAGGGGTGGGTGATATTGATCGACTTTACATAAAGCGTCATCTATTCTGGACACTATACAATTGGGAATATTAGTTAATGTAAGATCGAGAACTTTACCCTTCACATTTTGTTGATTATTACATTGCTTCAAGTTATTTAAATTTACAAAATCTACCAAGATTGTTCCTAGAGGTGGCAGAGAAGGCGCATTGTTTCCATTATTTACCACTTCCCAATCAATAAAACTAAGATTGAAATCCCCAATAATACAAATATGTTCAATATCATTCTTTTCAAATATGCTGTCACAATTTAATGTAAAACTTTCTAAAAGGTTTTTGTCGACAGGAGGAGGTAGATAAACTCCACACAAAGCAATTTTCTGACATTTTCTATTATGTATTTTAATATCTAGAGTTACCCATAAATCCTCCAATTTACTCTCCCATGATGACATTCGCTTTGAAGTTATATTTTTAGATACCGCCAACAGGACTCCACCTCCATCCTTCTTAAACCTAAATTGCGATGATTCTCTGTCACGTCTATAAACTTTATAACGGTTATCAAATAATTCGTTATCGAAAATGTTAGAATTTAACCAAGTTTCTGTCAAAACTACAATATCATATGCATAATATTTATAATAAATAGGTAAGTAAATACATGTATATTTTTCTTATTAAGTATAACCAGCATGCTTATCTATGTATAAGTCTTACAATTTTTAATATTTATGTTAGATTTTTGCAGAAAAATATGATTTGAAATAAGGATAATATTATTTGTAGCAAAGTACAAACTTTTGAAGAATTCTATTTGAAAGGCCATTTGAATAATTGACGTTATTATGAACTTAGCGAGAAGCTAGATTATCAAACTTATGAAAGAAAAGGAAAATAATAAAAATTCAAAAAGTCTCATTAAGTCATTATTGTCTTAACAAACGCAAACAATAGGTAGAATCAAAGAACTTCAAAGACACTTATTATGAAGTGAAATTTTAATTTACAAAAGGGGAAACTGGAATCTTGAACGAAAATCTATTGGACTGTGCTTGATACAAAAAATTACGCATTTTAAGCCTATTTTGTTGTGTACGTCACGGCTCCTAGGTTTAGCCGGCTAAACCTAGGTGTATCCATACTTCGGGTTGTAACCGTAACATATACGTAACATAAGTTATATAAGTTAAGTTAGTAAGCAATATAAGTTTTACTCGAGCACTTAACAATTAAATAATATAGCAATAATATAACAATTAAATCAGATACTTTGATCAGGGTCAAAGTGGACAGACGACCTTATAAAGGTCGCCGGACGAAGCTGGATGCAGGTCGCTTCTAACCGGTGCATATGGAAGTCCAAAGGGGAAGCCTATGTTCAGCAGTGGACGTCCGCCGGCTGAGATGATGATGATGATGAATATAATCAGGGCAATCTAAAAAGGTTCAAAACCATGTTAACCGTGTGGCTGCACAGTACCTACTACAATAGAATATGATAGTATGTGTGTTTAATATTGGCGCAGCCTTTAAAATGGCTAACTCCAGATCATTCAAAACGATAAGCACGACTTATAATATGCTATTGAATTCGTGTAAGCGTACAAGTGAAAAGAGTTATAATGGGTGCTACAATTTTGCCCCAATGAAACTACTTCTGACTGTTTTTTAAATCTTTGACAGGAAAGTGGAGAATGGCGGAAATAAACCGTCATCAAAGAAAAAGTAACAGATGAAGAATTACAAGAATTCGTTGATTTGTGAATCACCTGCTTTGTAAGATGATTAATATACACAGGTACGTTATTTAAAACTGATTGTACCCAGTTTTTCTCGCTATAATAAAATGCGGCTATAATGTTAACAAAGTTATTTTAGAGTCTAAGCTTCCTCTGTACCGAATTTCGTCTCAAAACGTTTCGTAAAATGATCTTGGAATTAAGATCCATGAATCACAAGAACGACACTGCTGTACTAACGTATTATTATTACGCGTGGTCTTAGTAGTTCTAGAGTTTTCTAGAGATAATTTTTCCCCCCATTTTTTTATATACCTACCCTACCCTACCTACCTTATATGGTGTAATAGTAGAACAACTTTTAAATAACACAATGGCTACTGAAACTCTCACGCTGGAATGGAAATAGTTATGCTTAACAAACTCCCAAAATATTTCCTAGTCAATTTTCATTCCACGCGAACTTCCCCGCTACTAACCACGTGTAAAGTATAAACATAAAAAAATCCAATAGACATAAAAATCTCCCGCAATTTTCTTAATTTTCCGCACTCGTGGTCGCGTCACGTCGGCCCCTTTGATCGCAAGCGCCTTTGCGTCGCCGCGTTTAAAATTAACCAAATTGATGTGGCGGCTGGAACCATTGACACGCGACAAATATACCATGAGCTCAGAGCTTTTATAATGTCAATGGGCAATCATGGCGAAAATGAACGTTCGACTTTGTAATTTATGGGCTTCAAAATGAATGGTTATCTGAGACTTTTAATCGAATTTTAATGGCATGACTATTTCCACATTCTTGTAAGGATAATACTATCTCTCACTCTTAGCTAACCCCTAACAGTTTAGAGATTTATTACATTGACTAGCTACGTCTAGTGGGTTTACCCGATGAACAGGCTTTGTGCTGAGCTCAGAGCTTTTATAAGGTCAAGGGCAATCATGGCGAAAATGAACGTTCGACTTTGTAGTTTATGGGTTTGAAAATGAGCGATTATCTGACTCTTTCAATCGAATTTCAACGGTACGACTATTATTTTCCCTCATTTTTAGGAGGGTGAGACTATCTCTCACTTAGCTTAGCTAACAGCTAGATGAAGGTGTGGACACCTTCAACAGCACGGGTTTAGAGCGGGGCACTCCACAACTCTACAACTTACCAGAGTGCTTCACCATCTCGCCGAGGAGTGGAACAGAGGCCGGCGCACCGTCGGCGTCTTTCTCGACATCGAGAAGGCGTTCGACCGGGTGTGGCATGAGGGGCTCCTTTATAAGTTGAGCCTATCTGCCCTCCAGCCGGCCCTCGTCCACCTGGTGGCGTCTTTTCTTCACGCGCGCACTTTTCATGTCGCCGTGGAGGACGCCACCTCAACCACCAGGCCCATCGCCGCCGGAGTGCCCCAGGGGAGTTGTCTGTCCCCCGCGCTATACGGCGCATACACAGACGACATCCCCATCCTGGAGGAAGAAGACCTCCAAGCAGGAGAGCGAGGTGTAGTCCTCGCCCTATACGCCGACGACAGCGCGTACTTCGCCTCGTCCGTAAACCAGAAGACCGCAGCAGGAAGGGTGCAGCGAGTCCTCCAGAAAATCCCGGAGTGGCTGGACAAATGGAGGATGGCCGTGAACGTAGCCAAGACGAAAGCGCTCGTCACGGGAGCCACACGCACCCTTCCGCCTCCACTCACACTCAGAGGCCAGGACATCAAATGGGAAAATAGCGTCAAGTACCTGGGTGTCCACATCGACCGGGCGTTGAGGATGAAAGCGCAAGTGGACCACGCCGTCCACCAAGCCAAGGCGGCGCGCACTCTCCTCCGCCCGGTCCTCAACTCCAAGCTGCCACTACGGACGAAGCTGGGCATCTACAAAGCGTACGTCCGATCCCGCCTGACGTACTGTTATGCCCCCTTTCTTGTTACTATATCCTTTACTCTCGCACTTTATTTTCACTCCGTCAGCATCTCTTTCGCATCTTGCGCCCACACACAGATTACCCTCTTCAGTCATTTCCCAACTCTCGTCCGCGCTGGTTCTATTTTTAAATAATCAAAAATTCTTTTTTTTAAAACCCAAAATTTCCTACCCGGGATAACATTGGTGGCAGCGTAAGGGATTTTCAAAAATCCCCGGAACGCCTAACCCGAATTATTTTTTGTGAAAGTGCAAAAATAAATAAAGTGCAAAAATAAATAAAGTGCAAAAATCCAAAAGTTCTAGTAAAGCGTTCTGTATAACGTCGCTGTGTGTGCCTATGCCTGTGAGTCCTGGAAAGGACAACGCCGCATCCATCGCCGCATCCTTTGTCTGTGAGTCCTGGAAGGGACAACGCCGTATCCATCGCCGCATCCTATGCCTGTGAGTCCTGGAAAGGACAACGCCGTATCCATCGCCGCATCCTGTGGCTGTGAGTCCTGGAAAGGACAACACCGTATCCATCGCTGCATCTTGTGAGGTGAAATATGTTCGTGCAAATCCTGTAAGTGAATTATCCTGTGACTTTAAACTGTTTTGTGTTGTGTGTGTGAGATAAAACGTGACGATTTTGTAGTTAATAATTGCCACATCAAAAGATTTATACACTCTTTGTAAACCCATAACAACCTAGGGCATAGAGTCTTATCTTAGGTGGCGAATTTCTTAGAACTGATAACGCCGAGTCCAGACAGTGTATCTGTGCCTCTTTTAACTACGCTATTTTTTTTTATTGACCTTGGTTTATTTTAATTCATACAAGTAACCAGCTACATACTTTATACTAAATATGTCAAAATCAAAAGATTTGAAAGAAGAAGATTCTCACGTAAAAAACGTCTGAAATCGAATTAAACGTCCTACTGAAATTTATAGGGACCTTCGACGGTTCCCGAGGAAAATTAACACCGTTCCTAAACAACTGCCGCAATGCTATACAGCTTGCTTCTAGCTCTCAATCAGATATTCTTCTGAAATATATTTTAAGCCGTCTTGAAGGTAAAGCGGAGACGGCATGCGCCATCAAAGAGTTCACTAAATGGGCACAACTTGAAGATTTTTTGAAGACGCAATTTGGTGACACTAAACATTATGCATACCTTCTCTCTGATCTTCAAGAGTGCAAACAAGGTCGTAACGAATCTGTCAATCAGTATTCTCTCAGAGTTGAATCGTGCTTGGCCAAGGTTTTAACAGAAATTAATATTTCTATTCCTACTAAAAAAAACCGGTCAAGTACGAGTAGGACTCGAGCACCGAGGGTTCCGTATAAACCTACAGGTTTCTACGGAACCCTAAGGAAAAGTGGGTATAATAATATTACATACTGTAGGTTTTGATTCCCTTGCGAGTACTTGCGAGTTTGAAAATATGCGGCTAAAATTGCTGTTTCTTTTGATTTCGTTGACATAGATGTTTGATTTTTTTACAGCTTAAAGTTATTATAAAGCTGAGTATTTGGTATGAATTTCAATTTAATACCTGTACGCGTTCTTGAGGAAAGGGATAGTAAATACAAAATTATTAAAAATATTTTTTTATATGATGTAACTAAAATTTACAGTTTTCGCAATTTTTTCTGTGCCTGTGATTTAAGACGTTATTGCGAACCAAATTTCAAGATTCTGAGTTAACGGCAAGTACCCTGTAGGTTTTGATTCCCTTGAGAGTAGTCGCGCGTTAAAAAATACGGCTAAAATTGCTGTTCCTTTTGAATGCGTTGAGATAGAGGTTTGATTTTATTACAGTTTAAAGGTATAATAGACCTTAGTTTTTGATATGAATTTCAGTTTAATACCTGCACGCGTTCATGAGAAATAAGGTAGTAAGTATGAAATTATTAAAAATATTTTTTTATATGATGTAACTGAAAATGTACAATTTTCGCAATTTTTCCTTTATCTGTGCTCTAAGGAATTGCTTTTTGCCAAATTTCAAGATTCTACGTTCACGGCAAGTACCCTGTAGGTTTTGGTTTTTTGAGAGTAGTTGCGTGTTTAAAATTTCGGCTAAAATTGCTGTTTCTTTTGAATGCGTTAACATGGAGGTTTGATTTTATTACAGTTTAAAGGTATTATAGATTTTAGTATTTGATATGAATTTCAATTTAATACGTTTACACGTTCATGAGAAAAGGGGTAGTAGGTATAAAATTTTTCAAAATATTTTTTTCATATGATGAAAATAAAAATTAATAGTTTTCGCAATTTTTCCTATATTTGTGCTCTAAGGAGTTGCTTCGTGCCAAATTTCAAGATTGTGAGTTCACGGGAAGTGCCCCGTAGGTTTTGATTTATTTGGTAATGTCGAAAATTTGCTGAAATTTGCGACATATTCGACTATATCTTTTGATTGCGTTGGCCTAGAAGTTTGAATTTTTCACAGCTCTAAGAGGCAATGGACCTTAGTATTTTCTATAAATTTTAGCTTGTTACCTCCACGCGTTCCTGAGAAAAAGGGTCTTGACAGACAGACGGACGGACGGACGGACGGACGGACGGACGGACGGACGGACGGACGGACGGACAACAAAGTGATCCTATAAGGGTTCCGTTTTTTCCTTTTGAGGTACGGAACCCTAAAAAGGACGAATTAGCAGGTAGGGTTGCCGCTATGCAAGACTTGGCTCTTAACGTTTTCATCATAGGCCTTCAGCCGCCGTTGTCGACAGTAGTTAGGTGCAGAGACCCGTCCAATTTAAATGAAGCTATTAACCTTGCTACCGCTGAGGAAAAAGTCATTGGCATTACAAATAGGAAATTTTCAAACAATGTTCCTAGCACATCTAATAATTTTGAACAACGCAGGCAAAATAATAGCACTGTTTCGTTCTCGAGGACCCAACCTTCAGCTCAAGGTCAACCTAGATCGAATTCAAATGCCCCAATTTGCCGATACTGTAAAAATGTGGGGCACACTATCGAGAACTGTAGGAAACGCGAATTTAATAATAATAGAAGGCTTAACCAAAATAGTGGTAACCAAAACACCCAACGACGCAACCAACCAATTCATTGCGTTGACTCATCTGACCTCGATGACGCCGAAACCGACCAGTCCCATTTAAACGAGTAGGTATTCCCGTTCAGTATCGTGCGGGAAACTCTAGAACAGAAATCGATACCTTCGAGTCAATGCTTTCCAAAAATCGCTTCTACCCATTGAGCCTCACTGTTTCCGAGTCCACTGACAACCAGGGTAACCAGCCCCAAATTCACAGTGGATCAATCGCTGTTTCCAGATTTGACTCTTATAGTTCTGCTGCTAAAACCACTGTATCTAAAAACCCTACTAAATCCGCTGTATCAACTACCCCTACTAAATTCACTGTATCTACCATATCTACTAAATCCGCTGTATCTACCATTCCTACTAAATCCGCTGTACCTACCATTCCTACTAAATCCGCTGTATCTACCATTCCTACTAAACCCGCTGTATCTACCATTTCTACTAAATCCGCTGCATCTACCATTCCTACTAAATCCACTGTATCTACTATTCCTGCTAAATCCGCTGCATCTACCATTCCTACTAAATCCACTGTATCTACTATTCCTACTAAATCCGCCGTATCTACCATGCCTACTAAATCCGCTGTTCCAACTTTTCCTACCAAACCCTCTGAATTTACTGTTCCAGAACACACTGAACCACTTAAAACAAAAAAACTAATTGAAGTTTTCAAAATTAACTCCGCCGGTAAAACCCTACTCCCTATTGTTCAAATAAACTCTACAGTTTCGGATACGCCCCTAACTCTTCTAGTTGATTCCGGCGCAACAGTAAGCCTTATTAAATCAACCGCTCTACCAAAAATTCCTAACTTAGTAAAAGAACCTATCCACCTTAAGGGTATTGATCCCGGTGACCATGGACCTACAAAAACTCTGGGACATTTCCAACTCGGGATGCACTTCACTGACCTTAACAATTCTTGTTCAACATTGTTCCACCAATTTCACGTAATTGACAAAATCCACCTTCCATTCGACGGTATAATCGGAACAGATATGTTGAACAGCTTCGGTTGCAATATCGATTACAATACGGACAAACTCATTATTAATAATAATATCCAAATACCGTTGCAATTTTATGAACCTACTTATTCTCTTCCTCCTAGATCCGAGACTATGATTGAATGCTCCGTTTCTAACCCTGAAATTAAAGAAGGATTAGTTCTAGATCAAAAACAAATCAAAAATATTCTGATTGCAAATTGTTTAGTAAATGTCAAGGAAAATAAAAGAATCAATGTCTCAGTAATTAATACTTCTGACTCACCTGTGACCCTTAAATCTAATCTAAATATCCAACTCGTTCCACTGTGCCAAGATGACGAAAGCTACTTACCTATCCATGTTACCACGGAGGACCAATGCCAAAACAACGACGCGTATCTACGTTCCCGGGAAGTCTTGAATCTTCTTCGAACAAAACATCTAAATACAGAAGAAGCTAACGCTCTACATGACATTTGCTCTGAATACTCCGATATCTTCCATATCCCCGGTGATAAGCTCACACTTACTAATGCAGTCAAACACGAGATCAAAACCACGTCACAAAACCCAATCCATGTAAAATCCTATCGCTTTCCTGAAATTCATAAACCCGAAGTAGCCAAACAGATAGATCAAATGCTAGAACAAGGTATAATAAAACCATCGATGTCCCCCTGGTCGTCACCTATCTGGGTCGTTCCAAAAAAATTGGACGCTTCAGGTGAACGCAAATGGCGCGTGGTCATAGACTATCGCAAACTCAATGACGTCACCATAGGAGATAGTTATCCGCTCCCTCAGATATCCGAAATTTTAGATCAACTCGGACAAAGCAAATATTTTTCTACACTAGATCTCGCTTCCGGGTTTCATCAAATTCCCATGGATGAAAATGACGCACCCAAAACAGCATTCAGTGTACCTCAAGGTCATTACGAATTCACCCGAATGCCTTTTGGACTCAAGAACGCGCCAGCAACCTTCCAACGCCTAATGAATACTGCACTAGCCGGCCTTCAAGATATTCGGTGCTTCGTTTATTTAGATGACATTGTTATATATTCACATGACCTTGCCAGTCACATCGAAAATCTAGAACTCGTCTTTAGGCGTCTCAGGGACTTTAACTTGAAGCTCCAACCAGATAAATGCGAATTCTTACGTCGGGAAGTTGCTTATCTTGGGCATGTGATTACGGAAGAAGGTGTCAAGCCCAATCCCGAGAAAATAGCAGCCGTTACCAAATTTCCAACTCCAAAATGTCCTAAGGACATAAAATCCTTTCTAGGCCTCGTAAATTACTATCGCCGATTTATTCCCAATCTCTCAAAAATTGCCAAGCCGTTGACTCATCTCCTTAAAAAGGACGTTCTATTTCTCTGGGAAAATCAACAACAAGTCGCATTTGATGAACTTAAGCATAAACTTACCTCAGCGCCAGTTCTGATATATCCAGACTTTTCCAAACCCTTTATTTTGACTTGCGATGCATCAAATTATGCAATAGGTGCAGTCCTTTCCCAAGGACCTAGAGGACATGAGAGACCAATAGCTTTCGCATCACGAACACTCAACAAAAGCGAATCGAATTACAATACCACGGAGAAAGAACTTCTGGCTGTTCTTTTTGGCTGCAAAAACTTCCGCCCATATATTTATGGTCAAAAATTCCACATAATCACTGATCATCGACCATTAACTTGGCTTATGAATCACAAAGACCCAGGTAGCAAACTTCAAAGATGGCGACTCAAACTTTCCGAGTATGAATATGAAATTGGTTACCAAAAGGG
This sequence comes from Hemithea aestivaria, assembly GCA_947507615.1. Classification (NCBI taxonomy): domain Eukaryota; kingdom Metazoa; phylum Arthropoda; class Insecta; order Lepidoptera; family Geometridae; genus Hemithea; species Hemithea aestivaria. Next base: position 14,108,618 of record OX382337.1, on the reverse strand, counting down.
CAAATTAAACGCAGCCGCAGACGCGCTTTCTCGGTACCCTGTAAATCCTATCGAAAATATAGATCCTCTGAATTTTGACGATATCAGCCCTTTCGATGATCAAAGAAACACTGACTTCAGTCCCCTCGACTTACCAGATCCAGTGCAAGATCCACTACCACTGCTTCCGAACTCACCGGTTCCTGAAATCACTAATCCTAATGTTGACTTACCTCTGAATCCTCGATTCTTCTCCGATCCTACTATGGATTTGCCTTCTACATCCGGACTCGCTCCTCGTTCAACTACCGACTTACCTTTGGATTCAAACGCCAACAGTGACTCTCCTATGATGACCTCTCCAACCCAGGATAGTACCAGTCCCAATCAACCTGAAAATGAACAAAACACAGAAATTAATAATAATTATTCCCAATTCTTAAAAATTATGAATAATAGGACATTTACATCCGATGCGATGATTTTAGAAAACAATACTAACATCTTTAAAAGCAATGATAAAATATTAATTATACCTACCTCTATAGATCTTGATGAAAGTAATCCTTATCTTGAAGAAATATTATCTGAAATTGACAAGGGAGCCGAAATTTTAAATAAAGAGCGAACTTTGCATTCATTCCTTAATTTCGTTCACAATAACCGCTGCGTATATTTCCTCTTTACCAAAGTCAACCATTTCGATACCGCGAGCTATGAAGATGTATACTTATCCCTGCGAAACCTACGTAATAGTCTAATTCAACAACCGGCAATTCCAATAAGTATAACAGATTTTAGAAATCCATTCGAAGCGCATTCATACACAAAATTATATAACATGATACTATATCTTTTCCACAACACCAACATCCTTATCTCGATTCACCGTAACACTGTTATATTCCCATCGCTGAGTGAAATTAAGAAAATCCTTCATGAAAATCACGACATTCCCATCGCTGGTCATTTGGGAAGTGTCAGGATGTTAAAGCGAATACAGGAAAAGTACCACTGGAAAGGAATGCGCACTGATATCGAGGACTACGTAAGATCCTGCAAACTCTGTCAAGAAAATAAAGCACTTCGGAAAATTCATAAAGCTCCCATGCAAATAACGACAACGTCTAACGCCCCATTTCAACGTCTGGCAATGGACATAGTAGGCCCACTTCCTGAATCAGGTCCAGCCAAACTTAAATATATATTAACGTTGCAAGATGACCTTACTAAATTTTCTCTGGCATATCCCATTAGATCCACAACAGCCGAAGAAACTAGCGAATGCCTCATACATTTCATATCTTTGTTCGGAATACCTAAAACTATATTAACAGACCAGGGTACTAACTTCACCGCAGAGCTCTTCAAGAAAACATGTGAACATCTGAAGATAAAACAATTATGGTCAAGCCCGTATCACCCGCAGACACAAGGTGCGCTTGAGCGCAGCCATTCAACTCTGAAAGAATATCTGAAATCTTTCGTAAACGACGATCAGGATAATTGGTCCCGCTATGTTTATACTGCTATCCTTGCTTATAATACCAATATCCATTGCACAACGAATTACTCACCCTATGAACTTATATTCGGCCATAAACCTTTCTTACCAGATTCCATCTACGACTCGCATCCTAATGCAACTTACCCAGAGTACCTAAAAATGCTCTGTCACCGACTCAAATTTTCAAGGGACAAAGCTGTCAAAAATATCCAAATTTCAAAAGAAAAATCAAAAAATTACTATGACAGTCATACGAGACGCGTTCAATTTAAAATAGGAGACCTCGTTTACTTGAAGAATCATCTGCGACTAAGGAAGGCGCTGTCTCCATTATGGAAAGGCCCGTACAAAATCATGAAGGTGCACGATAACAACACTGCTACCCTTCTAATCAATCGCAGACACGTCAGACACCACTTTGACCAAATCAAACTAGCTACTGCTAATTCTGTTTAGACCTGCTATTACTAATTATTAAAATTTACATTTTCCTTTTCCAGAATTATACTGACAATGCAATCTCTTCCTGCTATGTCTCAGGAATTTGTTCAACCCATCACCGATAGCCCCGGTATCTTCTTCGACCCATCTGGGACAGTAAGAATAACAAGAGATCATATTCACATTTTGATTCCCATGGACATTTCCTTTGCAACTTTGCACATTGAAAATATCAAAGCTGTTTTCGGCACAATAAGATATATGTGCCAACAAAGCGAATCAATTGATAATATCGAATGTAACAATATGATTCAACCCCTTGATTCCCTTTTTAAAGACATAATCCGTGACTTTAATTCGATTTCACACCTTTTACCTACTCACACTAAAAGGTCTGCTTGGTTTTCCGCCGTAGGAACAGTTTTCCGGCACATTTTCGGCACCCTTGACGAAGATGATGCACAAAAATATAACCAAGCTATAAAAAAATTACAAAGCACTGATAAGGAATTAGTCAACAGCCTCTCTCGGAATATTTTCATATCAAAAACTGCCATTTCTAATATTAACTCTTCTATTTTAGAACTGAATAAAAATGAGTTTCTATTAAATAATGCGATGGAAAAGATATCACTGAAGTTACTAATTCTATTTACTTTAGGAATAACTTAGACGAAATATTGAATGTACTACAAGCTCATTTATTAACGTTTTCGTATAAGATGGAAGATATTGTGAACAGCATTTTATTCGCAAAAACTAATACACTGCATCCGTCAATCCTCACCCCACAACAGTTATTTAACGAATTAACGAATAATGTCAAGAACTTACCCAAGTATAAAGAATTACCCCTAGATTTGAATTTGGACAACTTACACTTGTTAATCAATTTATCGGATATCATTACATATTTCCTCAACGATAAATTATTTTTTGTGATTAAAATGCCTATGGTCGATTTAGCTACTTACAATCTATATAAATCTGTATCTATCCCGGTTCCACACGATAGTAATAAGCCTAACTCTTTCGCATTGATTACGCCGCATAAGCCCTATTTAGGTATAAGCGAAGATCGTAAGATATATTTTTATTTAGATAATTTAGATATAATGTGTAAGACTATTTTAGGTAAATCATTTATATGTAAACCAATAGATGTTTTCAATGTCGCAACTAATCCAACCTGTGAAACCGATGTAATGACTAAAGTTATCGATACTATGCCCAATTATTGTGAAACAAATTTTATTTTTGGTAATATTAATATTTGGCACCAATTAAACGGCAACAAATGGATATTCACGCAATCTAAACCTGTCAAACTTACAATATATTGCAATTCAACATTTGTGAAGGAGAATGTCATAATAGGAACGGGTATATTAACTTTAAAACCACCTTGCATTGCATTCTGCAGAGAAACTAAACTGGAAACAAAAGAAAATGTTCAAATCATTACCAACCCAGCCGTCTCAAATTTCAACATAATAAACGATACATGTTGCAACATAAATAAATTTTCAAAACTAAATTACAATCTTTCCTCATCCAAAATTGAAAATGTTAATTTAGATAATATAAAATTTGATGATTTTGCATATAATATTCCTGATCACTTAGCAACTGATGATGATGATAATATTCCACTTCCTAATGACACAATCCTGAATTATACTGGTTTCTGTATTAGCATAGTTTCAATAATCATAGTTATAGGTATATTTGTTAAGTTCTATTATAATTGTCCTTTTTTAGTACGTAATAAAAACGAACCAGCTCCCGAAAACATATCCCTTCCATCCCTGACTCCAAACACTCCGCCCCGCCTACGCACTACATGATTTCTCTACTTGATATACTCTCTCTCTCTCTCACTCTCTCTCTCTCTCTCTCTTTTTCTTATATCTTATATTTCTTTCATCCCTCATCTCAAGCTAACTCACTTCAACCGTGAGTTTACTTTTGTTGGGGGAGGTGTTATGCCCCCTTTCTTGTTACTATATCCTTTACTCTCGCACTTTATTTTCACTCCGTCAGCATCTCTTTCGCATCTTGCGCCCACACACAGATTACCCTCTTCAGTCATTTCCCAACTCTCGTCCGCGCTGGTTCTATTTTTAAATAATCAAAAATTCTTTTTTTTAAAACCCAAAATTTCCTACCCGGGATAACAGTACGCTGCCCCAGCTTGGTACGCGCTGTTATCTGCAACACAGAAGAAGCGCCTGCAAGTAGTACAAAACGTGTCCCTGAGGCACATAACGGGAGCGGGCCGTTATGTGCGAAATGATGTCATCGCCAGGGACACGGGCGTTCCGGAGGTGGGAGAATTTGTGGCCCGGCTCGCGCGTCGCATGTTCGACTGCGCCGACAACGGGCCACACCCCCACCTGCATGACATCGCGCCGCTTCACGCCCGCCCGCCTGAGGCGCCCCAGCCGCGCGCCCTGCCGCGCGACATTCTCCCCCCACGAGAGGCTGGAGAATAGAAGGAGCCCGACGAGCATCTCGCAGCGGCCGCTGTGACGCGCCCGACATTTTACTCGGTTGACGCTCCAGCGGCCCCCAGTGACCCGGGGGTCGACGCCCCCGCGAGATTCTGCCTGGGTATAGGGGAAAAGCCCGCAGCCCAATCCCTCACCTCCCCCCCAGGCCCCCCCTGGGAGAGGAAGAACAACACGAACGAATAATGTTACGCTCTACGACTTCGACTTGATTATATATTGAAGAAAAAGAAATACAGTCCACTTATATTGAAGAACCGAAGTTTTTATTCACGACCCCCACAAATATATTATACTAGTTTAGTATTAGTATAGTGAAATCCTTTCATAGCGGAGGTCTACATCATATAACCCTATCTGTGTTTCAAATTTCAACCCAATCCGTTCAGCGGTTTGGGCTGTAGGTTGATAGATCAGTCAGTCAGTCAATCAGTCATTTTTTTCTTTTATATATTTAGATATATGTATAAGAGTATTCCATATAAAACTTAAAGCTTGTAAAATGCACTTATCTTTTCATTGATGTGCTTCTCGAACTTCTATACATGATTTTTAATTTTTTTTAAAGTTTACCAGACAAATATCTCTAGGCAGCTCACAATATCGACGTTTGCGTAACGTTCTATAAAGGTACGACCCGCGTCACGGGGACGCAAACGTACCTGTCATGTACAATAAATAATTTACTTCTTATCTGTCGGGAACATGCGATCATTTACCTACGCGTTACGCAGATTAATCAAGTTATTACACGTTTACATAAATAGCTGTATAGCGTCTGTAACCGCCACACAAGAAAAGAAAAAATAAAAAAGGTTCCGTTTTTTTTTTCAATATTGCGGCCATCTAGTACCAAAGATCAATGGGGTTGCGTTGTTTAGTTACGGACTTTCTATGGCCACCTTCCAGCTCCATCATCAGATCAGCTCAATGTCATAATTATTGCAAAACTTAAACTTAAAGCTAAAAAGCTTTAAGCTTTAGCTTAAACTTGGAGTGCTCAATAGGGCGAAGCGGTACTTTACGTCGAGACAGAGACTGCATCTTTATCTAGCACAAGTCAGACCTCACGTAGAGTACTGCTCTCATCTCTGGAATGGAGCACCCAAGTATCAGCTTGACCCTCTTGATGCATTACAGCGTAGAGCTGTCAGAATTGTTGACGACCTCAAGCTAACCGAACACCTAGAACCGCTCAGTTTTCGTAGGGACGTTGGATCCCTTTGTATCTTCTACCGTTTATACAATGGGGAGTGTTCTGAAGAGTTATTCGACCTGATTCCGGCGTCGCGCTTTTATCACCGCACGAGCCGTCACCGCTCGAAAGCCCATCCACACATTATTGATGCTTGGCATTCTCGCACTGTGCGATTCACTCGCTCCTTCTTGCCGTACACCTGCAAATTGTGGAATGAGCTTCCGCCCGCGGTATTTCCGATGAGCTATAACATGGGACTCTTCAAAAGGCAAGTGAATAGAGTCTTGAAAGGTAGGCAACGTACCAGCGGTACCCTTGGTATTGCAGGTATCCATAGGCGACGGTAGCCACTCACCATCAGGTGGGCCGTCTGCTTGTTTGTCACCTATTACATAAAAAAAAAAAAAAAAAAAAAAAAAAATTGTCATCCGATTAATACATGTATGCAAAATTTCAGCTCAATCGAAAACCGGGAAGTGGGTCTAATTAAACTTGCAAGATTTGATTACATACAGACAGACAACAGACAGGTGAAAGTAAAAAAAAGCTCGTTAAAATAAATTTGTAAGAAGTACCTATTAGTAAAACAGGTCACGTTAAATGCCTAAAAAACTATTAAGCACTTAGTAACTCGTGCCTTAGCAATGCCCTTTGAGGGAATTATACCATACCGCCTTCTAGGTTTAGTCAGCTACCATCTGCGGCCGCATCATCGGTTAACATCACGCAACATCGTGGTCGAAGGCTAACCTATAACGAATAAAAAAGTATAAAAGTACTATCATTTATGAGGTAGAATACAATGTTTATTTATTGCGCTATCGTACACAAATATGACAATTTATATGTTGTTATTTATAATATTATATCGTTATTTATATATTACATTAAATTTTATCTCTCAGAAAAATCAACTTCCATCCATAATTTCGACGACTTTTACACCATCAACAGAGCAGCACACTCAGGCACAGTAGAAAGAGTGGGAGATACTAGTTCCTCTCCCTTCCCCTCGATCTTACGCTTTTTCGATCAGCATCACGTGACCCTGACGCGAGTTTTAAAGTTTTTACCCATACAAAAAAGTGCTCAGCGCCGCTAAAGAAGTTTTCACTTCAAAAACAAATTGAAAACGTTTCAAAAATATTACTTACTAGCTGACCCGCGCGCACTTCGTAGCGCGTGACAGTAAATTATTCATATATTAATGAATTTGATACAGACCATTTAATTCGATTTCCAATTCCACGGAAAAGAGGGATTCAATTCACGGGTTTTCTGCGACTTAATGGGCGTAGAATTAGTAAAGGCTGGCAAACCTTGCCAATATGTAACTACGATCGAATCACCTACTATTCAAAATGTCTATTGGACGTTTCGCCTACGTTCATAATAACTATTGGTTGAAATCAATATTGGACGATTCGCCTACGGTTAACTCAGCTACGGTCGATTGAGCTATGGTTGATTAAACTATTGGACGATTTGCCTATTTTTGACCGAACTAACGGACCGTTCACGTATTTTTAGACCACGTTTCCGGCTGCTAGTCAGGTATGACAGCTAAAAAATACTTGTTTATAGTACAGAATTCAGAAACGTGTTGTTTTTATTATGCCACTTTGCCATGATGAGGTAGATGAAAGAAGATTCCAAAATGCCTGAAGATGCCATGACACAGGATAAATAATTCAGTAATAAGAAAAATATCTGGCGCTTCGCCGGCCGCTGCCGCGGCACGCTCGCTTCGCTCGCTCGGCTCGCGCATTGTGGTCACTGTTCAAACCTAACCTAACCAACAGATTTCGGTTTGCCCTGAATACTGTACTAAAAACACGCGTAGCAAAGAATTTATAAACCGTAGGTGAGTCGTCCATAGTTGAATTAACCAATATATCAAATGAACATTGGCCGAATCGCCCATTAGTTCACATGCCCATAGTTTAATCAACCGCAGGCGAGTTGCACTGTAAGCGAGTCGTCCAATATGTGAAATGAACTTATGCGAATCGACCGTAGTTATATCGACCGTAGTTGAAACGACCGTAGGTATTATGAAACGTAACCCGTCCATGCGGGCAAAGCCATGAGAATAAGCTAGTGACTGATGTATCTGTATAACGTACAGCCTCAACCGCTAGATGGATTGGGTTGAAATTTGGAACATAGAAAGGTTTCATGACGTAGACCACTGCTAAGAAAGGATTTTGCCGTGCGGGCAAAGCCGCGAGCATAAGCTAGTAAATAATATTATGAAAAATTTTTTGTGAATAATACTTAGATTTCAGAGACGTCCTGGGATAAGTCCCAGAACTATCGTTATACCTATACCACAGTACAAATTAGAACGGCAATAAATTACCACTTACACATATAGTACATCAAGATTAAATACAGTAAACAAAAATATATCAAATTATCAATAAAATCAGAAAAACTAATAAAAATACGGAATAATAACAGCTTGATTCCGTACAGTTACTCTTGACTCTTTTCCGCGTCATTTAATGGTGATCTCTTTACCGTGGGTAGACTTGCTCTGCAGGAGATCGGCTAGTACCCCAACAGTGTCAGTTATTCTGCCGCCTGAACAGTGATGTGCAGACATTACTGTGCTTCGGTAGGAGGGCACTGTGGCTAGTGAAATTACTGGGCTGAAGAATCTTAACATTTTATGACTCAGCAGTGCACCCAGAATTTAACCTTCGTTAAATCCCAGCGTTATCTCTTACCATCAGGAGAGCATCTTGCTCATCTTCTTACATCGTTGTATAAAAAAAACTAAAATGAAATTTTCTGAAATGAAACTATCATATACCTACGTACTCAAACTATTTATTATAATATATCTATCAAATTTCACCTTTCAGCTCCATCATCAGACTTCAGATCACTTCCATGTCATAAAATTATTGCATTGTCATCCGATTCCCGGTATGCAAAATTTCTGCTCAATCGGGAACTGTGACTGATAGGTAGAGTGCTTTTCACAAAAGGAGTTCTTTTTGCGGGGCGCCACTATCGCAAATTTTAAAAGTTAGCATATTAAATAACTTTAGAATCTTCGATGTATCCTTCTGCAATCTTGTTACACTTCTAGCCACCATGGCGTTTAAGAACTGTAATATCAGCGCCTGAGTCAGCTAAGAGTGTTGCTGACGTCCGCCTCAGGCAATGCCCAGTGTAAAGATGGGAGTCCGGAAGCTGAAGAAATTTAGCAATCGTTTTTGGCATATCACCGATTTTATTGATGCCTATGGGCTGTTTTTTACTTTTTCCATTATCATAATGTAAGAAAAATCTTGAAGTTTTTGTATTAGCGGGTCGTAATGCCATATACTTGTCCACCACATTCACATATTCTTCACTAATGACGAATGATCTGTCGATTTTAGTCTTTGTATTCAATAATTTTACTAATATTAATTTGTCCGAATGCTTTTCAACGTCGTTTACCTTAAGATTCAACAATTCATTTGAGCGGCACGCACCATTTATGCCAATAATTAATACAACCTGTAAAAAATAACAATAATTTAGTTTACTTATTTTTAGATAGGTACAGTTAGATAGGTTTTCTTTGAAATAAATTAGCTTTTGTATCAATTTACTTACTTTTAAAGCGAGGTATTTACTGTCTGGTGCTTCATTCAGAAATTTTTCTATTTCAAGGTCACGTTTCGTTTTCAAGACAGCTTTTATCATAGAAAAAATGCTCCATAATGTACTGGATTTTCTTGTTTTAGATAGTTCCATGAAATATGATAGTATCACGGTCTCGGAATATGTTTTTGCATTTTTTGAGAGGCGCCAATTATTGAAGGATTCGTACGCCTTTACATATTTCACTTTAGATTTTTCAGGCAAATAGCTGAACTCGGCATTCGAAACTTGTTCTTTCAACTTTTTTGGCGTAAGACAACTACCTTCATCACTGGGGTCACTCATTTCTTTGTAATTAAACAGACTATTAGATCACAAATAGAAATTTGCAAAAGTTTACAACTTAAGTTGAAAATATTTAGTTGAATCTTTACCAAGAGGTTTAGAACCAAATGGAAAATGTGTTGTGAACACCACTGTCGCAAGAAAAATGACAACTATAAGTGCCATCTCACTTACCTCATACAAAAGAGAGAGACAAAGATGGCATTTATCGATGACGTCACAACGCATTCTCCATTTGACTGTAAACTCTAAACTTCTACATCCCGCCATTTTGTATTTTTTTATTTTTATTAAAAGAGTTGCGTTCGAAATTTGTGTGTGTGACATATTTATGAAAAACAAATTGTAATAATATTAAAAAAAAAAAAAAACTCACTTACGACTTATTATTCTATAATAGTATTTTATTTAAAATATTATTGAAAAAATACAATTTATAAAGTTAAAATTCAATAAATAACATTAAAAATTATGTGCATCTCAGTTAAATAAAAATTGTACACAAATAAGTTTCAGAACACACCAACTTCTTCATAGCCAATAAAATTGTGTTCGAAATTCAAATCACTTTGCCTCTCTACTCTCTAGAGAGCAAAAACGGCTTTTGCTCACTGAAATCGATGACCAAAGACACTATTTTCGTGCGAGAGTGGTGAAAAATTATTTATGGCATGAAGTCCAGAATTTATCGAAAAAATGTAATTTAGTTCCGCAAAATTCCGCGGGACCTCATTCGTGAGAAGGACTCTACCACTGAGGTGTATACCTAAAATCATAGGCGGATCCAGGATTTGGTTTGGGGGGGGGGGGGGGGGGGGGCAAGGTGCAGACGGGCAAAAATATTATAATTTTTATTACGAAAAGTGTATGTTTAGCTCGCTCTGAGCGGTTAGGAAGTTTAAACATCCATTACAATAAGTGCGCGAGCAGCTAGCTGCGAGCGCCGAAAAAAAATTTTTATTTCAGAAATATGTGCGAAATTCGTAACTCTACAATGCTTCTGGGGGTACCTTGGCCCCCTGCCCCCCCCCCCCCTAAAGCTTAAACATCCTTTATAATATGTGCGCGAGCAGCTTGCTTAATGACTCGGGGGGGGGGGGGGGGCGGCTTGGCCCCTTGCCCCCCCTCCCTAAATCCGCCTATGATTATCTATAACACAGATAAAAGGTTCTATAATAATCATTGCAAAATTTTACTAACATTATAAACGTGACAGTTTGTGTCTGGATGTATGCCTAAATGGGTGTGAACAGATTTTATGTCTGTGTGTCTCCGGATAACCAGTGATTTTTACAAAAGATCCCCCTAGATGGAGCGCCACAATCGCGTGATTTTAAGTTAAAATATCTACAGATTTTTAACAATTCATAATTTCTCATATTTAATTTCTCAATTAAATAGGTACATAATATTTAATTAATCTAACAAATAAAAAATATATAATAAATGAAGTATTCACAGTAATTATAAATCTATTATTTAGTTCCGCTAGGTTACGCGGGACTTCTTTTCTAAAACTGTTTGCAGAATAAACGATATTTCTTTTTCTTAGGACATTAGTTCCATTATTTTCCGTGGCGCTAGCTTGTATGAAAAATAATTTACTTTTACAATGAACTGTAAATGAATTTTTCTATTTATCTTCAGATGATTTTACATGTTTTAGAAATTAAAAATAAGCAGCAAAAAGATATTTATTACTGATATTTACACGCATCATGCGCACATTAGATTATTTTCCGCTGGCGCTGATTCATTTGAGAAATAAGTTACATTTACTAATTTAAATGAATTCTAATTTGTTTGGCTACTATATAGCATCAAAGTACTCGTCAAGACGAATCAAATGAGCCCAAACTCGATGGGGTTTTTTCTTTTAATCACGGAGTTCCTATGGCCACCTTCCAGCTCCGTTTCGGACCCTGGTTACTATATAGTATCAAAGTACTCGTCAAGACGAATCAAATGAGCCCAAACTCGATGAGGTTTTGTCTTTTGATTACGCGGTTCCTATGACTACCTTTCTTGTTTATTAGCATTTTATATGCGAATCTTTAGATTGATATAACTCTTTTATTTATGAACCGATTTGACTAAAACCAAGACTAAGGTTCAAGTAGAGAAAACTGCAACGTATTAGTGAAAATTTTATTCAAATCGGTGGTGTTGTTTAACCACACCAGTGACACAAACTATTTACAAATTTAGCCCAAATTAAACTAAAGGTCAACCACAAGTTTACAGCCACACCGATAGATGGCGTCTGTAGCGTTTTTGGCACTATTTTTTTTTGAATTGAATTTACTTTATATTCTATTACTTTTATTTCGAATTTTTGATGTAAATTAGGGGCGATGTGTCTGATATAAATGATTATTATTTATTTTATTATTTTATTTTACGTTTCCCTAGGAAAAATTGACAAAATGTTTTACGAATTAGATCGCGCAAGCGACTTTTTCGCGTCGTTTTGTTCATATGCGTATTTTCACAGTTCACCTTAGTAAAGGATCACAATGAATGGGGAGAAATTTCCATTCTTATTATATGTATGGATATGGATAGAAGCAACTTTTCGAATGAAATTGCTAACACGGATAATATTGCGGGTTTTAAGGCACAGCTGGCTTTTTTACCCATTTCTCGTAATTAAAAAACAACACGGCAAAGGATAAAGCCGACGTCGCGTATATTGTGAATCTACGAAAAGGCTTAAAAATGTATATCTGGAAGATTTATTTTGTGTGAGAAAATATTTTGTGTTTTTCATTTGACTTGAACTGACCACCAAAGAATCTGTCAAGACTAGCCGATTCTTGTCTTACTTCAAGAGTAGTTTTACCAGGGGTATACTTCCTTTGCAGGAGGTCGACTAGGTAGGTACCCCAACAGTGCCAGTATTTCTACCGCCTGAGCAGTAGTGTGCAAACATTGCTGTGCTTCGGTAGGAGGGCACTGTAGCTAGTGAAATTACTGGGCTGAAGAGTCTGAATATCTTATGACTCTTAGGTAAGAAGCGTTGGCGTAGTGCACTGGGTAGCACTATACTAATTATGGGCAGCGTTATCTTTTACCATCAGAAGAGCGTCTTGCTCGTCTTCTTACTTCGTTGTATATAAAAAAGGGTACTCTAATTTTTGGGTTCTAATGAGATTGGGAATAGCTGCTTTATTTTTTATTATAATTGTTATAATAATAATTTGTGAATCAATTCAAAAGGTACCAATCAAAGACAAAAGCCAACCTTTGATAAAGCGCGATTTTATTCACCTTAAACCTTGAAAAAACCGTACATAAACATTTATTCTACCTGAGTAAGAAGCTTAAGCCTTACATAATTAGTCATTAGTCAGATAAATGACGAAGCTAAGAACTTTGTTCCCCAGGACCCTTCGCTTTTGTATTGAAGATTACTCCGAAAATAGCTATCATTTAGTGAATGAACGTAGGTAGAGAACAACCATTTTATAATTGGACCTGAACGCTTTACTAATTGTTCACGACGTATATGAGAATGAGTTGCAATTTAATAATGGTTGAGCCAAACGAATAGTCGAGAAATTAATTGGCTGTGAACCCTTTGAAATACATTTTGACTAAGTAGACCACCTATGTGTTCTAGAAGCTAAACTACCAACCACTTTGAGCGATAAGACGGCAATTTGTATCCTTAAATTAACTGTGTACTTGATTAACATCAGCACAGACATCAGTATTCTGCGTAGGCCCTCTACGTGATGTACTACGTCGTAGTACCAGTACGCTACGCCGTAGCACGGTAAAGAGATATACAGTAATTTGACTTCCTAGAAGCGGTTGAACTCAAGGTCGCGCGAGTTTTGCAACGCGGTCGACAGGGATCGGCAAGAAGCGAGGTACCGAATAGACGTTTTTTATGCAGTAAGCTTCCGAATAAAGGTTGTAAATTAGTAAAAATATCACAAAGTATTTAATTATTTTTAAAATATTGAGTTATTCACAATAATAACGCCTATTAGCCAGCGAGGCCTACCGAACCCTACCCACCTCGTTGAAAACTTGCACGACCTTGAGTTCAACTGCTTCTAGGGAGTCAAATTACTGTATATCTCTTTACCGTGGCTGTAGCAAGGAATAAGAAGTGTCCAAATTTACGATAAGAAAATCTTTCTAATAAAACTTTTGGGATAGTCATACAAAAACACCGTGAGCGTGAGATTCAATACTTTTAATCCTTCTTAATTAAAAAGTTGGTTCCGAGTTTGTGTCGGGTTAATGAAACAGATGAACCTTGCTGTATCATTGAGCCTTCAAATTGAGAGATGACATTTTTTAACTATCAGTCACTTGTACTACTATAGAAGAATCTGTTCATATATTTATTATTGTGAAACTACAGCTCTATTCCGTGTATATTTATTTTAAATACTTGAAATTTATCATCATGACTATTATTTTTTGCATTTCTTACCAACTGCTGGGCTGCCTCAGCCTTTTTCCTCATGTGCCATTTTCCTCTGTTGTATGGTTTCCACACAGGTTGTTTTTGTGTTTTTGAAAATGAGTGAAGTTTACAAGAGTATCTACGTCAAAAAAGATTTTACAAAGATTGAAGCCGAAAACAGTCTGAACGAGATTATTATAATCTAAGAAACTCGTTAACTTTTACAATAGTACCTATTACGCACTTGTGGTTTACCCTGTTAAAACTGTTTTTTACTCAAGAAAACAAGGGTAATCATTAGGTCGAGGTTTCGAGATTCTCATGTCATATGCTTTATTTATTTATTTTAACCACGAGGACTTACTAAAGTAACATTTTCTACCAGTTGTCCTGGAACTGGAGAAAAAGTGACAATGGCAGGAGTGCAGACAAAGTTAAGGAAATGTAGCGGTCTTAAACTAAGTTAACAACTAACTAACAGTAGAACGAAGCTGCTTTCGTCTTATTCATCTACGTAATTACTTATCAACCGATAAGACTTTCAAATGCGGCACTAGTTTTTTACAAACAATTGTCGATATTTCAAACAATATAAGATTTTCTTTTACATTCAATATATACATTTTTTTATAATCTTCAACATATCTTAGACATAACATAATTTAATTTTGTGTTATAATAGTTTATAGTTACATTTGCATACTTTTATTATAATTGGCTCAACATGTCGTAGCACTTAATACCAAATTGTAACACCTGAAATACCATGTTGTACGAGAAACATTTTGAAGTTCTGTTGAAGACGCTGGCTCATAATGGATATTTTGCGGTATGCGGAAGGAATGGCTAATAAAGGAGGTGCTTATAAATTGTTTTCTAATCCTTGGTAAACTTCGATTATTTTAATAATAAATCATTTGTGTTAACCAACACAAACTCCTAAGGGTGCGTTTTGAACAGAACAGAGTAGATTTGAATAGCCAATTACAGTGCAGGAAGTCATATTATACAGGTACTTATATTTTTCTTCTTTTTCCTGCCCTTATCCCACACTAGGTAGGGTCGGCATGACACGTTTTTCTCCTCCATTCTGCTCTATCATCCGTCATATCTGCATTCACTCCCCTAGCACGCATATCCTCTTTCACACAGTTCATCCAAACCTTTTCTTACAGGTATTTTTTAATACAGGTTCTAATATTATAAATGCAAAAGTTTTTAGAATGTATGGATGCACAAAAAAACTTGCGTCAAAAAACTCATCGATATTCCAAATATCAGCTCAATCCGTAGAGCTGTTTGAGTTGTGCGTTGATAGATTTTTTTTCCTTATACTCGTAGGTTAGCCATTGATTACGATTTCATCTGATATTAAGCGTCGATGCGGCCGAATATGTAGCAGACTAAGCCCAGAAGGTGGAGTAAATCCCTTCCTAGCTTCTACTACTAGTATAAAAATTAGATCAGCAAGTCACGCTTTCGTTTTATGTATATTTTTAAACTAGTGTACCCGCGCGCACTTCATCGCGCTTAAATAGAAAATTATCAATGTTCTTCTACTATAAATATTACGCATGTAAACCGCAGATAACCGCCATATTTACAGTTTATTTATTTTTACAGTTTACAGTTTATTTATTTAATTAATTACAAATACAATACAAATTTTATTACACATGAATTGCTAGTAAAAGCTCATGTTAGGATTGTTCTGATCCCTGAACTAAGTCAAAGACTTGTATTTCAGGGATCAGTGTTCCTCCGTAGATCAGTATAGGTAAATACAATTTAACTAGAATGTACGAGTATGTGTGAAAATGTTGGGTTGTATGTAAAGGAGCGTGCGCGCATGATATATATTAATTTTATATATATTATATGCATATATATTAGATGCATATATATAAGTTTTACCTTTCTCTTGAATTACTGTATCTATTAATGAAAACAGCATCAAAATCCGTTGCACAGTTTTAAAGATATAAGCATACATAGGGACAGACAGACGTGGGAAGCAACTGTTTTATAATACGAGTATGTAGTGATAAGAAAAGATAGATGGATAACATTTTATTGTAACACCACATTAAGATAAGAGTCATGTCTTAGCAAAAAACATTGGTTCTCTTTTCTGTCTAAACCGGCTAAAAGTACGTCTAAAGTCGGGCACGGGAACCAGGCCTTATTTGAACCGCTAGATACAATCATCCATCAAAAATGCCATTCCGCAATGATTTGTTCCCAAATTACAAACTGTAAGACATAAACCCCGATAAGCGAAACTCGTAAAAATTCAAATTCTTTTGATAGCTCGCAAACACCCAGATGTTTGTAAACGTGTTTCGGGATGATAATTTTGGTTAAATTAGAAGATTAATTGTTGTGATGCTCCGTGAATTGTAATTTTATTAATAGGATCGCAACTTTTGAATTGACAAAGTTGGTTCAACGTTTTGCAGATGTTTATATTTACTTAGGTACTGATTAATGTTTAGGGAAAAAGCAGAACAGCATCAATTTAAGAACAGAATTTTATCGAAAAAAAGATGAGCGTACAGAGAAGTGTACAGAAAATAATACAACACAAATGGCGCAACATGATGAGATTAAAAAATAGTCTGTATTAAAATAAAATCAAAGTCTGAGAAAGAAAGGATCAAACAGGCATAACATTTCCCGCTGACTTAATAAAATAAATAAACTTAAATTCAAATTAAAAACAATTTTATGGAGATATATGCGGACAATTATTGTGCTGCCTGTACTCAGACATATAGATCAATTTAGAATGCTAAGCCTACTTGTAGGCTCTTTTGCAAGCATGAGAATTGTAAAGTCTCAACGTCATCCAAAAACGTCAAAAAACCATATGAATTATTCTTGCTCGAATGAATTTGCTTCCATTTTGGCCATTCTTCTGTAGCTTAATATTAGCTGATTGTTTTATAAATTGTTTCTATCCTATTTCACAGAAAGCTGCCAACACCAATCTTACATTGTTTGCCATCAGCTTTCATCAAGGGGCTTTAAATTAATATTATATATTCCTTTCAAAATCGTAATTAAACTTCTAAGAAATAACAGAACGAGTCTATTTGATATCTAAATATCGTTATAATTATGTATTTTCTGCGAAATAGAGAATTAGAAACACAAAAATAAACTATAAGCTTTCTTTCAGGCGTCGTACCACAGGAAGCGATAATATAAAATAATTTAAGAAGATTTTTTATTCGTTAGCCTTTGACTACAATCTCGCGTGGTGTTAAGTGACGATGCGGCCGTAGATGGCAGCAGATCAAACCTAGAAGGCGAGATAAATAATTCTTTTATTAGTATTGATTTTTCTGAGATTTGCTATAAAGGTAGCTTAGACCCTACGATAGGCATATTTTTACAGTAGGAAAACCGCTTCTAAATGCTCAGAATCTTGTCAAAAACCCGCCCGCAATGGACAACTGCCTTATGAACGAAAAATAATATTTTTCTAAAGAGATAATGTGGGCGAGATAATTCTATCTTAGATTTTTTTTAGTGTTATTAATGTGATTCTTTTTATAGCCAAGAACGATGTTTAGGCGTTCTTCGTTCATGATAAAAGCTATATTACGTGCAAATTAATGTTATTGTTTTCTTTACTTGTACGTTAAATACAATTTTGTTGGTGTTATGGCCTTTTACTACTCCTTTTTAAGGATACAAATAGAATAAGTGTGTTATGAAATAAAACTGTTAGAATTCCTCTTTGTGGCTTATTTTAATTTACAAAAGTTAAAGGATTGCGTGTTATTTGAATGAGTTAAAATAGATGGGAAAATCCCAGAATTTAGCAGAAAGAATGAAAATTGCGCGTTGCTAATTAGCTAACGTTACGTTGATTTATACGAAGTTCACCGCGACGTATCGAGTACCTAATAAAATTATGCGCACTACATCCGATCCGACGACTGATTTCGGTTATTGATTTACGCGCTGTCTCTAGTCCAAATCCGTCATGACGATTTGACACATAATATTATGTCTAATTCCGAAGTTCCAAAAAAGTTAGGGCTTAATTTACGCAAGTCTACTTTTTAACCCCCGACGCAAAAACGACGGGGTGTTATAAGTTTGACGTGTCTGTCTGTCTGTCTGTCTGTCTGTCTGTCTGTCTGTGTGTGTGTGTGTGTGTGTGTGTGTATGTGTCTGTCTGTGGCATCGTAGCTCTCAAACGGATGAACGGATTTTGATTTTGTTTTTTTTGTTTGAAAGTAGAGTTAGTCGAGAGTGTTCTTAGCTATGTTTGGTGGAAATCGGTCCAAGATGTCCGCCGCTACAAAATGGCGGATTACTTTTTTCTTCCACGACCCCCTCAATATGGGTATCAAATGAAAGGGCTTAACAAGTAGATTACAGTCCACTATATAAAATATAAAATCCAAGATGGCCGCCATACAAAAAATGGTGAAATACGTATTGCGTTGGGGGTTTTTTAAATTTTTAATTTAATTCACTTGTAATCTCTCTCCTTTCCTTTGAAGAATGATTTTTCAATGGAGATAGTGAGATGATGGGAAGATGTAGCTTTGTTCTACGGATAGGTGGATGAATTTTACTTAGTAAATTCATACTAATGTTATGTTTCTCCAAATACCAGACGGAAAACTCTTGAAAGTTTTAAAAAACTAGTACGAGATTACTATCTATCACAAACTAAATTATTATACTCATTTCTACTTTATACAGGTAGGTATATATTTATTAGTAGATATGTATGTATATATTATTAGTATGTATGTTATTTTTATGTATCGTTATGTAAGTAGGTATATTTATATGTTATCTTTATATATAGTATTTAGTTAAACAGGTATATTATGTAACTACACGTTCTTGTGGCAAATCCCACTCTACTCTTTCAATCAACTTTTCCAAACAAGGGTTGGTTGCCTGGAAGAGATCGCTCGCAGCGATAAGGCCGCCCATTGTGAACCAAATTGTATTTCAGTGCTAATATTAAGTAAAACTGTAATTTTCTTTGGTTGCGATAAAGAGTATTCTATTCTATTCTAGACGGACCTTACAATAGTGTACAAGGACACATTATTTCATTTTCCGAGCAAGTTTGTGCTTTGTTGGTACTAATGTTCCCAAAACTTCGCTTCACAACTTGACCGATTACCGACATGTGTTGCGAACTTCTCAGGGTTAACTATTCATGGAGTAAGAACTGGTTCACATTGGACGTTTTAAAACGCGCGTTATTAAAGCGCGTTTCTATGAGCATAAAGCTAGCGCTAAACTACTGTAGCACGTGCATAGCGCCTTAGAATCGTATCGAGTTCATACAAAACATACGATAATAGTGTTCCTAGTAGTATTAGATAGATAGATAACTCTTTATTGCACACAGTAATTATAAACAAAACAATTAACATAAAAAACATTTGAGTATTCTATAGTCCTAATAGTATACTATTTTTTTTTTACTATCAAAAAATCATGAACTATGGAAACACTAGTTAGTTAGTAACCAATTAGTAGTAGTTACTAAATGTATGTTGATACTGACTAAATATATAACTGATATAATTCTGAGGTGGCACGACATATCATAGTAGTGTGGCTCTAGCTTAAAGTGCTTTAAGAATATAAATGTGTCCTATGTAGAGGTATATTTAAAGGGTGCACTTTTTGACGCTTGATGGCAGCGCTCAAAACGCCTAATGTGTACCAGCCTACAGCGAAGAATCCGTCAGTCAGTTGCCCAACAAAATAATATTTTTCCAGTTGAAAGGAAAAGTGACCAGAGAAATTACTAGGCTTATAATGACTTAACTAGACTTAATGACTTCAGTCTAAATGAATCGCAAGGCAGTTGCATATGGCTTTTTTTCTATAAAATATAATTAAATAGCCCTAAGTGTGACTATAAAGGGTTGTTCGTTGTAATCGCTTAAAAACTTTAGGTAATAATTAGTTATTTAATATAAGGTCCACTTGAGAAATAAAAAAAACTTTTCATCCCACTATCTCGGAAAGTGTATTTTTAACAAAACTGAGCACGCTATTAAAAAGCAACTTTGCACTCTTGTATAAAAAATAACTATTATTATATCCTAGACTATTTTGACATGTGTATTTTCAGTGACCTTGCTTCCTAAAGTTCAAAGGCCGACCTTTTCAAAATTCCCTATTTTACAAGCTTTATATTACTTTCACCTGTCTGTTGTCTGTCTGTCTGTCTGTCTGTCTGTCTGTCTGTCTGTCTGTCTGTCTGTAATCAAATCTTTCAAGTTTAATTTGACCCACTTCCCGGTTTCCAATTGAGCTGAAAATTTGCATGCGTGTGTAAATCGGATGACAATGCAATATTTTTATGACATCGAGCTGATCTGATGATGGAGCTGGAAGGTGGCCAAAGGAACTCTGTCATAAAACAACGCAACCCCATCGAGTTTGGGCTCATTCGATTCGTCTTGACGAGTACTTTATGATGCAAGATGATAACAATAATTAAAGCTTGTTTTTAAAAAGTATTTTTTAAATTTCACTTGTTTGAATCAGAGTCGCTCTCGTTTCGCTCAAACTTAGTACTTCAGAGTTTCCACTGTCTACTTACGAGTACGGTCCAAGTATTTCACAGACTTCACTAATAAAGATAGACACCGCGTTGTGTTAAACAAAACCGCTGACACCGTATTATTATTATTTTAATGTGGGGATATAATGGTGCGCATAAGCCAGAGCGGCAGACTACTATAGTACAATATAAAAAAAAAACTTCCGTATATTGAAACTTTGTGTGTGTGTATTTTTTATTTCTTTACATCTAAATAGCTAAAATAAAGGTGAAAATAGTGTTGACTCCGATATAAGTAATCCTTAACTTTTCAATGGATTAGATTGCTGGAGTTAGCTAGTTAGTATAGTACTAAAATATTTATTTAGTTGAATAAGTTCGGTCTACATCAGTCATTTGATTCAAGGTCTCTGATCAATTGTTGACCCTACTGTATAGTCACATCATGTAGTAATTTGACATTATGATGCAACAAGAAATGTTTCCACAATCCATTTACGGTTAAGTTTTCATTAAGCCTTCAACTGTCCACTGCAAGACATGGCATGGCGTTCTATAAACACTGCCATTTTCTCGGTCTCGTTCTACTTTCAACATGCATTTTCCTATATTATTCTGATGTCGTCTTTCTAACGTGCCTCTAACTTTTTGTTTTTAGAAACTATACCAAAAAATATTTTTTTCTACATTAATGCAACGGATTATGTTATTATTGGAAACTAACAAAAAATGTATTTTTCCGTAGCCTTCATTTCAGTTTTCGGTGCGCGATATACGTCTTTTTTATAGCAATCTGTTAGTCCAAGTACGAGTAGGTATTTACTGTAGTAAATACAGACAATGAAACCTGTCTTGTACGAAGTTAACGTAGCCGAGGTAAGTTGTTGTAGAACTCATTAGGTGAACACAATGAACTCGAAACTGCACAGAAAGTGAAGAGCCGTTTAAAAAATAAAACCGGGATTTTAAATAACAAAAAAATGTTACTAATATTATAACCGCGAAAGTTTGTAAGAATGTATGGATGTCTGGATGTATGTTTGTTACTTTTTTTCTTGTATAGAACATGAATCATTTAAGCTAAGTTACATTGTACCTAATAGGTAACTTTATCCGTACAACCTTATAAAATCAACTTTTAATTGTTATTTTATTGATTCATGTTTGCTTTGTAACGGATAGGAAAAAATATCCACAAGTATCACACCAAAGGTACTCGAACCCATAATTTCCATGACTCTTATTTTATGCACATTCTTGAGTAACCATTATATTATGTTGCAAAAGTATAACTACGACCATTATAAGGCTTGGAGAGTTACGTAGACGTGATGCATTACCTACGAGTAGCTGAGATTGTCCAGTTTATAACTCCACATCACTAAACGTCAGGAGCGTTTTATGTAGCGGGGAGGAGCGTATTATGTATGACTGAATGAGCTACAACTAGCTAGATACATAAGTTGTGTGTATGACATGTCAACAACTTATGTATCTGGATGACGCGTTGCTTTATACACAAAAATAGAACTTTAAAATAAAAAAAACAACATAATAATCAAGTGGTGGACAGACGACCTTATAAGGGCCGCCGTAAGACGCTGGATGCATGTCGCTTCCAACTTCGGTGTAAGGAAGTCCAAAGGGGAGGTCTTTGTTCAGCAGTGGACGTCCTATGGCTGAAAAGATGATGATGATAAAAATCTATGTGTTACAATTGGCAATTGGCGATCTTATTGCTAAAAGCATTCTCTCATAAGTAGGTGTTATCGCTTAACATCAGGCAAGCGTCTTTTCGATCCTCTATTTATATTAAAACATAATATCTACTTACCGGCTGTGTCGAAGGTAAGAGGGGCAGGGGGCGCTCGCCTACAAGATGGACCCACACAACCCAGGACGCTACAGGAGCCACCTTGCAAACCTCCATACAGATGGCGCAAGACAGAAGCGTCTGGAGGGAACTGGTGGCGAGGACTACGCATCACAGTCACGTCCCTCAGTCATGAGGATACGACAAAGAAGAAGAATATCTACTTAGGTACATTTGTATTTTCTTCAGTTTGTTACTCTACATCTTTGGCACGAAACAAACTTTAGGATAGTATCAAGAAAATATCTTCCAAGCTAATAATATTTTTAAAAATATTAAAAAGGTGCAAGAAACGCTGCCACGTCAAGAAAACTAATTTAAAATGCACTCTCAAGTTAGAAAATAACTTTTTTAGTTCTTTATAGTTGCAGGCAAGAAATATCGTAGAGTTTTAGAGTGTTTTCTGATAGTGCGATGCAATATTTATGAGAAAATGTACCGTAATGTACTCTAATGGGCAGGCGTTATCGCTTTAGTTCATCGGAACAATAAGGGCGTAATTCACAACCAAATTCACCTCATCTTTGTAAATAAACGGCATAAACTCACTTGTATTTACTTCGGATTTGAGTTTATGCCGTTTATTATATATCACGTAGGTACATGTAAGATGTACCTCTAGAATGACCTGCCACGATTGGTCTTCCCGGAGTCCTTTAACCTCGTTGCATTTAAAAGGTTTTATACAAATTCTTTAAGGTCTGTCGACTTAGTTTTAGGTACCTGTCTCACCGAAGGCGAGAAAATGAGTAACTATCGGCGATTTTCTCGCTCAAGAAACGAACAAAAGATATTACATTCTGTGTAAACAAAAGATATGCATATACAAATAGTTGATCGCTGACTATTCACACTGCCGGCGAGGACTTGCTTCACTAGCTTGTTGAAAGATAACACTCGCTCTGCGATACTCGCGCTTAATCAGAACTCATGCCGAGTGAGCAACCAGCCGTCTTTTATCTACAGTGCGAGTAATCGTACGTCTCACTCGCACACTCGCTTATAGCTGAGCTACACAACTATCGAACTCGTTTTAATTTCTAGCTCTACTGCTCGTTACTCGCTCATCGTTGCCGGTGGGACATCTGCCTTAGTCATGTTCTTGCCCTCGACTCAAAAAACTATTGTCGAGTCCAGAAGGAGGACTAAAGATAGGTATGACTTTTTAATCTTTTTCTAGGAAAACTAGTAAAAAAAGTTTGGTAAACCGCCAAAAATACTTCAAGCTTGAGTAGAGCGGAATCGAAGATGTAAACACGACTAAAATAGGGAGTTATTCTGGGTTGTAAATAAATTCACACAATCTTTGGTACACTTTATTATTATACGACAGCAAACAGCACATCTCGTTTCATTGACATTTATATGCGTAGGCGCAATATTTACATACAATTTACATTAAAAAAATAATTTCATAATAGCTCAGGCCGTTACGTTAATTTAGACATAGATCTACAGAAAAAAGTACGTATATCAAGGGCTCAAAATCCTTGGAAGGATTTAATTGATCGACGACTTTTTTCTACTACAAAATTATTTTTACATTCCTATTTATTAATTTTTTACATTCCTAAACTGTACAATATTATTCTATTTACATACATTATAATTAAATTAGATCTAAGTGATAGTTTCGATTTACAATAATTATATCGTAGGCAGACATCATACTTGTATATCTTCATTGTTGAAAATTAGTACAACCGTTTTAAAATTGCATCTACGAGTCAAACAAAATGTTCTTGACGTGTTTAAAAACGAACAGCAAATCTAAAATGGTTGAGCTCTACGTCAGTCCTGGTAAAATAATTAAATTTTTGTGGTATGTATTTTAATGGTTTAATTAGGGATGTAATTCATTATAATTAGACCAAACAGTAACGACATCCTATTTAAACATTTCAGCCAATTTTGGCGTAATTTTTGGGCCTACACGTCCAGTTATGAGCAGTTATGCGAACGTGAATTAAATTTAAAGACAACATTTAACGGTAATGATTTGGCAAATGCACAGACGTGCGGCAAAAAACTCTGACCTGGAGTCAAAGAAAAAAAGTTAACGATACGTAATATAAAATTAATTATTCCAACAAATACATATTTTGCCATTGGTAGAGCTCAACCAATTTTAAATTACACCTGCAATTTAGGAATGGTCGATTTTTCCTGAGGTAAATAAACTTGGGTTTACTTCTTATCACTTTGAGTCACCACTTGGAGATAAAAACTTTGATTTATTGTTCGAATTATCATATTAAAACCGCTACTCTACTCGCAAAGTTTCTCTGACCAGCTGCTCCTGTAACAAAAAGAAAAATATATTATGATTAAAAAAAAAATTATAAATTACGATGGTTTTTATTTAAAGGGCAATGTTTTATGGCCACTTAAGAAATAGATATTGAACATTTTGAATACTGGGTTGATTTGGGTAATTGTTGGTTGTTTTCCTATCGTATATGTTTTTTTTAAATACAAGTTTTATAAAATCCCATTAAGACCACAGGTGCCAATTGCGATAGATTTTGGGTTTTCACCACCATAATCAAGCAGATTGGATTATTTTATAAAGACGCTCATAAACAAAATTAAGTTTGAGTGTGGGTTTGTGTCTATGTAGGTAGCTACATTACATTAGATAAAACCGCTGAACGCAGTAGTTTTATAAAAACTTAATAAACAAAGCTTAATTTTAACATATTTCCATTAAAATGCAGCAATACCAATAATTTGTTTACGTTCGCCATTATGGCACAATGACGACACGCGACGTCACAAAACGAAATAACGATAAATTTATTGAAATGTATAATAAATTTGTGTACAAAGTTCCACGAAAACATTTATTATTTCGAATACAGTCTGCCAAAACGTTTGTTATTTATTCAATCGTTAAATTAAACTTCATCAAAAGAGTTTCGCATATGAATGGCTATCATGAATTATAGAGGTGACAAAAAACTCTGCAAACTTCGCAGATATTCTTACTACCGGGTATACTTATTGAACAAAAAATTGGGTCGATTCAAAGGGCGGTCTGTAATAAAATGAATGTGAACCATTATTCATAATATTATCTCAATAATCGCCTTTAAATTCCTTACTTTCTTTCCTATAAACTTTTTCGTTGTTTTTCGTTGAAGGATATGTTTTCAGTCGAAATTCCATGTATCTTTTACCAATTTTGTAATACATTGTTTTTGCCCTTAAGCGAAGATGCTAAGATGGTACTAGATTAAACTTAGGATGTGGGAAAAGTCCCTTGGCTTGACTGAATATCGTGCTGTTTCTACTTTACAACACGCCTACTATAAAAGTTTACCACTAGGTACGATACCTTTTATTTTCCTCATCATCTTTCTGTCCTTATTCCACACTGTGCAGGGTTAGCACAGCACGTTTTCTCCTCCATTCTACTCTATCATCCATCATACCTTTATCCACTCGCCTGGCACGCAAACTTCTTTCACACAGTTCATTCAACCCTTTTTCGGCGCTCCTTCCCCGATTTCCTATCACCATATTTATGGTGGCCACATGATTTTCCTCCCGCCGCATAATATATCCATACCAGGCCAATCTTCCACTCTTAAATTCTTTAGTTTTAGACTGACCCGTTACGGTTATTTTCCTTATCCTTCTCAAAATAACCCTAAAACTGCAACACAACATTCCTCAGTTTACAGTCTATAACAGTTACACGTCCGTAGATAAAAAACGTCAATAAATTGAGGCAAAGTGGCCCGAAGCCGTAAATAACATTATTGCTGACATTGAAACCTGTTTTTTATAGCGGCATCAGATTTGTGAGATCATTCTGACCCCCACACTCACAGCTTGCAGCGATGGTTCCGATAGCGTTTTAGGGTTGATTTTACGTTTTGATTGATTTGGAAGCTAATATTGGAGGAGAACTTTATTAGGTTGACTATACGACATAATATAAACCCAGCTAGGTTTATATCATGGAACGTCTGTCGTATTGTTCATAGACTGAAGTTTATTCAACCTTTGAAATAGAATATTGATTAGAAGGTCCGCGATTGATTGTTTTTTTTGGTATTTAGGATTTTTATTTTATGGGCAGTCTTGGATGTGCCTCAACAATAGGCTATGTTTGGGGCCGCCTAAGCTACATACCTATATATGTACAATTCAGTTCAATCGATTTCAGCGTTTAAGCGGGATGTGTTATACCTATAAATTGTGATTTGACTCTGACAGTGTAAGTAGGGTAACCTGTTCTGTTGGAGTATAAACCCCCAATAATTGTAATTAATATTTAATTAATTATTATCATAAACACACATCCGTAATTATACTTTTATAATATTAGTAAGATAACTGAAGTTTAGAGGATACAATTTCACAAAGTAAAGGTTATTTCAAATTGGTTACTCGTTTTATCTACAAAGATTCTACGAAACAAAACAATAACTAGATCTGTTTATGAAACACAATATTCGAGTTTGCTAGAATTTAGCTTTAAATGTATTGTTTACGAAGTTTATACTTTAGTTATTTAAAAAAAAAATGCAATTAGTTGAAGTAGCTTTATTAAAACTTCAATGAAGCACTCATAGTAAGTCTACTCGCTGAAATATATACATGCACGCACGTCATAGTTTGCGACACACTCAAAAATACACGGCACACTAACATTAACATTTTGCGTTGTCATATTATTTGTGCGTAAATAAGTGGGATTAAACGAATCAGGATCGAAACGGTCGGCACGCAGCCGAAGTAAATACAAGTGAGTTTATGCCGTTTATTTACAAAGATGAATATAAACACTCACGAATCATTTAGTGTAAAGTGGGATTAATATGGGTGCTTTATTTTTAATTATTAAAAATGCAGTTTAATATTTTTACGTCCATGGTTATTTTGCAGGGGATTAGAATCTAGAATTTGAACTTAATTTAATTGTGTTCATGTAAAGTTAGTTGTGGGATCACGTCATATTGGTTACATTAAGTGGGTTATCCGTTAACTAACTAGCGTGTGCTTGCGAACAACCAAATTAGTTTGAGCTCCAGTTTGAAATCGAGATGGTTGCTCGTGAAATACTTTAAAATATAATTCATAAAAAAATTAATTAATTGATTGGTACGAAATTTGGTATGTACTCGTAGGTTAGAATAATTCTGTCAAATATGATTTACTTAGCGATGACGATTGTTTACTTAGAAGAAAATCTGAATATATATATAAGAAAAGAGTGACTGACTGATCTATCAACACACACCCTAAGGCGCTGAACCGATTGGGTTGAAATTTGGAATACGATAACACCTGGTTATGACGTAGACCTACGCTAAAAAATGATTTGGCCATGCGGGAAAAGCCGCGAGCATAAGCTAGCCTATAATAAACCCTGAGAAATGTATGTTGTACAATTTTAAATTTAGGAATAAGGGTTGCAGAATTTATAGTTTAAAAAAATAAATATAGGCTAATTTTCAGCGTGTAAAGCTAGTTATTCTACGATACCCATAGTTTGCCTAACACCAAGTTAATGTTATTATTCATAGTTAGGTTTAAGCTTTTTATTTGTATATTTAGGTTATATAAACCTAGACATAGAAAATACTATAGAATGTTGCTAGATATTGTGAAATTGTGAATTACGTCGAACCGAAGCAATATTTAAATTCGGTTTAGCATTTTATCCAGGCTAGCTTTAAGAATATATTAAAGCCTTTTCATAGATCCCTAGTAGCCCATGATTTAAATAATATGTTAAAGTTGACAATTTCATAATAAAAGATGTTTCTATAGATGCTTAAACGAAAAATCTTTTAACCTTCATAAGACTTTCAAACCCAGTGACGTTATGGGACTTTGGGTCCATTTGGACCCGTGAACAATTTTGATTCATTTTATTTAAAAACATGATTGTTTTATAATTTTTTCATGTCAGTATTTCATAACGTGTAAAGAAATAAGTTTTTAAATAAAAAAAAATCTTTTTTATTTAATTTTAGAGAATCTGGAGTTATTTTGAAGAAATAAAACGGTATAGTTTACTCATTTCTTAAAATCAAATAAAATGCAAATAATTTTTAAATATTCCGGTTATTTGAATTGATTTTACACTAATATAATATTTTCTAACATAATAATAAAAATAATATTCATATATGCATAATTATTTTTATTTTTATAAATTTGAAAAAAAAAAAGAACTTTCAATGTTTTATAAATGAAAAAATATTCCAAAAATTATATTTTATATTAATAATGAATATATTATTAATATTTAAAATGAAAATTATCATAATAATGGCAAAATATACCTTTCTTGCTCAAATAAAGTGTATATGTAAAGTACACGAGTGTAAAAAGAATCATGTATATTATGATGTGAATTTCTTTTACAATTTGTTTTTTTTTATTACTAAATTATTTTTAATTGTATTTTAAATATGATTTGATTGAAATTTCTTTCATATTATACATTTTGATAAATATTTTTTATTATCAAAAATATGCAAAGCTTTATAAAATGATTTCAGGGAATATACTAAGTATATTTCTAATTTTTGATCAAATCAAGTATTTAGAACTTAATATATTCAAAAAACGATCTTTATTTTTCATAATTTAATATATATTTTACTCAATTCTTTGAACATATTGATATAAGAAAATATTAGATATTATTAGAAAATCATACCAATTAATTCGTTTTTTGTACCCAAATATCTAAAAACTAACTATTTTAGTATTAAAAGTAAAACAATATAAATATATAATAATTACAAATATATAATAATGAATAATTTGTTATATATCATGATATTTTATAAGGCCGTTAGCGTAAAATGATATTTAACTCACTCAAATATAAACATTTTAAACTTTTTTTTCGCTTTTTACGTAGAGTTTCAAAATATAATAAAAGTCACGAAGTAACAAATCATAAAAATTAATACATGAAAAGTTATCCGTATTTTAAGACAAAAATGGGTCCAAAAAGACCCGAAATCCTTATGAAGGTTAAAGATGTGAAATTGAGAAAGATTTGCATCTGTTAGTCAAACGAATATTTTCTGGCTGTTATAATAGTGGCGAGCAAATTAATAGTGGTCAAACTTTACCCATGTTGGGACAACTTACACTTCACATAAACTGCTCATCACTGATGTCTTTCTTAAGCCGCGTCTCCAGCTCCTGTTTTGGTTCAAACAACCTCTGTGGCGCGGTGGGCTAATACCCGCCTGCAACGCAGAAGGTTGCGGGTTCGATTCCCGCATGGGACAAATGTTTGTGTTATCCACAGGTATTTGTTTCTGGTCTGGGTGGTTTTTCAATATCTATTACAAGTATGTATTTACAAAAGAAAAGTATATAAGTATTATATCCGTTATCCTAACCACCATATTACAAGCATTAAGTTGCTTAGTTTGGGGTTAGGTGGCGCTGTGTTAAACGTCCTGAAATATTTATTTATTTATTAAACATTCAACATGAGCATGATAACATCCAAAAAAAATCTCGGCGATTTTGATGAATATTGATATAATGTTTTGTTGTAGGTGCTTTCCATCGGCTAATGAAAGGAAAAAATTTTGTTGGAGCAAACAAGAAATCAAAATCGCTTAGATTTTTTTAGATGTTGTCTTGCTCTGGATGTTGAATGTTTGAACCAAAACAGGAGCTGGAGACGCGGCTTTAGAGCGTCATTTTCAAAAATTGTATGGAGATAGTTTGATAGCTCACATTTCATTCACAGCTAAACAATCTGAGGTGAGTTTACGTTAAATGCGAAGAATACTCCTTAATTATTAACAATGTGTTCTACTCACCTAAGCTATAGGACAGACACAATAGGGTCTCTATCATTAGTGATCACAGTTTTGTCTGCAAACATGTACATATTGACGCAGTCTTCGTTCGGGCTCGGGTGATTCTCGGGCTTCTCGTCCGGACTGATGTTGCTGTCTCCCTCTTTATCGTTAAACTCGATCTTATATCTCACTGAAGGCATCTTATTTATAGTCGAAGTTAGCAAAGACTCCTGAACGGTATCGTTCCCGTTGCAAGTTTTTTCTGACCGATACATCCCCGTCCTCTCCGATTGGTTGTAACGTTTCTTCTTCATTACCAACGCACCCAAACAAGGCAGTATCTGCTTAAACTCTTTCCTAAAGTTCTCATTCAACCACGCGTATAAGAACGGATTGTAACAAATCGACGACATCGCTATGAAGTGCGCGATGAAGAAAAATGTCATATAATATTTCCAGTCTTCGGCTAGTGAATAAAAGTCACTACTTATATTAATTAGGTTCAGAGGAAGCCACGACAGACCGAATATCGCGACCATCGCTATCAACATCCTATTAGTTCTTCTTTTTCTTTCCCTCTCAGCATCTTCCTTTTTACTATTCTTACTTCCCGGTCGCGACTTTAATCTGTCGTTTAACTTTACACTAACACAAGTATAACAAAACGCCATGACGATAAAAGGTATCGCGAACTGCATGATAGTCGTGACCGCCCCGAAGGCTTTTCTAATCTGATCTGAGGGCCATTTCTCCGCACAGAACACGTCCTGTAGAGACATGTAATAGCCGTAGGGAAAAGTCACAGACAGAGCGAACACCCATATAAACACAATAAGACCGATACACGTCTTTATTTTCATTCGAGGTTTGAACGGATATATTATCACGAAGAATCTATCTATCGCTATCGAAGTCAGGGTGAGCGTGGAAATGTAGACGCTGCAGCCTTGGGCGTAAGGCATGATATGGCATAGCAAGCCACCGAAGACCCACTCGCCTAGGAAAGTGTAAAGAGGGGTAAATGGTACTGCAAACACGCAGAGTAGTATATCTGATAATGCGAGGTTCGTGATGAAGAGATTAGTGACGGTTTGCATAGCTCGGTTTCTGATCACGGCGTAGCATACTAGAGCGTTCCCGAAGATTCCGACGACGAAAATGATGGTGTAAGCCACGCAGAAGGTGGCTTGAACAGCCTTGTTCTCTATTATGTCTATTTGCGTTTCATTGTGGTAAGGGTGAGTGGTACTGTAGTTGTAATTGTACAGTGGGTCGTCAGTCCATAGTTCTGTCATAGTTTTGATGGGCTTTTAACTGAGCATCATAAACCTTTTAGGTTTGTTGTTATCATATTTCTTTGTAGGTGGTTGTATCCTTATGTCTTTTTGCGTCGGTATTGTTGGCATAGTGTTTAAAAGTATTTCAGTTGACCTCAGCTAAAATCTTCGATATGTGTTGTCCAAGCTCGCATGATGAATGATGGAAATCTGTAACAAAAGATAAAATATTTAAGAATGTAAAAAAACCCTCAGTTTTCTTTCATTAATCACGTTGGCTTGCTTTAATTCTGTTTTCAAGTTCATGTATTTTAAATGGGTTTTTTCCTATCTCATAATATATCGTAATAGAGTTTTTATTGAAATGCTCAAACAATTAAGCCAACCGGGATCAATTCTAGTTCAACTTTGTATACCAAGTCCACTCTAATTCCGTTCTGAAACGAGGTACCTAACCCATTTATAAATTAGCTAGAGAAAGCTTACGCTCGATAAAGAAGCTGGAGTAGTCCGAAATCGAGCTGTAAGTGGCTGGCTCATCTATTCACTGGTCGACTAACTATTACTGGCCCTACTTTTCCTCGGAATTTCCGTCAAGTGCCGTATAGTTTACTCGACCTTAGTTCAACATTGTTGCTACTGTATACTTGAAAACAGTTACTTAGATAAATATAAAAATGTATTTTAGCATAATTTATTTAATTTTTTATTTATATTTTATTTTTTTATTTATTAGTTATTCAATGTTCACATTAAGAGTTCTTGATTTTTAAAATTAGTTTTGAATTTCATTTCATTAGAGGCAAAAGTTGCGTTATATCTGTATCGTTGTATTGATCTTCCCGTTAAATAAAAAAAATCATATTAAAAAAAAAATAAAAGAAAAAACCAAATTTAATTATCCGGTATACGGGGTATTTTGATTGTTTACTCTAATAATATGGGTATTTTTATTTTTAAGCTAAAACACCATTTATGTCAGTTTTGTTGTAAGATGTTGTAAGATTATCAGCGCACATTGTGCCTGTATTCATGTATTGACTACACTAATGCTCAGTAGATTCAGTATCGTGTTTCATAGCAGACTGTAACTTAATTTTGGGTTAAGTTATGAAAAAGGTAATTTGTGACGAAAATGTAAAATATTTCCAGTACGAAATCGGTTCCATCTAGTACCGTTCCGATACGAAATCAAATGATAGTGGGGGACTTTAGTGCAAAACCTGTTTTTTTCTTGCAGAAGCATGAAACTTGGCACATTGATTCCTTATGTCAAAATAAGCTGATTTCGATCTGTAGCCTAATGGAAGGGGCCCTCTGGTAGCGGGGAGGGGGGGTGGAGGGTGCGCTCCACCCGGCTTTGTTTTAAAAATTCTGAAAGACCACGCATAGCTAATACGTCAAGTTTGGTATCAATTTCGGATAAATCGAGGACGTAGATTTCATTTCTAGTATAAAAAAATGACATTTGTGATGATTTGTTTAACAAAAAAATTAAAAATTAGAATTACGTAACTTCGTTTTTATTGTTCAAATTACTGTAAATTCAATAATACTAGTTTTTTTAATTAACAAAAAATATGTTAATAAAGTCTAGTTTATGTGAATTAAAAAATATATAATTTTATATTACTTTTCTTAATAACAAACCGCATAAAAAAATCTTTTGCTGTCCCGGGCCGCAATTTTCTTTTAACCGCCATGAAAAGGGTTGTTAGTAAAAAACTTACTATTTCATGCAGAAGTTGAAAACTTGCCACAATTACAATTCCTTACGTTAAAATAAGCTGTTTAGAATCAGTAGCCGTCGGTAACCAGCCTTCTGACAGCGGGGAGGGGGGGGGGGGGTGAAAGGGGCGCACCACCCAGCTTCACTTTAAAAAATCTGGAAGACCACGTATAGCTAATACGTCAAGTTTGGTATCGATTTCGAATAAATCAAAGACGTAGATTTCATTTCTGATATTAAAAAAACGCATTTTATTGGGTTTTAACCAAATTATTACACAAAAATAATACTTAGTTTTTTTTATTTAGAGGCACTTTAATTCTAAATTATAATAATATTTTGTGATAAACATAAATATTTTTTAAAAGTTTATTTCAAGTAGATTAAATAAAATAGAACATTTTAATTAATTTTATTAAAATTAACTCGTACATTTTTTTTAAGATACTAAGAGTCACTATTTTCTTCTCACCGCTGCGATGCGTTGTAAACCCCCATTAACTGCAAAATACGACTATGTACATTCATTTAACATGTTATTGATATAAGAACTTGATATTGTCAAACATAAAATACAGAAAAATCCTATGGCACATCATAATTTACTCTCCCTGAGACAAACTTTTAAAAAATAGGTGCGATAAAACACGATCAAATTGCGGAACGGAAACTGCTAAACATTGTTATGAATCAAACTGTTTCAACAAAATGTTATCTAGCAAAATTATAAATACTCCAGGCTTAAAGCTTTTTTATATCAGTATGTTACATTCCAAGACTGATTCTTCCAAAGATAATATTGTTATTATAGCTCATTACATTTTAAGACCGTCTTCATGCAGTTTTGCATCAATCTCAGCAATCCGCCCTTTATTTATAAATAAAATCAGTTTCGTGCATAATATACTGGCCACCAAAACGGTGTTAGATGAATAAGGTGTCCCTTTGTTTGCTTATTCCTTCTAAAACCAAGCAGGAGGCTGGAAAATAGCAAGACTCGTATCCTTCGACTAGCATAAAAGTACCGCACACAAACTTAACTCTACCTATATGGTTTTGATATGATGTTTTGCGGTCAATGAAACTGCAGATCAAGCAGTAATTACTACTCGACAATCAATAACTATGTAGGAAAAACCTTATCACAAAAAAAACACTATTTGGAAAATATACTTCTACTTCCATGATATGTCTGTATACCAGTATTTGTTACACGCATTTTACAAGGAACTTTGTTTGAGAGAGGCTAGGCATAGTTTCTTGGTTAAGTCTAACCCATCCTCTCTTTTGGTTTAGGAAGCAAGAAGCAGACCATTCCTTTGTCTGAAAACCTTTCAGTTGTCTGAATATTGTGCATGGGACTGATTAAATAAATAAGTGCAAAGCTTATCATAATTCGTCATAAAATGTTTTGAACTATATTATTATTATATTATATATGGAGCATCCGTCTTGGAAAACAATATAACGATATAAATAAGCTGTAGGTAGGTGCCAGTAGTATTTATAATTTTGCCACATTACATTTAATTGAAAAATAGATGCATAACTTTGGTTAGCCGTTTATTATTAAAGAAATACGACTTTCGGGCCTATTTTTTAAAAGTTTGTCTCAGGGAGAGTAAATTATGATGTGCCATAGGATTTTTCTGTATTTTATGTTTGACAATATCAAGTTCTTATATCAATAACATGTTAAATGAATGTACATAGTCGTATTTTACAGTTGATGGGGGTTTACAACGCAGCGCAGCGGTGAGAAGAAAATAGCGACTCTAGTGTCTTAAAAAAAATTGTACGAGTAAAAGTTTATAAAAATAATATAAAAGTTCTATTTTATTTAATCTACTTGAAATAAACTTTTAAAATATATTTATGTTTATCTGCTGGTGCTACCGAGGGCTACCGATCGAAATCAGCCTATTTTTACATTAGAAATCAATGTGCCAAGTTTCATGCTTCTGCATGAAAAAAACAGGTTTGACCCATTTTTGTCGCTTAGTGACTCCACTATGAAACTTTTTTTTTCTGGGAGCACGACAGTGCCGCCGCCAAGTTGAGCAAAAAAAGCTACACGGCCGTACTTACCATCCTTTACTCGAAATTATAGTAGCTCCAAACTGGTGTTTACTCAATACTACCTGCGCCCAGCGGTTTTACCCACTGTACTATAGCTTATAGAGGGTGGAGGAGAGAGGGTGATCAGAATGGGCTCAAATAACATCTACGAGTCCGCCTACTCGTTGGTAGTGGCTTAATTGACGCTACTAGCGGTAGGAGAAGGGCGGGACATCTATTTTGTAGGGGGCACCAGAAGCAACTGCGCGACCACGTTTTCGCCGGGCCGCCCTTCGGAGCTGGTCCAGAACGGCAAGTGGTCGTGCGGGCTCCCACGATTCGGTCGTAAACCGTAAGGTAGGTTAGACCATGAGGAGGTGGAGGGGATGTACTATAGCTTATGTGTTATTCCAGGGTCTGAGTTATGTCTATACCAAATTTCAGCTCAATCGGTTAGTTAGGTGTGAAGAAGTAACAAACATACATACTCACAAACTTTCGCATATATAATATTAGTGTAATAATAATACATATATTATTATTTTTCATAACCTAAAAATCGCTATCGTTTTGCTTACTCACGTTGTCTGCCACCCATTGTGGACATTAATATTAGTACTTAAGTTTAGTTTAAAGTCTATTTTGTTAATTTTTGTCCCAATAAAGAGTATTGTATTGTATTGTTGTCTCCTCACAGAATCCCCAAGGTCTGTAATTCTATCACTGCTACCCAATTTTATAGCGTTGTAGTTGGTATTTGTTAAATCGGGACAATAATTGCGGGTTGGATTTTATTTGTGCGACGTCAAGTGTTTGCCCTGGACGCGACCCACTGTGTTTATTCCCTTCCTTTAGCTTTCGAGGCTGTTCTAATTTAGGTGACTGTTTGGGACAGTAAATACCTAAGCAATCTGGATTGGATTAGATCAATTCGAAGCTATGAAACAATGAAATGGGTATATTTAAAGAATAAAGTTATAAATGTATATGGAATGAGGTTTGGAAAATTGAGACAATAATAATGTACCGATCCGATCCGATTATCAGGTTATAGAGTTATTTAGCGTTAGAACAGCAATACAAAAATAATATGATTAAACCTATATCTACATCAACTATAATATTATAATATGAACATGTTAAAAACCAAAACAAAAATATGCCTGGAAAATTCTATTCATAAAAACGTTTGCACAACTATATCGTAAAAACTGTACAGAACATTGTGAAACTGCGGTACAAAAACAGCTTTACGAGATGAGTTCCCTGTCCGTTCTTCATAAAGGTATTTTCCAAATGGACGGCATTCTAATT
Source organism: Hemithea aestivaria (assembly GCA_947507615.1). NCBI lineage: Eukaryota > Metazoa > Arthropoda > Insecta > Lepidoptera > Geometridae > Hemithea > Hemithea aestivaria. Next base: position 14,072,003 of record OX382337.1, on the reverse strand, counting down.
ATATTCAGAGCTTGACTTCCAAAGTGCCTTTCAAGGCTTTAAATTAATACGAGAACCGAAATGAATTTCAACGGACGTAGGTTATGTTTTTTGAATTTGGCATCTATATTTTTGCTAGAGGTGGTCACAAAAGGTACCCCTGGGAAATTTCATACTATGAATTTCTAGGTCCAAGGATTCGTTTAAAATTCTATGAGTTTGCGATGAAATTTTTAACTGGCTGTGACATGGTTAATTTACCTGTGAATTTTACCTATTTCATACGTTGAAGTAATCTAAGTACTTTCGTCACAATTTTATTGAAATTTAATTTATAATATTAATTTAAAGGAGCTAAAGTTGATAGTAAATTTAGAGTAAATACATGAATTCGTTACTTACTTATATATATGCATATACGAGTAGCATTTTTTTGCTTAAAATAAATGACGACGATACATTATGTTTATAAAAAGCATTTGTTTATATATACTTACAAAAAGGAATTTTAAATTTTTAAATTTCCCTGTAGATTTTCATACACAATTTATGCAAAATTTTGGTAAGTATTCCTAATAATTTCGCATTAATTTTGATCCTTGAATCTAGAATATCAATAAATAGGGTTCATTTAAAAGTTTATCTTCTAAACTGCAGGGCACAGTAGAAGATAAAGCCGATTTTTTCCAAGTTCGGTACTTTCATAAATTTTGGTCCATAACGGCTGGAGCTCGTGAAATCTATTTCAGATACAATATTACGGCCTCAATAAAACATAATAATGATTTGCGTCATAAAAAATATCCGACAAAAAGATTTTGTGCGCAATCGCTACTTACGTATCTTCGTAACATGAGGTCAATAGGTGTTAGAGAAAACATTATATTTTCGGTATAATGATCTTTGTACAAGATGTTTATACATAAAATGTAGTGGAACAATGAAAAACGAACCAATGGAGCATCAAAATAAAGCAAGAAAAATAACGTCACGGTTGTTTGCGATCTCACTTACCTTTATATAATACAAATTTAAAACAAAATACTATCGTCAACCTACGTATTCAATATGAGTAAGTGAGATAGCAAACAACTGTTGCATTATTTTTCTTGCTTCAGTTTGGTGTTCACGTTGTAGTATCAATCCTCTATTGAAAAATATAAACTTGCAAAAGTGCTCCATTGTAGCCTATTTGAATAAATGAATTTTGTGTTTGAGTTTGAAACTTCTTGAGTGGAACAGATATTTTTTTTATATTCTTTTGTTCTCATCTCTTCAGTTCATCAGTCATCAAATATTTTAGACTGACCGCACATTGTGTGAGCAACGTGTTTGTAACAAATTCGCGTTAGTTATCAAACTCCGAAACGGATTGACCCATTTTTACGCATTTTTTAAAAAATTTGTTAGATCTGAGAATAAGTCGCAAAGTATTTTTAACAGATAAAATTGCGCGAATGAGTAATTTTGTAGTATAGTTTTTAAAACGAGCAAATCTTACCTCTACAACTCAACCAAAAAAAAATATTCAACTATTTTTCGTATCTTTTACACAGTTTGCCTTAACAAGAAACAGACATTATCAAGCTACAGTTGAGTCTCGCTGAGCTATTAACTGTTTCCGACTACTTTAAATACACATTTCTCTGGAAAACCGTTTTTACTTCTTCCTTTTTGCGTTTGCTTAACGGCCGCTACCGTAACAGACTTCTATGCCATAAAAATCGTCCCTATAAAACTTTTTGCTCTATTTTTGTTAGAATATCCCTTAATTATATTCAGTAGCATGGTGTATTTTTAACTAGGTATTTGCGTGCCTTTGACCGATAATTCAAAGATATAATAAGAAATAACTAATACGTGATGTGCAAACATTACTGTGCTTCAGTAGGAGGGCACTGTAGCTAGTGAAATTACTGGGCAAAAGAGTCTTAAAATCTTATGACTATTGAGTAAGATGCGTTGGTGCAGTGCACCCAGAATTACCAACTACCCACTGTACTAATTATGGGCAGCATTATCTCTTACCATCAGAAGAGGGTCTTTCTTGTCTTCTTACTTCGTTGTATATGGGTAAGGTTTTGATTAGTTTTGGACGGATTTTAAAACGTTAGATGCTTGATAATGATGATGATGATTAACAAAATATAAGCATATCGACCCGCCTGATATTTACAGTCAACGTTAGCTATAGAAATCTGCAACCCTAATGGTATTCCCACTTCCCACTCGTCTGATCTGTGGGTATTCCCAACGATTCATTTGTTTCAGTCAGACGGGGATACGCACACAGAGAAAATATCCACTACGCACATAATGTGTCATCTTAATTACTACTACAACATTATTATTCTAAACTAGCTGCGCCCAGCGGTTTTACTCGCTGTGCCTATGTGCTATTCTCGGGTCTAAGCTATCTTTATACCAAATTTCAGCTCAATCGGTCTACCCGTTTAGGCGTGAAAGAGTAACAAAGAGACATCCATACATTCTTACAAACTTTCACGTTTATAATATTATTAGTAAGATGATATATTAACAACCGTACAAAATGTACGAATATTATTCTATCATGAGTGCCATTTCAGTCGAAGTAGTTTTAAAACGAGATGATTATAAAGATGTCTATCAAAACATTGATACAAAGGAATGAGGTTTGTATTCAACATGAAATGTGTTTGCTCTCAGAATTCTATTAGCTCCACTCGGCGATGACGACTTTTCATCCTACACGAAGTTGGTGTAAACAAATCCTTAGGGAGTATCTCTACGGGATGAGTAATCTGCACTACCTACGCAACTTTTTTTTTTTTTTTTTTATACTAAATAGGCCTACGTTTGACCACATCCCACCTGATGGAAAGTGAAAATGCGGTCGACGATGGATCACGTATGACGCCTAGAAAGGTACCTATTCACTCGTGCCTTGAAGATACCCAAGTTGTACCGCTCGGGAAACACAGATGACGGCAAAGTGTTCCAAATGCGACCAGTTCTCATTAGAAACGACGAAGCAAAACGCTTGGTGCGGGCTGTTGGTAGCGCCACTAAGTAGGGATGCCGCATTGCCGTCTGCCGTGACGTCCGTCGATAGAATGGGCATGGAGGAATTAGTTCGTTTATTTATTAAATGTTAAATTTATATTTCAAAATGTGTCAAATAGTGCGAACGAGAGAGCGTCCCGCGGACTAAGCGCCCTTAATATATTTTAAAACATTTATTAAAGTTCATGCATCATTTCGTTTTAGTGGATATTAAGAACAGCACAACTTTTTGACTCTTTGATTTTTTACATCTCAGAAACAGTCACTCATAGGAGAAATAAAAGTGTTTAGACAATTTTTATAGATAAATAGCTGCGTGTTGAACATGTGAACAACATTTTTATGATTTTGTCTAAGACATACTTTTATTATTTTCTGTTGATAATGGTAATTAAATTATAATTAAGAAAATAGTGTTGTAAACTTTGACCTCAAATAAAACGCAACGAGCACCCAGTTAAGTTTTATATGCAGTAAACTTTTGCTTCTCACTGTAATTAATTTAATTCACCCTGTAAAATAATTTTACCAAAACATCTATAAGTTAATGGTTATAATTCAGTACTACGAATTGATTTATTCATTCGCTTGATTACCAAGTAGTGGCAAATTTATATAACACAAAACCATCAGTTAGCTTAATAAATAAAATTATTTCATTTAAAATTATTTCAGTCAAATTTTCGAAGGCGCGGTCCCATCTCATATCGTCTGAGCAAAGTCTAAAAACCGCGCAAACATATTTGACAACATCAAGTGAAAATCGAAATTTATTTGCCCTCATTTGTGTTTGTTTAGTTTCTATTTCGACAAAGTGCCTATTGTTCTTTATTTACAATAAGCGAGTAAGATTTATGTAGTGAAGCCGTGACTGCGTTTAGGCTACGCGATGAAAAGAAATCAAAGAAAAAGTTACCTTTGATATTACACCGATCTAGTTAAAAGTCCTTTTTATTTCCATTGTAGTCATATTTCGCTACAAGAATGGAATTGTACAATAGTGCTTCAGGTTTATTTGTTGAATGAATAAAGTTATGAAAAACTACGATTTGAATAGCTTTTATAGTAACAGCGGTTTTAATTTATTTTCAGCTGAGAGACTAAATTATATATGCAATGAATAAATAAAAAAAAAACGCAATTTTAAGGTTTTTTTTTTTTATACTAGATAGGCCTACGTTTGACCACATCCCACCTGATGGAAAGTGAAAATGCGGTCGACGATGGATCACGTAAGATGCCTAGAAAGGTGCCTATTCACTCGTGCCTTGAAGAATTTAAATTGTTAATTGAGTAGAGAATAGTCAATTTTATCCCACCTTCTAAATATTGTCTGCTGCCATCTACGCTACGGCTGCATCATCGTTTAAGATCAGCAGCAGATGAGATCGTGGTCATAGGATAACATGAATAAAAAATATTATAGCTTAATTGATAAGAAAACTACTGATGATACAGTTATAAAGCTTTAGTAACTATAGTTTATCTCATAGCTTATTAAAGGTTGTTTTGGAAACAGCCTTGGTAATTGAGCAAAATATCTTGTTTCCTGTGCACATGACCTTTCTTATTTATTTTTATTCTTATGTCTTGAACAATAAAATGCCTTGTTGTAAAATAATTCACCCATTTATAAAACTCTGAATTTAGAGAAACGTACAGCAACTTTATTATTCTAGCTCGTATAGTGTAAGTTTGTCTTCTTACATACAACATTCGTGATTTGACTGAAAATTTTCTGTAACTAAATAAGCTCACGTGCTTGGTCTACATTTTTAGGTGTCAAAAACGATAATTTTCATTTTAAGTGGTATTAGAAGTACCATAAGACAATAACATAACGGGAGGTAAGTACATTTTTCTTACCATAAATTTAAAATAAATTTCATTAATAATTTTATCAGTCTGTCCGAAATGTCGTTGAAATTATTAATAAATATAAAAGAGTCATTAGGGACACAGTGTTCGAAAATTTTGTGTTCCAAATGACAATAACCCGTGGCGTTTACCGTGGCCGTCATTATGACCGTTTTCCGGCATGATGTTCAGTAACAGCAATGAAGAATGGGATTTACTCTGCCTATTCTCACCATCAAGCGGGCCGTCTGCTGCTGTTTTATTTAATAAGATATAGAATTGTTTTTAGTTGTTAGTTGTTCTACAGAATGAGAAGAAATAACAATTTCAAAATTGAGTAATACAATTATAAGTTTAAACAAATTATTATAATAAAAGTAAAGTTACTGAACAATCAAATTGTCACCAACAAAGGCCTGTTCAAGATCGAGGCGGCAACTCGAAAATTGTTTTAGAACCTTTCTCTAATTTATAGGCGGAAAGAATTATTTACCCATCCATCACCTAAGTTTTACGTTTCGGTGAAACTTTCTAGATTCTTTTTGTGAGCGGATTTCTATTCTATTTGAAGATTTTTTGCCTCCCGTAGCGACTGTCAGCGTTCTCTGGATTTCAACACCATTTCGACAAATAGATGGATTTTACTGTGAATTCGCATCTACTCGAACAATCAATCGGTACACACCATCTGTTTTGCCTTTAGATTTGTTCCATGGATCTCAATTCTAAGCACTTATATTTTTAAATACATATGGAAGTCCAAAGGGGAGGCCTATGTTCAGCAGTGGACGTCCAATGGCTGAGATGATGATGATGATATTTTTAAATCTATCTAAAAAATATATTCATCGACTTTAGTGATAGAAAATCTTTAAAAACAGCTTGTAACACATTTTTTAAAGTTATACATTTTTGTTGATATTTTGTCCTATTCAGGCATAATTATTAGCAATTAAAAATAAAACTTCGACATCATCACAAAATGACAAGGTATCTGCCCTCTTCATTATAACTACTATTATATCTTAACACCTGTTCTCATCTTTGGGATGGTACTGCCAAATACCAGCTTCAGACACTGGAGTCAATTGAGAGACGTGCCAAAAAGCTAATAGGTGACCAAAAGCTTACAGAATCTCGGCTGCAGAGCCTTGAACATCGTAGAATGGTCGCTTCGCTATCGGTCTTCTACAGGATTCATTTTGGAGAGTGTGCGCAGGAATTACACGAACTAATTCCTCCATGCCCATTCTATCGACGGACGTCACGGCAGACGGCAATGCGGCATCCCTACTTAGTGGCGCTACCAACAGCCCGCACCAAGCGTTTTGCTTCGTCGTTTCTAATGAGAACTGGTCGCATTTGGAACACTTTGCCGTCATCTGTGTTTCCCGAGCGGTACAACTTGGGTATCTTCAAGGCACGAGTGAATAGTACCTTTCTAGGCGTCATACGTGATCCATCGTCGACCGCATTTTCACTTTCCATCAGGTGGGATGTGGTCAAACGTAGGCCTATTTAGTATAAAAAAAAAAATCTTTCTTCAGAGAAAGGAGTTAAAAAAGTCAGTTCTGTTAGATGTCGATATCACCTGGTAACACGAAGTTACTTTATTACTCCGCTCTTTATTTTCCTCTCATTTCAACGACAAAGAAACTAATAACAAAATAAAAAATGCACCCCTTAATAGAGCGAGGACAGATTGTAGACAACACTTTTATAGCGCTTTTATACAACATTAAGCGCTGAAAACATCCGCTTTGATGAGAAAATGCGTTTATTATGAGTTGGCGACGTCATATTCAACGAGCTGCTATATCTATCAACTGCTATTCATTCTCTTTACGACTTGACATATTTCATTACGATGGTTTATAAATGCTGGCGCAAATAAAAACCTAAGTAATCCTAAGTAGCACTGTACTGATTATGGGCAGCGTTATCTCTCAACATCAGGAGAGCGTCTTGCTTGTCTACTACTTCATCAAATAAAAAAAAAACAACAGCGAGCCCCAACGCATCAGCAAAATTTATATGAACTAACGCACACTACAGGTGGATTATGCGGCTCGCTCAGGTGTGCGTTTACTAGTCAAGAATGATCTTATGTTTTCTAAAATTATTTGTTCAACAGTTACACTCACTCGCTTTCGGTTCGGTTCCTGGTGCAAAGAACATCCATCACTAAACAATGTGAAAACGCAGTAAGTGTTGTGGGCATCTTTTTACCGGGAATATGTTATTATTAACAATTCTTATAATACTTGCATAAAAATAAAATAATTAATGTTACGTAATAATGTTATGATTAAGCGACGTTCGCACAATATCAGGCCATAATATGCTGCCATATGACAGTGGCAGTGCTAGTTTGTCCTACAACATAAAGTCCGACAAATCCTTGCATTACGTCACTCCTTAGATGAAAATATCCACCGTCACTCACACTCATTGCGTTTATAATTTCATCGGAATTCAGACCACACCGGGTGAGTATGTATTGTAAATCAAACGTAATGTTTACCATAATAATCTTTTGCAATAAAAAAAAAAAAAAAGAGAACGCCCGAAGATTTTATGACTCATAAATACGCGTACGTGTCCAGAAATCTTGTACGCCTTCAAATGATATTATAATAATGACTGTTCTAGAAGGGTCTAACTCGAGCCGACTAAATATTTCGTGACAAATGTTTCTCTTAATAGGTAAAATTTCATATTATTTAAATAGACTGAAATTTCTATCTTATTAGATCAATTTGATCGTTAGTTAAAATATATTATGAAAGATATAGAAAGAGAGTAGAGTTGCCGCGAATAGTGTTTATAGCGAATAGTCGAATACCGATTAATCGCCATTCACTTTGGCGAATAGTCGAATTACTATTCGACATAAAAAAAACAATAAACACATTAAAAATATTTCTAATTTCTTCTAAGGTTGTGAGAAAAGAAAACAATAAAGTTAAAGAAATCTGTTTCGATTGTTAACTACATCGCATTAGCAAAGGCTGACAGAAAAATAAACCCATATGAATGGTGGGCTTTGAGTACCAATAAGAATAGATTTCCTATTTTAAGTAAGCTTGCTAAACGATACTTAATCACACCAGCAAGCTCTGTTTATTCAGAAAGACTATTTTCCGAGGTAGGTTTAATTTACAAGGAAAAACGAAACCGACTTGCTCCAGAACGTGCAGAAAAAAATGTTTTTTTGCACCACAATCTGCCTCTGTTGGATTTTAAATATTAATTAAAAAGCCTTACTAATTTAATTTCATGAATATGATAGGCACACGGCACAGGCACATATTACAGATAATAATTGATATTGTGTATTGTTTTATTAAGGAAATTATTTTTAACTCATTAGTTCTTTTGTTCGTTAAAAGTTTATTTTCGACGACTATTCGCCGAATGCCGAATAATACTAGCTATTATTCGGTATTCGACGAATATCAAAAAAATGACGAGTAATGCCGAATACCGAATAATAGCACCCCATAATTTTAAGTAGGTAGGTAGGTGTGGAACTCAATGGGGGATTGAAGATTGTTATGGTGGGGTATACCCACTAAGAACATGGGGGCTGCGGGCACGACAAAGCACTCATCCACGCCATTTAGATTAGACCATAGCTTCTAGATTAATATATAGGCTGAACTTGAGCGCAGCTAGTGATTTGTCTTGAAAATACAGAATATTAAAAATAAAATTGGAAAATTCTCGATTTGTCTTCATAAAGACTTTTTATGTAGCTACACGCATTAAACCGTATTATACGAAAGAGCTTTAAATATCGGGCACCATTTCACTCGTCATGAAAATAGATATAAATTTTCTTCATGAATTTTATGCTGAATCATTTAAAAGTCATAATATATTAAATCGCACTACGTGGCAACTGCACTGCAGCAGTAATATGTATGAAGATGCCGCACCGTGACGCGCCGTGCCGCTGCCGCGTAGTGCGGTATGTCCCATACATTTTCATACAAAGAGACTTGGCCGGGCCGTGCCGCGCCACGCCTCTGCAGTGCATTTGCCGCGTAGTGTGTTTGCACCTTAACCCTTCTTTAATTCTATTGGATTACTATGGCTATTGGATTTCTTTGTCATAAAATTTTAAACTGTTTATGTTTATATTGTTTGTGCAAAAAATGAGTTCAGGCAATACACTAACAACAAATAGGTACAATGTACCAGATGCCCATATCAATAATACCTTAGAGTTTAGACACTAACATTTATAAAATATTATAACTTAAGAGCTTTTTCCTTGCGTGCGACTCTCGCTCGCATGACATGACGAATTTTTAAATATGAATTCGTAGATTCTTTTTTACTTTTAGAAAATGTTTCTCAGTAAAGCGATGGATAATATTTTTAAAAGTATTCCCAGTTTAATATTTTAAAGAATTGCAAAGGATTTCTAAAATACAAATGTATTCTTCGTTTTAAGAATAACGTCGTTTTTACTTAATATACGAGTAGGAAACTGGAATAAATACTTAAAAAAAAAAAACGCGTCGCACATAAGGAAGAAAAAATGTAGTAGTCATAAAAATTAGGTTATACGTAGCTCCGGCGACAAATAAAATAACTATAATAATGAATAAGAGCTATTTCATCTATTTATCTAAACTGCTCCCTTTATCCTCAAACTTGATTGACAAGTTGTTGTCTCCTAATCACGGTAACTTCCCCACATTAAATCTACCTAGATTTAGTTCGGCATTTGCAAAAAGGCTATATCTCAAGAGGGCAGATTAGTCTGCGATGTAGTAAACAGGTATTTTTCCACAGCTTGTCCTTCGTTGATGCCCTTTAACAGAGTTACTGAGCACTACAGTTTCCAATTTCCCAATAATGTAATAGATCAATCACAATCAGGAGTTGCGGCGGAGCGTGTCTGGTGCAAAACATTACTCTAATCACTGAGGAACCGTTTTATGGATATAAACTTCGTGAAGAAATAGTCAAATTGTATTAAAGACGAATAAATTAATTCATAGATTAAGGTGACTTGATAAAGAATCATATTAATACAAAAAATTGTAGCGAAGAGTTGAATTTTTCCGTATATATGAGGCGTAAAATTAAGATAAGTACTTATTAAATATAATATGTATGTGTGGATGGAAAGCTTCCTGCAATGTAAGTATATTTGTTAACGAAATTGAACAGTTAATTTTAATTATGACGACTTGTATACAGTATACAGTACGTTATTGTTAATATTATAATACCTAATACCTACGCTATGTACATATTATCAAATATTACTCAAAGGCTGTATTAGCTTGCCTCTGAAAGAGGCTTCAAAAGTTTTGACGTTAAGACTTAACAAAATAATAATCCCAACTGCGTAGCTTGTATAATATTAATGTTTCAGACAACGGTTAGTGAGGCATCCCAATTTTTCTCAATAAAACCCTTTTGGAGTTTATTTTCCACACCTAAGGCTACTTTTTGGTCAAGTCATCACAAAGTGGTCTCCAGGCAATCTATTTCGATTGACCTTTCTAAGTAAGTTTTTGTTCATGAACGGAAGGATAAGATTGGGTATGAAAATCCAATCTTTTTAGGTGATATGAGGGTCACATGATTGCCTGATTATCCTTGATGGTCCCGCGTTAGGAAATTACACATTACATGGGACACAGGGTGACCTCACTGATTAAATTAATCTTATGAGATTGGATGTGGATTTATTATTAAAATTAGGTTACTTCCCTCACACATATTATGTAGATCTGGTATTAAATTAGGTTTGATTGTAATAGAATGTGAATAGTAAATTTCAGTTCAAATTTTTAATGACATTTTTTGTGGGAAACGGAATAATATTACAGCTACTTCGTTTCAAAAACAAAGATAATTTTTGCAGGGTTCGAAGGTTATATATCAATGAAAATATCATTGATATATTTAAAAAAAAACTGTTATATCCGGTATATCTTATGATATATGATACCCCGCAACAACTTTACTCGGCACTAACATCAGCATCGAGCACAGGGACAGACTAAAAACCAGCAGTCAGGTTAGCCATAGAGTTAATCTGACAGCATGCTGAGTCTGCTCCCATTGACTGAGTCTTATATATATTATTATACTAAGTAAAATTTGTACCTAATATTTATGCTGAATAATATGTATCTTTAATAAATTTTATTCCTTTCATATATCTGATATATCGTGATAAATATCCGACATACGAGTATATCCAATTTATTAACAATATTACAGCTAGGTTTATTTATTTTTCATAGGTTAGCGTTTGATCACGATCTCGCGTGATGTTAAACGACGATGCGGCCGTAAATGGTAGCACACTAATCCTAGAAGACGGGATAAGTAAAAGAAACCTATATGTAACATATATCCACAACTGTTCAAACTTTCATCATCATCACCAGCCCACGCTCGGCCACTGCTGGACATAGGCCTCCCCCATGGCACGCCACTCAACTCGTTCCCCCGTCTTCCTCCTCCACCCGCTCCCAGCGACCTTCCGGATATCGTCACCCCATCTCGCCCAAGGACGCCCTACACTACGTTTGCCGAGACGCGGTCTCCACTCTAGAACCCGTGTACCCCATCGGTCATCGTTTCTGCGGCAAATGTGACCAGCCCATTGCCATTTCAACCAAACTCAAACTTTAGTAAGATTATAATTTTATTGGAAAATTTTAAGGGAACCAGAAATTCTCCTAATAAATTCTATGAAATGTCTTATATTTGGGTGTCTGCAGTCCGATTGCGTCGTTAGTTCAATCAATTTGTCTATTGTCACTCAATATTTCACTTCGGGTCTCATTCGGGTTCAAAGGGTAGGAGGTGGCGAATCGGATCGATTTACTCTCCGCCAATCCGACATTTTTCGTCCTTAAAATATCCGCTTTCTGGGACACATTATTTTCGGATTCGGATCAATAAAGTATTTTTATTCTCTGTCTGGCCGCTAGGGATGAGCTAATCGAATTAAAAGTATGAGTTTTATGCAATTAAAATGACTCGCATTCAGATAAATGATTTAATTGGGAAATCACCCCATAAAAGGGTGAAAGTTTGTGTGCATGTGTTAGCCATTTCCTATAATAGTTCAAAGGGTAAACATAACTAAACTAATTGGGTATTGAAATTTGGTATAAAGGTAGCTTAAGTCTGATTTTTAGGATAGGTCTTTTGACCGCTCAAAATTAAATTACCTTTATTAATTAAATCGTTATTTTTAAAAACTTTCACATCCCTACTGCTGTTTTAATAAAACTGTCTAAACCGATATTCCAAAGTTCGAAATAACGAGGCCATACTGTAAAATAAACTAAAAGTTGTTATTATACTACAGGTCGAATTTTCATGCTAAATACAGTAAAAATATTTTGCACCAGGAACGAGTCGGAGCGAGTATAATTCTAAAAAGAGAAGCAGTTAATTTAACGAGCTTTCTACGAATAAAAGCTTTTTCTTAAGTCCAATCGTATTTAAATAAAAGACTTTAGTTGTATAGTTTTTACAGTCGAAGCGCAGAACAAAAGTTAAAACGGCCAGGTACAGTAATTAAGTTTAAAAGTTAGGCGAGACGCCAGACTTTACAGACCCACTTTGAGAAGCTTACTCGGGACCGTATAGTTGAATTTGCATTGTACAACTCAGTACAACATTGTTGTAACTTTTAATGAGAATTTAATCACTTGAATTAGTGTTTCCATTTTAGAGGGTTAATAAATTTATAGAATTTAATTTCTCTACAAACTATGTACTTACATATCTTAGTGCTCAGCGTAAGCTGCTTGGCTAAAATATCGTGGAATAGGAAAGATATCGTAGAGCGTAGAAGAGTGGGGAGCTGACTTGAGGTCAGTGGAGCACTTTAGAGAGCCCTTTGTATCCTGCAGGGTATGAGTAAAGACTGATGATGAATATAATGTCAAGTATATGTATGTATATAAAAGGAAAGCGTGATCTATCAACGTACAGCCCAAAGCGCTGAACGGGTTTGGTTTGTTTTTGGAAAACAGGTAGATTTGTAGACCTCCGCTAAGAAAGAATTTCTCTACAAATGTTAAACTGTGAGAGTAGTATATATTACTGTGTGAAAATGTAGTAATAAACTTAAAAAAAATATATTATTGCATGTCTTGAAAATAGAATATTAGAGCTGCTCTAATATTTAAGTTATTACCTACCTTTTTCTTTCCTATAATCACGATGAAGAAAATTGAATTGAATTGAATCTATGTCGTGTTATAAAGTTTGATGGTCAATTCTACCGCTCACCTCTCTTATCTTACACTAAGATCTGAAGCGGTCGGTGTCGTCTGCTCGCATAGTACAGTGGCTTTGACAATTTATACTCCTTTGTCCGGTCCGGCCTGTACCATCGGTTTGGTGCGAATAAAGCCGACGGCCGCCCAATAAAACTGGTTTGAATTTGATTATAAAGCGACATTGCCGTTCAACTCAATTTAAACCACTATATTTCTGAATTGTTTATTAGATGAGGCAGTTCTATCGAGTTCTGTCACATGAGTATAATAATTATAATCTTTGAAATCGTAGGTACATGTACTTTATCAATTTTTACTTATATTCTATGTACACTGTACATATTATGCTATTACAACAACATAAATATAAATACCTACATATTATAAAATTATATTATAAGCATCTCTCTTTCGAAGATAGTTTACAATTTAATAAATATGTTAAGTATTTGAGTCGATAGAGAATAATAAGGTTAACGACTATCGCAATAAAACACTCTTATATGTATTTCGACTTTGTGTTAAAATGCAGTGAAATTGTGGCAATCCTAAACATATCTTAAACACAATATTTATGTCGTATACTATTTTAAATTTTAAGGATAAAATAATACATATTACTAATATATAATTATTATTAATCAGCCTACATTCTTACACTGAAAAAAGAAAGATATTTTTTTAATTAAGCAAAGAGACAAGCACATAGAAAAATATAAACAAGAAAAGAGCGAAAAATATGCTTTACATAGGCTGGACATAGGTTTTACCATGGCACGCCACATAAAATATCTTATACCTACCTATAATATTAATCCTTCAATACATGGAACCTATTCGTCTCCACTAAATGATCTGTATCCAGCATATACATAGATGTAGGTATATAGTTAGTAAATACCTATGAATGTGGTGCACAGTGCACATGCAACGTGACTTGGCATGCCTCAGGCCTCCTCGATATTAGATTAGCTTTCAACCACACGCAAGATACCGAAAGCCTGTGTATTCCATTTATATTAGCTTCGGTTACGTGGTTCACATTAACACGGCTTATATTAACGCTTTGGTGTCTGAGGAATAGAATGTCTACTAGAGTGGAGTCAAATAGAGTTAGATGAAGCGAGAGTGGCCTAGGAGTTATGTGTTAGATGTGATTATCGACCATTGAGTTTAAATATTGCCACTTTAATCACCGCGATTTAAGGATACGTCACACTGAGGCGGCACGGCGGCAAAGCGAACTGGCCGCGATCCGAACGCGAACGGTCGCGAACCGAACCACGTCACACAGGACCGGTCCGCAGTTCGCGGCGGCAGGCGGGCAATGGATCAGGCGTGTTTGGTCACATTCTCAAATGGACATAAAAAACGCGGATTGTCATATTAGCAGAATGTCGCAGTTGCATTATAATATTACTGTCATAGCAGCATATTATCAAAGTAGCAATAAGATATTGTAGCAAATATTATCATTTTGGTAATAAAAATACTTCATCATCATCATCATCATCTCAGCCATTGGACGTCCACTGCTGAACATAGGCCTCCCCTTTGGACTTCCATATGTACCGGTTGGAAGCGACCTGCATCCAGCGTCTTCCGGCGACCTTTATAAGGTCGTCTGTCCACCTTGTGGGTGGACGTCCTACGCTTGTTTGCTAGTCCGTGGTCTCCACTCGAGCACTTTTCGACCCCATCGGCCATCCGCTCTGCGCGCTATGTGGCCTGCCCATTGCCACTTCAGCTTTCGTTCGTCTACGGATTTCTTCATTTCTGATTCGATCTCGTAGAGAAACCCCGAGCTTTCCATAGCACGCTGGGCGACTTTGAGCTTCGAGATGAGGCCATTGGTGAAGGACCATGTTTCGGTGCCGTAAGTCATCACTGGTAACACACATTGATCAAAAACTTTCGTCTTAAGGCACTGAGGTATATCGGACGAAAAGACATTGCGTAGTTCATAAAAATACTTAATAAAAGTAAATACTATTGGTAGCGCAAGAAAACACATGTCAAGACTTATCAACTCTTACGTTGCGTCAAGAGTACTACCGCTGTCATTGCAAAGAGATTTGTAGCTTTTCTCAATATCATTGTGCATAAACAGAGTAGTTAACAAGCGTTTTTTTTTAAACAAGCTTTTATTATTATTACCATCTAATATAAAAGTACTTGTCAAGTTGTGAATAAAATGAGCTCAAACTCGATGGGTTTGTGCCGTTCAAAAACATAGTTCCTATGGCCACCTTCGAGCTCCGTCATCAAATCAGCTCCATGTTATAATAATATTGCACTGTCATACGATTTATACAGGCACGCAATATTGCAGCTCAATCGGATATCGGGAAGTGGGTCAAATTTAACTTGCAAGATTTGAATAAGACAGACGGACAGACAGACAACAGATAGGTTAAAGTAAAAAAAAAGCATGTAAAAAGGGGCGATAATAGAAAGAATACTCTTAATAATCCGCTCTTGGCGAATGTATTTGCCTCGTATGACAATGTGCGAAAATTACATTTTTCGTCGAAATGGCATTTTGCGAATGTGACCAAGTTCACCTGATCCAACAGAAAAAGCGGTTGACAGTTTACAGCGGTTTGACAGTGAATAAATTATTATTCTGACATTGAAACTTCAAAAGTTCGCGCTTCTAGATTTTTCTTAGATCATTATACCAGCCGGATACGTAACAGTTAGGCATCTCCCGCCACCAAAACAAGAAGTGCTGGGCATAAAACTAGTTTAACACTAAACGATTCATGAGTTGTTGCTTGTGAGTTTTTGAGCTACTTGTCGACCGTTTCGATCCTGTACGAGGATCTTCTTCAGGGAGTAGCTGCGGTTACTCGCCGGCGTCCGCACCCCGCTCCTCGTACAGGCACGAAGCCGAAGTAAATTCAAGTTAGTATATGCTGTTTATTTCCAAAGATGAACATAAAACTAGTTGGCACAATTCAGGTTATCTTTATGTGTGTCGTTTATATTTATGTGTACTCGTGTGCGTAGTGCGTAATCATTATCACATAGCGTAGTGATATCATTATAAGTATTACTGTGCGTTTCCTTTCCCCCTGCAGAAACTAGCAATTTTTTCACATAAAAATTAGATCTGGCTTCGTTTCCTGTTGGTTTAATTTTTCAAAGAGAACAAAAGAAAAACAATGTGAATTTGAATTTACTAAAAATGTGACAAACAGGTCGTTTGAGTAGTATACTTTTTTAACTGATGAGATGTCGCTAGATATTCATTTGCCAGCTCTTCAATTTTCGTAAGGTAGTTTCGATAACTATATTATGGGTCATCAGACCCTCTCTACATCATGTGGAATGAACCATAGGGTTCTCAGTCGGTGTGTCACGGCTCCATCATCAGTGCAGCTCGATAACACAAAGAAAAAACCAGATTTATTATATATTACCATTATGCTACAATTATTTAGCTAATTCTGCGTTATAACTGAGTTGTAAGATTTTTTTACATATGTAAGATAATATTAATTGAGTAGCACCTTTGATTTTCAAGCCCAGCAGCGGGAGAGAACAAGCTTAGCTTTAATTATCATAATTTTTCATTGGAAATTTCCATTAGATTCATGATTAAAATCGCACTGAAGTTGTAATAAAATACAACTCGTTCTACCGCACCGCGTGCCGTCGCGGCACGGACGGCGCCCGGTTCGCTCTGTGTGACGGCTTGTATTGACTTCCCTACAATACAGCGTCCGCAAACGCATTCCGCCGCGGAAAGCGGTCCAATTGACAAGTTGTCAGTTGTCATCAACGCGATCTGCCCGGCGCGGCAGACCGGACCGCGCCTGTTCGCGTCCGCTTTATGTGTGACGCCTCACGTACAAACTAGAACATTACAAAAATTCCGTCCCGGTTCGCGTCCGCTTTGTCCGCTCAGTGTGACGTAAGCTTTAAACTCATATAACTAAGCTGAAACATCGAAATTAGCTTTATAATATGTTTTTGAAACTAACATTATAATTCCTACATGATAAGTCGCGACTAATAAAATTAACGTTAGAATATTGAATCCGCACCAATGAAAGAAAGAAAGAAGAAAGAAAATAAATTTATTGCCAAATTGTACACAATTTACAAAATTAAATTAAATTAAAAGAAAAAAAATACATTAATTGGCCGTCAACCCAGAGTTAGCGTGGTTGCTGGTTTTCAGGCTGCCCCTTTGCTCGAACTAAGATGGTTCGTCGAGAGGTTTGTTATAGCGGGTTTAAATAGATGCCAAGTGACTATAATTAGTCCTTAAACTCCCGAGCGGCTCGTTCGGGCCGCAACCACCCCATTCGAATTTAGGCTTTAATTTAAGAATGCTATAAATTAATTAAATCCACTCCCGCTAAAAAACGATTTAAGCAGTAGTAAGAGATAAATTAGTGTGGTTTTTCCACTCGCTATTCTAGTGGTTATTTACCCACTGGACTGCTCATCATCAGACGGATCATCTGCTTGTGTGTCGCTTTGTGGATTGAAATGCCTTTGAACAATAGTACTATAATTTAGTATTTTTTTTAATCTTCATGGAGATAAAATCTTTGTTTCTCACATATATTGATAACTGTTATATTTTTCGTTTTTATGACATGTATTTGTAAGACCAAGGTATTTCACGCACTGGTTGATAAGTAGGTAACCAAGCCACGGATAAATCAGTGAACCCTGGAGGTGAAAACAAGCAAAAGGAGGCTACTGTTTAAGTAAAACGACCTTTACCCAGGATAACATTGTACGAGTAAATAATCTAAAACGAAAATACGATATGTTCATTTTGCATAATATAAAGCTTTATAAATATGAGGGCTTAATGAATATTAATGTATTATAAATGTTTCTTGACATTTTATTTTTATCTCTGCCGGTGCCGGTCGGTCTGCATTCAATTTAAAATTATCATTGACTAATTTCCGCCCGCAGGCACGAATCTGATCGAGGATTTCTCGTTCAAGAAAATTATGCCTTTTGCAAAACAAACCTAATTTAAGATAAGGGCAGAAATAAATATTGTAGAAGTATTTTGGGAAAGAGGCACATTTTAATATAACCACTTCGTAATTCAAATTATGAGTGGTATAATATTATGAGTGGAAATAAAATCCTATAAATAACATATTATTGATGAACTCTACTTTTACATTAGTATTCTTCTAACACATCGACATACATACATAAATAATTTATAAATATCGTGTCACAGATTTTGTTATTAAACTCCTTCAAAATAACTAGAATTTATAGATATTCACAGAATCTATACAATGTAGGTACGTACGAAAATTTGTTTTTCAAAGTTGACCAAAAAACCTATGAGTAAAGTAAACAAAACGGTTTGTTTACAATATTCTGTGTAGACAACAAGATATCGATTTAGTTTATTTTAGAACCGATTCTGAAGGACGAACATTATCAAGTACTCTTACTTAATTGTATTCAGTCGTTCCATCAAACTAATGATGATGCCAAAATAATGCCTTTACTCTGAACTAACTTCAGGCCCTAAACATTGATTACTTTTCTTCACATAATTACTTAAAATTCCATTTAAGATGTTATTAAAAAAAATTGGATTTCATCGAAATAAAATGCCAGATTATGAAGCCTTAAGCCAAATTATTAAAGGCTGTGCCGTAAATTGTGAGTGGAAAAAGGTCGAATCGCAATTTGACTACAAACCTTATTCCCTTGTAAGTAATAGAATTATTCAGGGACAACTTGAATTTTAATTGCGAAAACTGGCTTTGTTTTTGGACCAGATTTCTTATTATTTTTGGAGATGCGATATTACCTTCGTGATGGAAATGCAAATTTTAATTCGTTAGCAAAATAAGGCACTTGTTCCACGGCAAGTTAGTTCTACTTGAGAAGTAAGTTAGTTATTATTGTAATTATTAACAAGACAGTTCTTAATAAAATTTAAACATGCATGATTTAAGCTCATGTTAATTTTATTAATTGGGACTTATCGCGTAGGTATTGTATTTTAGGTTTACTAAAATATATTTGAAGCCTAAAATCTGAACCTAATCTCGACTAATCGAGCTAGTTTACTAATACGTAACGCATTTTTCCTGGGTCAAAAAAAATCTCTGAAATGAGTAATCATGATGCTTACCATCATGAACCTGATTTGCTTATTTTATTAAACATTATTTTATTAAAAAACATCTCTTTTACTAATTTGTAAATCGTCTTTATCTAATATATAAAATTCTCGTGTCACAGTTTTCGTTGCCATACTCCTCCGAAACGGCTTGACCGATTTTGATGAAATTTTTTGTGCTTATCCGGTATCTATGAGAATCGACCAACATCTATTTTTCATCCCCCTAAATGTTAGGGGTAGTCCACCCCTAATTTTTATTTTTTATTTTTTAGCCAAATTTTTTAATTTCTATTTTTTTATGATACAACATACAAAAATACATACAATCATCAATTTTCACCCTTCTACGATCAACCCTTATTTTTTAATAGCCATTTTAGTAATTTAATCATTTTTCCTCTCCGGTCGAAAACTGATCAATCGTCATTTAATTAGTTATTTATTATTAAAATCTATGAGAATCGGCCAAAATCTATTTTTCATCAACTTAAATGTTAGGGGTAGTCCACCCCTAAATATTTTTTTTTTTGAAATTTTTTTTAATTTCTATTTTTTTATGATACAACATACAAAAATACATACAATCATCAATTTTCACCCTTCTACGATCAACCCTTATTTTTTAATAGCCATTTTAGTAATTTAATCATTTTTCCTCTCCGGTCGAAAACTGATCAATCGTCATTTAATTAGTTATTTATTATTAAAATCTATGAGAATCGGCCAAAATCTATTTTTCATCAACTTAAATGTTAGGGGTAGTCCACCCCTAAATATTTTTTTTTTTGAAATTTTTTTTAATTTCTATTTTTTTTTGATACAACATACAAAAATACATACAATCGTCAATTTTCACCCTTCTACGATCAACCCTTATTTTTTAATAGCCATTTTAGTAATTTAATCATTTTTCCTCTCCGGTCGAAAACTGATCAATCGTCATTTAATTAGTTATTTATTATTAAAATCTATGAGAATCGGCCAACATCTATTTTTCATCAACTTAAATGTTAGGGGTAGTCCACCCCTAAATTTTTTTTTTATTTTTAAACAAAATTTTTAATTTCTATTTTTTTTTGATACAACATACAAAAATACATACAATCCTCAATTTTCACCTTTCTACGATCAACACTTATTTTTTAATAGCCATTTTAGTAATTTAATTATTTTTCCTCTCCGGTCGAAAACTGATCAATCGTCATTTAATTAGTTATTTATTATTAAATTATTATTTATTTATATTTTTTATTTATTATTATTTATTTATAATTTATTATTTATTTATTTATAATTTATTTATATGGCAAAACAACGTTTGCCGGGTAAGCTAGTGTCTTTATATAAATTGGACATCTCAAGAAAATTGAGTCGATTCACGGAAAATTGCGGTGGGACGAGCGCCTAAAAGCTTGTATTCAAAGCGCTTCTTGTTTGTCATTGGTAATTAATTGGAGTACAAAATTACCTATTCATTAGGGTCTTTTTCCAATTTTAGGGAGAGCCTCGTTTGATTAATTTTCTGTGTTCGTTTTATGAAATTAATTAGCTTTGTAGTTAGGTGACTTGCGAAAAGAATGCTAAATAGGTAACATTCGCTCAATAACTTAATATATTATGTATAACAAGGTATTAATTAAAAATTACATAGTTACACACTCAATGGTTAGGTACCAGAGAAACGTAAAAGTAGACCTCTAGGGTATAGATGCTTTAAATAAATCGAGCTAAGATAGGACCATCCAGACCATCTGTCTTTTGTAAGGTTTCGATATAATTGACTTATAAACCTAAAGTAAGGAAAATAATTTACATAATAAAGGTGCAATCACACTACGCGGCAACTGCACTGTAGTGCGATTTTACCTTTTAGTTTTTTTTTATATCAGACTAAACATGCGTTTGACCTAGATTTAACCGGCTAAATCTAGGTGTAGCCGCACTTCAGACTTTAGCCGAAAAATATCCACCAAATATTGGTGGCGCACTAGACGTTCGGTAGTAAAATTATTCATAAATATATAGGTACTATCGTTTAAGCTCATATTTTTACATTTTAGGTAAGGCTTTGACTACGATCTCGAGTGATGTTAAGCGACGATGCGGTCGTAGATGGCATCAGACTATACCTAGAAGGTAGGATAAATCCCTCCCTGGCTTCACTGAACTTCATGCCTGAACACGGTCACAATGACCGCTTGGCGACACGGTTTTGTCCAGTGGGTGGTAACTAGCCACGGCCGAAGCCTACCACCAGTATAGCGAATGAAAAAACCGCACATAACTAATTTAAGTCATTAGTGGGCGAATGAAAAAACCGCACATAACTAATTTAAGTCATCGTGGGGCCGGGGTTCGAACTTCGTGGTACAGATTTGCATCCGCACCTCATAACCCCTTGGCCACCACCGCTTCATATGTTTTTGTTTACCCGTCGTTATACTGTTTTAGATTTATTATATCTGCAGATCTATCTATTCGTTCCATAATTTTCGCCAATTTTAAAGCGAATGTAGAATATTAATGAAAACAAAATTTTATTAATAGCCATTTCAGAAATAAAACAAATTGTTCACTTTATTATTCATAAATGGAGCTTGTTCATAATTCAAATTTCGTTTAAAGCTTTAAGTAAATTTGGATTATTCTCTATGATATAAATAGTTTTAATATTTTGGTTACATTTTATTTTATGTTCATCCATTACGCGTGCGGTTGCTGCCTTTATCATTCACTGAACCTATTAATATGTTGGTCCACCTTTAAAGCTTTGAAGTTTTAAAAATACATAGTAAAATACTTTAAATTCATAGCAACTATACAGATTTTACGTTGTATACACTTATATCTCTAGGATTTAACCACTAACACACTTGACAAGTATTGTCCTCTGCCTGAAAAGAAGAGATCGTTATAGCGATAAAACTACAAATTTTTACTCGTGAATTATCAAACATTGGGATTTAGTATTAATTTTTCTGTATTGTTAGGGTGTTTTAATAAAGAGTTCTTTGTATTTACTATAAATTATGTGTAATTATTCAGTGCCCGAAAAACATTTATTTTGATGATCTTAGATTATGCATGAATTTACTAAATTACTATATTTTTGATGTTATGGACACAAATACTTATATTTCAAAAACTGCTGTATCTATTTATCTATGCCCTAGTTTTAGGCAGTGATTGTATAATCAAAAGCGCAGTCCGAAAGAATTGATGACACAACATAAAAACAAATCGCTCGGGAATTATTGTACAATTTTTCATCAGCGACAGGCAGTTAGTCATTCGGTAGCGTACAATATATGTCGAAAATTTCCATTTTTTATCATCACCAGGCGAAATCTAAAGCGTCTGTAATCTTCGTGCGAGATAACATTAATACCTACCATTGATATGATGGTGAGATAGCTGTACGTAGGCTCAAATTACACAAAATGTAGCCTAGGGCTTAACTCGGATACTAAAACAGAATGTTAAAGGAAAGTGCGGCGGACAGGCGACGAGGGTTAAATTATAATGGAATCTTTCCAGAAAACGCAAAGTCTAGTTTCAGTATAGGACATTTATGATAAGCAAGTGGCACCACTCCCTTTAACTAAGAAAAAGTAATTCTACTAATATTTTAAATGTGAAAGTGTGGATGTGTGATTATAAACTCGATCTTCACTCTCCACGCCTAAACGGCTAAACCGATTTAGCTGAAATAACTTGGATATGTAGATAGTTTAGACGCTGGAATAACATAATGTAGATTTCCTTTCAGCGGGTCATACCAATGGTCGCTGCTAGTAAATTACATAGTGGATTGTTAAAAAAAAGTTTCGAAATATGGGCAATACATATAGTTGGGTCAAATACATATTATGAAGGTACATTGCTATGCGTTACTTTATGCATTATAATTCGAAGTTCTACGTAATATTGAGTTGAGTCTGTAAAAATTATATAGATTTGGAAAACACCCATCACACTTAGACTTCAATTTAAACTCGTCGAATTCGAATGGAGACAGAAACTACAAAGTCAGGAGAAATAGTCACAATGTATTTTCACGAAAACACTAGTTCAAATGTTATGATATCATACAATGTCATAAACGGTATCAGTGATGGAAATATTATATCACATTATTCATAGTATGACGTATTTGTCGTCACTCGGAGGACAAATATGAACATTTATTATCCGATGTGATTTACGACGCCGAAAGTGCACTTAGTTGTTATCGATGTAATAAATAAATATCTAGATATAAGGTATTATGGACTTCTGCAGACATCATCGTTTTTTGTACTGTTTACTGTTTCATAATAAAGATTATTCTGATTCTTATCTTTAGACGTGTTACTGTGCTATTATTATTTTTTTATATATATAAATAAGCGGTAAACAAGCAGACGGCCCGCCTGATGTTGAGCGGTTACCGCCGCCTATTGACCCTTCCAACACTAGAGGTGCTATCAGAGCGTTGCCGGCCTTTTAAGAATTTGTATTTTTGAATTTACATATTATATCATCGTTTTATTATTATTTTAGATCCGGTATTCTTTAAATAAATTGTAATAAACTAGGAAATGTAACTCTAAAATTGACCCAAAAAATTATGAATTAAAATCCTGTAGGTACAATAATTCGGCAAGCTCACGAACCAATAAATCTGGCGAAAATAATGTTGAATTCAAACCAACCGCAGTTGCCCTAAATAACTGTGAAATGAACTAGTTGCATGCTGACTCTGCCAAATTTTTCGTATCGTATCCGTGTTCCGTATACGTCGTATTGGTTTCACGTAGACCCACTTTTTCTGGAGCATTAGTTGCTAATTAGATTTCTTGACTTCGTTTTTTCGTAAATTGTGTTACTCATTACCTTATGCTGGCGGCATAGCTCGTGTGGGAAATACTTTCTTAGCGAAGGTCTATGTCATAAAGTCTATATCTGTGTTCCAAATCCAAATTCTAACCAATCCGTTGAACGGTTTGAGCTGTGCGGTGATAGATCAGTCAGTCAGTCACTCTTTCTTTTTATATATTCTCCGAAACAATATAAAGTCATAAAGTAGTTAAGTGGTAAGTAGTTAATACTTAGCTATTTTGATATTTCTCCTTTTATATTATTTAGATTTATCTGCTGTAGGTATATCCGATATATGTATATCCAAGTTATTTTTAACAATATATTCCTAACAATAACCACCGAATTTCACCGCGAATCGCGTGTGATCTCATAGATAACCCTAACATAGATTTGAAGCGTAAAAATTGAGTTCAGGATCATTGTCCGCTGAATTCAATATCTGTATTCTAACAGATAACAGCTGACAAGGGTTTTTAGGTCGAGGGGGGATTATGGAAGGCTAGGAGCACCTTTGTCGGAGATTTTGCTGTTTAGTGAAGCTGAGGGTCATTGGAGTGAAATCATTCGCGCATCTTTAGTCACCTTGCTGGGAGTTATAAAATTTGTGATGTTCTAAACTGAGTAGGCCTGCATTTGACCATACTTGAAGGAAAGTAAAGATGCAGTGTAGGTGCGTTTCGTAATTTGTTTGTCTACTAAATATATATCATGTTTTGTATAAACTTGTCATTCACTTGAGCCATGTAGCAGCTAAATATGGAGCTAAGATTTCAGTAAACTATTATATTATTATATTGTCGCTATTAAGCACGGGCTAGACCCGGGCCTTTTTATAGGCATACACGGAGACACGAAAGTCCAAGGCATATGTTATCACAATGTCTATGTGCCAGACTTACGCATTTTTTTAATGTAATTTTGGCTAATTTTTAAATCGTTTAAAGTTAGTAGTAGTAGGTAAATAAAATATTTTAGCGAACAACAATTTTTCTATTAGAATTATTTAATGGCTTGGAATGACGACTTACTTAAAAAAATTCCATTATTAATTTATTTACCTCAATCTCTCTATAATTTACATTTATTTGTCTGCCCTTGTTTTGTAATGGCCGTTTTGCATATTTGTCTTTAGGAATTTCCTTAAAAGTGCAAAATAAAAGGTCACGATGTTAATGTAATTTCCATTCATATGAAATAAATAAGATTCATAAAGACACACCTGTGCGACTTGTTAACCCAGTTTTTCTGTTTTTAAGCCACCAGGTGTTCCAATCACGTGGTAATGGAATTTGAATTTTAAAATAAAAAATAAGAATTTCCTTATTGACTAAAACACATTTGGAATTTAGAATCTCTCCATATTGCCACTGAGATGCTGCTTGCGTTTTTTGCTAGGATATATAAATTATTATTAAAATAAAATTGAGGCTTATAATACAACAATAGAAGAAGCTACTCCATGCGAATAAGGTATAATGTACCAATTTAAAAATGAACCACATCATAATGTGTCATTTTTTAGCTTTAAATTTAATATCCCTAACTTTCAAAACGTCAAACTCTAATCTACAGCATGATACAAAAGTACCCATACAGAAGAGCTCTTCATGAAATTTACCCCACAATAATATTGTTTCAAAGTTTAAAGTAGTTTTCTGGGTTTTCCTACTCTATATTATAATTATAAGCTTTTAACAAGTTCTTGTAAATGTTATGAAAGGTTAACAGGAAATTAAGGGTTATTACAGTATAGAATTTTCTACAGACGAAATTATTTTGTAAACATAACTTCTATTATAATGCGATGTTAATATTATCCTGTAATGAGGCTGAAATGAAACGGTAATCAACATTTCTTGCTATAACCTCATTATGTTTTATGATTTTCAACATAGAAAAATCTCTATAAAGAGTACTTATATTGTAAACGCAGAGAGACAATTAATTCTGTTAGGTTGAAAAATGATATTATATCCATCTGCTTAATTTGCTGCGCAGATGTGGGTAATACTAGAAAGGAAAGATGGCATAATGTCTTCTAACAGTGATTTAGAGCACTTGGATTTTTTGCAGTGATAGGAAAATAAATCAATGCATAGACGAAGGTGGTGCAGCACTATTAGGCAGTTCCTATTCGGCGGCTTAGTGGATGATTATGCATTAATATTATTGTATTTGTCTTGACATAAGGTATTCATTAGCCGTCGATTAAATGATTTTTTTTCTTCTTTCTATTACAACACTAGTGGCACACTCACCCTTCTCTAGTTTCGAAAAGAAAAAACAAATGACTGTAAATTCATAATCTAATAGATTAGCGTTTGGCCTATCTGCAGTTAATACAAGTGTTCTTACTGCTGTTGTATTGTTAATTGTTCCTGGTTTTCACAAGAAATCCCTATAAAAATAGATAAAATAATAAATACATTACATTCCTTAAAGCTTCACTAGGTACTCGTTTTATCTTTACTAACAGTAACACTCACATGGAGACCGCAATTTCAAAGCCCAATCTTTAAAGTTAGTCGAACTTGGGTCCTTAAATCAGCAACTTCCTTGAGTGTTTGTTATGTGAGTTGATAAATTCCACTGAAGCCTTCTTGATGAATATCAAGGGCAGACACCTTTATATGGGCAGTAAATCCTGATTATAGGGTTACCCAACGTTGTAAACTAACTAAATGAGGAGTTAAGCTTGGCTTATTTGGGATCTTTTGGGGGTATTGTTTTTGGGAAGGAAATAAGATAAAATAAGAAGATCAGAAAACTCTTTATTGTTTCACCACAATTAATATCTTAAATCTAAATAGATTGTTTACAATATAAACAGTGAGACGATTGGCGGTCTTATCGCTAATAGCAATAAGACCGCCAATTGTCTTCCAGACAACCAAGACCAAAAATAGAATTACTTACACATATAAAATGGAAGGAACAGTTTTATTAACTGTAACATGGTGGAGACGTTGGGCAGTTGGGGCGCAGATGCGAAGACTTTGACGCACGAGCTGGGCATCAGAATTCGGAAAAAAACGGGTGACCCTCGTTCCCGCTCGTACTTAGAGCAAAGGTTGGCTATCGCAGTGCAGCGAGGCAACGCAGCCAGCGTAATGGGCACCTTTGCCCCGGGTACATTGGGAGGAGGGTTACTTGTTATCGATTAGATTTAGGTTATAGTTAGTTTAGTTTGTATTGTAAATAAGATCGTTTTTATATTAGTTAAGATTTAGATTTTAAGTTATTTTGTGTATGTAAAATCATATATAAAACAAAATTGAAATTTAGGGCTTTACATATTATTCTCAAAATAATTTTTAAATAAAAAACCAGGTCAAGCATAAAAATATTCAAAATTATATTATTCACCATTTTGTAGCATTTTTATTATGGACCACACACGGCTACTTACAAATACAATAATTTCATGAGAAAGCAAACAAAATGCTTTTATTCTATCCACGGATAGGCCACATTATGATAATCTACAATCTGTAAAATTCATGTGCTGCAAACAACTTTATGATTTTAGCGTACCCAAAATGCTGGCAGCATTGCCTGGTTAGACAATACACCTAATAGTAATGAAAGGTGCATTATTGCAAGCCGAAAACTACACAAACAGTAAAACATCTTATAAATATTTAGAACCGACGTCTTATTGCAGATTTTATTACAAACAGATTGGGATACTTTTATTTATGAGAAATAACAGATTTGATGACCTATATTAAAGTATATTAGTATCTAGTACCTATATACTGTTATAGGTTTGCAGTATACCTATGTTCATAGTTTACTGCTTTTTTATATTGTTTTTATTGTGCATGTGTGCGGCCAACTAAGGTAGACGGTTTTCTGAGATCACGTAAAGGTCTACGACCTTATAAATATTTTCTATTGTTTTAATGTTAGCAGATGAACGAGACAAGTTTGACGTTCGCATAATGTAAAAGGAAAACGGCGGTAAACAGATTGCGCTGGTCATCTTTAGACAAGTTGTGCATTATTTTTAAGGGGATCTCTAATATTTTGACATTAAAAAAATATGTAACTCCCACTTTAAAACGATTGATTACAGAGAAAGAAAAGATAGAAAGAAAATATATTTTGGACTAAAATATACCTTACAATTTGCGTAATTTTTTTTTTGGACTGAAAGTGATAGATCATACATATAGTAGTCGCTTTTCCACAAAATTGAAAAAATGGAATCCTTGTTTTGGACGCTAGAAACGTATCTGTAAGTATATTTAATTTATTTCAAGAACTTACTTGAACATATTTTATGTCAGTATAAGTTCGAGGGTACATAATCCCCTCTTAGAGATTAGTTTGTTTGCAGACCCGCATTGACCACAATTTGGCACTTAAAGTGGACCCTAAATTTAATTGAAACACTTGACCTAATCTAAAATTGCGACACGGTCATTTTAACATCTAGGGAGGCTAGAAAGCACCTATTGTACATTTCTATAATAATGGGTTGAAAACATTAGGTTTCAAGATATGTAGCAGACATATTTTATTACCCGCTGTACCTATAGGTTACACCTATGTGTTATTACAGAGTCTAAGCTATCTCCACACCAAATTTCAGCTCAATCGGTCCACCCGTTTAGGCGTAAAAGAGTAACTAACATACATCCAGAGATCCCCATACATCTCACAAACTTTCACGTTTAAGTGCCTGTTACTTATATCCATAGATTCATAGCAGTATAAATCGAATATTTTAAAAATACACATAACCTCAAAAACAAATTCCTAAATCTATGAATATAAATGATCTGACATGCGCACAAAAAAAAATCTAATAATAATTCCTTTGCCCGTAAGAATTTTTATTTTATGTTACCGTGTCAATTGCAATAATAGTTATAAGTAGATAGTATTAAAAAGCTATTCGCAATGTTATAGTTGTACATTTAAATTTCACGGTCATTTCAATGAACTGTTGAAATCACCACAATTGATTGTAATGAGCAATGAGGGTTTAATGAGGCGATCTTATTGTATTCATATATCATGAACAGGCACAAAGTAATGGATCGACAAACGCTGCATACAAATTCAACGTTCTTACTTATTGTAATAAAGTTGGACGCCGTACTTTGTGTATTTTTAACTTACACAATTTATACTTTTTATAAAATGCCTTTGCAATACCCTTCCGCCACGGGGGTGACTCAAAACCCCCCGTGAACAGTCCGCCAAACAAGGTGAGATGGGGTCGCGATTGCATTCACCATCTCACCCCAGCAGTAAGCCCGGACTATTAGCCCTCAGTACCCGGGGGGGGACTAGCGTTCTAATGAAGAAATTTATTTTGATTTCTTTGTATATTAGGATCCGGCGGACAATCCGTTTAGCGGCTATTATTTATAAATTAGATTAAATATAATATAAGCCAGGTACTCTGTACATTGTATAGTTTTCTTTTTTGTATCTAGAGAAGAGTGAGTTTTCCACACAATAATCGAAAGTGGCTTGTGTTGAGTTTTGGGAGTGCGACGTCAGCGTTTATTGCAAGTCTGTGGTAGCGGAGTGACAATTAATTTACCTGCCGCCTATTCGCAATTAGTTGTTATTTACTAATTGTTAACGAAGCTTTTGAAATGTTAATTGTTTATCTTTAATTTGTTTACAATGTTATTTTGGGGTTGCTATGTAGAGATGAGATAAACGCCTCCTCTAGCGGTCGAGACGACTTTTATAAACTTGTTTTTAGAAAAAGACCTCTCCAGACCCCAGTTCGCGGCGGCTTAGTGGATGCTCATTATGCATTAATATCATTGTGATTGTCTTGTTTTCTTATGTTGTTTTCATTTGCCGCCGAATAAATGATTATTTTCTTTCTTTAATATAACAGTCATTATATTTTACCAACATTAAGTAACGGACAGAGAATTCATTGATTAATCGTAGGCATATGAATATTTTATAGTGAACATAGGTTCGCAACAAAACTTTTAATTATGATTTCATTATGACAGTGCACGAGCATTATGGTAGGTAGCCAGTTCTGGAGTGTAAAAACACCAATTTTTATTATATTGACATCTGATAAATTATTACAATATTTTTTTATTTTAGATTTCATTGTGTTAAGTTATTTCTATTCAGTTCTATCATATATAAATAGATACCGAATAAATTTGATCAGGATTTTTGTTAGACTATGCCCCATATTCGTAAAAAGTTTGGCAAGCAAAGAGCTTTTGATCCATCCTACGTACAACTTGACATAGCAAAAGTTCCAAATAGTAAAAGGGTTTGGTAACGGACGCCAAATTGTCTCAACATAGTAATGGATCAGCAAATACCAACCGCAAATACACGTCACTAATGTAGCATTGATTTGTTAGCAGAAGGAAATAAATCGTGCGATGTTATGACGATATGATGTATGTACCTATTACAAATAATGTATAAGGATAGATGCTGCAAGTCTACTAGTGGAGCAATCTACCAGATCAAGTCACTTTGTAGAGGTAAGTCTCGATTGCAGAGTCCGTATGCTTATGTACCACATTTTTGCCAGTTATTCATCCGCTAAGCAGTAACGTACAGGTATTATACAGTGTTGCCCCACCGCACCGCATGCGAGAAAACGAGTAACTATCGGCAATTTTTTCACTCAAGAAATTTACAAAAGATATTACATTCTGTGTAAACAAAAGAGATGCATATACAAATAGTTGATTGCTGACTGTTCACAGTGCCGGCGAGGACTCGCTCCACTAGCTTGTCGCTGAGCAATAAAAGCTATGAAAGATAACACTCACTCAGCGATACTTGCGCTTTATCAGAACTGACGCTGACCGAGCAACCAGCGGTCATTTTTCTACAGTGCGAGTAATCGCTCGCACACTCGCTTATAGCCGAGCTACACAACTATCGAAATCTCCTCGCCGCACGCCAACTCGTTTTACATTCTAGCTCTACTCGTTACTCGCACATCGTTGCCAGTGGGACATCTGCCTAAGAGCACAAGGGTCACCAGCGAATGGGCTGATGACTTGAAAAGGGCATTTCTTAACTATTGATCTTCACAGTTTTTCTCTTTACTTTGTGAAGGTGGAAATCCTATTCATCCTCCTCATAGCGTTCGTAACTTCGAGTCGATATGGTATACTCTTTCATAAATAATTTGAAAAGCAAAAAAAATATTTTTTTCACATAGAACTCACACTAGCGGCATCTACCCTAATAAATATGTCATAATAATCTATTTGTACAAGTTCTGAGTTACGTATAGTTTGCTCAATAGTTAGAATGTTATTGTTACCTATTTGCACGTAATCTACTTTTTAGTAAGTGTGATTATTAAAGCGTAGAATGTGATTATCGAGTTATATCAAGTGTCATCTACATACGTCATAAAATATGAAACTACGAGTGGCAAAGATGCGTTGGTGTGAATTGATATTTATTAATTTAAGCGTCATAATAATAATATTGTCATGATTGATGCTAAACGATGATGTTGATCGATTACGACTGAACCATAAAAACGCCAATAATTTATATTAAACAAAAAGGTTTAAGTATGTTAAGCTGTACTCAACCTACGCTTTTAAATATACTATAATTTAGGTCATGCAGGTTTTCTGAAAGAGATCACCTTTAGCGATAACCCCACCAATTGTTACACTTAAGTTACGAAATTGTGTTTAAGTTTTCTGTATATTTGTGGTATTTTGATAAAGAGATTTCTATTCTATTCTAATCTATAATTTCCATTAGCGTGTGCGTTGTGCGTGAGTATGCGTACATGTATGCGTATGTGTGTTTGTTACCATTTAACACATAAACTGCTGTTCCGATTGAGCTGAAATACTCTTCACTCGTTACATACGAGTGTATAGCAAAGTCTCTGAAATAACATAATTATACATATGGCCATGTTTTTAGTGTGTAATATCACTAGGCAGATCTACTTAGCCAAAATATATTATTTAAAATTTCAGTTATTTTGCATAAAGAGAAACCTTCCATACATCTGTCCACCTCTGTAAATGGGGTCTGTACACGTGTTTAGAATGAATGGTTACTAAGTTAGGTATAATTTTGAATAGAATCATTGTAGACAATACATTTATCCCCTTTTATCCATAACAGGTCAGGCAGGCATGCACGTGCCTCGGGAAACTATTGAATAAACCAGAATTGGCTTCAAACTAGTTTGTATTCCTGTTTTTAAAGCGATTTATTATACACTAGTGGATCCCCGTGCACTTCGTCGCGGCTAACAGAAAATTATCAGTGTCGCTCTACTATATCATGCATGTATTATATAGTACATATAAACCTTCCTCTTGAATCACTTTATCTACCAAAAGAAACTTAATCAAAATCCGTTGCGTAATTTTAAAGATATAAGCATACATAATACTTTTGGGACAAACAGACGCGGGAAGCAATTTTTATTTTATACTATGTAATCATACTAACATTATAAAGGCGAAATGTATGGATGTGTGTGTGCGTACATACATTCATGCCTGGAATAACACATGGAATACTTTTCAGGCGGCAAAGGGCAAGTCCTCCCACAGTTATCTAAATTTTCCAATGGCTCCGGACAAACTTAGCTAAAGCATGTAATAAGTGCCCAGCGATTTTACTCGCTTAAAAGTAAAGTATTCCAGAGTCACAAGTCAGAATAGGCTTTGGAATAGCACATATTTTTGCTGCTTTGTGTTAAGCTCTATGTACCAAATTTCTGATTTATCGGCTCAGCATCTCTAAATATAAAAAATAAAGAAGAACGCTTGTGTTGAAACTTAAAGTATACATAGGTTTTATGACGTAGTTCTCCGCTTAGTATTTATCCACATTGACAAATCCGCGAGGATAATTTAGTAATATTTACCTATTAAGATTTACATAACGTTGAATTAAATCAGTTCCTAAATTGCCAGGTGTTCAAAAAGTTGTTTTAGTATTCTAGGAAGCTATCAATCCACTTCATCATATTATAAAATCGAATGGAAAAAGAATTTTAAAATGTCAACAGCTAATTGATCGAGTAGAGCTGATATATTTTGCGACACTTTTTATAATTCTCGTATTTAAAAGCATGACTGACTGACTAATCAATCAATGTACAAGTCAAATCGTTCAACAAATTAAGTTGTACATTTAGCACAGATATTATGACGTTGAAATTCGCTAAGAAATGATTTCTTCGCGAAGGTAAAGCCACTAGCATAAGATACTACCAAATTTTATAAATAGATGGGTGTCTTTCTCAAATTTAGTTATATTTTCCTTTAATTTTTATATCCACCGATTGTGTTCCGACGCGATATCAGTAAAGCCCACGTCTTTTAGTTTCGATGCTTCGTGGTCAAAACCTAAGCTCTCGTAGGTCGTACCTACCCGTGATAAAAAAATAGTCGATTGTATAAAAGTTCCTATTATACTGTGTCTGACACGTAGATCTCCACTAAGAAAGGATATGTCCACACGTGTAATGTAAAGCCGCGAGAATAAGCTATACTTCGTTTCAAAAACAAAGATAATTTTTGCAGGGTTCAAAGGATCAATATCTTAATAAATTGTATATATATTCTATTGGAACAGTTTTGCTGTACGTTGATAAATAAGTCAGTCAACCTGTCACTGTTTCTTTTTATATATTTAGAAGACAAAAAAACATTTATTATGGTATTAAATAATAAAGATGTATGGACGAGTAGCGACTCGTAGTTAACAGTTTACTAACAGTCCGTTGAATAAAGACTGACGGTTATTTCTTTCAACGGAGCAGCATTTCTAGCATTGTGTGTTTATTTTATTACTGATTCTCGTGACTGCGGCTGCGTAGATTTTCTACTTCTGGTACTCTATATAAATACAAATACATACATAATGTGAATAATGTAATAAATACCTACAAACTATTGCATCTCACTTATTTTGTGTGAATTATAAAAATGTATAAACAGTAGGCTCTGGTCTCAATAAAGAGTAATTGTAGTACAGTCAACTACAAAGATCCATGTTAGTCTTACAAAATGAAGGAACTTTTAGTATGTAAAAATTATTTAAGCTTACTTCGTGACATTTTCAGTATCCACCAAATCTTATACTATATTCGATTCATTTTAAATGCCATTATTATGTATCACCTAAGGAAAAGTAGTGGGATACATCATTGTTGCATATTAAACGAGTCGATGATAATATAAAGTTTGATTGCTACTAGAAATGTCACGAACCAAGGGTAATTCATTGTGGCAAATGAAAATTTACTTCATTTTGTAAGCCTAACATGGATACATCTCTTTGTAGTTGACTGTACCTGTTGAGTATAAATCCCAATTTTTATAATTCAAAGAGAAAAAAAAGAGAGGTAGGTTGGTACGTATTTCAGCTTAATTAAAATAAATTAAAGAATCTCTCTTCAAATAAATAGTTAAATAGATAGAACAAAATGTTAGAATAGAATAATTTAGTTATTATTGCTACCCACAAATAAAAGAATAATAACTTACAGATCTAGATTTTATAATTTAAACCTAGCATAGGTTAGCAATCGATGGTCTTATTGCACTAGGCAATATTATCCATTTTAGTAAGTTGAAACGGATATCTTCACTCGAAACTGGAATTAAATCAATCTCAATAGGTACTTATTACACTCAGGAAGTGTTCATCGATAGCTAAGCAGTTTACGTACTATGGTTTGGAATGGTGTTTCCGTTTTTCTATGGGAATTGGCTGACAGTGATCGATCCTTTGGTTTAGGCTGGTTTTAGGGATACTTACTACCCAAAGGGTGAAAATTGGACCATATAACTAAGACTTCGCGGATGAATACGCTGCATTATCTATCTCTATGTCGAATTTTAATATTATCTGTTCAGTGGTTGAATTGTGCGTACAGAGTTGGTCAATAAGATTAAAATGGCTAGCAAAGAAAGTTAGCTAGAAAACGATAACCTAAAATTTAAAAAGGGGAAGAAAATATAGTTTTCTTCCCCTTTTAAATTTAAACCGCCTTAAAAATTATAGGACAGTCATTTATTGGTATTTTTGGTTGGAAAGTTTTCCGGGAGTTTTGAAAATTGGCAATTTTCAAAACTCACGGAAAACTTTCTAGGTGACCTCCTTTCTAGAACCTCGATTTTTTCGACCAAATGACTGTAATTACTATAATGACAAGAAATAACAATAATATCTGTCTGTTAACTGTCTGAATATTCAATCTAGTCATTAATCAAAGCAAGTTCCGCTACAGGCGTAAAATAATAAAAAAAGCATCTAATATACTCGTAATTATTGCTACTGGTGGTAGGTTTCAGCCGTGGCTATAGTTACCATCCACTGGACAAAACCGTGTCGCCAAGCGGTCATTATGACCGTGTTCCGGTATGATGTTCAGTGAAGTCAGGGAGGGAATTATTCCGCCTTCTAAGTTACTACTATCTAAGGCCCCATCCTCGCTTATCATCAAGATAGATCATGGTCAAAGCCTAATCTAAGTTTATTAAATTTAAAAAAAGAATAACAGCTCGTCTCTTATTTTATTTTTTATTATTTAAAAAAAAAGCACTGTTCTTATTTTCTGTATTTTTTTACTGCAATTTTTCTAGTATCAGAATATATTTTAGGCGCATCTCTCTGACAACAAAGATAATACTCAGATTACGAAGTAGTTTATCTAATGCTTATCTCATTTTTTATTATTTGCTTATATAAAGATTAGCGAAAAAATCAGTTGTTTTTGTTTCTTGTAATAATATAGACTGTTTACTGGAATTTCATGACGTTGGTATCCTCTACAATAAAAAATTTGTAGAGTTTAATTTATTTTTTATTGCAACTGGCAACAAGGAGGTGCCGTTTAGATTAGATTACTCTCTTTATTTAACACCACACCTAATTACAAAAAAAATACAAACATGTAGATTTTGTTGATTCCCGAACATAATTTCACATCGCAGATAATGGAAATCATACTCATATATATACACATTTCTTTTGCAAACACATACTTATAAAAGATACAGGAAGTCACCCAAAACTAGGAACAATAAATGTTTGTAGATCACATAAATATATAATCGAACCCGCAACCTTCTGCGTCGCAAGCGGGCGTTTGCCCACCGCGCTACAGAGGTTGTCGATATATTTTTACTAATATTGAATAGTATCTGTAAGACTTTGCTTGATGCGATAAGAACGCCGATTTTTTAGTTCTATTTTTAAGTTAATAAAAATAGTATTGTATTGTAAGTTTGTCTTGTATTTATAACTATTTATTTATAATTTAGTATTTAATAAAGAGTATATACTCTTTACCTGATTAAAAGGAAATTTGTGGAAATGTATAACAAAATAAATTGAAAATCAAAAAGCAGTAATTAGGGTCTATTAGTTGATTGAAAAATGACAAATTTGTGTCAGCACTTAAGGGCCAGTGTAGGCTATAATACTCGTATTTTCCCTCTTATCTAATTAATAAGTAATTAGGTTATAATTCCAACGGTACAC
The DNA here is from genome assembly GCA_947507615.1 of Hemithea aestivaria. NCBI lineage: Eukaryota > Metazoa > Arthropoda > Insecta > Lepidoptera > Geometridae > Hemithea > Hemithea aestivaria. The sequence goes on along the minus strand of OX382337.1, from coordinate 14,035,349 downwards.
TCATTTTACTTATTAAACCAATGAAAATTATATTCATGGCCGTTTATAAATTAGAATTATAAACATTAATAATAATAATTATTAACCTACTATTTTTTATGCGTAAGACTTTTAATTTCAAATTTTACGTATATTAAGAAATACACAAAAAGGAATAAAGAATTTAAAATCAATTACCAGAATTTAAAAACTTACCAAAAAGTTTTAAATCCGTGAAACCAATAACAGCCAGTTATAAACAAACGACAGTCAATTAAAAAGTTGAAATGCAACACAGTCAATTAAAAAGTCCATGTGCACATTCGGTGTTAGAAACTTCGTCCGGTTTTCTGTATTCAGTAGGGTAGGCGCGCTCTCAGCCGTGTTGACGCACGAGAGTTCACTGTCAGACTGAATATATACTCTTTACTCTTTGGACTCTTTGGACTGAATTCGCGATACTGTGATAGGAGCGTCACTATACAATTTTACGACTTATAAAAATGTTTACAATTGTGCTGCTCTAATGGTATTCTGATAGCGAGATATAATATTTATTTAGAGAAAAGTTCAGACAACTCAATGACTACTTAATTTTATTCTGTACATGCTGGGTTCAGCCGTTTTACCCACTGCTGAAAATAACTCCCAAAATTATTTATTAATCTAGGTCTTTGTTAAGGATTTAAGGCAAAGATATTATTATAGTTTATTTTAATTAATTGAAAGCAAAAATATTAATTAATACAGAAAAAAAGATCAGTTATGACCTATTTTGATCCTTTCATAGCCTAGCTAAGATTTTACAATTTTTGGTCATATGACACGCTTTTTTATATATTTTCTGGTTTTATGGTTGAGTCAGTTAAAGTTTCCTCGTGACTCGTATAGTGACCACACTTTTCCCGTGTCCTAACCACAGGAAGTTTACAACTAACTACGCTGCTTCCTTCGCGGTTAAACTGCAAAGTTTCATGGTTGAATTGTTTATGTTTGTAAAGTATTACAAGACGTTATTTAACGATTTTCCCTAGAGATTGGTATTTTCAGCAGTAGGTATTAAGAATAGAGAAATACTCTCTATTGTGACCAATATTATATAACAAAATGTACTTAAAATTACTACAACGTATACAAACGTACAACAACGTATTTAAATTAATAGGTAAATATATTTTAGAGACTGATATTTTCTATGTTTTGCTCATAAATAACTACTTCCAAATTAAGAATAAGGAATTTTAAGGAAGCATTTTTTACTCGCCAATAAATGAAAAACGCCTAAACCTATGTATTTGGCAAAGTATTTTTGTTTTTTAAAGAACGCTGACCAAATTACGCAGATCAAATTAAAATGATAGTGGTAAAGTTATAAATCACAACCTGCTTATCATCCTCGTTGCGGACTTCCTATGGGTGTTCCATTATTTTTCATTAAACGACAACCACTTCTTCATGTGTGTCATGAATTTTCAAAATTCCTTTTCATTTTGAAACAACATCAAGTTTCATTAGAAGTTACTTAGGCGCTGCGCTGTCTATCAATCAGCCTTATATTTCGATAGAATTTCGCTTAAAATTTAAATTTTCGTATCCAGTAAATTATAATCAAAGTTGATAATGTAATAAGTTTAAATTAATCCAACGATCAAAGCCGCGATCTTTAATTCGAATCGAATGGAAATCTTTGCCAGTTATTTGTATGGATAATTGAGTTTCAGGGTTTATTTTGCCTACTTTACTGTTTTCATTGAATGTTATATTGTTTGGATACATAGATGGTATTTCTGTATAATAGGTGTAAATTTTACTGGTTACCACTGGACAAAACCGTGTCGCCAAGCAGTTACCAGTGTAACAGGGTACCAGCGGAAGACCAGCATAGATCAAACCTGATCTACACAAGCTGAGCTAGTACCTTTTTGCGGTGAGAATATTTTTTTTCTTCCTATCTTTTTTATATTTGGCAATGTTTCTGTGAGTTTGTCTTGTTGCAAATAAATTTATTTCTTTCTTTCTTTTAGTTATTATGAGCGTGTTCCAGCATGATATTTAGTGAAGAAAAGGAGGGATTTATCCCGCCTTCTGGGTTTAGTTGGCTACTATCTATGGCCACATCGTCGCCTAACATTACGCGAGATCATGGTCAAAGACTAATCTCAATTCTCTTTCAAAATTATATACACCATTGGAAGTCTAAGAACTAAAAATATATATATTTAAAATTTATCTAAAATGACGTCAATCATTCAGTTATTGACTTCATAAATCTGGACTCGCATAATCAACTATGAATAATTAATTACCTAAAGCAAATAATCTCTTTATTGCTTCATTAACATACTTTAAAATGCAATAATATGATAATGTATCGACTTAGCGGTTACTGTGATTGTTTACGTTCATGATAAAAGTTCGAAGTTACTTAAGTTCAATGGCATCTTTTCAAATAAGTCATTAGTCATGTAGTAAATCATTTTTAGTCGCAAAATTGATAGATTCCATCAGTTCATCGACTTTGCGTGACAGAAATAAGAGGAATTGAGCAGGCAGTAACAATGGTCTCCTGAGGATGATTCTTGCTAGGATTGATTGTCCTATACAAGGCAGATGGATGATTTTTATTTTTAATTAATTATTGCTCATTTTGTATTGTTAATTTTTTATATACTGAATTCTGCATCTAGGTACCGAGATAATTATATATCTGTATACATATGCAGAGCTGATTGTCCATTGCAGGACACAAGCTTCTCTGTGGCATACCATTTAGTTCGGAACTCGGTTCTCCAACTATTCCCATTACAGCATAGTTGTGTGCTATGAATATCTGTCGTCAATTCATCTCGCGTATGAGGACCGAGGTGCACAAATCCTATCCTAATAATATATAATGCGGTTTTGTTTTACAGTCATGTAGGTACTTTAACAAAATCTACATGAAGGTAAATAGAACGCGTAAAAAGCTAAGTCTACGAAGAACAATAGCCCAGAAAACTCTAAAAAATGGGACATAACGTAAAGAAAATATATCTAATATGTATAATATTTAGAGAAAAGCGTGGCTGATTGACTTGCTTATTGCACAGCTGTAGTAATTTTTTATAGCTAAACCTTCATTACATAGCTTATATACTATATACATAATACATAAGTCATCAGTTTTGTCACTTAGGGACCGACTCTTTGTTTTTAGCTTCCTGATATAGGGTAAATAAATTATACATAATATTATTTTATAAAATGTTTTTAAGGTTGGTATAGTACCTAGCCAGAAAGAACCTAACTAGAAAGTGCCGTGTTAAACATGTTAGCACATAATCTGTATTTCTAGAAATCTTTTTAAGATCTAGCTTACCCAAGTTAGAATCCATGAAAGTTTTAAAAAGTCTTTCCAGATTAAACTTGCGACTTTTAAAGTTCAAAGTAGGAAATCTATGAAAAGATCCAGAAAATCTTCCAACTTTGTGAAATGCATACCATATGAAAGATTTGCAGGTGAGAAGTAGATATACTCGTATATTTTGCTTACAAATAGGAAAAATATCAACTGTTAACAAGGCAGTATTAAAGTTTGAAAGATGATAAAAAATGCACTATGCTTGCGACACAGAAGATTGTGGGTTCGTTTCCGGCCATAGGGACATATATTTGTGCAAATAATAGTGTACAGATATTTCTAATAAGTCTGGATTGTTTTCTGTAAAATCTATAATAACTAATTACAAAAGAATAGTATATACAGGTAATAAATATTATATCCCTAATCTAGCTAGGATTTTATGTCAACCTCTATATAACAACATCAAATTTTATTACACGTAAACAATAAAACTAAATATTTACACATAAATAATAAACTAAAACTAAACTAAATTTAAAAATGGGCCCCCGCGGTATTGTTCCCAAAATGCTGCCAGCATTACCTCTCTGGATGGCAATAGCAGGTACTATGCGTTGTCCGAGGTAGCTGGTCACCAGTCGCTTTAACCAATCACTTAGGTTTGATTGTACTTATGAAATGTCCTGCAATATTTTTTTAATATTAATTATGTTAGACCCGAAGCAGTGTCCTAGATTATAGTGATTTAAAACGCTTTAAAATTAGAAAGTAATTCCGCTATGGGACAGACACTTGCAGCCATAAAAACGACTTTCTAGATTAAGGCGGGGCTTTACGAGCAGATTAGGTATTTAGTGCGGGCAAAAGTTGCTCAGAACGCCCGTTGGAAACGTGTGGCGTACGCTTATCGTAAAACGTGCGCGGTCATTGACCCTTGGTGATTGATTCTTTGCATGTAGTTAGCACACACACATTCACAAACACGTCAAACTTATAAAACCCCGTCGATTTTGCGTCGGGGGTTACAATGTGCTAAAATTTTTGGACAAGATCGAAAAAATGAGACACGAGATAAATATTATAGATACACGTATTTTTTGTTGAAAAAAAAAACAAAATTAGATTACATTTAATTGATTAGATTAGATTAATTAAATTGGACCAATTAATTAAATTAAATTAAAACAATAATTCAGATAAATTCAGAAAAAATCTGATAAATTAAGATAAATTGAGAAAAATCTGATAAATTCAAATAAATTCTAAAAAAAGTCTGATAAATTCTGAAAAAATCTGGTAAATTCAGATAAATTTGAAAAAATCAGATAAATTCGAAAAAAAATCAAATAAATTTTGAAAAAATCTGGTTAATTCTGATAAAATCAGATAAATTCGAAAAAAAATTAGAAAAATTCTGATAAATTCAGATAAATTCGAAAAAAATCTGATTAATTCTGAAAAAATCTGGTAAATTCAGATAAATTAAAAAAAATCAGATAAATTCGAAAATAAATCAAATAAATTCTGAAAAAATCTGGTTAATTCTGATAAATTCAGATAAAATCAGATTAATTCAGATAAAATCAGATTAATTCAGATAAAATTAGATAAATTCTGAAAAATTCAGATAAAATCAGATAAATTCAGATAAAATCAGATAAATTAAAAAAATCAGATAAATTCGAAAAAAAAAACAGATAAATTCGAAAATAAATAAAATAAATTCTGAAAAAATGTGGTAAATTCTGATAAATTCAGATAAAATCAGATAAATTCAGATAAATTCTGAAAAATGCTGATAAATTCAGATAAAATCAGATAAATTCGAAAAAATCAGAAATATTCGAAAAAAATAGAAAAATTCTGATAAATTCAGATAAATTCGAAAAAATCAGATAAATTCGAAAAAAATCAGAAATTCTGATAAATTCAGATAAAATCGGATAAATTCGAAAAAAAAAACAGATAAATTCGAAAAAATTCAGAATCCAGATTTTTCTGAATTTATCTGATTTTTCTGAATTTATCTGATTTATTTCGAATTTATCTGATTTTTTTAATTTATCTGAATTAATCAGAATTTTTCAGAATTTATCTGAATTTTTTTCGAATTTATCTGATTTTTTCGAATTTATCTGATTTTATCTGAATTTATCAGAATTTACCACATTTTTTCAGAATTTATTTGATTTATTTTCGAATTTATCTGTTTTTTTTCGAATTTATCTGATTTTTTTAATTTATCTGATTTTATCTGAATTTATCTGATTTTATCTGAATTTATCAGAATTAACCAGATTTTTTCAGAATTTATCTGATTTATTTTCGAATTTATCTGATTTTTTCGAATTTATCTGATTTTATCAGAATTTTCAGAATTAACCAGATTTTTTCAGAATTTATCTGATTTATTTTCGAATTTATCTGATTTTTTCGAATTTATCTGATTTTATCAGAATTTTTCAGAATTTATCTGAATTTTTTTCGAATTTATTTGATTTTTACGAATTAATCTGAATTTATCAGATTTTTCAGAATTTATCTGATTTTTTTTCGAATTTATCTGATTTTTTAAATTTATTTGATTTTTTAGTATTTATCAGAATTTATCTGAATTTTTTTTCGAATTTATTTGATTTTTTCGAATTTATCTGATTTTATCTGAATTTATCAGATTTTTTCAGAATTTATCTGATGAATTTTCGAATTTATCTGATTTTTTCGAATTTATCTGAATTTATCAGAATTTTTCTATTTTTTTTTTCGCATTTATCTGATTTTTTCGAATTTATCTGATTTTATCTGAATTTATCAGAATTTATCAGATTTTTTTTCTAATTTATCTGATTTTATCAGAATTTATCTGATTTTTTTTTATTTATTTGATTTTTTCGAATTTATCTGAATTTATCAGAATTTATCTGATGAATTTTCGAATTTATCTGATTTTTTCGAATTTATCTGAATTTATCAGAATTTTTCTAATTTTTTTTCGAATTTATCTGATTATTTCGAATTTATCAGAATTTTTCAGAATTTATCTGATTTTTTTTCGAATTTATCTGATTTTATTTTAAATTAGTTCAATCTAATTTAATAATTAGTTTATATTAATATTTAATGTGAATTAATTTAATCGTATTTAATAATTAATTCATATTAATATATAATTTAAATTAATTTAATCTAATTAAATTATTAACTTATAATAATATTTAATTTAAATTAATTTAATCTAATTTATTTTATATAGTACGTGTGTGTTATATTTTTTAATAATCGACTAGAAGGACAAAATAAAGATTATAATATTTATTATCTAATTACAAATAAATTAAACCCCCTACACGCTTCTGAGATTTGGAAATTCACAATATATGTAAGTACTCCTAAATAATTCAAACGCGCGTGTGTAATCGTAGTGGAGGTGAGATCGAAGTGCACAGGTCCGACGCTGACAGTGGTCACCGGCGTTCTGAGTGCGTGCGGTAATGCTCCGTGGGAATTAAAATTCAATTAAAAATCATTAAATAAACTTATCGATAAAATACCTATATATAGCCATCCGTTTGAATGTTATGTATCAAATAAAGTACTCTAAATGTTTATTTTTGTCCTAGTTTTACAAATATTTAAATGGAAGGAAGAAAATTAGGCATATTTAAAAAAAATAAAACTATCGAGAAAAAAAACAATTATCATGTTTCTGTTAATTAAGATCTCTTGTTCAAAGATTGAAGTTACACATACTAAAATATAAAGTAGTAGATCTTCTTAAAAGTTTGCTATATTAGGCTTTGAAAAACATACATTTCACTTACCATAGCGCCTTAACCAGCTTTATGATCGCGCAGTTTCTTAGAAATTATTTTAAAAATAATATGAACAAGATTATTTCTTAAATTTACGGACGTATGATATAATATAGTAAACGGAAGGCAGAGCGTTGGATAAAACTTTTGAATCAGAATAGTTATTGTCAGTATTTTTACCTGGTAAACATTTTAATATTCGTTGTTTAAGCAAAGTAATAATAAAAATTAGGGTTTATACTCCAACAAACAGCATCTTTCAGAGTCAAATCACTATTATAGGTGTGTGACCAACTTATATGTAACAGTTTCAAGTCGCCAAGACTGCATGGCCTGCAACGTGACCAATAACTGCCTCCTTCATATTATCTTATAGGAAACAGTGGGGACCAACAGCTTTACGTGCCTTCAAAAAAACTATAAAATCCAGACGAAAATTTTGCCATATACTGAGATTTGAATCCAGGGTCTCCGCTTTTTTTATTAAATTTACAAGTGCGTTTACATTTTATGTTGTGTGAAAATAAATTTTATATTTATTTATTAGGGTAAACAAATAATGACATAGTATATGTACTTAACTTATGTCACCAACATCGTCTACCACCACCTACCTCCTCCCTCTACCTTTTGAAATTTTGAAATTTGGAATATAAATATATCGTAAAATCGGTGCATCAACCAAGTCTAATTATCTTGTCAGTCAGTATTTAAATAGAAAATTGAAAAAAGAGTAGGTAGTGTTTTCTTTCTAAAAGCTTTCTAGCTTTTCTAAGCCTATCATTGTCTTCGAACTTGTCACGGTGCTTTCACCCAATAGAAACTGTTATCTTGAGAAACGGTAGAATTTATTTTGAACAAAAACACTTTGAAGATTGTTCTATCAGGTCCAAGGTCCATATTTACCAGTTCTCTTATCATCATGTCACCAAAGTAATAATATTTTCGATGTCAACGCTTGTAAATTTCTAATGACAATCTTTTGTTTCGTTTTCGAAATTTCAATTTAAGTTCGCTCATTAATTGAAATTCCAATTTGAGTTAGCTTTTATGACAGTATCAAGAACAAGAGAAGTCGTCGGATACTTCGCCGGGTGCTATTGTTTCGATCACAATCGATGAATAACAAAACTAGGGAAGTCGACTCTATGCTCATTATTGTAGATCGTAGAAAATAAGTTGCAACCAGCCTATTTATTTGCTTAAATTAAAAATCCAGTTTTTTATTTGAAAAAATGTATTCAGTGTAATGCCGGGATTTAAGCTGCAAACGCTATCATACCAAACTTTTTATGTCACGGCTAAGCCTTAAAGTTCGGCTACCTAAGTTTAGCTGGCTAAAATTAGGTGTAGCGGTCACACACCCGGCGGACTAGCTACACCTAAGTTTGACCGGCTAAATCTAGATGTAGCCGCTATTGAAACTTAAGCCGCAACTTATACACACACCTACATAAGTAGAAGAAAATGAGCTTTCTTAAGTCTATTTCAGTTCTTTTTCTGACTCAAAACCTAATATTTGAGCCGATTTGGCACAACTATTTTTGCTACTTTTTTCATTCAGTATAGTTTAACCTTTGACCACGATCTCGCGTGATGTTAAACGACGATGCGGCCGTAGATGTAGCAGACTAGACATGGTATTACTACGGCTACTGTAAAAAGTTGTCATTTTTAAAAATAATATAGGTAAGCCTCAACGTCCAGAGATAAAATGTTCACGATCATCGGATACTTTCCCGGGCCATTGTTAAGATCACAATAGATTTATTTACGGAGATACCGGATACTCGACGCTGATTGGCTGATTGGGTGTTTTAAATCATTAACGGTGGCCGACTTGAGTGACAGGTGGGTGTTCTACCGAGTTCTTGGGATCGGGTTTCTTTGATACAACAGAAACAAGAGCAAAGGTCCGAGTGGCTCTTTGTGTTTATGCCGACCACACGTTGGGCGTTTGTTTTCCACGGACTTGGGAAGAAAACTGCGTGAGCGTCACAAAATTGCGTTCGATTATAAGTGTTGTTTTTTTACCAAGCGTTTTATTTAACGCAGCGTGCGCTCAGCATTGACAATCATCATGTTATTGCGTACATCGGCGTTAGCGCTGTTCACACACCGCACGCTGGTAAAACGTGTCGCTCAAACTACGTTGTCGCGATTCGTATGATGAGTATCATTCATATGCTAAAGGAAGGCATATCCCTGATGTGCGGTCAGCCTTAGTAACCAAGTATCAATTTGTTTAGTAACAAGCTTCTATACATAAAGATTTTAGTCTTTAGTGACTGCCGCAAAATATACGTACATTTAAAATGTCGGCGACCCGTTTAACTTGTTACGAATTTATATGAGTTTTACGGTGCTTGGAGACTTTAATCGTCGCGTATTGGAAATACCGATAAAGGGGAAGAGAAGTTATAATCAGCTCTGTTATAAGCAAACCTTCGGATTTTGATGGCATTTAGATCCGTTGCTTAACTTGGTAGGAAACCAGAATCACTGGGAACTATTATTATAAAGTTATAAAAATTGATATGAATAGCAAAAGTGCCTTGTGAATTTGAAAAATATCAAAGATATTATGTGGAAACTATTAATGACAGTAAGAATAAAAAATTAAACTAATAATTTGTCACGCACCAGATTTCTCGAATTTCGACCAAACGCCCCAATGGAGAGCTTTTCACCTAAAAAGCAGTTTTTTTTTAATCTAACGTGCTCCACAGGTTGCATGTTGCTGGGATAGGTTTTCGTTATCTTCGTCTGCCAGTGTCAGTTTATAGTTATGCTGGAAATAGCAGGTGTACTTTTTACCCTTTATTCTTTGTAAAACCGGCGAGCGTGTATGAAGAATGTGATGAAAGTTGAGAAAGCGAAAGAGGTGTGTCAGGATCGTACTCTCTCTTCATTCGGTTCCTCAATGTTGAGGATCGCGACTCCCTTCATGCTGCTTTCTCCAAACTATTTTCTTCAACTTCAACTCGTTCGCCAGGATCGTACTAAGGGGAGGCAAATAGTCTCTGCCTTTTTTTTGACCCAGGAAAAATGCGTTACGCATCATCACCCCACGCCGGGGGGCGCGGGGCGGTATGTGGGACTCCCCCACCGAAGATGAGCGCGGCGGGGATACCCACTAAAAAACCTGGGGGTGTTCCTGCGGGACGCCATAATGCCGGGGCAGCGGGTACGCCGAAGCACTCATCCGCGGCCAGATAGTCTCTGCCTACCCCAACTGGAACCAGGCATGATATGTATGTATGTGTATTCTTCGTGAATCACATGGAGAAGCATTAGGTAGGCATCAACAATTACAATGTCGTCGACTTTTATCTCGGGCGATATAAAAAATAAGTTACATTAAAATCAGAATATCCCAGCAAACATAACGTCATGTAGATAGAAGCTTAGTGGGGCCGTGTTTCCGAGAAATGTTATTCTCATCTCGCAGATTTATAATGATGACAAAAAGGTGCCGAGTGCCGAGATTATGCCTCGTGTTTATGAGAGCTCGAAAAAATGAAAATGCTCATCGAATAAAGTGACCGTTTACACAGATTTTGGTCGCAAAATAGAGTGGTATTAACATCACTGTTTATTTAACGCTGGAAATATTCTAGAACAATGTTATAGATACAACACAACGTGAACAATGTTGGCCGATGGGGTCGAAAAGTGCTCGAGTAGAGACCACGCACGGACTAGCAAACGTAGCGTAGGACTTCCACCCACAAGATAGACAGACGACCTTATAAAGGTCGCTGGATGCAGGTCGCTTCTTACCGGTACATATGGAAGTCCAAAGGGGAGGCCTTTGTTCAGCAGTGGACGTCCTATAACTGAGATGATGATGACGATGATAAATGTTCGGGTTTTCCATTAAATGTGTACCTACAATACTCTTAGAGTTTTCCTCTAATAGAGTTTCAATATTGCATGATCAAGTCTGAGTTAGTACTTTATACCTTACTCAGTATTAGAATAGAATAGAATAGAAAACTCTTTATTGTTCACACAAATACAACAATATAAACTAGCCAGCTAGCTAGTATTCAGCCGTGATTAAGTCCGGTTTAAAGGATATAATGTGTAGCCAGAAAAACTCCTGGGCTATAGAGACTTTACAGAGCAGTGATGTGCAAACATTACTGTGCTTCAGTAGCCCTCCTACTGAAACACAGACTATAGCTGGTGAAATTAAAATTAACTATTATAGATTATTTTGACTCTTGAGTAAGAAAATGGAAATGATCAGCGTTATGTCTTAGAGCCAGTGGAGCTTGTTGTTTGTGTTTTTACTTATTTGCATAACAAGTGAATTAAATTAAAAATAAAAAAAACCCTCAACGCAATATGTAATTCACCATTTTGTGGTGGCGGCCATCTTGAATTTTAAATTTAGTACGTTGTATCTATTCTAAATCAAAATCCGTTCAGCTGTTCGGGAGCTATGATGCCACAGACAGACACACACAAACAGACAGACACGTCAAACTTATAACACCCTGTCGTTTTTGCGTCGAGGGCTAAAAACGAAAAAAGTAAAAAACAAAAAAAAAGGTACTTAGTTCGTCTCGGTCTGTGTGAATGGGCTCTGAAGTGTGAATAACATCCATCCGTCACGGAGAAATGATCGTCAATCGTCGCGTACTTTTAAAACAAAATGTCACTGAATAATGAACGCGTTATAGCGTACTTCTTATGACGTCTGTGAAACACTGAATTATGTGGGTTGAGGAGATTAAAAGCGTTTGTGACTGTATTTTTGCAAGCTTTTGAAGTTTATTTATTTCATTAACACACACTCGAGTGAGTTTTTTATCTATACTGATAAAGTAAAAAAACATTGATTGAAGAACTAATATCTTGAAGTGTTTGTTGTGACTTCTTATAATATAGGTACTCTTTATAAGTCTAAAGAACAACTAGGATTCCCAAAGGAATGCCAGAAAAAGCAAAAGAAAGCAGAAGTTTCTTAACTAAGTTGCACAGAATTTTCAAGAATTATTCGAGTTAACCAATACGGCCTCTCGTGGGTATAATGTAAATGCAACTTTACCAGAGAGACACGTGCGAAAGAGTCAACGGATTAGTCATTAAACGCATGAGCGAGTAGACGTTTACATTAACATTTTCTTATTAAAAGATGCTAGGACGCCAAAGCAAGGCATACCTCTCCTTATCTGGGCCTTCAGTACAGTCACTGCTCCATAAAACGCTAGCACTTAGGCCGCCCCCACATTGGGTGACAGCGACTGCGGACGTGTTCGCTGTGAAATATTGGCGTTGTCGTCGAGGTTCTCCGGCGGCTTTCCAGCGACCGGCATGTATCACCGAGTGGTCGCAGAGACATCGTGACGATTCGTCAGTCTCCCTGACGACTACCACTCTCTCAAGAGGCGTTATCTCCCTGTGGGGCGTCGCTTAGCAATCATCCGCCTGCATTTATTTTGTTTGTACCAACACACTCTACAGGTAATTAAGCGGCCCGATGTAAAATGTTCGAATACAATACAGATTTTTATGATGCGATACACGATGCGACTCGTTCTAGTTTGAGCTCAGCTTTAGACCTTAAACCACACATGCGCCTTAATTACACCCTTTAAAATGTAAAGCTCATAGAGGCATTCCAGCTGTCTTAAGTCGAGATGGATGCTTCCACGGTGACACGAGAGGGTAATACCTGAGCTGAGTTTGAAACAGTGTACGCAGCAGCTGTAAATGAACTTCAACTGTTTCGCGTTTGTTTAGTTTGTGTGCAGCTATGTGAACTTCGAATTAATACCACCCACAAACTAATGTCCTAGATATAGAGACGAAACTGATGCCGTATGAAGTACTAAAGAATACGTTTTCTTAGACAGTGTGAAACTATAATAATTACCTATATTCGAGCAATTGTAGTACGCCTAATCTCATATAAATGCGCGTCGGTGATTATGACATTATGTATATCGAAAAAATATAGGCTTTATAAACCTCTTTTGCTTATGGAAAATGATTTAATTAATTTCAATACAGCACATGTTGTATCGAAAAATGTCAGGGCTAGGTTAGACAATTTTTAACTTTTGTTAATATAATATACCAGGCACCTACGGTTATTTGTCTGAAGTTAATTTGAAAATATTATGTAGTAACTGAGTTTGATCATAATTATCCAAAAAACTTAACTAGTAATAATTTTCATGTTATATAATTAAATTTGAATGTTGTCATAAAAATTAAATAACGTATTATAAATTAATTAACGTATTTTCTTAAATTGTATCTGTATCTTAAATTTTGGTACAAAGTTACAACAATGCACATGAGAAATGTGTGTCCATGATAAATGAGTTTCCAGTGTATCCACGTATTCAACTCCAAATGCTCAGCGTTTGAATTTCACCTAAAACGAGTAAGCGTCGTGTGCGAATACGTTTGAATTTAATTCCGAAGTTTAGCTAACGAACCAGATGCTTAGAACTTGCATCGGATATGTGGAACGAAGATAGAGTGATAAATTTAGCACACGAAATTACGATCCTATATTTTTGTTGAAAAGGTAACTATCATTATGTTTAAATAAACAAGTGAATTAAATTAAAAATTAAAAAAAACCCCCAACGCAATACGTAATTCACCATTTTTTGATGGCGGCCATCTTGAATTTTAAATTTTATATAGTGGGCTGTAATTTACTCGTTAAGCCCTTTCATTTGATACCCATATTGAGGGGGTCGTGGAAGAAAAAAGTAATCCGCCATTTTGTAGCGGCGGCCATCTTGGACCGATTTTCACCAAACATGGCTAAGAACACTCTCGACTAACTCTACTTTCAAACAAAACAAACTAAATCAAAATCCGTTCATCCGTTTGGGCGCTACGATGCCACAGACAGACACATACACACACACACACACACACACACACACACACACACACACACAGACAGACAGACAGACAGACACGTCAAACTTATAACACCCCGTCGTTTTTGCGTCGGGGGTTAAAAAAATCTAAAATACATGTATTTATTACGTGGGTAAACACATGCCCTGCTCACTGCCCTGCAAGTTTCGGCTAAATATGGATGCGGTATAAGAACAGCCATAATTTTAAATAGGTGGTACATCTTTGCAAATAAACGGCATAAACTCACTTGTATTTACTTCGGCTTCCTGCTTAGCGCGTAACAGCAGCTACTCTCTTCTTTCTTCTCTTTTCCGGGGGTAGACTTCCTTTGCAGGAGGTCGTCTAGGTGGGTACCCCAACAGTGCCAGTTATTCTACCGCCTGAGCAGTGATGTGCAAACATTACTGTGCTTCGGTAGGAGGGCACTGTAGCTAGGGAAATTACTGGGCTAAAGAGTCTTAACATCTTATGACTCTTGAGTAAGAAGCGTTGGTGCAGTGCACTTAGAATTTCACATCACTGTGAAATCCTAGGTGGCATTGTACTTATTATGGGCAGCGTTATCTCTTAACATCAGGAGAGCGTCTTGCTCGTCTTCTTACTTCTACGCATAAAAAAAAAAAAAAAAACTCCCTGCTCCCTGCTAAATCTGCTCTGCTCCCTGAAGAAAATCCTCGTACAGGATTCAGGATCGAAACGGTCTGCACGAAGCTGAAGTAAATGTGAACAAGTGAGTTTATGCCGTTTATTTACAAAGATGAATATATACTCACGAATTGTTTAGTGTAAAAATTAAGGTGGTATTTAAATTTTAAGGTGGTGGATATAAAGTGCAATAAATACCTCTAAAGAAAGTTATTGGCTCTAAAGGTAGTCTTAAGTACATAACGTGGTTTGGATCGGACTCGCAGAATGACCAATCACAGTGCAGGAATAAAAATATCCAAAATATTCATACATTGAGTTTGGTCAATTCTATAGTTCTCCTTTCCGAGTTAGTTGGAACCTGGGTGGGTTTCAACTAAAAGCCAAAGCAAATTCTCTGTGGCATACAGGTGAAATACCTACATTTATTATGAAAGCTTGGTTCAATTTTACTATAAACCTTGATGGTTTTATCAAACTAGAAGTATTATCTCAAATATAGATAAATCATAATCGTATAATCCCTATACTTATTCATTTTCAAAATCCCAGACGGGGACTCCCAAAGATAACACAACGTAGTGTGGATAGAGCTTTTTTGGTAGTGACTAATATTAATAGATAGATGGAAAGTTGATATGAAATAATTATTATGTATCGGATTATAATTATTACCAGCAATGTTTAGAAATAAACATTACGTAATAATATTTCATTATGAATTGTAAAACTTGGTGTAATTAAAATCCAAATACGTTAAGAGTAAACGATTTACTAATAAGTAAACTACTAAAAACTACACATTTAATTACATGTTCAAATCGAGAGAGGTTTTCACTGAATATGTGAGCTCCAATATGAGTTTTTTTTACGTCAATGAGTAACAAGACGAACAAATCAGGTGCCTGATTTTAAAAATTATATTATGATTGTCCATAACAGACATAGAGAATATTTTTACACTAAACGATTCGTGAGTATTTAGATTCATCTTTGTAAATAAACGGCATAAACTCATTTGTAATTGCTTCGGCTTCGTGCCGACCGCTTCGATCCTGTACGAGGATCTTCTTCAGGCAGTAGCTGCGGGTTGCGTCGCGTCCGCGCCCCGGTTAGCACTGTGCTTCGGCACGAAGCCGAAGTAAATACAAGTGAGTTTGTGCCGTTTATTTACAAAGATAAGACATAGAGCCATTCAGTATTATGAAATTCAAAATTCTGTGCGGTACTGCACTGTATCTGTTGCTTTGAGATTACTAGTGTAGTGGACCTATCGTGTGTGGATTACGGGCGTAAGATTGTGTGCGGGATGAGTCATGCAAATTAAACAACAAACTGCGGCGAAGGCTTGGCAATGACTAAATTATAATATTTATTAAATCGGTAATTACAATCGCAACGGTGTTGACCTAGTTAGGGTTCATTAACAGGGCTCCACATTAACTCCCCCCTTTTTGAAAAAAAGAATTAAAAATAAATACAAGTATAGACATAAAAACCAAACAAAAAGAAAATTTGTAACAAAACAATAGTAAGTAAAACAATTATGTAAAAAAATGTGTAAATTGACAAAAATAGTATATAAAGAACAATGAAAAAAAAATATGTAAAATAGTTTATAAGTTTAAAAAAAATAATAATATTGTCCATGTAAAATCACTATCTTCGTCACTGTTTTTATTTTATTTTTATTATTTTTTATTTTTGCACTAAACACAACTTGTTTACACATTTTGCTGCCCCGCTTGGTGGCAGCGCATGGAGACTGTAGGGATTGGGACCGGCTGGTTCTGTCTCGCCTCAATCTGCCGGATTACTCTCCTGTAGAATCTCTTTTTACATTTTTTATAAATGTAAAGTGCCATGGCTCCAACGGCGATGATAAAGAAACCACCCGTGGCGATTTCTGAAGTAGAGACGCTGGATCCTCCCGACCCAGCGGCGGTTTGGGCCACGACGATCTCTTCCTTGCTGCCCCAGCCGCCCATTTCGTCGAAGATTGCGATTTTGTAAGATCAAGTTGAAGAAGTTGAAGAGGAAGATGGTATTTGCGGAGCTGTTGTCAGCGTCGTCGTTTAGGCTTGTTTGTAACGTTACTTCGGATAGTTACTTCAGTTTGCTCGTTTTTTTTTTTGCTGATCCAGTGGTATAGTGAATCGTACCACCGGACGGATGACGCGACCTGACTTGGTTGTAATGCGCGTGTTAGCATTTTCCGCCGACTGCACATTTTTGTTGTGACTCGCTTGGTCACTGTTGCCTTTTAGGTGTTCTAAAGGTTCATTCACCTCTTCTTCATTTAAAATATAGGCCGGTTTTAATCTGTCTATTGTTATTATGGATGTTTTGTTTGGCATTTGGAGCTTGAAGTATTTCTCCTGCTTCTCTAGCACTTTGAATGGGCCTTCGTAAGGTGGGGTGAGAGGCTTTTTGACTGCATCCGTCCTGATGTACACGTGTGTACAGTCTTTCAAAGCTGGATGGACGAATGTTTTGTGACGTGTGGCGTGGTGAGTGCTGTTGAACGGGCTCGTCTTTGCCATTGTCGCTTGGAGATTCTGCGTGAAAGTTTCTGGAGATGCATCTTGCGTTTTCGGCTCGAAAAGCATTCCAGGCAGACGTATGTTGGTTCCGTACAACATTTATGCTGGGCTCACGTTCTCTTTCAGTCTTAGCGCTGCTCGGAGTCCTAGAAGCACTATGGGTAGCTCCTTGGACCAATTTGTGGTATTCCCACGTGCGATCAGTGCAGTCTTCATCGATCTATGCCATCGTTCAACTAAGCCGTTTGACTGAGGGTGGTAGCTGGTAGTCCGGGTTTTC
This sequence comes from Hemithea aestivaria, assembly GCA_947507615.1. NCBI lineage: Eukaryota > Metazoa > Arthropoda > Insecta > Lepidoptera > Geometridae > Hemithea > Hemithea aestivaria. The sequence continues at coordinate 14,017,847 of OX382337.1, read as the reverse complement.
TTCCGGGCTTCTAAGGCCTCTGGAGTCCATTGGATTTCGGTCTTGTCGTTTTTCTTTGAGCCAATTAGGTACTTGTTCAGACGAGCTTGATGTTGAGCCGCTTGCGGTATGTTGTTCCGGTAAAAGTTGATCATACCGAGGAATCTTCGTAGCTCTTGCACGGTTTTTGGAGTCGGGTATTTGTTGATGGCTTCGACCTTGTCTGGTAGCGGTTTGATGCCTTCCTCTGTTATTAAATACCCCAGATACTCGACTTGCGGTTGTCCAAACACGCACTTGGCTTGATTTATTGCAATGCCGTGTGCGTCCAGTCGTTTGAACACTTCGTGCAAATGACGTCGATGGTCGCTGACCGATGATGAGGCCACTAAGATGTCATCTATGTAGACGAAGATGAAGTCCAGTCCTGCTAATACGTTGTTCAGGAATCTGACAAAGGTTTGACCGGCGTTGCGTAAACCAAACGGCATTCTGGGGAATTCGAATAGGCCGAATGGTGTAATTACTGCGGTTTTTTCGACATCTTGTACTGGGATCTGGTTGTAGGCTCGCTTCAAATCGATCTTCGAGTAGATACTAGTTCCTGGTAGTAAGTAGGTGAAATCTAGTACTCTCGGAATCGGGTATCTATCCGGTACAGTGATCACATTCAGTCTTCTGTAATCGCCGCACAGTCGCAACTCGCCATTTTTCTTCGTCGTCACGTGTAATGGACTCGCCCATGGGCTCTTGGATGGTCTGCATATGCCGGTCTCTAACATCTGCTCTATTTCTTTTTTCACTCTGTGATACTTGTCAGCAGGCAGAGGTCTAGACTTTGAGTAGACTGGGTGTCCATTAGTGATGATTTGATGGACGACGTCGTGTTTTGGCTGTGATAGAGCGTCGACGGGTTTCAGGATGTTCGGGTAATCTGCCAGAATGTCAGCGTAATCTTCGGTTAGGTCGACGGTTCGAAGTGTTGGTGCGCTGGACTTCAATAACATAGCGTTACTTTGAAGACCAGTCGTTTGATCGATTAATCGCTTGTTCCGAATATCCACCAAGATGTTGTGTTTCTCCAGAAAATCGGCGCCTAATATTGGTTGCGTAATGTCAGCAACAATAAAAGTCCAACGGTACGGTCGTCTCAGGTTCAAATTCAATGTCAGCGTTTTATCGCCATATGTTTTTATTTGTGTTCCGTTTGTGGCGTATATTTTGTAAGAGTTGTCTGGCTTTAATTTGTTTCCCTTTCTTGGGATAGCCGAGATGTTAGCACCGGTGTCAACCAGGAAACGATATCCACTTTTTCGGTCGGTAACGCATAGGCGGTTTGACGGTACGATGGCGCTGACGACCGCCTCTGTCAACGCTGCATCTAGTTTTCCGACGGCTTTCTCCAATTGCACGGGCTTTCACAGTTTCGGGCTCGATTCCGGTACCGCAGGTGATACTTGCACAGCCAATTGGGACTGTCAGGCGTAATCCTGGTTCTTGAACGGGATCTTGGGCGCGTCGGGCTTCGGTCGCGTGAATAACTGCGACGTCCGTTGTACTGTGAGTTATTGGACTTCAGAGCCGCTACTTCCATGGTGAGCTTACTTACTTGGTTCACTAACTCTATCATGAGCTGTGTCTGACCGCTGGAGATTTCCGCGCTTGTGTTGTCACAGGTGTTGACGGCCGCTCCACACGTAGATGGCCCACTATGAAAATGTCCGCCTGGATTCATGTCTCGCGACAACTATGTGCCTCTTGAAGATCAAATCAGGGATATCCGCTGGTGGATGGCTGATAAGATCGTGCAGTGCAGTTGTCTCGACACGAAATCCAGATCACGTCGGGGTCACCAATTGTAGTGGACCTATCGTGTGTGGATTACGGGCGTAAGATTGTGTGCGGGATGAGTCATGCAAATTAAACAACAAACTGCGGCGAAGGCTTGGCAATGACTAAATTATAATATTTATTAAATCGGTAATTACAATCGCAACGGTGTTGACCTAGTTAGGGTTCATTAACAGGGCTCCACACTAGTTATTGAATCTCTTTATATCCGGTAATTCCGCAGTTTTCTCATTACTGCTTGACGAATAACTGGCAAAATTGTGGTACGGCCTCTGCAATAGAGGATCGATTACCACTATATATTAGTTAGATTGCGATTAATGCCAATTTAGTTTATTTTTTTCTCATTAGATATAGGTTAGCAAAGTTGGTTACCAGGGAGAGACCGCTCTATGTGATATGGCCGCCTATTGTAGACCTTTATATAGTTTAGTATTAAGTCTTTATGTGTTATCTTTTGGTTGCAATAAAGAGTATTGTATTGTATTGTTAGCCTTTAAGCACGATCTCACGTGATGTTAAGCAATGACGCGGCCGTAGACGGTAAGAGGCAGGATAATTCGCTCTCTGGTTTCACTGAACATCATGCAGGAACACGATCATAATGACCGCCTGGTGACATGGCCCAGTTGGTCTGATGACTTTTTTTATATAAGAACGTATCTCTTCTCTCCAAAAGTCTATCACATTATGTCATTATCCTTTTACACCAGACTCAGACATGATTAAAACATTGACTGCTGAAAACACAACAGTTGTATTTTTAAGGTTGGAACGCGAGTGCTGAAAAACACAAACATTGTGTTTTATAAAAAAAAACCACACAAAATTATTTTGAGGCACCTAGTACTATAAAACGCCGCCGCAGCCAATTTGTTAAAGACAATTCATAACATATACTAAATAATCATAGCTGTACAATTTTATGGTGATTGTAATCCGCACATGTGTAATAGTGTTATCTCTTATCAGTGGAATGGTGCGATACATTAGGTAAACGCTCATTCATTCGCCTACTCTCAAATATTGTCAGCGTTATCGCTGCTTTATCTGTTATTGCTTCAATGAATTTGGACAGCAGAATCTGTTTAATGCTTGCCATTTTTTACCCTTTGACCAAAATATTTTTATAACATACATTTCAGTTTATTATCTGGCATGCTTTATTATCCTCTCCGTCCATATGTAGTTAATATTCTGTCGCCAATACGTAGAAACTTGTAAATGTCCCTTAGTAAAGTATTTAAGTGCTATAATCCTAGCCTAGATCTAGATGTAAGTTTTCCGAAAATTGTAAGATAAAATAAAATAAAATAGATGGTAAACGCAGACGGTTCTCATGGTGGTATTGGGTTACCACGGTCTTAGGATACCTATGTTGAATGTTGACTATGTGTATCTTAAGAAAAAGATTTTTCCTAATCAGAGAAATAAAAATTTTCTTGTTTCAACCATGTCGTGAATTCGTGAAAATCTCTAAAAAGTCTTTAATTTTCAAGGTAGAATTATCCAGCATTTAGAAATCGTTTTGTACACACAATTTTCAATTTAATTCTGCAAAGACTCATAGGATACAAACTTTTAGTCAAATCACCTTCGATTCTACCTTTGAACCACCTAAACAAAACCCTTAAAAATCACTATTTCTTAGTCCTAATTGCGTTCAATAAAAAGTTATTCGGCACAAAGTAGGATGTTGACAGTTACCTATTTGAGTGTAACGAGAAGCCAGTCACAAAATCATCTCAATCCAATTTGTAACGCGCTCGATATCCGTCTATTCTGAAAATTTAATTTACATGCTTCCGATATCTCGGCTCTCCGTGAGCGCGCCTCGAGAATGTCTAGATATGAAACGAGGGGATGACGGTCAGTTATAGACTGTAAGGTTTATAAGCGCTAGTAGGCATCTTCACCCTGTTTTGTTTTTAATTAAGCGATGTGTGTACCCCATACACTTAACTAAAGACACTTACTTTATTGCAGACTAAGAACCTATTCGATTAAAAACTTATTTATAGTGTCGATAAACTAGAATGTGAAGTAAAAAGACCTAAAAAGAATGAACTGTGTACTTTCCTCTATACTGATAAAAATCCTTGATATGTAAAAGTAGATTTTTGCAGCAATGTGCATTAAAGAAGATATATTATTTCGGTGATGATGCACTCATCTTAGATCAGTCTTTTTTAAATCTTTTTGGGTATTGCCGATGGCATCAACTTCTTAAAGGAAATTGTAGTGTAGTAAGCTCGTTCGTTTTGAAAGGCACCCAAACTTATAAAAATATTAGCTAGCGAACAGCTGCTAAGGCTGTAGTAAACCGTTATTGGTTTAGATTTAACGTGGAACGTTATGTCACGGTGCACTCCAGGTCTTATGTGAAACGTAAAATCTCCAGAAACTGAACGTAATAGCATACGTAACATAACGTAGTACTAATATAATATGTATTTTCCTTGTTTTTAAAAAGTATTTTCACTTTGTTACTCTGAAATTCACAAAAAAGAACAAGAAAAACATTATTATGTGAACAAACGACTAAAACTCACGGAAATAATGGTCCATAATTTCCGTGAGTTTTAGCCGTTTGTTCACATAATAATATGGATAACTCTCACGTTAGTTTTCAAAAACGCAAGAAAAACATCATTAAATATTTCATTTTATTTCCTATTAATATTATTATTTTCAACATAAACTTTATTTATTAATAATATAAATAAAGTTTGTCTTAAATTAAATTTAAGTACATTCTATGAATTTATATTTCCAAGTTCTAAAAGAAGACCCATATTAATTTGTTAGTTTCTTATTTATTTAGGACACCGAACACAGAATACACGACATAGATTTACGTACGTTAAGGCTATGAGATAACAACATTTGTGCTTCTGTATTTATAGGGTGCCACAGCATACACAACTAAGCTATTTAATATTATTTTCTTAATTATAAAAAAATCAGTCAATGAGGTAAAAAGTATATAGACAAAGATTTTATCACATGATAACAAGTGAAATTTAAAAATAAACTTTTTAAAAGCAAGCTTTTATTATTATTACCATCTAGCATCATAAAGTACCTACTCGTCAAGACGAATCAAATGAGCCCAAACTCGATGGGTTGCGTCGTTTAATAACGGAGTTCCCATGGCCATCTTCCAGCTCATTCCAGTTCATCATCAGATCAGCTCGATGTCATAATAGTATTGCATTGTCATCCAATTTATACATGCAAGCAAAATTTCAATCGGAAACCGGGAAGTGGGTCAAATTAAACTCGCATGATTTGATTACAGACAGACTACAAACAGGCAGACAGACAGACATACCGACAGACAGACAGACAACAGACAGGTGAAAGTAAATAAAAGCTTGTAATAATGAAACAACTTCGAGAAAACACTGTCTAATTAAGATAAGTACGATGTTATCTCCACTCCCATCACTGTAATCCAAATATCTCATTTTGTCTACAGTATTTTCATCTGTCAAAGTTCAAAGGTTTTTCCTTAAGATATCTGGAATTGATGAGACATTCTTTCTTTCAGCAATTTCTCAATTCTCTTCGAGTGAAAGCTTGTCGGATGTCTGTCTCAATAAGGGAGTAAATAACACTCCATTTAGCAAATCGGTTCAGTTAAGGCTTTAAACTATGTCTGGGTAGGGTTTTTTTTTTTTTTTTTTTTTTTTTTAATTGTTTTCTCCGATACCTCATTGAGGGTGGGATGAGACGTTGGATCTCTTTCTGTCCTTTCGTATCCTTTATTATATTTGTTTATATGTGCGCTGCTGTGCGCTTCTTGTTATGTTTTATCTAAATTTATTTATCCAAGTTAACTTATTTTACTTTATATTATTTCAAACAATATTTTATCACTTTATATCAATATTTTATTCTACTATATTCTTTTATTATGTTACTATCTTCGTCTATCTTTTGTTGGTTATTACAATTTTTCTGTCGTTTGATTTCCTTTTCGCGTTGTGATCTTTCTGAGTACTTATTTTCTTTCATCTTGTCCCTCCATTCTTCCACTCCAATGTGTGCCTTCTTCCAAAACAGCTTCAACTTTTTGGTTAGAATTCTTGATCTCAGGTAATTCTTCGGCTCTGTTATTGTCACATTGGAGTGGAAGAAGGTAGCCACTGTTCTGCAATCCTTATTTTCAAAACTTTCCTTTTTTATCCTTTGCTTCCTCCGTGACAATCTCTCTTGCTCTCCAAATTTTCCATTTCTTATATTCTCTTTCCACCAAATTTGGGCCGGTTTCACTAAAAACCGGTCCCCATTTGCCATCTTTTCTTTAAATTTGCAATCTGCAATTTTAACATTCCGTATTTTCTTTCCCATTTGTTGTTCAAGAGCGATTGCCATGTTTACTTTTATTTCTTTCTCGTCTGCTGCCTTTTCCGTATACACTTCTCTTTCTCTTACATCTCTCTCATTCCTTTCGCAGCGAGCCCATCTTCCCTCTGTGTCTCTCCCTCCCGTTCTTCCGGCCGCGTCCACAGACTTGGTGTTGTCGTGGGCGCCTTCAGCAATATTGCACCGTTGATCGAGCGAGTGCATCCCAACGCCCTCTAATGGGACAATCCTCACTGAAGGCGTTGTGATCCACTCGATCCAACTTGGCGCCCACGCAATTGACACACCGCGGCAGAGAGCCATCAGCCAGCCCGGTGCACTCCGACCTGAGGTGCGGCCCCCCACAGTGGCTGCATACGTCCACGGGATCCCGACAGAATCGTTTCCCGTGGCCGTATCCAAGGCACCGCGCACACTGTATAAGTGGCGAGTGGTCTGCCACATGCACTCTCTGCAGGTCGATGTGCACCTTGCCAGCGTCTGTTAGACGGCGCCAGAGCTTCGGGGACACTTTGAGGACGATGTGCTCGGTGTGAGGGTTTCGTGTCCTCTTCCGGTATTTTATTTCGACCCTATCCTCTTCCTTTCCAAGTCCTTCAAATAATTGTCTATTTTGGACTCTAAGTCCTTGTGTCACATCATCGTCTTTATTGTATTTCATGACCTCCCTGAGAATTACCAGGGGGTCACTATTTTCCACCTCTTTCACACTCAAGTCCTTTCCCACTGTCCTTAACCTTTCCCTGATCCTTCCCAATTCCTCCCGCGATCCACATCCTATAATTACTTTGCCGTCTTTTGCCTTTCTTATTTTGTCTACTTTTATGCCTTCTTCTTTCGCATTAACCGCTTTCCTGACTTTTTCTAAAACCTGTTCGCTGGTCTCCGTGTCGTCGGAGGAGTTGACCACCACCGAGTGCACGGCCGTTCCTCTTACAGGTTTAACACTGGGAGGGTCGGCTGTCACACTCGCATATGTTACTCTTTCCTGGTGGTTTCCCAGCGCTTCCTTCAACTTTTCCATCTCTTCCTTGTTTTCCTTTAAGATCTTAGCATGCCCTTCAATCAATTCTACCATCTTCTTTTCTTCTTTCCTCCTTTCTTCACTTATTTACGTGTTCCTAACCTCTCTTTTTTCCACCACTTTAGGTTTGACCCCTTTCTCCTCTTCCGATTCCTTTATCATCCTAAGTAGATGTTCCAAACACTCGATGATATTGGCCTTAACATCCCGCTTCATGTTTGTGTTCTCACTCATAATCCGTTTCGTCTCCTTTATCAGCTCCCTTGCCTCCACCACCCGCTGGGAGTCGGCGAACAACACTTTTTTATTAAGGATCGTGTTGTTCGCTAGTGGGTTGGTGAGTGCGGGGGCCTTCGCCTTGGTGACGGTCTTCTCCGGCAAGCGAGGCGCGGCGGCGGTGGGCGGGGTGACGCGGGTCGCTGTACTCAGCGACTCGAGCTCCCCGGACAACCGCCGCACGTACCCCTCCCTCACTGGAGGAGCCCGCGCCAAGGCGGCGGTGGACGATTCCCTGGGCTTAGGAGGCCCTTCGTAAGTAACGCGGGTTTTAGGCGGGGTGGAGAACATGATTACCTACCTAACTAGCAATGAACTTAAAGAACTTAAAGAATTAAATTAGATTAATATATTAATTTGGTTAAAAGCTCTGCGAGGTGTAAACAGTCTCGCAGAGGATCCAAATAGTTAAAATGTTGGTCAATAAACCACAACACGAACAAAAACACGCAAAATAAATATATCACAGTCAAATCCTTAAAACTAGTGCTCTGCAAACTGTAAAGAGGTTTGCAAAACAAGAATTATGAATGACTATGATAATGTCGATATATGTTCCTATTGAAAATAATAAATTGAATAAATTGTTCTAAATAATGTCTATTTTTGTTTCAGGTGCAGAGCGACGCGACGGCAGCCGGGAGAGAAGCAGCCGCGAGCGGTCTACACCAAGTCTAAGTCCACGGTAAGTGTACCGAGGTAAGTCTTACTCTATTATAATCTAGATGGCGCTTCCGTCAAATTAGATCGCGCAAGCGATATGTTCACCCACTCTTTTTGTAATTTCACCTTGTCCGATCGCGACGCGCGATATGTCCGGAGACGCAGGAGGTTACGAGGTTGTCAAATAAATTAGAATTACTAAAAAGTTTCCTGAAAAAATTTTGAAGATAGCCGAAAAACGTGATTTTTAAAGAAAATGTATCAAAAAGTTGGAATTTCGCACAAATGTAGGTCGCTGTCTGCCGAAACAATTAGGGGCGGTCGAGACAAAGGGTCCGACATGCCTAACACCAAAATTGGACAACAAACAACGAAGAAATTAATTAAAAATGAAGATTTTCACTGAATTTACTAAAATACGCCAAAAATATGTGTAAATATGTAAAAATTGGATTAAAACTATTACTGTCGTAACACACTCGTCCAGACCTTTCAATAGACGTATCAAACGTCACTGTCACTTAAAAACCAAAACTTAAGTTTAGTGTCTGGGTAGGGTTATGTATGTATGAGTTTCGAGATGGGGAAAAATTGACGTTAAGCTTGCTGCCACACTATAGGCGCGAACCCTCGCAAAACTGAGAAATGAGAGTGAACCTGAGAGTGTGGATGCACACTGAATTTTTGTACGAAGCTCACGGCAAGACTTCTTTACAGGAGTGAAGAAGGAGTGGAGTGGTGTGGAGTGTTTTATAGCGTGGAGCGGACTTTGGTTTTAAACAACTTGTAAGTACATATGTAGAGGTCCTTAAGTTGTCAACTATTTTAAATTTTAGAATCTGTTGATAGCGAAGTTCGATCATACAACATTTTTCTATATGCTATTTTTTTTTTCTATTATTAGAGCGCAACAAAATGTATTTTGTTGTTCTCTATTTATATTACAATCTAGCCTATGACCTTGGCTAATAGGTAATTTACATTTAACTTATTTTGCTAGGTAGACTATTTGCTATTTTTTATGACATTAAAATAAGTTAAGAGCTGTTTAAGAACTTGATTTTAAACACGCTCAGTGCATTTTTTCTAATACGAGTAACGAAAATTAAGAGTAAATACCCGTTTTTTCAGTTAAGTAAGCAGCTGGACGTATAGGTCCTTGATTATAAAACACAGATTTTCGAAAGTGATCCCATAGCGACCTCCCGTAATATACGAGACAATTTATCACTAGATACAAAATGTGAACCACTTGTTGCTTTCCTCACAATTTCACCTTACATCGAGATGGTTGGCGCTCTGCTCTTTTTTATCCTAGTGCGATTAGTTGTCACTAGGTGGCGCTCTTTTTAAATAATTTACTTTAATTAATGATGAATTACTTTATTTTAATGTTGTTATTTTATTTACGACCAGAACAACTGTGTCTCAGTGTCAAATTTTCAAACAAATAATTAATAATGCACGCGTACTTGAACGAAGGGGACCGCAGTAACACTGTACTGCTAGAATCAATAATATGAATTTGATTTTTCATAGATTTCAGGTAATAACAGTTCTTAATGTAAATTAAAAAAAATCATTTCATGCTGTAAAAACATTTCTTCGCCACTCACTGCGTCAATTTAATAGATAGTGTTTTGTTTTAATCTTCAAACTAAAAATCTAAATAAAATGTATGTATGTTATGTAGTGTAATTGATTTCATAGTTGAACTACATGTGCAAATATGTTTTTCTCTATTTAGAAAACCGACCCATACAAAAAAGAAAAATTGATGATTCATTTTATCAGTAATTTTTTTGGAAAGTAAATATTTTTTTTATTGAAATTATTTTATTGTTTATTGAAATCAAGCCGTACATGTATAGTTACGCTAATATATTATCCGTTTTTTTTTTACTATTAATTCACCTATATCATCATCATCATCATCTCAGCCGTAGGACGTCCACTGCTAAACATGGCTGCCCCTTTGGACTTCCATAGGTCTAATCTGTGTGTTCTTTATAAATTTAAATAATGTAAATGGAAATTTAAATAAATGGGTTCATGCATTTAAATATCACTATAACTTTAAAGCACGTTGTATAACAGTTGTTATTAAATTGCAGTTAGACCTAGTTACAATCAGCCCACGAGTTACCTAGTTTATGCTGATTGCTTACAGTTCTTTACAGGCTTCCTTTTGTCGTTTAGCACTTTAGCTGTTCAAGGATTTATCGCTTAGGAAATTGAAATTGTAACTTAACTTCGGATAAACATCAATATTTATGCGTTTTCTGATATCAGTTCGGAAATAATAATCTCTGTTTCAGGAAATGGGAACATCGTTATTTTTTTTTCATTTTATACATATTTTTGAATCTAAAAGCGTTAATGTTCAGTGAAGCCAGAGCAGAATTTATTCCACCTTCTAGGTTTAGTCTGATACCATCTTCGGCCGCTTCATCGCTTAAGATCAATCTATTAGGTATATGAACAATAAAAAAGGTAAAACTCTTAGACCGCATCAATTTCCTGAGATGTTGAAAACACTTTGCTTAGCTGACAGACACAATTTAAAACTGGTTGTTTTATAGCACTTATAAATTTTACTGAAGAATTTATATTCATTATATTAATAAAGACTGGGAAATATTCAAGACAAGATAAGCATTTTGTTAATGGCCTTAATTAACTTAAAGGCATTTCAGGCTAAAGTTATGTTTAAAGGTGTTACAAAATATGTAGATTTAAAGTTTATAATAGCCCTCAAGTTGTTCGCCTAATTTGTTATCTTGTAGTAATAAAGTTGTTTTTTATTTTACACGTTCATTTTGTTTATTGATTGTAATTTATCGGCTTGGTATAGTTAGTTTATAAAATTACTTAAATTTGAGCAGTCTACAATATGATGGTGTTTTATGAAGACACGACTTGGTTAATTATAAGGTTACGGTTCTTACAACTTTCTTGTCACATATGACTCATAAGTCTGAACCAGTGAACAAGCCAGTGTCAATATCTATTATAAGTATGTATTTACAAAAAAAAGTATATAAGTATTATATCCGTTACCCTAACTACCATAATACAAGCATTAAGTTGCTTAGCTTGGGCTTAGAGATAGCGCTGTGTGAAATGTCCTAAAATATTTATTTATTTATTTTTATTTATTCATGAACGAATCTGAAAAAAAAAAACAAACAACAGAAATTACCTACGCCAAGGTAAATTTGTATATTTAAACAGATAATGAGCCTATTTCCTGCACTAAATTAACACCACCCACATAGCGAACAAAGTGTGCGAATGAAAGTATTGTCCAAGCACTGCGTCACAACTCAGCCCGTGACGTCAGCGTCCTTTTGTGCCACTCTCGTGAAATTATGCCATTACACGTGATACTCATAATTATAGATACAATGTACTTAATTTCATTATATTTGAAGGTACTCATTTATTCAGGCCGGCTGGAAAAAGATTGAAATATAATCAGAATCTAAACTTAGGGGTTATTCACGATTGAATTCATGACAAAGCGACACGTCGCATTGCTTGCGAGTCTCTTGCTGTCAAATTGCAATAAAATGTTGTAAAAACTAAAAAAATGCATTTTGAATTCAGTAGGTACAACTTAATTTTATCGATATTTCACTTATAAACTCTTAAATTGAGATTTTCAAATAAAAAAAAAAGCTATTATAACCTACTTGTCGCTGTCGTCTTGCTGTGTCAGGTTTTTTGATGCAAAATTGACATGCAGACCAGACCCCCGGACTAGACTAAGGTTTCGTTTGTAACAATTTAGTAGTTTTTGTGTTTTATATTGGCCTAATCGCTAAATTTTCTAAAGCCGAAAAGTTCGCGAGCTTGACCAAACATAGTACGACAATAGTATTTTCTCCTCCTTTTCCTGTATTGATTAGTAAGTTGCAAGTCACCAGATAAGAAACGTGACAAGAAATAATTTATTTGAGTTGAGGCCGTTCGACGAATACAGTATGCAGTCAATTTTCAGAAAATACATTATGTATCAGTGTTTTCTAACCACCTGATGGAAATTCAACCTGTTAGGATGCGAATATTTTTTGTTGAAAATTTGTGTATGTATGATAATGTATGTTTGTTCTCGCATTTATTTGAAGCTTTTGATCGAATTTTGAGCATTGTTGTTTTTATAAAGTTAAATTTAGTCCACCGACTTTTAGAAGCAACTTCAAGCAAGTTCCGTCAAAATCTGTTTGTAGTTATAAGATAATACGTCAGGTATTATTAGGTGTCTTTTTCTAAAGATTTTCTATTGTATTTTTGATGCTCAATAAAGAGTTTTCGATTATATTATGAGTTAAACGTGCATCTCGTCCTCGCGTACTAACTGAAAGCGAGCTTGAAGTTATTAAGTACCTATGTACCTATATTTTATGAAGGTTTAAATATTATTTGTTTTTATATATTAAATTATTATTATACAAGCCCTGTATCATACATTTTGTCTGTTTGCCTTTTGGCAAAGGCCTCTTCCATTTTCTTCCATTACCCCATGTCCCATGTAGTGGAGTCACTAAGCGACAAAAATGGGTCAAACCTGTTTTTTTCATGCAGAAGCATGAAACTTGGCACATTGATTTCTAATGTAAAAATAAGCTGATTTCGATCGGTAGCCCTCGGTAGCACCCCCTCTGGCAGCGAGGAGGGGGGTTGTAAGGGGCGCTCCACCCGGCTTCATTTTAAAAATTCTGGGAGACCACACATAGCTAATAGGTCAAGTTTGGTATCAATTTCGGATAAATCGAGGACGTAGATTTCATTTCTGGAATAAAAAAATGGCATTTGTGATGATTTGTTTAACAAAAAAATTAAATATTAGAATCACATAACTTCGTTTTAATTGTTCAAATTGCTGTAAATTCAAAAATACTAATTCTTTTAATAAACAAAAAATATATTAATAAAGTCTAGTTTATGTAGATTAAATAATATATATTTTTTTTTATTACTTTTCTCAATAACAAACCGCATAAAAAAATCTTTTGCTGTCCCGGGCCGCAATTTTCTTTTTACCGCCATGATAAGGGTTGTTAGTAAAAAACTTACTATTTCATGCAGAAGTTTAAAACTTGCCACAATTACAATTCCTTACGTTAAAATAAGCCGATTAGAATCGGTAGCCGTCGGTAACCAGCCTTCTGACAGCGGGGAGGGGGGGGTGAAAGAGGCGCACCACCCAGCTTCACTTGAAAAAATCTGGAAGACCACGTATAGCTAATACGTCAAGTTTGGTATCGATTTCGAATAAATCAAGGACGTAGATTTCATTTCTGATAATAAAAAAAATTACGCATTTTATGGTTTTTTAACCAAATTATAACACAAAAATAGTACTTAGTTTTATTTATTTAGAGGCACTTTAATTCTAAATTATAGTAGTATTTTGTGATAAACATAAATATTTTTTAAAAGTTTATTTCAAGTAGATTAAATAAAATAGAACTTATTAAATAATTTTATTAACATTAACTCGTACATTTTTTTTAAGAGACTAGAGTCGCTATTTTCTTCTCACCGCTGCGCTGCGTTGTAAACCCCCATCAACTGCAAAATACGACTATGTACATTCATTTAACATGTTATTGATATAGGAACTTGATATTGTCGAACATAAAATACAGAAAAATCCTATGGCACATCATAATTTACTCTCCTTGAGACAAACTTTAAAAAAATAGGCGCGAAAGTCATATCTCTTTAATAATAAACGGCTAAGCAAAGTTATGCATCTATTTTTCAACAAAATGTAATGTAGCAAAATTATAAATACTACTGGCACCTACCTACAGTTTATTTATATCGTTATGTTGTTTTCCAAGACGGATTCTCCATATATAATATAATAATAATATAGCTCAAAACATTTTATGACGCATTATGATAAGCCTTGCATTTATTTATTTAATCAGTTCCATGCACAATATTCTGGCAACTGAAAGGTTGTCAGACAAAGGAGTGGTCTGCTTCTTGCTTCCAAAACCAAAATAGCGGATGGGTCAGAAAGACTTAAGAAGAAGTTATGTCTAGCCTCTCTCAAACAAAGTTCCTTGTAAACTGCGTGTAACAAATGCTGGTATACAGACCTATCATGGAAGTAGAAGTATATTTTCCAAATAGTGTTTTTTTGTGATAAGGTGTTTCCTACATAGTAATTGATTGTCGAGTAGTAATTACTGCTTGATCTGCAGTTTCATTGACCGCAAAACATCATATCAAAACCATATAGGTAGAGTCAGGTTTGTGTGCGGCACTTTTATGCCAGTTGAAGGATACGAGTCTTGCTATTTTCCAGCCTCCTGCTTGGTTTTAGAAGCAATAAGCAAACAAAGGGACACCTTATTCATCTAACACCGTTTTGGTGGCCAGTATATTATGCACGAAACTGACTTAATATATAAATAAAGGGCGGATTGCTGAGATTGATGCAAAACTGCATGAAGACGGTCTTAAAATGTAATGAGCTATAATAATAATATTATCTTTGAAAGAATCAGTCTTGGAATGTAACATACTGATATAAAAAAGCTTTAAGCCTGGAGTATTTATAATTTTGCTAGATTACATTTTGTTGAAACAGTTTAATTCATAACAATGTTTAGCAGTTTCTGTTCCGCGATTTGATCGCGTTTTATCGCACCTATTTTTTAAAAGTTTGTCTCAGGGAGAGTAAATTATGATGTGCCATAGGATTTTTCTGTATTTTATGTTCGACAATATCAAGTTCTAATATCAATAACATGTTAAATGAATGTACATAGTCGTATTATGCAGTGGATGGGGCGATTACAACGCAGCGCAGCGGTGAGAAGAAAATAGCGACTCTTAGTCGCTTAAAAATAAATGTACGAGTTAATGTTAATAAAATTAATTAAAAAGTTCTATTTCATTTAATCTACTTGAAATAAACTTTTAAAAAATATTTATGTTTATCAAGAAATATTACTATAATTTATAATTAAAGTGCCTCTAAATAAAAAAAAAACTAAGTAATATTTTTGTGTTATAATTTGGTTAAAACCCAATAAAATGCGTTTTCTAAAATCAGAAATGATATCTACGTCCTTGATTTATTCGAAATCGATACCAAACTTGACGTGTTAGCTATACGTGGTCTTCCAGATTTTTATAAGTGAAGCTGGGTGGTGCGCCCCTTTCACCCCCCCTCCCCGCTGTCAGAAGGTTGGATACCGACAGCTACCGATTCTAATCGGCTTATTTTAACGTAAGGAATAGTAATTGTGGCAAATTTTAAACTTCTGCATGAAATAGTAAGTTTTTTACTAACAACCCTTTTCATGGCGGTAAAAAGAAAATTGCGGCCCGGGACAGCAAAAGATTTTTTTAAGCGGTTTGTTATCTAGAAAAGTAATATAAAATTACATATTTTTTAATCTACATAAACTATACTTTACTAACATATTTTTTGTTTATTAAAAAAATTAGTATTTTTGAATTTACAGTAATTTGAACAATAAAAACGAAGTTACGTAATTCTAATTTTTAATTTTTTTGTTAAACAAATCAGCACAAATGTCATTTTTAGGGTTCTGTAGTCAACAAGGAACCCTTATAGTTTCGCTTTGTCCGTCCGTCCGTCCGTCCGTCCGTCCGTCCGTCCGTCTGTCTGTCCGCGGCATTGCGGAGAAACTATAAGTCCTAGAAAAGTGTAATTTTGTATACAGGTAAGTAATAATAAGGGTAAGAGAACGGTGACAAAAAATAACTTTTAATTAATTAATTTAGGCTACCTCCCGTACACGTAAGATGGGGATGATTTTTTTTTTCTGGCTGATACCATCGTGTGGGGTATCGTTGAATAGGTATTTTAAAATGAAGGACGGTTTGCTAAGAAACTTTTTCGATTTCATGTTCTGTTTGAAAGATATTCAAGTTTTAAAAAAAAATTGAGCGTCCCCCCCCCCTCTAAAATCTGAACTACTAGCTTTAAAATTCTGAAAAAAATCAGAGGTATACTTTCAACCATGAACTTTCCAGGAAAACTATAGCGGTTAAGATAAAATTATTAGTTTCGGTAAAATCAGCAAAATAAGAATACCTAAAGCTAACCTAGCCTATAGTTTATTAATGCATAACTAGATGGCGCTAGTAGTAAAATTAGATCGCGCAAGCGAATTGTTCATGGTTGTATTGTTTACGAGTTATAGCTATCACAAATAAATCACCATATTACAGTGTTACTTAGCTCATAATTTCTAACTTAAGTTTTTTTATTATAATTTGATATAGCATGGTCAAGGCTACTTGTGTGAATGATCCGGATATATTTTTTTTAATTTGCGGAGAATATTATGCTCAAAGAATTCCGTTTGAATGTGACAACGTTCATAATTTAGGCTTACAAAAATTACTTTGGGTACTCCCTGGAAATTAACGACAAGCCTTGGATTCCCCAAAAGTTATGCAAAACGTGTGTTGAGTATCTACGTTTGTGGACAAATTAGAAAATAAATAGATTTTGGTACGAAACCGCTATAATGTGGAAAGGACTCGAGAACCATCACGATGACTTATTTTTGCTTAGTGTAAACATAAAACTATTGTTTTGATTTTATTAAAAATTAAGTATGCGGAACATAACTGGCTCATAATGTGTTCATTTAAAAATGGTTTACTTTGTTTTAGGCCAATGGTGGTTATATTTTTTTTTTGTAAAGTAAGAATTATTTGGACTTTTCTCAACACGTCCAAAAACTAATGCGTCACTTTCAAAGGCTCGAATGTGACATAACCATCAAGTTACACTCTCTCCACGACCACCTAGACTATATTCATGACAATCTTGGGGTACTAAGTGAAGAATTGGGCAAGCAATTCCACCCGAACTTTTGTTCGATGAAGTAACGCTATCAAGGCTTCTGGAACGCACATATGATGGCTGAATATTGTTAGAGCATTTAGAATAGCCCTTAGAATAAGAATAGCATTTAGAATAGCTCTGCCTTCAGTTTCAGCAAGAAAATCAAATAACATAAAGAGTTTTTCAACTTAAACTTAAATTAATTAGGATCATCTCTACATTGACCACCCACAAGGTGGACAGACGACCTTATAAAGGTCGCCGGAAGACGCTGGATGCAGGTCGCTTCCAACCGGTACATATGGAAGTCCAAAGGGGAGGCCTATGTTCAGCAGTGGACGTCTTACGGCTGAGATGATGATGATGATGATCTCTACATTTATAGCGTTTTATTACGAAAACAACATAATATGTGTCATATCTTTTTAACTAGAGCTGGTACAGAAATTTCAGCCACAAATTTGAAATCGTCGTCAAAAATCATCCAAAATGCTGTTGTGCAGTGTATTCAATCTACTAGAACTACGGAACCCTACATTGTGCGTGGCCCGACTCGCGCTTGGCCTATTTATTTTATACTAGAAATGAAATCTACGTCCTCGATTTATCCGAAATTGATACCAAACTTGACGTATTAGCTATGCGTGGTCTTCCAGAATTTTTAAAACAAAGCCGGGTGGAGCGCACCCTCCCCGCCACCAGAGGGCCCCTTCCATTAGGCTACCGATCGAAATCAGCTTATTTTGACATAAGGAATCAATGTGCCAAGTTTCATGCTTCTGCAAGAAAAAAACAGGTTTTGCACTAAAGTCCCCCACTAATGCTGTTCTTCTCCAATTCACGGAGGCCAGGTCATTAATTTCGTCAATCCATCTTTTGATAGTGTGGCCTCTTTTTCTTTTTTTGACCTGTGTACCAGTTTATGATAGTTCTGGACCATTGGTCGTGACCTCTTATGACATGGCCAGCCCACCTCCACACTGTCTAATTGCAATCGAGACATTTTTCGTTTTTGTATGTTTTTAATATCGCTTATTAAATCAGTTTCCCTAGAGGCGTTATGCTCAGTCAGACGGCTTAACAGAACGATGTGCAAATGTAATGACCAAGCAACGACATGCCGGAGTTTTAACTATCGGGGGACTGGCGTACAGCTTTGAAAGGTTTATTGAAATAATTTTGTATAAATAATAAAATGTATGTACATTTACTTGTAGGTTTTTGTTTATTTATTCATTTTTTAATTTTTTTGGCTGTTTTAATGTACGGTGATTTTTTAAACTTCCTATTCAAGAGGTCTACTAGGTAGGTACCGCAACAGTGTCAGTTCATCTACCGTTTGAGCACTGATGTGCAAAAATTACTGTGTTTCAGTAGGAGGGCACTGCAGCTAGTGAAATCACTGGGCTGAAGAGTCTTAACATCTTACGAATCTTGAGTAAGAAGCGTTGGTGCATTGCATCTAGAATTCTAGGTACCTACATCATTATGAAATTCTCGTCGGCACTGATCATGGGCAGCGTTATCTCTTACCATCAGGAGAGCGTTTTGCTCGTTTTCTTACTTTTTTACAAAAAAAATAGTAAAAAATTACTGCACAAGAATAACAAGGTCACAAAGTTAATAAAGGTGACGACACACACAGGCGGGAAAGCGGTCGCGGTCCGGGACGGAATTTTTGTAATGTTCGAATTTGTATGTAACCTGTCACATATAAAGTGAACGCGGGTAGGAACAAAATGAAGATCGCGACCACTTTACCGTTCCGTTTCGCCTCAGTGTGACGTAAGCTCAACAGTTTTACCGCGGGTAGACTTCCTTTGCAGGAGGTCGTCTAGGTGGGTAGGTACCCCAACAGTGCCAGTTATTCTACCGCCTGAGCAGTGATGTGCAAAAATTACTGTGCTTCGGTAGGAGGGCACTGTAGCTAGTGAAATTACTGGGCGTCTTAACATGTTATGACTCTTGAGTAAGAAGCGTTGGTGCAGTGCTCCTAGAATTTCACATAATTGTGAAATCCTACTGATTATGGGCAGCGTTATCTCTTTACATCAGGAGAGCGTCTTGCTCGTCTTCACATAAAAAAAAGTTTCCCTAGAGGCGTTATATTCACTCAGACAGCTCAACAGGACACGTGCAGATATGATGACACTTGGGCCAAGATATCACAAACGGAGGTTTTAGCCCTCAAGGGATACTGATATGCGTAGCTTTGTAAGGTACCATTATGGTGATATTATCTGAGAGGAAACTATTAGAATAAAATAGAATAGAATACACTTTATTGTAACACCACAAATATACAGAGAATCTTAAAACTAAAACACAAATTCGTAACTTAAGTGTAACTATTGCAAAAATTGAAACATTATATTTTCGGATATAAGATTTTATGTTAATAACTAGAGGTGTAGGTAGCGTAAGAATCATGTTTGCCTATGCTTATAAAATTCTTGAAAAGTGTGAGCAATGTTGATAATAATAATATTTTAATATGAAATTTTTGTGCGTTTTAATCTAGATAAGAAACTATTTATTGATACAATAATAAAGTAAAATTTACAAACACGAAACTTAAAACAGTAATAGCACCAGTTGGCGATAACTAGTACGTATGTAGGTACTTAGTACTCGTATGTATACGTGTATGTACCATAACTACATTATATGTATATGCAAAAAAGTAAGAAAACGAGCCAGGCGCTCTCCTGATGGCAAGACACAACGCTGCCCGAAAGCAATACAGTGTCACCAACTTTTCTTACTCAAAAGTCATTAAATGTTGTTGTTGTTGTTTAATGTTGTTGTATGTTGTGTGTTGTTGTTGTTATGTTGTAGTGTAGACTCTTCAGTACAGTAATATCACAAATCACTATAATTACATATGTTACTAAACAATGATATAATGTGTCAATATATCTATCTAGAAATAAATAGATTTTTTCAAAAAGAGAGATATTCTTAAAGATATACAAAAAAATCAAGCTAAGTGAAACGCACAAAACGTTCTTACTTCCTACACCTTTGCATTAAGTATGCCTTTGCAGCTGACGTTTCAGACATCTATCTCTACTACCTACAGAGTTCCTAGGGCACCTAGTAACTGCTCACACCACTAAGTGCTTTGAAAGCGTCGAGTTGCGGCCAAGCTATTAAATACCCGACCCAATTATGGCAGTTATAGTATTGAAACGTGGTATAGAACGGCGAATTACATATTTTGAAAGCGTTACGTTGGGGGTTTTTTAATTAATTTAAATTTTATTTCACTGCTAGAGTCAAATCACAATTACTTATTTATTGCCAACCTGTATTATTATGTTGCAGTTTCTGGTCATAATCTCGCTTCTAACATAATTGTATACCTAAATACACATAAAATCTAGTGTATCGATATTTGTTATCGAACATCTCCGAAACGGCTTGACCGATTTTTTGAATTTGGTAAATTAAAAAGTATGAGAATGAGTCTTAGAGTATTTTTCAGCGGATGCAAATGAAGCTGTAACAATATAAGAACATCCCTAGCTCGACCTTTAACTGACTTTAAACGACTGAGAGCACGATGACCATTTCTTTTAGTTCCTAAATCAAGAGTAATCTTCTCACTGAAAACCCTATTTCCCAGCGTCGAGTTGGATTCAGATCTTCATTTAATACTATAAGCTGCAACGCCTACTTGCACTGGCCCGGATCCAACGATAGGGTATCATAAATCAATGCACTTTGCAAAATGCACTTCCATTTTATAAGGAATTTTCAGTTTAAAAGTTGCATGTGTTTGGGATCTACTAAATTTTAACATTATACAAGTAATCTTTGGAATATTATAAACGTGAAAGTTTGTTAGAATGAATGGATGTTCGTTACTCTTTCAAGTGGGCTTCAAGCTAAACGGGTGGACCGATTGGGCTGAAATTTAGTATAAGGATAGTTTAGACCCTGGAATAACACATAGGCTACAGTATAGTAGAAAAATCCGCCGGGCGCAGCTAGTACAAAATATTTTACGTGATTTTTTTTTTTTTTATGTGATTAAGTAGAAGACGAGCAAGACGCTCTCCTGATGTTAAAAGATAACACTGCCCATAATCAGTACAGTGTTACCCAAGATTTCACAATTATGTGAAATTCTAGGAGCACTGCACCAACGCTTCTTACTCAAGAGTCATAAGATGTTAAGACTCTTTAGCCCAGTAATTTCACTAGCTACAGTGCCCTCCTACCGGAGCGGGTGATATGTGAATACTCAATGAAATTTATAGGATTACCTAGATCTTGAAAGCTCTGAAACCTAGTTACCGCCCACTGGACAGAACCGTGTTGGCAAGTGGTCATTATAACCGTGTTTAGCAGGGCTATGATGCGCACGTCGACATAATCTCGCGTGAAATTTTATTTAATGTGAATAATACTCTATGTGGTTGACATAAAGTCGAATTTTAAACGCCAGTGCGATCATTGTGACTTACGAGTTTTGCGACAAAATGATCTTTACTGGCGTGTAAATATCGACTTTATGCCATCCACGTAAAGTATTATTCACATTAAATCAAATTTCACGCGAGATTATGTCGACGTGCGCATCATAGCCCTGCTGGCATGATGTTCAGTGAAGTCAGCAGTGAAGTCTTTTGAGTTAAGGCTACAGCTATCTACGGCCCCATCGTCGCTCAACATCACGTAACATCAATTCAATTCAATATCTTTATTTAACTTATATTTTATCTTTAATTGTTTTATAAATAAATCAAGTAAACCAAAAGAGTACGTATCTAAGTACACTTAGTAATAATATTTACACTTATTGTAATAATATTATATAAGCTGTACTTGTTTCATTTATTAATAGTATATAGTATTAAATTAAAAATTTTATAAGGGCCTATTTAGTCTGTAAAAAATATTATAGTTTCGTTAGTTATCATAAAATGTAACCAAAAATTTTATGTAAACTTTTTGTATTCTTACTCTGAAATAAAGATATTTTAAAATCAATCAAATATCATTATTTGCAAATACATGTAAATACAGTAATTGTGATCTTAAATTAATATTAGCAGGTAACAATGTATTTCGCCTATTAGACATGCAATAAACATATAAGATTATTTAAAATTTCGCTTATTAATTAATTAAAACATACAAAATCTTGTCTCATACAATATCAAATTTCATATTCATCCATTATATACCAAATTATATTATGTTCTTTTCCGTCAAAAATTCATTAGTGCTATAGAATGCCTTTTCAATAAGATATTTTTAGGTTAATTTTAAAGATACTATAATTTTTAGCTGCTTTAATATTTTTAGGCACTTTGTTATATATTGCTACTCGTGTTACAAATGTGGTTTTACTATAGAGTGCCAGTCTACAATCTGGTGGACGCAAGATATGTCTGTGTCTAGCAATAGATAAGATTGTGTTCAAAGGCTAACATAATATAATGAATAAATAACAATAACACTGATGAAACCTTTACTACTGCTGTATACCTAATTTAACAGTTATTATAATCTTTGTAAAACTATAAGATGTTGGAGGTCAGTAGTGCAGGGCAGTCGTTAAGTCACGTTGCAGGCCTTGCAATAATCTTGGCAAAATGAAACTGTGCCACATACATAGGTTGTTAGCCATACAACCTACATATAATTGTGATTGTATTTGAACTCTCAAAATAAATTACACGAACTAATTCCTCCATGCCCATTCTATCGACGGACGTCACGGCAGACGGCAATGCGGCATCCCTACTTAGTGGCGCTACCAACAGCCCGCACCAAGCGTTTTGCTTCGTCGTTTCTAATGAGAACTGGTCGCATTTGGAACACTTTGCCGTCATCTGTGTTTCCCGAGCGGTACAACTTGGGTATCTTCAAGGCACGAGTGAATAGGTACCTTTCTAGGCGTCATACGTGATCCATCGTCGACCGCATTTTCACTTTCCATCAGGTGGGATGTGGTCAAACGTAGGCCTATTTAGTATAAAAAAAAAAAGTTATTTCGTCGAAGTATAAACCCTCAATAACTTAGGTATATACTTTTTATAGTTTTTTTCAGGAATCTTATAACAAAACATATTATGCTTAGCTAAATCTACATCCTAATATTAATAACCTTGTAAAATGGTGGTGTGGTTTTGATCTAATTAAACACAAAATAAAATATAGGAGCGTTTTCTTCGCACAGAAAAACACCAGAGTACCTACCCACGAAGCCTTATTCGTCGTAACATTTTACGAGTACAACTTGTTGATGAGCCAGCGAGAGCGTTTGATAAGGAAGTCGTAAACTCTTTATCAGAGGCTTGCGGCCTTACTTTATGCTGTCCAGACTATTTGGGGATTTTTGCTCTTAGGAAGGGAAGATATGTGTGTAATATAATATGTAGGTACAGCTATTTGGGTATTAGCATTTTTATTAAGTGAATTATATAAGTGAAGTTTTATTAACCCCCGACGCAAAAACAACGGGTTGTTATAAGTTTGACGTGTCTGTCTGTATGTGTCTGAGTGAGTGTGTATCAGTCTGTGGCATCGTAGCTCCCGAACGGATGAACGGATTTTAGTCTAGTTTTTTGTTTGAAAATAGAATTAGTCGAGAGTGTTTATAACTATGTTTGGTGGAAATCGGGTTTTACCGGGGGTAGACTTTCTTTGCAGGAGGTCGTCAGTCGTCTAGGTGGGTACCCCAACAGTGCCAGTTATTCTACCGCCTGAGCAGTGATGTGCAAACATTACTGTGCTTCGGTAGGAGGGCACTGTAGCTAGTGAAATTACTGGGCTAAAGAGTCTTAACATCTTATGACTCTTGAGTAAGAAGCGTGGTGCAGTGCACCCAGAATTGCATATCATTGTGAAGTTCTGGGTAGCACTGTACTGATTATGGGCATCGTTATCTCTTAACATCAGGAGAGCGTCTTGCTCGTCTTCTTACTTCTCCACATAAAAAAATAAATAAATCGATCCAAGATGGCCGCCGCTACAAAATGGCGGCGATATTTTTTCTACTACAACTCCCTCAATATGGGTATCAAATGAAAGAGCTTAACTTGTAGAATACAACGCACTATAATAAATTTAAAATCCAAGATGGCTGCCTGTACAAAATGGCAAATTACACATTTAGAATGCGTTGCGTTGGTAGTTTTTTTTTAATTTTTAATTTAATGCACTTGTGTTAGACATCGTGGCATAAGGAAGCGATCCGCCTGATGATGAGAGTTAACAGTCGCCTAAAGTCGCCGATAAAGATGTAGGTCAATTGCCTACGTAATGCTAAAAATAAAATCGATTTCAAATTAAAAAGCAACAGCTAGATTAATAAATATGAGATTTATGTTATAGTTATATTGTAGAGGAATTTTAAAATTACAAAATAACTTGAAAAATATGTAACGTCAAAATCGAGTGGAATATTTCCTGGGTGAGAAAAATTCTTGAAAAGTTGATGAAATTGACCCACGAATAGTGGCAGAAGGACAAAATACACTTCGAGGTTTTTTGTTTTGTACTTAATTGCTGCTATAAGTGTAATATAGTAGTCTTCTCTAGCACCATTATCAGCCTGCATGAGGTTAATTGAAAATAAAACAACACATAAACCACAAACGAGATTAGTTAGGGTCCGAAAATCATCATTCCAAAATATTATATGAGTCATAAAGTAGGATAAACTGTAACTGTAAATTAGGCGCGTGTTTTACGTGCGACCTTATGAGGTCTGCGGGGGTCCTAGTGACCAGCCTTAATTATATGCCCTTAATGCATTAGGGCCCTCGTAAACTTTGTATTAGATACGTTGGTGAAAATTTTCCATGGTGACAATTACATTTTTGTCATACTGAGCTATAATTAGTGTTAGACCTTCATCACAGTAAGAAAATTTATATTTTTTTGTAAAAACTAGCATTCAAAAATACTCCAAATTTGTTGTGCTTAGTGGTTTGCCCCCTGAAATGCACTTGCTTATGCATTATTTATAGGGCTCAAAGCATTATTATACAGGTTAAATTCTAAGATAAATCATAGTAGCTTAAAATTATTTACATTATAATGTGGTGTTATTTTTGATTATCTCTTTTATGCATTAGAAATATATTATGCTACAAAAAAAAAAAACTTCCAATGAAAAAAACAGGTGTATCCGCACGTTAAAAACAAATGGAAAAGTCTCCTTTTTTTAATTTGTTTAAAATATTTCCATAACAATTATTATAGACGTGAAGTCGTACCTCGGCTTATAAGGGTATCGAACTAAACTAAAGCAAAGGGTTTAAACCAATGTATGTTTCAGGGTGACGGGTGCATTTTATAACGCCTACCCTTTACAGACAGACAGAAAACAGACAGGTGAACGGTGAAAGTAAATAAAAGCTTGTAAAATCATACAGTCCACAATACAATAAAAAAATCTACAAATACAAATGTTTAAAATAATTCCGGCCCGTAATTTCAACAACTTTTACAAGTTACAAAGAGAAAAGGCATATTTGTAATTTAAATCAAATACTAAAGTAACAAATCCGTGTCAACCCTGCGCGGTTTGAAACCATGTTAATATTGTTATAAATTCCACCTTCATCCCGCTCCCACTTTAACTAATCCCTTACACGTTCTGGTAACCTATTTTGTTGAATTCTCTTATGAAATTTAACCTCTAAAATTGTAACTCAAATACTCACTACTATGTAATAAATTTAGATACCGCGCTTATGAAAATTGACACCGTTACTGTAAGAGTCGGTACACATTTAGAATTTAAAGGAGCGCGCTTCGGAAAAGCGCTAAAGCGCGCTAAACAATTAGAAGGTCTGTAAAATACTTAGATGTAGATTTAGACAGAAAACAGCAGTAGACATTTAAGAGTGTGCTTTATTTAGGTCAACACAGGCCGCGTCTTCAGCAATCCCTTTTATTTTTAAATCGCGCATTGCCAAAGTGTGCGTTTTTTAAATGTAGTGTAGAGGTGCCTACAACTTTATACTTTGTGTTATTCAGCCGATCGTACGTCGCAAAATTTTATGGTTAAAACATAACCATAATACGTATCTAAAACAGTTTTTATTCAATCTTTATGTATTTTCCCAATGCCAATGGAGGCAGCCCAGCTTCCACGCTCTTGTGCCACATATGTATATCTTTCTTCACAAGCCATTCTTTATGAAAACTTTTTACCACCCATTAATTAAAACAGATTACATTTACAGAATTGAGCTTGGCTTCACTTTTGTCATTAGAACGTGGTACATGTTTTTATTTATATAATCTGTATCTCAAATAGTTTATGCCCTACAGTAAGAGACAGTGCTTGAGATTTGAGCGAAAGCAATAAATATCAATGATGTAGGTTTGTAGGATAGGGCGCGACAGATCGCTGACTCATGACTATTATTGAAATGAAAGTATTGCGATTGCTATATATTACTGAATATGAGTACTATAGCTATAACTTACAGTTTTACTCTCAGGAAAATCTATTTTATTTATAAAAAGAAAGGGTGACTGACTATGGGTCTATATGGGTGGGAATCTATCAGCACACGGATTAAGTTGAAATTTTGGCACAAAGTTACAAATTTCGTCGTAGACATCTGCCGACCTGATCCATATTGCAGGATTCCTCTAGATTACTGCGTGCAATAGCAAATAGTGGTGTTCTAAGAGCTATGTACAGAAGTTCACGTCTTACAGCTGATGATGATGATGATGAGACATCCGATAAGAAAGGATTTTTCTACGTGAACAAAACCGCCATCATTACTTAGTATATCAAAACCTATATAAAGGTAACCCCTTTTAATATAATCAGTAGGATAAAGAACTCTACTTAAACCAAAGTGCTTAACTAACGTAGGGACGAGAAGTGCCGTTTCGAATAGTTTTCGGGAAATTGAAGATAAATTGATAAAACGGATTAATTACCACTAAACTAACATTGATTGATACCTTATCTATCCCTTTATTAAACAGGAAAATCAGCCTGTTAGTAGTTTCTCATAACTAGTTTTCCGGGTTAACGTTATAATACCTATAGGGACAAATATCATCATCAGGGAGGCCGTTTAGTTGTTTACCACGTATGGAATAAAACACTTTAGTTGTAAGTGTTATGTCCCAACTCCCAACCATAGAATAATAAATCGAAAGAGGAACGGCCAGGACAAGCTTCTACGTGTGTGTAAGTGTGACCAAATAGCTGAACTTACTTCGTGTGCGTTATTTTCCTCGCTTTTTTGTCAGATTTTAATACGTATGATGTCTGCACTGGCAACGTCGGTTCTGAAACACTAAAAAATAAGTTGGCCACACAGCCATAATTGTGTTAAAAGTAAAAATTAAAGCATAAGAAGAGTAACTGTTTGTCTGTTGGACTGTTGACTATTTTGTTAGAGGATATACCCCAACAATTGTTATTATTTTACCTTTAACGTGCCCTACTCGTATGTATTGACCGCTCAAAAAGACTGTGTTTTATTCAAGGGCCTAAGCTACCTGTGAACCAACATTTCATACACCCATTCATACTTTTGCCATTAATGTTATTAGAAGAAAGTAAAACTCAAACTTCATTTATTCAAATAGGGTACATTGGAGCACTATTGCAAGTTAATTTTACATTTTTTTCTATTTAAATACTCTACCGCTCGTTCGCAAAGTACTTCTATGAGAAGAAGTAATCTGTGGTTTCAACTTAAAATACTGTGAATTCATTCTACGATCTCAAAAACTTTTGTTTTCCTTACGTTAGTAGCATAAACTCTTAGTATTATAGTACAGGAGGCAGATATACGTCAGAGAGTGTTATTTGCCTACGAATTACTCATTACTTCGCCCTTAGGGGAATAAGTGATTACACTTGACACTTAAGTGTTTGTTTTCCTTACGGAAAGAATATGTGTAGCTATAGATGTAATTGCTTAATCTTACTTATATTATAAACGTGAAAGTTTGTAAGAATGTATGGATGTCTGGATGTATGTATGTTTGTTACTCTTTCACGCCTAAACGGGTGGACCAATTGAGCTGAAATTTGGTATAGAGCTTAGACCCTGGAATAACACAAAGGTTACAAAACATCGGGTAAAACCGCTGGGCGCAGCTAGTAGGTATGCATATTATAGGTATAAGCTAAGCCACGCTCGCACGATGTGACAAATATATATTCGTCCAATTTACTTTTTAATGTTTAGTGGACCCGAGCGCACTTCGTCGCGCTTAAAAGAAAATTATCAGGGTTTCTCTACTATACTATACATTTATTATACATATAAACCTTTCTCTTGAATCACTCTATCTATTTATGAAAACTGCATCAAAATTAGTTTCGTAGTTTCAAAGATATAGCATACATAGGGACAAACAACGGGAAGCAACTTTATACCATGTAGTGATTGTTAATTTGTAATAAAGATATTCAGAAATTTAGGAACCAAATTAAGGTAATATTTTTTAAGCATTCCTTGCTCAGATTTTATCTTAATATTATCATTAGAGCGAGACAGTCAACCAAAATATGTATATTAAGACGTCTATATATTACGTACGTGCATACCTACGTAGTAAAGTCCGACAAAATAATATTATTTTATTTGCCATGATCAATGTTGATTTATTAACAAGCCCAGATACTCGCAAGTGTACTCGTTTATTATGTTTTCAGTAAATAAACAAGGAAACGCTCACCTGAATAGAATAAAAAACTGTTTATTACAATACAAATACAATAATATAGCTTAGAACTAAGATTACACAGAAAGAAGTGTTACAATTCGCGGTCTTATCGCTAATAGCGATCTCTTCCAGATAACTAAGCTTACCATTGCCTTATAATGTATGCAACCTGCTATGCTGTAACATTTGAAGGCGGGTTTTAATATCTTTATGTGAGTTAATTTAATTATTAGCTAATTAATGGAACTAGGCGTTACTTTGCGGAAATCCATCACAACAATTTTTAGCTATTATTTAATATTTTGTGTTAATTACGCTCTAAATTTGTGAGTCTAACTAAGTTTTAAGAGATGGTGAAGAATTCGAACGAGACCAAAATAGTAATTAGTATTAATTCCACCACCGAGTGCACCAATAATAATGCATGCATATGCGGGGTGGCGTGTGGACTCACAACTTTAGAGCAGAATTAACACTAAACATTAAATAATAGCTAATAATTGTTAATTATTAGCTTATAACTTTTATTCATAGGTTAGCATTTGACCACGATCTCGCGTGATATGTTAAGCGACACTGCGACTGTAGTTGGTAGCATACAAAAGCTAGAATGTAGGATAAATCCTTCCCTAGTTTCACTGGACATCATGCCGGAACACGGTAATGACCGCTTGGCGACACGGTTTTTGTCCAGTGCATGGTAACTAGCCACGGTCGACGCTTACCACCAGTATAGCGATGAAAAAATCTGCACATAAATAATTCTAGTTTATGACCAGGACTCGAACTCTGTGATCCAGAACTACATCTGCACCACTTAACCTTGTCACTATCAAAAAAGCTAGTAAAATTACTGTGCTGAAGAGTCTTAACATCTTATGACTCTCAAGTAAGAAGCGTTCGCGCAGTGCACCCAGAATTTTACCTTTGTTATATCCTGGGTACTGTATTAATTATGGGCAGCGTTATCTCTTACCATCAAGAGAACGTCTTGCTCGTCTTCTTACTTCGTGGTATAAAACCACCGCCAAAAAACTACCAGTTTGTAGAATAACTAGCTTAAAAGCTAAAACTAAAAGCTCAAAAAGCAAAAAGCTTCAATTAAAACTGATCTCGCTTCATAAATACGATCGAATTTCATCAGACTTCTAAATTGAAAATCAACGCAAAGGATTCACCTGATATTTATTGAAGTACTAGCTGACCCGCGCGCACTTCGTTGCGCGTGACAGTCAATAAAGCGAAAGTTTGGTGCTGCCATTTAGGATTGTATTTCCATCTCCGCGATTTTGTGAGCGTAAAATAGTTTTAACCCAGTGGGTAGTGAATAATATCGGACTGGGTATATCTATGAAGTTTTGTTTTGCTATCGCAGGAACCAGTCCTGTGTCCTTTCCCGGAGGTCAAACTATCTCGGTTGAACGGTTGTTGATTGTCTTCACAAATTTTCACGCCTCTTTTCAGGAATTAGAACTATTTGTGGTCCTTTCCCGGTAACCCTTAAACTTATCTCTACTGTAATGTACCTAAACCTAAGTTAAATTATAATTATTGGTTACCAATTTCTGACACTATCTTTCTCACGACTCAAATCAATTCTGTGATTCCTGAATTCCCATTAAAACTCTGACTCTCCTTCCTCCTGCCTGTAATACTGATTCTCCTTAATAGTTAATTTCTGACATAAAAACTATTCAATAACTTTCCATGCAAACGTTTTTCGGAAATAATTCCCGTTCTCCTGGGAATTTCACAAAATCCCTCCTTATTGGTCGCCTACGTTATATTAAGAATACGTTGACCAAATTTTAGCTAAAACGAAGAAGCGGCTACCGATTTCCTACACAAACTGCATCCCCCCCCTTTCCTCCCCTTAAAGGTTGATTTCTGGGATAAAAAGTGTCTCGTATCATTTTTTATGACTCAAACTAAAGGTTGTATCAAATTTTAGCGTAATAGATAGAGTCAACGGTTCTAAATTTCATTTTGTTGCAGCTATTTCGAAATTGATTTGATTTCCATCCCCGCGGCGTTGAATTAGTATACATAGTTATATTTCCTCTGCTCTGGATAGCGAAGAAAATCGAGCCAAGTATTTCTATGCAGTTTTTTTTCGCTACCACAGGAAACAATCCTGTGTTACTTTCCTGGAATTCAAAATATTTTAATACAAAATTACAGCTAAATCAATTTAGCGGCTATTGATTCCTTTTTCCAGAATTCCTTATTCCATAAAACTATTTGTTTTCCTTTTAACTATCTATATTGGGAATTTAAGCTAAATCGGTTCCTCATGCCTCATACTATCATTCCCGAGACTCAAATCGATTCCGTGGTTCCTGTAGGTATGCCCATAAAACTCTGACCTTAAAAGTGAGGGAAGGTGAAAGGCCCTTTCACCTATATGCATTGTTGACTTAAGGAACTAAGACTAAGGGACTATCTCAATTATGTCCTTTCTTTTGGCTCAAGCTGTATCTATTTCGAATTTCTGCAAAATTAGAGCTGCGGGTACTAATTTCCCATAAAAACACCGATCCCCCTTTCTCCCTTTAAGCTTGGTTTCTGTAATAAAAGCTATTCCAGGCCTTTTAAGAGTCTCCAATTAACAACAAAATCACAAAAAGTAAAGAACAATTTTATTTTCTACAATTTTCAGTTTAAATGTTCATATTAGGGATTTAGAATTTAGATATTTAACGTGCCTCACGATTTTATTTTTCAGCTTTTTAGTACACTGTATTCAACATGTCAACCCCATTCATTTGATACCCATATTGATGAGATTAAAAAAATTGGTTATCCGCCATTTTGTAGCGAGTGCCATCTTTGATTTTTATTTTGTATAGTGCACTGTATTCTAGTTATCAAGTCCTTTCATTTGATACCCATATTGATTGGAAAAAAAAATGTAATCCGCTTTTTTGTAGCGGCGGCCATCTTGGATTTAAAATAATTTTAAATATACGTAATTATATTGTCACCAGAACCAAAGGCGTACACCAAATTTCATTTGAATCGGTTGACAGGAAGAGGGCGAAATTTCAAATTTGCGATTTTTTTTTTACTAAATTTGACCCAAGAATAAAAAATAATAAAACAAACGGAGTGAGCTAAATAAAACCGTTTAAAATAATAAAAAATCATATTAGAAACCTCAATAATTGAAGACCTATCCGTAATCCGTAGATACCTAAAACGTATGGGTTTGATGAATAAAATGAGTTTTAGTTCTATGGGGAGCCCAAAAAATATTTTTTTTCTATTTTTGTGTGAAAAACTTAATGCGGTTCACCGAATACATCTACTTACCAAGTTTCAATCGTATAGTTCTAATAGTTTCGGAAAAAAGTGGCTGTGACACATGGACGGATGGACGGACGGACAGACATGACGAATCCATAAGGGTTCCGTTTTTGCCATTTGGCTACGGAACCCTAAAAACCACCTCAACAAAAAAAATAACTTTAGAACTTCCGAAGACTTTTATTAAATAAGGCATGCAAACGAATTTACTCACATAAAGTTAATAAAATAATAATAATTCAATTAGACAAACTCAACATAAAATTAAGGACAATGATTTTTCTGATTATGTGATGGAACTTTAAAGTGAATATATATATAATATATCTCTAATATATAAAATTCTCGTGTCACAGTTTTCGTTGCCATACTCCTCCGAAACGGCTTGACCGATTTTGATGAAATTTTTTGTGCTTATCCGGTATCTGTGAGAATCGGATTTATAATAAAATTATATATTTATAATAAAACAATTATTATTTTGCTATCTCAGTGTAACTCTCATATTAACTTTTAATCATTCCTATTAATTATTTATATGGCAAAACAACGTTTGCCGGGTCAGCTAGTTATTTATAAAATTATTCAACAAATATGGTATATGGTATGTAATAAAATAATTAATATCAGGTATTTTAAAGTTACATTAATTTTATAGTAATTATTAAGTGTTAAATTTTTGACTCGCAGTCTGTAAAACTCTAGGATTCAGGAATAACGACATGGATTGTTGACCGCCCTTTGGCATAATTTATTTATTTAAGGACATCCAACGCAGGAAACACATTACAATTAAAAGTCTTAAGGCTATTATGTCTTTAGTCTGTGTGATCCTACAATTATAGGATGCCACAGCATGCACAACTAAACATAATACTAATAAATAATACTACATAATAGCAAAAAGGTTTGGTTTCATAAGTCGTTTAAAAAGGTACTCATGTCCAACAAATCGCTTGCGAGTTTTAACGACGAACAGCGCCATCTAGTTTCATAATGGGTAAAATAGTGGCACATCGGAAAAGAGTTTGTATTTTGTATGTGTTCTTTATAAAATATGTTTTTGAGCGTTAAAAACTATTCAAAATCAATAAATAAATGTCCTTTTTGGAGTCTAACTACATACATCCATACAAAACCGGTTACTGATTTCCTATACAAAATTTGACTTCCACTCTAAGGCCAATTTCAGGGTTAAAAACTGTCCCATATCCTTTTTAGAGGCTCAAGCTATATCTAAACCAAATTTTAGCTTAATGGGGTCATTAGTTACTGATTTTTCATTCAAACTTTGACCTCCTTTATCCCGCCTTAGAGGTTGATTTCTGGAATAAAAAGTATCCCATATCATTTTTTACAACTCAAACTACCTTTGTGCCAAATTTTAGCTCAATAGGATCAGCGGTCCTAAATTTCCCATACAAACTTCGACCCCCCCTTTACCCCCCTTAAAAGTAAATTTCTGACATAAAAAGTATTCAAAGTTTCTAATCACAATCCCAACAATCATTTCACGAAATTTCAGCTCAATCGGTTCAGCGGTTACGGATTTGCATTCAAACGTTTTTCGGGAATAATTCCCGTTCCCGGGGGAATTTCGCAAAATCGCTTCTTATTGCACGATGAAGTTTTCCAAAAAATACGCTGTCCAAATTTCAGCTCGATCCGTCCAGCCGTTTGGGCTGTGCGTTGATAGCACGAAAGTGTACGAACGATTTTATATAATAAGATAAGTAAATCTTTAGATTGATATAACTCTTTTATTTAAAAACCGATTTGACTAAAACCAACACTAAGGTTCAAGTAGAGAAAACTGCAACGTATTAGTGAAAATTTTATTCAAATCGGTGGTGTTGTTTCACCTCACCAGTGACACAAACTATTTACAAATTTAGCCCAAATTAAACTAAAGGTCTACTTTCGTTTACAGGCATATCGATAGATGGCGTATTTTTAGTTTGTCGCACTTTTTGCTTTTTGATTTTTTTGAATTGAATTTACTTTATATTCTATTACTTTTACTTCAAAATTTTGATGTAAATTAGGGGCGATGTGTCCGATATAAATGATTATTATTTATTTTATTATTTTATTTTACGTTTCCCTAGGAAAAATTGACAAAATGTTTTACGATCTAGATCGCGCAAGCGACTTTTTCGCGTCGTTTTGTTCATATGCGTATTTTCACAGTTCACCTTAGTAAAGGATCACAATGAATGGGGAGAAATTTCCATTCTTATTATATGTATGGATATTCCGTTAACTAGGAAAATATAATTACAGCTTCAAAGTGAGGTGCAATATTGTTCACTAAAAATAGCTCCGGTTTCCAATAAAAACTAGAGCGTACATAAAATCAAGGTACTTTATTAAAATCTCAAAAGCTTTCCCGGGTGTAGCTTTTAAAATGACCTATTAATAAATATAGACTATTTTCAAATGAAGTTTCAATAACATTTTCCTTTGTTATTGTAGTGATAATGGATTTTAATGTAAACACTTTTAGAATTCTTTTAAAAACAATCGAACTATTTTGGCGGAATAAAAATAAGTCTCATTATCATGATCAACTTTTGCATTTATATTGTGAAACTAAAATGTTTTCAAGATTCTGAATAAAGAATGTTACGCGGGGGTCAAAATTTTTCAAATGGAACCTGTAATAATATAACAAACGGTTTGGATCGCCAGTTCTGTTGCTCGAACTTGGCTTGACACGCTACCGCGCGTCTAGATTACAAGGAAATTCCTGCGCAAATTCACAAAAAGAAAGCTAAAAGCATTGAATTTCTTTTTTTTTGAAAAAAGTAAGATGACAAGCAAGACGCTCTCCTGAAGGTAAAAGTTAACGCTGCCCATAATATCAGTACAGTGCCATCCAGAATTTCACAAGGCCAACTAAATCATAGTTGATCTCCTACAAAATAGCCTACCCTCGGCAAAACCCCGGTTATCTGCTATTTTTTGCTAAAATTGTTTTTAAATCCCCTTTCTAGATCTTACTTACTTCCAGAAAACGACTCTTTACAATTCCTTGAACTTTTTAAACTAACGTACATTT
This sequence comes from Hemithea aestivaria, assembly GCA_947507615.1. Classification (NCBI taxonomy): domain Eukaryota; kingdom Metazoa; phylum Arthropoda; class Insecta; order Lepidoptera; family Geometridae; genus Hemithea; species Hemithea aestivaria. Next base: position 13,982,789 of record OX382337.1, on the reverse strand, counting down.
TGAAAACAACAAAAAATAGGTCTTCATATAAAAATTCCGTGAAAGTTCGCCGGGTTGTTTTCATAGCTCATTGTACCGTGAGTTATTTTAGTTTAAAAACAGGACTTTTGCAGCTTTCACCTTGGAACAGTTCTTTGGTTTCTTGTTATTATGACGAAAATTAACACAATTATTTATTGAAATTAAAAATGTTGGACCGTGAATATTTTTGCCGGTGGAACGAAAGTCTTATTTGGATTTTTTTATGGAAATAATACTGGTGATAAATACTGCGCAAGGAAGAAAATTTCTTTTATAACGTCAGCCTGTAGATAAGCTACTGTATTAGGTAAGATAATTAAAAAAAATAGTTTATTTCTGCCCCGTTAAAAAAAAATTGTGTTACCTATGTATCAGATTTGTTACATTACGAGTATAATAGCATAATATTAAAAAAATTCAAAATAATGAGGCCGCTCTCAAAGGAAAGGTTCGATAGCACAAACAAAATTGAGGCTTATACTTCAACAGAACAGGTTACCCTACTTACACTGTCAGAGTCAAATCGCAAGTACAATTATAATTGTTGTGTGGCCAACCTACATGTTGCAATATCAGGTCAAGAATACAGACAACGAGCCAAGTGTCCTGCGGGACGCCATAGTGCCGGGGCAACGGGTACGCCGAAGCAATCATCCGCTGCCCCGACGGCGTTTGGTCCTCACTGATAGGAGGACCCCTCCGCTGCAATACCTGTACCATGACCTAACGTCTGACTTTACGTGCCTTTCGAAAACACGGTAGCGTCCAGGCAAAATTTAGGCAAGCAAAAAGTATAAAATCTCTATATTCAGTGGTCCACTACCTACCTAACTATTAACCTCCCTGCAATTTACATTAAATTAACATCGATAAAATTCCAATAACCTGAAAACGTTCATTAAAAAAGTCAATCAATTTTCAGATTAACACTGGCAGTGAGTAATGATGGTTCAAACATTTTTAAATAATTAAAAATCGTAAAAATTGCTAATAGCATCGTTAAAAATATATTGTCTATCAATTTCAAATTTTATTTCTAACTAGCTGAAAAGTGTAATTTTTGTTATTGAAGTTGTCACTGCCAATTCTCCTAATCTGAAGTGCGGCCACACCTAAAATTAGCCGACTAAACCTAGATTTTAACCGCACTTCGGAATTTATATTTTTACAGTAAGAGTAGGATACAGGTATTTTTACAGTAAAGATTTTTATTTATTTGTCAACTTTATCTCCGCCTCGCATATTACAAACGAGCTTGAAATAGGTTAATTTTTAAACTGACCCTTAATTCTGTAATACTTTTTATAAATATTTGCTACCACTTCCGCCTAATAACATACACTCACACACAGTCATAACTTGTTGATTTATTTGATATATTACCATAATATCGAAAACAAACCGTATGTTTTTACTTACATGGATTTTTCAGAGGACTAAACCACTGAGTACCTACATCTAGCGTCCTATAATCTAGAATCCCAAATGATTTAAAGTTAGAGAGTCTGAAACGTTCTCTTAATAACTGCATGAACAGAAAATCCCAAAACCATATAGTAAATTCCAAGTTTTATTCCCAAACGTATCTATATAAGTGTAAAGTGAAGTCTAGGAGTCTAGCATTATCAAGTCGTTGACACTCCGGCCAATGTCCATAAGTTTTCTTTTCGGCGCAGATTTTGAAAACAGAAGCAAACTTGAGCCGTGGAACTTCAGTCTTATCCGAGCGCGCGACCGATGCGTACGACCAGCGCTCTATTCGCTCCAACATAATATACGACAAAAAGAAAACTTGGCTCACATTTCCACTCCAAATTTAAAATTTGACACATGTTTCGCACTGGCTGAATTTGATTTCTTTCAAATTAGTGCAGAGTTTGGTGATTGTGTTTTGTTTTGTTTTTGATCTTAATTGATTGTTAAGAACATTAAACAATAACATTTGACATGTAACCTCAGCGATCATCGAACGTAAGTTACATTTTATTTATTAACAACTTATAAAACTTTTACTTGTAAGGTTAAATGTGTGAAATGAAACTAAAACTGTGAAATAATAATAATATATTGTAATATTTGTATTTACATAATTGTGTGTACGCATAAGTACGCCGAATAATATTTATTATTATATGCAATGTTAAGCTATACTATACTACTACTACCTACTTACCTAAACTCACAGCTACAGCAAAAAACTGAAAAAAATATAAATAGAACGTACATTTAATTTGCACGTTTTTATGCTGCTATAAAAAGCCTTTTAATGTTTTTATCTGAATAGTTTCTGAACACGTAATTCACGCTATTTTTATGTATGTATCGCACCTATATTCAGTATTTATAAATATTATACACTAGTGGGCCCGCGCGCATAGTGGGCCCTCACGCATCGTCGCGCTTAATAGAAAATTATCATTGTTTTTCTACTATATTATCCATTTATTATACACATATAAACCTTCCCATTGAAACACTCTATCTATTAATGAAAACTGCATCAAAATCCGTTGCGAAGTTTTAGATATATGCATACATAGGGACGCAGGAAGCAACTTTATTTTATACTATGCGGTGATGATACTCGAAGTTGCGTAATGTGTAACGCTGTCCAGATTTTAACATTATGTCATCAAAATGCCACCGTACTGTACAGGTAGGCGTAGATAAAGGTTTGATACTTAAAAGCTTAAATGTTAAGCTACCTACATACTTTTATTTTTAGGTACACATACATTTTAACACATATACAATGTTTTACAAGGAGTTAGTTTTTAGTTATCAATTAAACCCCTCCTCCTCCCTCTCCCTGCACGGTTGTCTGGAAGAGATCGCTTTGAGCGATAAGACCGCCAATTGACACACCCTTAGTTTTAATTTTGTTTTTTGTAAATTTTACTTTATATGTGGATCAATAAAAAATATCTTATCTTAAAAGAAGACATTTTACTATTCATGTAAAGGTTTTTATTTGCATTAGTTGTTTTTTATTAAAAAATAGTTTTTGAATGAATATTTAATAATATTATAAGGTAGCCTTTGACTACGATCTCATGTCGATTACGGGGCCGTAGATGGTATCAGGCTAAACCTAGAAGGTGGAATAAATCCTCCCTGGAGGCTCGGCTGGTTGGAACAAGGTCAAAATGACCGCTTGAGGCACGGATTTGTCCAGTGCATGGTAATTAACCACGGCCAAAGCCTACCATCAGAAAAATACCAGTAATTTAATAGGTAATTCTTGGTTGGTCTTTTCTATTCTATATAATATAAATTCCTACCAGTTTTAAACCGCATATGTCAGCCATAATGATTTTCACTTCGGCCAAAGCCTACCATCAGAAAAATACCAGTAATTACATAGGTAATTCTTGGTTGGTCTTTTCTATTCTATATAATATAAATTCCTACCAGTTTTAAGCCGTACATGTCAATCATAATGATTTTCACTTCGGATATTGGTAGGACCTGCATTTTAAATAGATAAGTTATCAAATTCATCGGATCAACTCGTAAATAATATTGATAATAAATATGAATTCCCGATAAAATTTATGAAATTACTTTACAGTACAAAAAAAATTAACTTTACTAAAGTGAAAGTATGTGTTACCTCTTTGTATGTTTGTTACCACTTCACGCCTAGATAACTCAACTGATTGATCTTAAATTTGGTACACCGGTAACTTAAACCCTGGAAAAACAATACGGGTACTGTTCATAGATAGTCAAGACATAATTTAGAACTACGGGCAATTTAAATGTAGACAACGTCTACTAATACTTGCATAATGTACGGGTAGATACTTATTGATAAAAATTAAGTATCTACATACATCGAATACCGCAAACAGATACCCAGTTTACACTAATTAAAAGCTTAGAATATTATAGATTACTTTCTGATAAACGTGTTATCAGTCTACGCGAGTAAACAGGAATTTTGGGCATTAAAACTGCGAATTTTAAAATCTCCTCAGGTATATTTTAAATGGGGAAATATTATTCAGTAAACGAGGAAATATTATTCGGTAAACACAAGAAAATATAATACTATTTTGATATAAAGTAGGAACTCGCGAAGACAGGCGTTTCATAACATGATGTTAGGGTCTCCGCCAAAGCGGAAACATTTGGAGAAGTACGAAGTTGATAGAATAGAATAGAAGTAGGTACTCTTTATTGTGGACCAACATATTTAAAAAACACTGTAATAAAAATTAACAAACTAATACATATGTAATTAACTTAAAATTAGAGAATAAGTTTGATCTACAATGGGCGGCCTTATCGCTTTAAGCGATGTCTTCCAGGCAACCGTATTTTGAATGAATATAATATGCAAGGAAGAGTAGGGTTCTCATACGAAATAATGATAATATTAGGTATTTAATTTATAAAACCTATTAACACATACTAGAATATGATATATATTTTACCGGGGGTAGACTTCCTTTACAGGAGGTCGACTAGGTGGGTACCCCAACAGTGCCAGTTATTCTACCGCCTGAGCAGTGATGTGCAAACATTACTGTGCTTCGGTAGAAGGGCACTGTAGCTAGTGAAATTACTGGGCTGAAGAGTCTTAACATCTTATGACTCTCAAGTAAGAAACGTTGGCGCAGTGCACTGGGTAGCACTGTGCTAATTATGGGCAGCGTCATCTCTTACCATCAGGAGATCGTCTTGCTCGTCTTCTTACTTCGTTGTATAAGAAAAAACATACTTACTACTTACATAATATTAAATACACAGAATTATATAAATATAATATTTTTTGTTATTGATATTATTTTGTATAAAGAAACCTTATTGGAAAGTTAGCAAATATTAATACTAAGTTGATTGCAAACTTCTCCTAATAAAGTTTGTGCTACTCAAACCAACATAAATAATGTAACCAAGATAAACATAATATTATTTTGAATTCATTACAAACTCTAGAATATTATTATAATATCTAAATTTTTATACTCGTATATTTCTGTTTAACATACTTATAAATCATCCCATACTTATGCGCAAGCGAATCGGTCATATTATATCCTATGTTCAAAGGGTGATTCTATGCTATTTTGTTTTCTATATAATATTATTTATTTTCAATAATTTAATTGTGTCTTTAATGTTTCAATTAAATTTATTGTTTTGACATTTTTATGTATCCACAAGGATATACACATGAATTTCAAACACAATGATGCAACGAGTAAATTGTCGTTGAATAAATGAAATAAAAATACGATTAATTTTGTATAGATCCGATTGCTAGAAAGTATAGTTGTTTCATGGCCAATAAACAAACTGATTAATGTATAGATAAGCGCAGATAGCCGCGTACATTTCAAATCAATGACAGGTACCCACCCTCGGTGCTATCGGATTCATATACTACTCTCTACTTCATATACTCGTATTGAAGTGAAGATCTAAAGACCAAATTCTCAAGTTACCATCCCCACATTATCCCGTTAAATTCTACTTGTGCATATACATATTACGTAGGTGTCATTTATTATTCATAGACATCCATATTCATAGGTTTGTAGTTAAGTTTAATACAAGCTGAAAGTGAGTTATACCTGTATAATCCATAAATTAATAGCCCTTAATCTCGTAAGGTAACATGATATAGCTGTTTGAAGTTTGTGTACCTGCTAAAGCTTTAGTCAGATTAATTAAGAATACAATAGGGTTTTACTTTGGTCTACGAATATTTTGTGATGATGAAGTATTTATTTATTTTATTATTTTAGGACTAACTTGATGCTAAAGTAGCATTTTCTACTGGTTGTCCTGGAACTCGAAAAAACGTACAGGACAATGGGCCTGCAGACAAAGTTGAGGAAATGAAGCAATCTTAAAACTAACAAACGAACGAATGGCATAAGGAGTAAGCCTTGAAGGACACAGGCGGTACCTATATGCTAATAATCAGGCATAGGCGGGTCGTCTAATTATATGTCACTTATATCTAAAATAAAAAGATCTTCTAGATAATAAATATTATGTCGATGGCTGCAATTGCCTTATACCCAAAGTATTTCCTTCACACTTATTTTCAGCTACTGCTGTCATGTTTTGTTATTGGGAAATAATAAGGGAAATTCGATGTCTTATTTTCTCGCATTTTAACATTAGATATCAATATTATCAGTGACTATATTAACCTGTACGAAGCACAGCAGATACTAAAAAAACTCAGTATTTGCCATAACTTTTTTTATTAATTTAGACAACAGTTAACGGCCAAATTGAACCTAGTCCAGAATAATTGAAAATTTCCCTCAGTCAATAAAAACTTGCGAGCGGTCGCTCGAGACCAATTAAATAAAACAAGTTTACCGAATCAATTAGTTGCAATGTTGGCTTTACGCAACTTGTTATTGAGTTCCCGAACTCTTAATACGTATAGGTATGTTTTGCGGTTTTTGTTCTCTCGGCTCGGTTTCACTGAAAAAATCTGGGTCACTATTAGTTATTTTAGTTTTAGAGTCAGCTAGCTTAATCTGTTTTATTCGTTGAGAGTATTCATATTGAGTTATTCTAGACTTGACACATTCAACGTTTTTTAGGGTTTGTTTAGGGTTCCGATGTTGCGGTCGAAGATAGCATACATAATACCTTAACTTTTCCGATTTGAACTCATGTTAATTTTATCAATCGCTTCTCTCGTGACCACGGTTATTTATTTATTTATTTATTCATGTTTCTGAGCTGAATCGTCGAGGTTGGTTTTATAATATCATCTTTTTAAATAAATGGCATAATTACCATCAGGTGGGCCGTCTGCTTGTTTGTCACCTATTACATAAAAAAAAAAAAAAAATCTTACTTGTATTTACTTCCGCTTCGTGCCTAAATACTCACGAATTGTTTAGTGTCAAAATATTATTCGCTCTATTTTATGTATGTCTTTCCCTGCTTGGTTGTCTGGAAGAGATCGCTATTAGCGATAAGACCGCCAATTGTAACACTTTTTTTTGTGTAATCTTAGTTTTATGTTTATATTATTGTATTTGTGTGTGCAATAAAGAGTTTTCTATTATATTTTTGTAAACCTAACATTAAAATATAAGTATAGGCACTAAATTACTTAAATTAACATGGTAGCAGACAGTTGATAAACGTAGAGGTACGAGTATATACTAGATAAATGGCTGGGCCAATGATAGGGCAAGACTTCCTAGATACCACGTACAAAATATTATTATTATCCGTTTTGACCTTTAATCCTCGCGTCGTATTCCTCAATTCTGAGAGTCGTGACCACCTCTCACTATCTTCTTCCTTATGGTGTCACGCCATCGATCCCGATTGCTTGCCACCTGCATCGCATCGTATACCGAGGTGTCCAGTGTGGCGCGGATTTGGTCAGACCATCGTGTCGTGTCGTGTTGACCTTTAATAATATAAGTATTTTTCCATGTATTTACTCGCTCACTCACAATTCTCTACATACAAAGAAAACGTGTAGGTTTGAAGTAGTAAATATTATGATCTATTTGAAAATAACATTACGACATTTAAACTGATTCTAAGAATTTAATGATTAATCGAACGTTAAACTTTTCCTACGCAATCTAACAAGTTCATATTTGTATAACTTAACAGCTTGGTTTTATTTTTTTTAAACTATTATTATACACATCTTATGACTCTTAAGTAAGAAGAAGTTGGCGAAGTGCACAATAATTCACATTGTTAAATCCTGGGTATATCAATGTACTAATTATGTGCAGCGATATATCTCTCAACATCAGGAGAGCGTCTTGCTTGTCTTCTTATTTCTTTGCATAAAAAAATACTTTTTTAAACATGCAGGTTGTTTTTATGTTATTCAATGAACGAGACAATTTTGTTATTTATGTGATGTTTAGAATTATGTATCAGGTTAGGCTTATGTATAAGGTACTCGTACCGTAGAAGATAAGTTTTACATAGATATACAATACCTCCACTTTCACCTTTATAAAAATTTGTAAAACTGTTTTCGCTCAACCTTCACAATTAATTTTTCATTTTTTTTTTTTTTTTTAAATTTGAGTAGAATATTTTTTTTATCTATTTGTTTATCTATTTATCATTCTTGGTACAGACCCAGATAGGACCCAGGCTGATCAGGTACAGCAATAGAAGTTTACACAGCCGTTTTCGCATTCTTGTTTAACACTTTTTCGTTTTCACTTTGATGATATTTATTTATCTACCTATTTTGTAGGTATCTAGTAAAAATAGGTCTTATTTTGGTAGGACAAGATTTAGTTAGTATTTTTTCAAGGGAAAATGTGCAGCGGAAATGTCAGCTTTTACGGGTAAAAGGTTAACATGTAAATAGCACATTACTTCATGAAATACACGCGAAGGCTCTCATCGTTAACCCGAGCCTGTGACGTCACCGTCTGGATTTGACATAAGAAAGTTTCCATATGTCCAGTATTAAGGCAGATATACAGATATGCATATTTTGTAGCATTCGTGGCCTATGGTATTAGGTACGTCCAGGTTGTGATCCGGAGGTCCTGGGTTCATATCTCAGTGTGGCAAAACCTTTTGCTACCGTGTTTCGCAAGGCACGTAAACCTGTGGTTCCCGGCAGTTTCCTATAAGATGTGTAGGAGGCAGTCGTTAGGTCATGTTGCAGGCCCTGTAGTCTGTAGTAATCTCGGCGACCTGAAACTGCAACATATTAGGTTGGCCACACAACCTATAAATTGTGATTTGATTCTGACAGTAAATAGGTACGGGTAACCTGTTCTGTTGGAGTGTAAACCCCAATTATTATTATTATACAGAAGGCCTTTGGCTACTTACCTATAATAATAATATTACAAGGACACACAGCGTTGTGCGGGTGGACGCGTCGAGTGCTCGCCTCGCGTGTTTAAATTGAAAGTCTTCCTTTCAGTTCAGACTTTTTTGCAATCTAAATAACTTTGTCTACCCGTAGAAAGCAGTCGTCATTAAAAAACTACTTTTATTTATTTCTATTAGAGTATTTTTTTACAGTCTTCGTAGATACCGCGATTTCTTTTACAAGCTTTATATTACTTTCACCTGTCTGTTGTCTGTCTGTCTGTAATCAAATCTTGCAAGTTTAATTTGACCCACTTCCCGGTTTCCAATTGAGCTGAAAATTTGCAAGCGTGTGTAAATCGGATGACAATGCAATATTTTTATGACATCGAGCTGATTTGATGATGGAGCTGGAAGGTGGCCATAGGAACTCTGTCATAAAACAACGCAACCCCATCGAGTTTGGGTTCATTTGATTCGTCTTGACGAGTACTTTATGATGCAAGATGGTAAGAATAATTAAAGCTTGTTTTTTAAAAGTATTTTTAAAATTTCACTTGTTTAAGGTTGTGGCTCACGTATTTATATCACCGCTCCAACCCCGCTTCTGTGGTATTTGCGACGACAACCATCGAATGTACCTAACGATGGCAATTAGTTGGTTTACAACCAGCTGCCTGCTAATATGTTGTCGATGAAAAGTATTTCTAAGGCTTGTAATTTTTTTTATCGTTATGTGTTTGTGAAATTTTGTTTTCTTTGAGACTTTGTGACTGTGTATGACACACAGCTCACATTTGTGTTTTATATTACGTTGCAGAATTGGAGCGATATTGTATAACTATAGCTCGACCTTTAGTCTACTCATGTAGTGTCGCCTTTATAATAATTATTATGTTTTTCGTGTCTTTCATCTGAAAGTCTAGGGATTCCTTGTAATTTAGGAATTTGATTGTAGATGCTCAAATTATGTAAGCTAATTTAGTTATTTGTTGGCTCCAGACGATATTTCTTTTCGTTTCCGCCCTATTCAGTGTTACAGCAATAATTTCCTGTTACGTAGAACCTTTTGATTTTTCAATTAACTAAAAGTTGGAACGTTTCAGTAAGCCATTCGAAGAAAAATTGGAAGTCAACGATAAATTTACAGTTTTCTCTCGCAAATTAATTTACAGATTGTACTTCAATTTTCAGGACAAAAATTGGAACTGCTCTGAATAGGTATTTACGTGACTAACATATACGATTTTTTCGACGTATGTACCTTTGCTAAGAAAGATCTCTTTAGAGCCACGAGTCTGAATGTATTTTTTTTAAAATACTTTTATAATCATGCATTATTTCACTAAAATTCACGTGCAAATAATATTTGTGTTTCTGCCGGTCGTCCTGACAGTCTCAGCGTAAAAATACCTAAAACAAACTTCATAGTTATGAAATTTATATAGGTAGGTATTCGCTTTCATGCTTAATTTTTTTTATTTTATTTAGATAGAGATAGATAATAATTCTTTTTTGCACACAATAATTACAAACAAAACAATTAACCTTTGTAAATAAACGGCATAAACTCACTTGTATTTACTTCGGCTGCGTGCCGACCGTTAAGAAGAATATAAAAACTCCGTTGAGATGAATATAAACACTTACGAATCATTTAGTGTGAAACAATTAACATTAAATAAATTTGATTTAAAAAGTGTTTTAATTAAATTGGCGGTCATTTTAAAGAGAATTTAATTTCATATTAGCCTTTAAAATTAACTACACATATGTATGTTCATATCTAAATTAACCGTTCATAATATGTGTTGTCATCAATATAGTACGTAGGTACATACGCATACCAATCATATATTATTTTCCTAGCCCATGTGAGTACATGCGTCAGGCAATATAGATTGTGCACTTGAGATAATGTCAATGAACCTGATTTGTTTACATGATAAATTCTTCTTCTGATTGATGATTTATCCAATATTGATTTACTACAATCATGATGAATCATAAATAATAAATCATAGTAAAAAAATAAAGTCTTAAGGACCCTGATTGTATGTGCCAATGCATTTTGTTATTATTTTATAATCTTATTGATATGTCAAGTTGTCAGTTACTAGATGGAGTGATAGCTACAGAGAACCTTCACCATTTGAAACACTTTTTAAGGTATTTTAATATAATATTATTCATTTGTATAGGTATAATATGTAGGTATAATGTAATATATTTATTGATATTATAATGTAAATGATAGGTTATACTGACTCCTCTACAAAATCACACCCTACTCTTTAGGTTCAAACAATCCATGCAAAGCTGGTTGCCTGGAAGAGATCGCTCTAAGCGATAAGGCCACCTATTGTAGACCTTTATTTAGTTTAGTTTTAAGTCTTTTTTGTTATCTTTAACTGCGATAAAGAGTATTGTATTGTATCTTATAGGTGACTTGTTAAAAAGTTTCAACTTTCTTTTTAATACTGCCTTTTGATTTACCTTTGTTATATTATTAGGATGGTTTTCTTTAAAAAAATACGTTCACCAATATTGCAAGATTTTTGAGGCATTTCCAACCACCAATCCTGGTCCTGCCTACCTGCTAGATTAAGAACAGAATTAAGGAGCCCGCACAAAAACTTGCCTCTGGGCCCCCATTTTTAACCCCCGACGCAAAAACGACGGGGTGTTATAAGTTTGACGTGTCTGTCTGTCTGTCCGTGTGTGTGTGTGTGTGTCTGTCTGTGGCATCGTAGCTCCCGAACGAATGAACGGATTTTGATTTAGTTTTTTTTGTTTGGAAGTAGAGTTAGTCGAGAGTGTTTGTAGCCATGTTAAGTGGAAATCGGTCCAAGATGGCCGCCGCTACAAAATGGCGGATTACTTTTTTCTTCGACGACCCCCCCAATATAGGTATCAAATGAAAGGACTAAACTAGTATAATACAACGCACTAAATAAAATTTAAAATCCAATATGGCCGCCACCACAAAATGGTGAATTACGTATTGAGTTGGGGGTTTTTTAAATTTTTAATTTAATTCACTTGTGTTTTTTTTTTATTATTCACTAGTGGACTCGCGCGCACTTCGTGGTTCGCCTAACAGAAAATTGACAGTGTTTCTTTAAGATACTATATTATATGCATGTTTTATACATCCATACAAACCTACCACTTGACTCACTCAATCTATTTGGAAAATCCGCATCAGAATCCGTTGCTTAAAGATCTAAGCATATATAGGGACAGACAGACAGACAGACGCGGGAAACCACTTTCTTTTATACTCTGTAATGATATAATAGGTTAGCCCCTTTTTGCGTGATATTAAGCCACGCGACAATGCGGCCGTAGACTAAACCTAGACGGCGGGATAATTCCCTTTCTGGATTGATCATGCGTCTGGGATGGACGCTAAACAGTTTGGATTGAAATTTGAAACACAGATAGGTGGCTTTATAACACTTTATACTTCCGCGATTTGAGCTTATGTTAATTTTATTAATCGGGACTTCTCTCTTCTTCTTTTTTTTTCGTCTTCGAGTTTTCTTTTTTATGACTTTGACCTCCGCTCCGCTCAGATAAGAAATGGTTTTTGCACGCGTGCAAATAACAATATTATTTATCGTACATTAGTATTGTTTGCAGTAACATTGCCACCAAAATATCTCTAAAACCCAAACAGGCGATAACGTATCAAGGATCATGACATTACTAGATTATTGCGCTATCAACGCAATGTGAAATTAGTGACCGTTAAGACATGAGGAGATATGTATGTACTTATATGGATGTGCTCTATACGCTAGCATTTTGGGTGTTGTGAAATTTAGGGACACGTTGTGATGGAAATAACTGTTATAAAAAACTTTTGTACCTACTCTACTAGCAGCGTATATTATACTTTTTTTATGTGATGAAGTAGAAGACAAACAAGACGCTCTCCTGATGTTAAGAGATAACGCTGCCCATTATAATCAGTATAGTGCTACTTAGGATTTCACAATGATGTGAAATTCTAGGAGCACTGCACCAACGCTTCTTACTTAAGAGTCATAAGATGTTAGACTCTTCAGCCCAGTAATTTCACTAGCTACAGCGCCCTCCTACCGAAGCACAGTAATGTTTGCACATCACTCCTCAGGCCGTAGAATAACTGGCACTGTTGGGGTACCCACCTAGACGACCTCCTGCAAAGGAAGTTAACCCCCGGTACAGAATACTACTTACACTAACTACTTTCTAATACTCGAACGAGAAAACCACATAAAAGAATTAATATAGGTCTTGCACACAGCTCTGCACATACAATGCGACTGCGGCCCACTCATGTTCAACTGAATTATCCATTTGGGGCGACACATTAAGTATGCCCCCAGAAGAGATACCACAAGTCCCTCCCCGAAACATCTGGATCTTCCTAGAGGCCTCGGGTTTAAGCAGTGAATTGTAACTCATCTGGATTGTCACCAATGATCATAAATGGTCGAAGTTCTTTTGAAGTTCCCCTATAATAATTATAATCTCTATTGGAAGCTCTTACTGGAATCCAAACATAACGAAAGTAAAGTAAAATAAAGTTAAAATAACGAAGTATAACATTTTATTGGCTTCATTACCTACTAGTTTTTGCCCGCGGCTTCATTCCCGTCGAGAAATATTTTCTTTACAGATAGTAACCCTCATCATAATATCTTCATTTATTGTAGCAAATTTCAACTCAATCCGTTCAGCATTTTGAGATGTACGTTGAATGATCAGTCAGTCAGCCAGTCACGTTTTCTTTATATATTTAGTCTATCGTAACGAACTCTCTAGAAAACAACAACAGTAAAAGCAAATAACATACAAGTAAATATGAAAATAAACGTTCATGTAACATGATATTTTGCTTTACGAAAATAATGATTCACAGAAATAATCAAGGCAATCAATCGCAATCACGTAATCAAAGGAATTTCTTGTGGTAAAATATGATGTTTCATATTTATCTCACAAGGAAAACTATTGAGGAGAAAAATATATAGAAACTTTGTTTATTACTCAAGTACCTACATCATAGGTGAGTATAGTGGATAGGCTTCGGGTATGGCTAGTTACCACCCACTGGAACAAACTGTGTCGCCAAGCGGTCATGATGATTGTTCCGCTAAGATGTTCAGTGAAGCCAGGGAGGGATTTACTCTAACTTTAAGGCTTAGTTTGCTACCTTTACATCACGCGAGATCGTGGTCAAAAGCTAACCTATAATAAATTAACCCGTCAGGCGAGCGGCTCGATAGAGCAGCACCCGCGCACGCGAATTTGAACATTATTTTAAAGAAGCTTGAAATAATAGATGTCAATTTTGATTTGAACCGGAAGTGTTTCCTGAATCAAGGGGTTAAAGAAGTATAAAGGCGGGAATACATTTGCCAGTAATGCCATGCAGGCATGCTTGTTAGTATATGTGCCAGCACCTACCACTCTGTGAATACATTTGCTAGCTAAACTGAGACGCTATTTAGCGTATACACATGTTAGTATGTGTCATGTGCTAGCATGCTACCGTGCCTGCTACTAACAAATGTATTCTTCCCGCCTTAATATTATAATCTACAGATACTAGAAGTAGATACGATATTTGCTTTCCCTCGCTGAAAACTTCGTAACTTTCATATTTTAGGTATGTCCAAATGAACGTAAAACATTTTTAAATCTACCATAAGGAATGCTTTACCATGGTATATTTTGCCAAGAAAGCCAGTTAACATTATTGCTTATTTGACAAATAATAGCGTAATAATTTTCTAGTGCAGATGGCACATGACTTGTTAGCATAACTTAAAATGTCATCGACCCAGATCTAGGCATCGGTCCAAAGTCTAGCTTTAAAACTTCGTCCAGTCATTTGCATATTTTGAATGTATTTCATCCAAACCATCTGTTTCATTTCTCAAGATAAAAACAGAACTTGTATAAATTAAATAAATCTAACGTTGAAAAAATTTAGCAATCTTTGTGCTATTTTAGGATATTGAATTAAAGTTCTTTTCTGGGCTTATTTACCGAGGAAAATTTTGAAATTTAATAAAATGAGTGCGTAATTGAATTATTACAATCAAAAATGTTTTATAATACGCTATTATTATATGGAAAGTTCCAGAGAGCTTTCCCTGAAAAAGTTCGTAATGAGTTCGGGAATTTATTAGCATTACAAATAAGCATACTTCGAACTTTATGTCGGGTAGTAGGCATCATTTAGATTTCAATTAGGTATGCGTATTGATTCCATAGAGTAATAATTAATTAACGTAAGGCTCGGAATTTACTAATAAAACGGTTGTGTAGGCAGGAAATTCTACTATATAAATTTCTAGAATTAAAAAGGACTACGAATTTATATTAGAACTAGCTTATGCTCACGGCTTTGTCCGCACGGCGAAATCCTTTTTTAGCGGAGGTCTACGTCATAAAACCTGTTCCAAATTTCAACCTAAACCGTCCAGTGGTTTAGGCTATCCGTTGATAGATCAGTCAGTCAATCAGTCACTCTTTCTCTTATATTTAGATTTGTAGTATCGTTCGAGCGAGAGAGTCGCATCTAAATACGAAACTCTTCAGCCGTAACCTACCAGCATCCCGAGCACACCGTGACATTGACGTGGGAGTAGCGGCTCCTATCTAGCTGTCATGAGTAATTGACGTTTGTAAGAGTACAAAATAACATTGGAGTAGTTACAAATTGTATGCAATGATAGTGTGAGTAGCAAGAGTAGCGTCTTGATATATGTCAGTTTAGTCTTGACAGTGGGACGGAATTTACTACCTGCACGCCAAGCACAGACGCTGCGTAGACTTGTCTTGCTGTCAAGTCAACTGTCATCCCATACATTGTACTTTTGTGAATGTATGGGATGACAGTTCTACTCTTGAAGTTTTGTCGGGATTCCATGTGGCATGCTAAAGCCGCTGCTCGGGATTTGCGGCCTTATGTCAATGTCTTACTATGCTAAAGGGGCAGCTTACAAGCTCCAAATAAACATACGAAACAAAAGGAAAGAAATGATCGAAAAATAACACGTGCCTTGTTATTTTTACTCACCTAATGGATTTCATAGAATCAATATCAATGTGTACATAAAACATCGTCGTAGATACCGTGTGTGTTCAGAATCAATGGCCGCCCTTCAAAATGATAGGACAATAAAAACAAGATCATTTTTGGTCGGTGGCCAACCGAATGTTTTCTTTAGGCCTAGTCTAAGAGCCGGTGTGATGGAAAATAACATGGGATTGTTGTTTTACAAACAGAATTATGTCAAAGCAGGAAAAGTGGAGTGTTATGTTAAATTTTTGTATTTATATGGTACTATGTCTAGCGGTTTTACTAGCGAGGTACAACGGCGCTAAGGTTTGTGACTCGCAAACCATTATATTGCTGGGTGGAAATATATTATTATGTCTACCTAATAAAATTAGATTGATACGACAAAAAGCAAGCAGATCAATAAATTTGCATCGAAAATTGTTCTTCACGAATTTTGATTTTATTTTTTTTGTGCGAGTCCTTGAGATTGTAGCACGTTATTACAACTATGCTCGTATGTATGCAAGTGCAAGCGGAAATCTTATTAAGCGAATACTTCCAAAGAAGCAGATGAATAGTCCAAATTTTCCTTGTTTTACCTTTATCTATTACTAGAGGACCCGCGCGCATTTCGTAACGCCTAAAAGAAAATTATCAGTGTTTATCTTCTATATTATGCATTGACTTGTATACCTACATAATATAAAAACCTTCGTCTTGAATCACTATATCTATTAAAGAAAAGCGCATCAAAATCCGTAGTCCGTGAATGACCTGCGCATACATAGTGACTAGTGACTAGTGACAGACAGACTCGAAGTGACTTTGTTGTATACTTCGTAAAGCTATAATTTATTGTACATCTATAAAAATAATGTATGTACTCTTAGCATCAGTAGTATCTCTCAGGCTACATTGTTTATTGTTATTGGTTTACCATTCGCTTTGTTCTGTAACTACGGGAGCCATTCCGCTTCTTGACGTTACCATAATAAACTATCCGTTTTGGCATCTGAATATTTAAAATATTTTACTAGGTACAACGTGCAGCGAGAATTTATTGCTGAAAATGTACGTGTAATTCTAAGGTGTAAGCTACCTCCACGGATGAGAGCTTCGGCGTAAACGCTGCCTCGGCATTTTGGTGTCCCGCAGGAACACCCCCAGGTTTTTTCTTGGTACCCCCGCGGCACCCATCTCCAGCGGGGAAGTGCCACATACTGCCTTGCAACCCCAGCACAGGGTGACGATGCGTAACGCATTTTTCTTGGATTAACAAGAAGGGTAAATGTTTCTGCAGGTACGCCTAAGCTTTTTTGACCCTGGAAAAATGCGTTACGCATCATCACTCGACGCCGGGGGGCGCGGGGCGGTATGTGAGACTCCCCCGCCAAAGATGGGCACGACGGGTATACCCACTAAAAAACCTGGGGGTGTTCCTGCGATTCGCCATAATGCCGGGGCATTGGATACGCCGAATCCCTCATCCGCGGGGCACTCATCCGCGGAGTAGCTTAGACCCTTGACTAACACGTAGGTTTTAGCAATAAATCTATTTATAATAACAAAATAAATAACGATAGGTGGTACGTACAAGCAGTAGGGTCATTAGCTCCGATCTTCTAATCTGAGGATAACGCTCGATTAAGCGCTTAATACGCAATTTATTGGACATGGCCATGATTAGGTGACTAATTTTTGACCCAGAATAATTCGTTACGCATTTTCACCTAACGCCAAGGGGTGTAGCGATAGTTTAGACCCTAGGCATAGATTATCAGCGCTAAAACTTTTATTCGTTTTTAATTGGTTAGCCTTTTAGTTGACAAGATCTCGCGTGATGTAAAGTGACGATGCGGCCGTAAATGGTAACAAACTAAACCTAGAAGGCGGGATAAATCATGAACACATTATGAAGAGCATGTAGGAACACGGTCATGACGACCGCTTGGCGACGCACAGTTTTGTCTAGTGGTTGGTAACTAGCCCCAGCCGAAGCCTACCACCGGTTATTGTGTAGCAAGTGGAAAAATATATTTTTAATAACAAAATAAATAACGATAAATGGTACATTCTGGCAGGGTCCAACAATAGATGGTACATACAGGCAGCAGGGTCATTAGCTCCGATCTTCTAATCTGCGGATAACGCTCGGTTAAGCGCGTAATAAGCAATTTGTCGGACATGCCCTGATTAGGAGGCGATTTGCCAAATAATGCCACATCACTTTATTAGATAAAATTTTATATCTACTGCAGACTGCGATAACGTGTTTATCTAGCTACCAATATGGCGGTCTGTCGGTCACTAAAACAGTAAATGGGGTTTGAGACAATGTAGCGTATTTGTAAATTTCATCATTAATTCCCTAATCAGAATTAACAAGAAAATACGCTGAACGCTGAACATTATGAATAATACTATTTTGTTTTCAGTGAAAACAAATATAATAACTGACAATAGTTACCTACTGTTAATGAAACCTATAAAATGATATATAATTTAAGCTTATTTATTTGGGCATTCATTAATTACCATGATTACATTTATTGCAATTCAGAAAGACATTCATAGCAATTTACGCATTGCGCCTATATAAAGTGTAGTGGAAAATTTAAATTTCTCTAAAATTCAAATTTATTTTCTTATTTCAGACGTTAAAAGTTTAAACATAAAATCAACTAGAATGCTTTTAGTTCCTCATTAACACGAAAAGCTACTGCATCGTTCATTTATAAAATAATAATTTATGAGAATTCCTTCTGGGTGCGGTATACTCGAATGAATCAAACGTAAATTGACTCTTTGAACATTTTATTCGAAACATCCACGATCGGCAGATATATTTTGAGGGCTATAAATAACAGTAAAATATTAATGTAATTATGCGCACGCAAACTGAATACCGAAGTTGTTCAATGTTTACTGTTTTAATAATGTTGGAATCAATAACATCCAATACGAATTTTAAAATGCCGTGAGACTTACTTATTGTGCCGTGAGTTTAAATATATGAGTAGGTACTGTTTTAGAAGAAAATAACTCTTTACTGAATTGTTACAAAAATAATTGTAAACCCAAACCTCTTCATCAAAAAATTAGAGGTAGAAGATATGCGGTCTTATCGCATAGTATTATAATCTCATGCAATACAATACAATACAAAAACTCTTTATTATTGTGACCAAGAAAAAAAGAAATTTACAATGAATGACTTAATATTAAATAAAACTAAGATAACAACTGCACAGATACTATATAAATATAAAACAATTTGGTCTACAATGGGCGGCCTTATCGCTTAAAGCGATCTCTTCCAGGCAACCGGCTTTGAATGGAGAGGCTGATATAAAGAGTGGGGTGGGATATGATACAGGAGATACAATTTTCAATACATAAATAAAATAAATAAAATATACATGCAATTAACTATAATATTATAGGTTGGAAGCTATTAGGGTTTAGATTATAATATCTAGGCTAAAAAGGAAGTACTCACGTCTAATATGTATTCAAGTACATCATACCTCAAACATGGCTTCGCATAATTTCCTTAATCAGGAATTTTTCTTTTTCTTTCTAATTACTAACTTAAGGCTTTTATCAAACCTTTTTAAAAAGAACGCGTCAGTCAGTGGCTTATTATTTTGATACCATATCTCGTATATGGTATCAAAATCAAATCAAAACGCCGTCTTTTAAGATACCTTTAAGAAAAGAATATTATATTTTGATTGCAAGGAAACACCTTACCCTTGATAATTTTATTAAATATTTTTTCTCAGTAGTTATTTAAAAGCTATTAAACGTGAAGTAATTAAGGCCAGGCGCAGGTAATGAAATGGATTCCAATAATTGACCTCACCATCCTCTCCACAGATAATTTATTAGGTAAGATCGGTCATTGCATTCAAGAAGTTGTCTACATATTATATTATAATATTATGTTATGTTATCTATGTCTTTACATATCTTAGCACCGATAGTCGTTATTATAATATGTAGTTTTCATTTTCTAGTTTAGTTGTTTGGAAAAGATCGCTATAAGCAATATGACCGCCAATTGTTACACATTTAATAGATTTGTATTCAATTCAATCATTTAGTAATTTTATTGTTTAAAATTAAATTGTTTTTATTATTATAATTTCTTGTACAAAGTTTTGGTGTTTTTATAAAGAGGTATCTATCTATCATTGTAAAAAAATTAAATGAGAATATTCGCAGCTGGCGCTGACAGAGACGGAAAATTTAAACTGATAATTGAAAGGCTGAGAAAGTGCTTACGAAGTATGAGCGATAAAAGTGTGTGTCTTACATGACCATTGCTTCTTTATTTATTCTACGATCCTCTTAATGCCTACCTCTCGTGTCATCTATAATTCACATATGGAACTGAGAAACGGTCAGGGGTCAATGGAAATTGAGATGATAGGAGGAAATCTAATAAGGTAATAAGAAATACAGATAGATATTGTATATTTATAATATTGTTTTCTGATTTTCCGGATTTTTGGATGTAATAAGCAGGTGTAATTAGGTACTTGTTATCAGGTTATTTTCGTGCTCATTTAGATGGTTTGATTGCATAGAAAACATAAACGATATAATGCGAAGTAACCAGAACCAGATCTTTTAAAGATTTTGTATCGGAAGTTTTTAGGATAATACTTTAGAACCTCGTTATAAATATATACTTTAGAAATATAAAAACTATTACTAGCTTATGCACGCGACTTTGCCTATTACAAAACCTGTTTGTATTTGAAATATGAACCCCATTCAATCAGTAGTTTATCAGACAATGCGTAGATAGATCAGTCAGTCATTTAATCAGTCATTCTCTCCTATTAAATACTTATTCAGATTGTTTAAATATAATAAAATGAGCACATTCATGTTTAAAAAGTTTGTTTATGCTACTTAGTCGTTTATTAGAACACAAATCTACAAATACCAAGAGAAAACGATAAAATCAAACGAACGGATATCTGCGCTCGATCAAGGCAATCACAAATAACACAATATGACGCGTTTATGTGCACATTATCTATTTAATAGGCCGCGTAAGAGGATTAACTGATAGTATGAGCATCGACCACAGACTAACAAATGAAGACGGATACCGCGGTACAATGCATAACTTTAAAACGATTAAATAGTAATAAATACACTTTAAATATATTGCGCTTTCTGAGCACTGAACAATGTTACTAAGTCCTCGGTAAAAAAATTGATGGGCCACAAAAATTTATTGTTCGTTTGTTAGTAACTACCGCGAAAGAGAGTAACATACAGTGTATTAGTTACGCACTTCTTTACACACAAACAGCTGAACAGATTGAGCTGAAAAACTGGCACGCAGTAGTTAGCTTAGACCCTTTTTTTATATCCCAGGAAAAGTACATTACGCATCGACTCCCCTGCCGAAGATGGGCGCGGCGGGGATACCCACTAAAAGCCTAGGGGTGTTCCTGCGGGACGCCATAATGCCGGGGCTGCGGGTACGCCGAAGCACTTGTCCGCGGCTAAGTTAGCTTAAACTCTGCAATAACACCTAGGCTACCGAGCATCCTGTAGGAGAATAACATTGCTCGTGTTTCCTTGCGGTGAGAGAACAACAAAGAAAAAGAAACAATAAAATTTGATTCATACGATTTTGTAAGCATTTTTAAAATTGATTAAAAAGTGTTTTTGCGTATTTCCAAATTAATAGTAGATATTAATATTATGAGACGTACGACGGGCTTGATAATATTGGAGAACTCGGGAAAACGTATTTATTTTTTATTAACTGCCAAACCTCAGTTGTATTTCGAAGTGCGGAGTCTTTTTAATATATTATTCTGTGGTATTACCAAGCAAAATAATTGCACTATCTATTCGCCTAATTGGATTATAAAACAAGGACATATAAGTAGATAGAACGTACAAATATATTGTATGATATTTAACCAAACATTTTAGGTTTTGAGTTATTGTTGGAAGGTTTCATATTTATAGAATACTAGCTGCGCCCACCGGTTTTACCCGCTGTACTGGAGACTATGTCTTATTCCAAGGTCTAAGCTATCTCTATACCAAATTCGCAGCTCAATCGGTCCAGGGGTTTAGGCATGAAAGAGTAGCAAACATACATCGAGACATACAGATATCCATACATTCTTACCAACTTTCACGTCTATAATATTAGTAAGATGTGATAATGTTAGTAAGACTAGTAACATCTTTTTTTGGACACAATATTATTTTTTAATTTTCAACAAAATGAATTAAAAACATAAATGAAAATACCTTAAAAACTAAATACCTATCATCTAAAACTTTAAAATACTGAGAAATCATATCTAAAACTAAATAAATACTAAACTAAATCTAAAAAGGGCCCTCGCGGTATGTTGCCCAAAATGCTGGCAGCATTACCTCTCTGGATGGCAATACTGATGCGCTGTCCGAGGTAGCTGCCAGCCCTTTATTGGTCACCGGTTGCTTCAGTTGCTTCAACCAAACGCTCAGACAAATCTTTAAATAACTTCTGAGCGCTTGGACCCCACGGACCCAGTAACATCTAGGTTACAAAAATTGCGACTGGGAGTTAAGTGCAGGCGCTATCAGTAGGTGACCGTAGAACTCTTCTCATTTTCGTCTGATCTTATCTGTAATCATAATAATTTATCAAGATTATATCTAGAGAATCAACGAGAAAAATAAGGAGAATAAAGTAGAAAGAGAGAAAACTGAAGAGGGAAACCTGAATTGAGGTTTTGGGGAAGAAGCTTGATTCTGCTGTGGATAGACACAGGTCAATAAAGTAAATCATCAATGGCCTTATCGCTTTTAAAGCAATCGGTTATTGAAAAACTGATTAGAATTTTTAAGAAAATGTGTGCAATAACTATTTGTAGCTGACAAAATTGAAACACCACTGAGAAATACTTGGAATACTACGGAATAATAAGACAATACGTGTTACACATTCACCATTTAATTTGTGACAACTGTCAAAAGGAAAAATATCTACCCTCCGTAATATTATTAATAAATTATTATATCAAAATACCTCACACCTCCACCCTTAATTATTACTACACTTAGCAATCTTAATCTACAGATGTAATAACTAAACTATATGTCATATATTGAATACAGTTGTACATGACATTCCTTAATTATATTCTTAGGTAATATTAAACCTAACAACAGGTTTTCTTATCCGCTTGGGATAGCTCCGCGGACTAGTCGATGAGGGCGGTGAGGGGGATGCCCTCGCGGGAGTGTCCCGCGGCGAGCGGTGTGGCGCGCCCGCGGGCGTGCTGAACACATCGTCGGGTGCCCCGGCCCCGTCAGCAACAGCCGGCGGCGGCGTGCTTATGGGCGAGCCCTGTGCAGGGATCGATCTCGCAGGTGTCCCGGGACCCTCATCCTCCCTTCTGCTAGGTACCACCTCGACCTCGCCCGGCACGGGAACATCGGACATGCGCGACTTCCGACGTCTCAACTGGTCTACGTGTTTAGTGACGTGTCGACCGCTATTCTCCCGCACGAGTACTCTCCGTGAACCCGATTCGCTCATTACCGTTCCCTTCTCCCACTTATTATGACCCCCGTAACTCCTGGCCCAAACCTCCTCGCCCGACCTAAACCGTCGATCCTTTCCACCCGCGTGTTCTACCTGCTTATTTTGCGCCCGGCTAACTTTATCTAGTATCGCTCTATCGCCTCGGAGTAGATCTAACCGATTACGCAATGGTCTCCTTTGAAGGATGGACGCCGGTGTTTCACCTGTGGTGCTATGGACAGAGTTACGATATGCTAACAGAAATGTTTGCAAGGCTGTGTCAATATCGATTTTATCTGTATAAGCTTTTTTAATGGCCCTTTTACATAGTTTTACAGCATTCTCAGCCGCACCGTTCGATGCCGGATGATGCGCGGGAGAGAATGATTGCCTTATTCCGTTGTTCTTTAAAAAATCGCTAAATTCGACACTCCTAAAGGGAGGTCCCTGGTCCGACACGACTTCTACGGGTAAACCAAACGTAGCGAATAGCCTACGCAATATTTTAATTACTGCCGTGGCAGTCGTTCGCGCCATTTCGAAAATGTCGAGCCACTTTGACGTGGAATCAATGACGACCAGGAACGTTGCACCCTGCAAGGGTCCTAGGAAATCCAGGTGAAGCCTGGACCACGGCTGCGCGTGATACGGCCAGGGCTGTGGCCGCGCGTGCGCCGGCGCCGGCAGCTCCAACGCACATGTTTCACAACTACGACACATATCCTCTATATCCCTATCTATATTTGGCCAGTACACATAGCTACGAGCGAGTGACTTAGTTTTAACTATTCCCATGTGACTACAATGTAATTGTTTTAATATCTGATCTCGTAGGGCTGGCGGTATCACTATACGGTAACCCCACATTACACAGTTCGCGTCCACATACAGCTCATTGCGTCTCGCGTGATAAGGTTTGAGATCCTCATCGTTACAAGCCGGCGGCCAACCCGACTGGATGTATAAAAGTACTTGGCTAAGTACCGGGTCTGCAGCGGTGGCTTTTCTTACACTATTATGTGTGACCGGTAAAAACTTTTCACAAAAATTGATATAGGTCACTTCGACGCCCTCTTTATGACCCTGACCCGACGGTAGGCGTGACAGGGCGTCAGCGCTATTCTTAGCCGTAGATACGTATTCTATGTCGT
Organism: Hemithea aestivaria; assembly: GCA_947507615.1. Lineage (NCBI taxonomy): Eukaryota > Metazoa > Arthropoda > Insecta > Lepidoptera > Geometridae > Hemithea > Hemithea aestivaria. The sequence goes on along the minus strand of OX382337.1, from coordinate 13,958,197 downwards.
AGTTGTATCCGGACAGAAATACCCCCCATCTCTGCATCCGGCTAGCGGCCATCACCGGTATGCCCGCCTTGCTACCGAATATAAATGTAAGCGGCTTATGATCAGTCCTCAATGTAAATTTCCTACCATAAACAAACTGGTGAAATTTCCTTACTCCATATACAATAGCGAGCGCTTCCCGTTCTATTTGTGAATAAGCCCGCTCCGCTTTATTTAGCGCCCGCGACGCGTAGGCTACAGGCCTCTCCCCCGCCTCCGTGATGTGCGAGATGACCGCTCCTACCCCTACACTGCTAGCGTCCGCCGTCAGCACCAGCGGTAACTCCGTCGAATAATGGACGAGCACCTCGCTGGATACTAACGCTTCTTTTATTTTGTCGAACGCCCCCTGACATTCATCGCTCCATCTGAATTCCACGTCGGTGCGCAGTAAATAGTACAGTGGCGCCGCGATCGAACTGAGATTCCGAATAAACTTCGCATAATACATCACCATGCCTAAAAAAGATCGTAATTCGGAAACGTTTTTCGGTACCGGTGTCTCCGAGATGGCCTTTACTTTTTCCGGCCAGGTGTGCACCCCGTGTTTAGATATAACATACCCTAAATATGTCACCGATTCCGCGAAAAACGTGCATTTGTCCTTCCTAACACGGAGACCGCTCTCTTTTAATATGTCAAACACCCTATGTAAATTGTTCATGTGTTCCCTGTCGTTCCTCCCCGTTATTATAATATCGTCCAGGAACACTCCGACACCCGGTACGTGTGCGAATAATTGCTCTAATAATTTCTGGAAGATGCCCGGACTCGACGCCAAGCCGTAAACTAGACGATTATAGCGATACATCCCTTTATGCGTATTGATCACAGTGTACTCCCTACTCGTGTCGTCTAATTCAAGCTGCACATACGCTTGCGATAAGTCAAGTTTAGTAAACCGCTCGCCTCCGTGTAATCTAGCTAACAGATCCTCCACCCGCGGCAGAGGATAACGGTCGACATCTAACACTTTATTCAACGTGAGCTTATAGTCTGCGCATATCCTAATGTTACCGTCTCTCTTGGGCACTGCGACGATCGGCGTGGCCCAGTCGGAGCGCTGCACGGGCGTGAGCACCCCGTCCTGGTGCAGACGCTCGAGCTCGCGCTCCACGGCCTCGCGGTGCACGTAAGCGACGGGCCGCGCGCGCATCCACACCGCTCGCGCGCCCTCACGCAGGTGTATGCTCACTCGACCGCCGGTGAACCGTCCCAAGCCATCCGCGAACACCTCACAGTATCTGGAACTGACTTCCGTCCAATTAAAACCTGTCTTATTAGAGATAATATTATTTATATCGTGGCTAACATTGGGTATCTGTATGTCTAGTTCGGCGAGCCATTGTCTTCCTAAAAGCATCGTTTTCCCCTTATCTATTATATACAAATCCAAATAAAGTTCCTTATCTTTATATTTTACAAGTGGCTTAATGACGCCGACTGGCCGAATCGTCTCCCCGGTATAATATCTAAGTATCAATTTACATTCATTTAACTTCCTATCACTAAAACACTTGTTGTACATTTCCAAACTGACGCAAGATATAGCACATCCGGTATCACATTCCATCTTTACTCCTGTGTTATCTATCTTGACCGGTATCATAATTGGTGGACACTGTTCTAAAGATAATTGATTTAATGTTATATGTACCTCTTCGCTACTACACGTACTTAACTCGGCCTCCTCTTCGACGTAGTTGTGTGCCGCCGTGTGCGCCCCCGGCGTCCCGTTGGACCTCGGGCAAACGCGTTGTAGGTGCCCCTCACGGTTGCATATGCGGCAGACGTAATGCCGGAACTTGCAGGTCGCGGCTTCGTGCCCTCCGCCGCAGACCCGACACTCTCGTGAGCCTCGACTAGCTCCTCTCGCCGTGCCCGCCTGCGAGCGTCGTCGCTCGCCGTCCGCCCTGCGTGCTGCGGTGCCGGCCGCGTCCGCGCCGGCGGCCGCTGCACCGCGCCACATTCCTCGATTGTGCGGCGGCATCGCCCCCGCGCGCGTTATCGCCTGGCACTCTACCGTCTCCCTCTTTTCTCCGCCTGTCGCCTCCACGGACGCCGCATCTTTCTCCGCCGCCTCCAAGCTCAAAGCCAAGCTACAAGCTTTCTGAAAATCCAGCTTGTCTTCGGCGAATAGCCGCTGACGTATTGTCTCGCTTGTCAACCCACAGACCAGCTGATCTCGCAAGCTTTCGTTCAGCCACTGTCCAAATTCACAAGTTTTTGTCATTTTCTTTAATTCGGCTACGTAATCTGCTATCTTCTCACCCTTATGTTGTTTGCGGTGATGAAATTTGTAACGTTCGGCCAAAATGCTCGGTCGCGGTTGCAAATGTCTTTCCATGACGTCCGTTAACTCTTTGAAGGACTTGCTGGTCGGTTTATCGGGCGTGCACAAGTTCACCAGCAACTCGTAGCCCTCCGCGCCCATCACGGTAATCAAAGTCGGCACTTTTAACTCCGATTCTATGCTATTTACGAGGAAATATTGCTCCAACCGTTCCACGTATAACCGCCAGTTATCGGCCGCCACATTAAACTCCGAAATCTTGCCGATGGGCATTGTACCACAAAAACAACTGTTAATTACTTATTTACACACGCGGATACGTAATTATAAATCGTCGCCACTGAGAAATACTTGGAATACTACGGAATAATAAGACAATACGTGTTACACATTCACCATTTAATTTGTGACAACTGTCAAAAGGAAAAATATCTACCCTCCGTAATATTATTAATAAATTATTATATCAAAATACCTCACAACCACCAACAAACTTAAAAATACGTTGTGTTAAAGTTAGGTGTTGCGCAGCTCATAAATCAACTTAGTCTTCCACTTACATACTCGTTATGGCCGTCTGCCGTCTAGTTTTCAATTGAGTTTGCTGAGAACTAGTTCAGGTATACTCGTATGACGTGTAATAGCAGTTGCATTGAAGTTTTCAACTGGTATTATTATTATTAAATAAAATTCAGCACAAGCAGCTCTGTGAGCTGATGCGTGCATATTACTGCACTTGTGTTTATTGTTTTTTTAATGTTTGTCAAGTCTATTTTTAAAATTATTCACTGATGTTGCATTAATAACTGTTTCGGGCAAATTGTTCCACTGTTTAGTGACACGGTTTGGCAAAAAGTGTTTGCCGGGGTTGCTCGTGTGTGTGGTCTTCATAAGTTTCTTAGAGTGTCCTCGTAGTTTTGTGTTCGAGTTAATTGCATAAAGTTTTTCAATATGATTGACATCATAGTGTCCGCTTAAGATCTTGTTAGTTTCGATGATGTATTTTTATTTTTTACGAGACTCAGCAGCTATCTTGCTTAATATATCTGATGTTTTTAGCTTTATACACAACCAAATTTCAGGTGTTTTGCGTACGTTATCACAAATAAGCCTTTTCATGATAGATAACAAGCTAGCAAAAGCCCGTCTGGTCGCAATTAAATATGAGAAATTATGAGGAGTCAAAAATCTATAGATATTTTAACTTTCATCGGAATCACATTTCTAATTGCGATTCTGCATTTATAATAATTTGTAAAGTTGCTTGATCCAGGTTATAAAGCTTTATTAATGTTAAAAAGTTACTGTTTAACATATTACTCTAGCGAAATTCCAAAGTTATTTGCATTTTATTATGGCTACGTAAAATAACTCGTATATTTTGTAGTTATTGTAAACAAAATAAAAATGTTTTATTAGTATTACGACTGCCGGTAGTTATTATTACGGTAGTAAATCATGAATCGACTTTTGTTACTTTCAATATTTTTAGACAACGTAAAAATATCTTTCATGAAGATTTTATAAACATTCCTAGACTACCTATCTACTTACCTCTTTCGCTTTTTTTCTCTCTCTTTATTTTCTTACTTATTCATTTCTAAAATTTCTTGAAGGTGTTTATAAAAGAACTTTTTTACGACTGGTAAAATTAACGGATGGTTTGTGTGTTCTATTTGAATAATTATAATTAAACATGTAGCATGTTAAATTATTCGCTTAGAGACAAATTTAATTTCTTTTTTTATTATATGGAAATTTTAATAATTATACAACAAATCTAGCTAAATACTGCGCCTAATATTACATTGATTTTTGTTCAGCAGCAGCGTTATTTTGATGCAAAATATGATCAAAATCCGTAAGCAATTGCATAGAATAAAAAAAAACAACACTTCAATAACTACCTCGCAAGAATTTATAGCTTATTTTAAGAACTTAAGAAAGGGCCCTTTACTCGACCAGAAAATAGAAAAAAACACTCACCCATGTCCCCCGACCCAAAAAATGACATCACAAAGTTAAGATCAAATGTACGCAATAAGGGCCCTGAAAAGGGTCCTACGTCTGTGACGGCCCTAAAATTCCTGAAAGCTACTGTAATTACTTTAATCCTTTAAATATTTCACACTTTTAAAATTCATGAATAAAATATGAGCGGTCTCGACTCTGGATGGACTCGATTAAATTTTTTATTCGATATTCAGTGTATGTGATACTTTTTGTTTTGATCCGAATTTGCTGTTTTATTTTTTATTGGAGCTGGTATGAGGAAATTAAAAATGTATTGTTGAAGGTATTATTACCTTACTATACGACTTAATAATATTATATTAGTGCGAAAGTTTGCATGGATGTAGGTATGTATGGATGGAAGCAAGGATGGAATTTTTTTTCTTTTCACACTTAAACGACTGGACCAATTCAACTGAAATTTTATATAAAAGTTGAAAACATCGGCGGGTGAAACTGCTGGGTACAGTGAGTAATTAAACAAATAAATTTCTAAAAGAACATTAAAAATCATTTAAAACTCACAACACACACTTTTCAAATTTATTATTTTAATGTTAGATATTGTTGGTCTGTGTACACCTTTTGTGTACAATACAGCGTTACCTATCTATCTTTCTAAAAGATAAATTACTTGCGTTATTTAAAAAGTTCCGTGAGTGATATTTTTGAAAGTCTTTACTAATGACTTGTTACAGGCAGGCGTTATCGCTTAATTTCAAGCGAGCGACTCGACTCATTCATCTGTATCTCCTGTAAAATGAACCTTTAAGTATAATTCCGTATCTTATCAACCATTAGGTAAAATACACAAAATTGTCCATCCTTATCACCCTTGATACTACCAAACAATCCTTACCTCGGGGCCTTTCATCAAGATTGAAATAAACAATAATTCTACCATTCACCATTTCAAAGGTGTCTTCCACAAAGCAACCGATAATAGGCGTTTAAAATGAGACCCCAAAGTGATAAATGAGACCATCTACTTCACATCAAAGGTAATAAATACGTGGTTACAGGAATTCGGAATAATAAGCTGTTTGTTATACATATAACAATATGTTAGGTAGGTATATATCAAATGGGTTATTAGTTTTGAAACTACGTAAGGGATGTTTTCAAAATTCATTGTTGTGTTAAGAGGTATACTTTACAAGACCCCCGACCCCCTACCCTATAACGTAAAGAGCCTTGGTTTAAAATATAACGAATTATACATTGGTTTTTTTATGTAATAACGCTTAATGATATTTTCGTTTGGAAGGTGTCTAGTATGTATACTAACCACATTTCCTCGCAGAAATGCGTAGAATTTGGAACTAAATCAAAATTAGGCTGATATTTCTGTAATATGGAGATTCATAGGCTGTACTCCATATTCATTTGGCATGATAGTTCATTTAGGCACAGTTCGTGCCAAATACTAAGTTTATAGTAGAGGTCATACTTATAATATATTCAAATATTATTACCATTAACCACGTGTTAACCTTTGACTACCGATCGTTTTACATATGTAGATAAACATATTGATAGATAAAAAAACCTCACCTTCAGAAATCCTGCCAACGTTTGCAATATTTTCCTGTATTATAAATATGTAACCAGTGGTTTACCGACTGCTAGATAGGTGTTATTTCAGGGTCTAAGCTTCATACCTAACAAATACTATATATAATAAATATTAATATATACCTATACTACCAAATACTTATATAACTAATAATTTCAGCCCAATTAGTTCTGCTTTAAGACGGCTATACTACAAAACAAAAACAATTTTATACAAAAATAAATACCTCAAATACTCACTGATTCTAAAGAAATGCATTCGTAAATCAAAAAGGTATACTAACAGTGAATTCATACATAACAGTAAGAATAAATGCAAAGCAGCTTGGACTGTTATAAAAAATCAAACAGAAACCGCTATCTCTAGACAAGACATTAATGAATTAAATATAAATAATAATAAAATTAATAATCCCACTGACATTGCCTCTAATTTTAATAATTACTTTATAGACCTGATTAGTCCATTGACATGTGATAATAATAATATGACATCTAATTCTACAAATAATATATCTATATCTACCCCTAATTCCATGTTCCTCAGTTCACTGTCCGAAAATGAGGTAAAAAATGAAATAATGAGACTTAGGAACTCGAAATCAGAAGGATACGACGGAATTAGTACAATGGTACTTAAGGATTGCTCCACGGAAGTTGCTCCTATTCTTACTTACCTTATTAACTTATCCTTCTCAACAGGTACTTTCCCAGATTCACTAAAGCTATCAATTGTGAAGCCACTTTATAAGAAAGGTAAAAAAGATAATATGGACAATTATCGCCCTATAACTATTATACCTGTAATAGCAAAGATTTTTGAAAAATGTATGTATAAAAGATTAATAAAATTTTGTAATAAGTATGATATTATTTCGAACTCGCAATTTGGTTTTCAAAAAAACAAGTCAACAACACTAGCTATCTACAAGTTTTTAAATTCTGTACTGACAAGTCTGAATAATAACAATTTCACTACGGGAATATTCCTTGATTTATCAAAGGCTTTCGACTTTGTAACGCATAATATCTTGCTGGAAAAGCTAGAAACCTATGGAATCAGAGGTCTGGCACTTCAGTGGATGGCTTCATACTTAACAGATAGAAAGCAATGTGTCTCCATTGAAAGATTGGTAAGAAATGAAGTAGTAACATATTCCTCAGGTTATAGATATAATAGAAATGGTGTACCACAGGGAACAGTGTTAGGCCCAATTTTATTTTTATTATATATCAATGACATAATAAATGTGACATCCCATGAGTGTATATTATTTGCAGATGACATTTCTATTATAATGACATCTAATAAAAAAAATAATACTATAATCAATCATCAAACTGACATTAATATTACTATTGACAAAATTATTAAATGGCTAGAATTAAATAATTTAAAAATTAATTTGGATAAATGTAATTACATACAATTTCACAAATCAAAATATTCAAAAACTAATTTAGATCTAGATATCCCAAAATTGAAAGAGGCTACAGAGACAAAATTTTTAGGCATTATAATCGACCAAGAGCTTAATTGGAAATCCCAATTAAATAATTTGTGTAGCAGGATCAATAAATTTACGTTTGCTCTCAATCAAATCAAGAATGTTGCTAGTTTAAAGACTGCCATCATGTCTTATCATTCTTATGTTGAGTCGATATTGCGTTATGGCTTGATGTTTTGGGGCAACAGCACTGATAAGAATCGGGCATTTATTGCTCAAAAAAAGTGCATTCGGTCTCTGTGTGGCAAACGACCTGATGAATCATGCAGACCTTTGTTCCCTAAACTTGGACTGCTACCTCTACCTGCACTCTATATTCATGTTATATGTAATTTTGTTCAGAAACACAAATACCTCTTCAAGACTGTAGGGCAATCAAGTCTTAGATCGCATAGGTATCCTCACAACCTTATATGTACAGAGTCTCCTGCGTCTGCTAAGTATGTAAAAAGCTGTAGTTATATGTGCGTACGAATTTACAATAAAATACCAAACGATATAAAGGCACTGCATTGTAATTTATTTAAAAGAAAATTATACGCATGGTTGTTAAACCAAAATATATATAATATAGAACAAGATTTTTTGTTAAAGAAATTGTAATGAGGTACCTATTGTTATTATTATTTTTATAATTATTTTCCCTTGACTGCATATTAATTGTTACTATTCTTTTTTAATGCAGGAATTTATTGAGAATATTATAATTAACTGACATTTTATATTTTATTGACATTATTTAAAAATCTTTATTATTATAATTTGATGAATGTTTAAATATTACCATTGACATTAATTAATTATATTTGAAATTATTATAACTTTTAAGTAACCTAACCTAGCCCTAATTAGCTACATTTGCATGCTAAATGATGTTAGCTCAACATGTCTATGATCTAAAACTATGTATTGTAACAACTTAAACACCATGTTGCTTGGCAAATAAAGAATTGAATTGAATTGCTATTTAAGTGTGTAGAGGTGACAAACACAAACACTTCCATACTTAAGCCCCAATTACTATAATAATTATATCCATCAATATAATTATAGTAATTGGGGCTTATGCTCCAACAGTACAGGTTACCCTACATTCACTGTCAGAGTCAAATCACAGTGATAGGTTGTATGGCCAAAGGTTGCTGAGGTTACTGCAAGGCCTCTCACAAGACCTATGGACTGCCTCCTACCTATCTCATTGTAATCAAAACAGCAGCAGTCTCATTGTAAACAAGTGAAATTTAAAAAAAAAAACTTTTTATAAACAAGCTTTTATTATTATTACCATCTAGCACCATAAAGTACTCGTCAAAACGAGTCAAATCAGCCCAAACTCGATGGAGTTACGTCGTTTAATTACGGAATTCTTATGGCCACCTTCCAGCTCCATCAACCGAACAGCTCGATGTCATAATAATATTGCATTTTCATCAGATTTATACATGCATGCAAAATTTCAGCTCAATCGGAAACCGGGAAGTGGAACAAATTTAACTTGCAAGATTTGATTACAGACAGACAACAGACAGGTGAAAATAAATAAAAGCTTGTTAAAAAAAACAACCGGGACCCAGTTTTCTTCCCTATCGAAACACCGTAACATGTCAGCTCCGTAAGGTGGTGTAGCGTCCAGTCGAAAATATATTAACACCCTGAAATTTAATTAATAAGACACGTTGGATACTTTTTCGCAGAATTTCAACTTGTAGTTACACAGGGTTAAACATCCACGATAAAAGATAAGAGCGTGACGCAATTGGAAAGTACCATTATTACTAAACTGGCGAAATTCAATGGGTCTGCAAACAAAGGCTCGATTTGGTGCAAACGAGTTTGTTTACCGAATCCCTCGTCAAATGTGAACGCCTGTGGATAATGGCTCGGTGAAACTTGAACAACATAAAAATATAATAGAAGTGGCCCTAGTAATTACCTTATCTTTCGCGAACTTTCTAGAATTAAACTATTAGTTAATTTTATTAATCGGAACTTATCGCGTTATTATTTTAATGACAGTTTTAAAGAGGTACCTAAATAAATAAGATATAAGAGCATAAGAATAAGATAGATAACTCTTTATTGCACACAATAATTACAAACAAAACAATTAAGAACATTTCATTGTATTTTTGTTAAGTTTTAAATACTAGTTTTTAAGTCCAATTGTATTGTTTTGGTTCCAATAAAGAGTATTCTTATCCTATGTTATCTCTTAAAAAGTGTTCCAATTGGCGGTCTTATCGCTAATACATCTCTAAGAATAACATAAGATTTATTATGATGAATAAGATTTATTATGTCAGTCCCGTATTACTTGAAAGTATTAAGTATACAATAAAAAGTGGTTGAAAAAACCAAATGATCTCCCTTCATTCTAATCTAGTGCGAGGGACTAGACTGAATACCAGCTTTGGAATTAATCTTACGATATTTAAAACTGCAGTGAATCATACCTTTCACTAATATATCAAAACTAAGGGCTTATATTATTATTGTTGAAAAAGTATCAACCATGATTTTGAAAAAATTAAATGTCGCGAATACTGCATGTGTAAACTTCTGTAAAATAAAATCTATTGCTATTAATTATTATTAAAGTATGTATCTAAATTTTAAATATATAGTAAATAATACTATGTATTTAATATATTGTATTTCAAAAACACATTTATTCACTATTTCTCATTTTAGTTTATGTAGCTACTCAGATACCTATGCTTTGTACCATTAATCTGTAGGTCAAAGAATGTTTAGAAAAAATACTTTAAAGCGATAAAACTTACCTTTACATTGGTACTAAAGATTTCGTTTTATTGATTTCTCCACCTTCTAAAAGTAAGAAGTGAAAATGCTAAGATACACGAGGCCCGTGATTTCTTTGCGTCTGTTTTTTAGAGGCAATTTTCCGATTCGATGGTTCCAACATCCATAAGTGCCTATCTAAAGCTTAGACTGAATTTTATTATCTCCGAACCCTCTTCTGTTTACTATTTATTGTTTTACAGGTATTCTCCACAAAAACAACAATAATTTAACTTACGAATTCTTAGTCCCATTTATTCTAACTTACTGGAATAATAAAATAGTGGTACATTTAAAATTTTACTTTATATAGTTACTAATACAAGTTTTCCGAAACCCCGAAATCAATATTTTCATTTAATCATCAAGATAAATATTATTTTTTTATTTAAGTAAATCAATAAATCTTTAAGGTAAATACATATTAATAAAACGTCGGCGAGAATAACAGTATTGAGAGAATGTACATAACCCTAGAAAAATGCACTCCTTGCTTTAACAGGATTTTTTGCTTAAAATCGTGTCTTAAAATCATCTTATTGCAAAAAGCAAGTTATACAATACAATACTCTTTTGTGGGACAAAAAATAAAAAATATAGACTTAAGTCTTAATTAAAGTAGTTATATTAATGCTAAGTTATGCGCATTAGTACTAGTACAGCGCAAATTAGTGGTAGTTAGTCTAAAACTTGATGATAAATGTACTTATTACCACATAATAAACCCAAAGCAGAGCTATATGAGAACAATATCTCATAAGACCCTGTACATTAATTCCGACCTATCGTGGTATACACGGACCTGTGTAATGGGGTCCAATTCGTTATTCCTTCATGAACGGAGTTTGTTATGATAGTGGTGAACTTTGACCATTCCTTGTACATACTTTATGACTTTATTTACCATAGTAACGGTCGATTTCTCTTTGCCCCATGATGGAGGTGTTACAAGAAAGATTTTTATTTAATTTATTAGTTAACCATTGACCGATATCTCCCGTGATGTTAAACGACGATGCAGCCGTAGAAGGTAGCAGATTAAACTTAGAAGGCGGGATGAATGCCTTCCTAGTTTCACTATATATCATGCCAGAACAGGGTCATAGTGACCGCTTGTTTTTGTTTTGCTTGGTTTTGTTATGATTATGTTGAAGAAAAAGATACGCAGGTACATCCTGATGGTGAGCGGTTACCATCGCCTTTAGACGTCAGCAGGATCAGTGGTATATCTGACGCAATTTGGTCATTGACAACTCATTGTTGATCACGTAGGCGAGGTAAATACTTCCCTTGCTTCACTGAACTTCGTACCGGAAGATGGTCCTAACTAACAACCGGCGATTCAGTTTTATTAAACCTCCCTAACTAAATAGCTATGCAACCACATGAAAAGCGAAAGGAAAATCTTCATAGTACTAATAATGTTTTGGCAGCCCTAGATTTAATAAAAAAATATCGTAATAATATTTATATTACATAGTATTTTCTTTTACACATAATTTTGTATTACAATATATACATATCAACGCGACTTGCGTTGATACACTAGCGCCCTCACATGTTCCAGAGACTCAAATTGCGGCTGGTGCGGCGGCAGTTTCTGCTGAGCGGCTCAAGCGGCGTAAATATGCTAACCTCGATAGCGGTTACATTTTTGAGCCGTTTGGGGTAGAGACATTGGGTCCTTGGGGTCCGGGAGCTCACCGCATTTTCCAAAACTTATCTGAGCGCAACCACGGTCGAGGCGACATGTGACCAAAATGCTGTGGTATATTTGGCCCAACGTATAAGTATTGCCATTCAACGTGGCAATGCTGCCAGCATTCTGGGCACTCTGCCATCTGACAGTGGTTTGGAGCACTTGGATTTTCTGTAGATTGGCTTGTGGCCGATCTGTGGTTAATAAAAGTGTTGTCAACTGCTGTAGTAGCTGTAGTATTGTTAGTTTGTATTTCTCAATAAAGGCATTTGCCGTTAAAAAAAAAATTGTATTTCAGTTAAAAAATACCTAATATGCATATAACCAAAAAAGTAATACACGTAACAGTTATTCTCTATAATGCAATGACTGTCATCAATTACATTCCAACGAAAATGGGGCCTATTTTGCAACATAACCATGTAACATTACACCATCTTCCATGTATTACAAGAGATTTGCATGAAATAATAACCGGCGAGAGCTGAACTTGGATCATAATAGCTGAGCCGTTAAAATAAACGACACTCATTTGTTACCCACCTTACAAATTGTATGAGTTGCTAAAATAATAGCGCATGTTATCTATTTTACAAGCTTTATATTACTTTCATCTGTCTGTTGTCTGTCTGTCTGTCTGTCTGTAATCAAATCTTGCAAGTTTGATTTGACCCACTTCCCGGTTTCCAATTGAGCTGAAAATTTGCATGCATGTGTAAATCGGATGACAATGCAATATTATTATGACATGGAGCTGATCTGATGATGGAGCTGGAAGGTGGCCATAGGAATTCTGTCATTAAACAACGCAACCCCATCGAGTTTGGGCTCATTTGATTCGTCTTGACGAGTACTATATGATGCAAGATGGTAATGATAATTAAAGCTTGTTTTTAAAAAGTATTTTTAAAATTTCACTTGTTTCTTTTGTTTTTTGTACTGAGGCAAAGCCCATTACGATTTGCGATTCTACCCAAGTACACGTACCTACGACACGTCAATTACTTTTATACTTGAAGAGACTTATTATTTATTCGTAGCTTGAAGACAAGTAAATTTATAAAAAAAACAATTTCAAGATGCAATAAGCGACGGCGAAACTAACATTTTTTTTAAATTCATTGTAGGTAAGCTTTTGACCACGAACTCGCGTGATTTTAAGCGACGATGCGGCCTTAGATAGCAGCAGAATATACCTAGAAGGCGGGATAAATCCCTCCCTGGCTTCACTGAACATCATGCCGGAACACGGTCACAATGACCGCTTGGCGGACACGGTTTTGTCCAGTTTGTGTGAAACTAGCCACGGCCGGAGCCTACCACCAGTATAGCGAGAAAAAATTTATTGGCCCCGAGTGGGAAGAAAGTCACATTTTTTTGTGCATTTGTGTTTATAATTCTATGACTAATTCCAATTTCCATATAAAATATTTATTGGAGTTTTAATACTTATTAAAGTTTTATTATTTATTGAATCAATAGTCGATGTCAACGGATCACGACTGTGTATAGGTAACTTTCCTTATTGCGTATGTATTAAGTTTGAATTATGAATCTTTAGGCGAACCAAAATTCGGGAGTTTTGTTTATCTTTTGAAGCGAAGGCCGCCTTTCCGGCGCCGACTTCTGAATGTAAAATGAATAATTTTTCGCTAGACTGGACTATGTGAGTCTCTGCTAAGGAAGGAAACATACATTAATTTTGCATAATAAACAAATATGCATAAGTTGACGTTCATAAATGTTGCACGTCCGCTGATGTCTTGCTTTGTTTACCTTGAACCTTGCGCTAAGTAGGCACGTAATTATTCAGGAATTATTCATAACATGCTGTAATAATGACATTCAGTATTTGTAAATGCACTTGAGTCTATGTACCTATTTGGCCACTTTATAAACCTACGAGCGGTTTTACCCACAGTACTTATGTAGCCTATGTGTTATTCCTCTATACAAAATTTCAGCTCAATCGGTTCACTCGTTTAGGCGTGAAAGAGCAACAAACATCCTGACATCCATTCTTACAAACTTTCACGTTTATAATATTAGTAAGATATGTGTTGACAGTTTCGTTTTGTAATTATGGTGTTTGTGGCAAAGAACTTGGCCCAAAAGGATATTAAAAGTGCAGGCAAAGAATCGAATGCTCGCGGGTGATGTACGCTGGTATAAAGAGATGCGCCCAAGGTTTTAGGAACCGGCTATACCTGCTATTAGGGGAGCTACGATACATACTGCTATAATTACTTGTGTCTATGTGTAATAATCAAAGCTCAGTTTTATCTATAAGAGCAACTCCTAAAAATGGAAACATTTCTCACATAATTTATTGTCTTTAATTTTACTACCAAAACACAAAATCAATCTCTATTGTAACTGACAAAAATTCTGAACTATTAGATACAGTGCCTATTATTGAAAATTGATCTGGTAAAGTGAGTTAACATGAAACCGTGACATAAACTGCGAGTTACAAGACACCCGACCTCTCCATTCTTCACGCCCCCATACAACTCGAGTTCAACTTCCAATCCAATATGAATTTATATGGAATGTAAAAATACCCTCCCACGTACGTAAAGGCGTTCTAATGAAATGCTTTTTCCGAGACGCGAGGACCTATAACGTTTTTTCTCAGAGACATCGGAATATTAGATCCTGATTAAACCGGATGGGAGCACGCTTATCTCTGTGTGCACTCGATATCATAGCTTTGAAGTACAAATAAGCGCTGGTAACTAAGTTATGTTGGGTCGAATGGAGCAACCGAGGTTACCCCGGGATAAGGAAATTACTTATACGGGTAGCAAACTAACCTTTGACATGTGTTTTATTAATGTTACTGCGTTGACCACAATATATACCTATTTCTTATTTCTACCATTAATTAGTTGTGCCCCGCGGTTTTACTTGATAAAAATGACCTCGTCTAATATTTACCTACTAGCTGCGCCCAGCGGTTTTACCCGCTGTACGTATGTAGCCTATGTGTTATTTCAGGGTCTATATCAAATTTCAGTTCAATCGGTTTTCTTGTTAAGGCGTGAAAGAGCAACAAACATACAGCCAGACATCCATACATTCTTACAAACATTCACGTTTATTATATTAGGAAGATGGACTTAAACTACATAATATGTTCAGGCCAAGTACTTTAATAGTATTTTTAGCGCAAAGTGGTGTTCATACTTTTAACAATAAAGTTTTCGAGCTAAAGCTTAAAAAGTTGGCGTGATGGTATTAACTCATTTGCATTTTTTCAGTAAGTGCACTTACACAGTGCTTTCGAAATACGAGTGTTGTGGTAGTGGGTAGGGTTTTAATCTATATTGGTTGGTAACATTTTCGCATAGAAAATCATGAATAATCAAGTGTGTTAAGGCCGTTTACACTCGAGCAGCAGCTGCTCTCAGAAATGGCAGTCATCCGTCGATACTGTAGATTGGATGTTACGGCTGTTCCGATTCACAGCCCTCCATCATAAAGACGATACGGGATTGCCGCCGTGTTATTTTAGAGGCATCCTGTGGCCGTAGACACGAGATCCCGACGAAACTTTAAGAGTAGAACTGTCATCCCATACATATTTTTTTTTATACAACGAAGTAAGAAGACGAGCAAGACGCTCCCCTGATGGTAAGAGATAACGCTGCCCATAATTAGTACAGAGCTACCCACTGCACTGCGCCAACGCTTCTTACTTGAGAGTCATAACATGTTAAGACTCATCAGCCCAGTATTTTCACTAAACATTATACTTTTATGAATGTCTGGGATGACAGTTGACTTGACAGCAAGACAAATCTACGCAGCGTCTGTGCTTGAGGGGCTGCATGGAAGTCTCAATCCGTCGAAGCTTTGACAGAAGATCGACAAGTCCAAAAGTTATATTTTTTTAATATTGTTTTTATATACGCTTGTTACTCCATAGAGGTCAAACAATGCATTTGTAAACCACATTAGAATATTAATTAACGTAAGAGTCTGGCTTATTAATCTCTGAGGTACGTAAGTGTGAATAATAACACAACATTACGATGCATGTTATTAAAGTAAATTAATTAAATTAGCTTGTGCATGCACGTATATTCAACTTACTTGTACTTAATATTGAGTGCGTTTAGTAGATGTAGCTTTTATTATTTTACCTCTACTAAGTATCGAAATAGCCAAGAGATTCAATATGATGTATTATAATTATACTTATTAGGTATTCATTATGATAATATAATTAACCAAAAGACGAACAAATCATGTACTTGATGGTAAGGATTATGATTCTCCAAAACACTGCGCCACCAAGTGTTTGGAAATACAACATTCTGCGCGGCACTACATCATGCATGTCACCCTGATATATGTATTTAACTAGCTTACGCTCTCGGCTTTGCCCGCGTGACAAAATCCTTTCAAAGCGGAGGTCTACGTTATAAAACCTATCTGTGTTCCAAATTTCAACTCAATCTATTCAGCGGTTTAGGCTGTGCGTTGATAGATCAGTCAGTCACTCTTTCCTTTTTTTATATATTTAAATTAATTTGTTGTCGAATTTCGCGTCGAAATAATTACTCCATCACTACAAATAAAATAGAAACACAACATAAACAAAATTTTGATAAAATTACCAATATATTTCCTTTTGACAAAGAAATCACCCTGTAGGTAAATTTCAAAATGTTAATTTTATTAATCTTGACTTAACGCGTAATTATTTGATGTTAGTTATATGTAAGTTATTTTATGTTAGTTAGCTATAAGTCGCGATTAATAAAATTAACATGCGTTCTAATCGCGGAGGTTTAAAATGTTACATTTCAAGATGTTTTCACTCTCTTTATTTTTATTTACTGAAAAAACACAGTTCATAAATTACGAGTAGGTAGGTATGTAACTATACTTATTTCGTCAAAAGTGTTTTACAAACTATAGGTATAATATAAAATAAGAACATTAACTGCTATTACAATTATTTATTGCAAATTTTATCTTCATTACATTTTATTTTATCTCAGTTTCTATGTCGAAAATGTATTATCCAAACGGACAAAAACTTTAGTACTGGACACGAAACACATTTAAATCTAAAAAAAGCAACGTTGATCTAACATAATGTGGGCGTACTCGTAAACTATTCACTGAATGAATCGTGTGGGCTTTACTGTTGAATTTTACATCACTCTCTTCGCATTGTCTGTTTTGTTTGTGACGAATTAAACGTTGAAAATTACCCTTAACGACCTTTTAGGATACCTGTTCATTGATGCAAAGGTAAATATCGACCAATAGAATCTCCGGATTGGAGTTTTTATGCAATTCTTCTTTCAAATATTTGTTTTTGTTTTTTTTTTTCACTGGTAATCCGGTTGAGTATTTGACAAAACTAATTGTTTTATCATCTTTTCAACAATATTCTAACAAATAAATAAATTACATTTCATTTCAAAGTTTTAACGGCTTACCGACATTTAGGACACAACATTTTCGGCAACTTGGTCCCAAATGTAAATTCTATTATAAATAATTATTTTACTGACATTTCGGACACAATGAAAAAAGGCCGGACAAGTGCAAGTCGGACTTGATCACCTTAATATATTATAATTATTTATATGTAAGTATTAGTTATTTAAATATAATGTTCGAACGATTGTCACGTAGAGTGAAAATAAATGTATAATTTATTTACAAACCAATTATTTTAATACATACATAGCCTCCGCTTATATTTCTATCAACTCTACACTTTTTTATTAAAACTTCATTCATTATTCAGTGCCTTTACCTATGGACTTTGAGTATTAAACTACTAAAGGAAACGACCTGGGTACTGATTTCTATGCGAAAAAGTCTGTCAGTTTTGCGTCGGCAGAGGCAACGCTTTCCAATAATGACAGTACACTAATAAATTTTCGAAAATGTCACTACGCCAAAATTGTCAAATACTGACATAAAATATAACACTCACACAATTACATATACACCAACCGGTGGCCGTAGCATGCCAAACGGGATCCCGCTGAAATGTCAAGAGTGGAACTGTCATCCCATACATTGTACTTTTGTGAATGTATGGGATGACAGTTCTACTCTTGAAGTTTTGTCGGGATTCCGTGTGGCATGCTACGGCCACTGTATTCTTAGAATTAGTGATATACTTGGCGGTCTATTTTTTTTTTGGCAGCCGGTTTTCAAACTCAAACTCAAAATTCATTTATTCAATAAGGCTACAATAGAGCACTTCTGCAAGTCTATTTTTTTCTATTTTAATACTCTACCGCTCGTTCGCAAAGCAGGTGCTTTGCGAAGGTTTGAGAAGAACGGACAATAAATGTACGAAATTCATAGGGATTACTTCTTTTAAATATCTTTACATCATTTATTGTACGTTTGAGGGGCACTAGCTGGATCGCCTGACAGTGACGTGTCCAGTTGGTTGTCTAATCGAAGCCTGTGAAATATAATAGGTCCCTGATGAATTGCGTGCCTGTAATTCATTGTGTTCAAAAGTGAATTAAGCACAATTAACTAATTGTATAAAAAGGCTCCAATTTAAGCTAATTTAGGGCTTTAATTATATTTTAGTCATTAAAATCACTGAGATATCTATAACATAAGAATTTGCGAAAGCAGAATAGAAAACTCTTTGTTGAACAGAATAGATTAATTAAAAAATTACAAAACAGAGAAAAAGTATTACAATTGGCGGTCTTATCACTAATAGCAATCTCTAAAATAAATCAAAATTAATATAAAAGGAAAGCGTAACCGACTAACTGATCGACTGATCGACTAATCTATCAACGTAATGATTATTTCCTGAACAGATTTAGTTGGGGTTTGGAGTACCTACACAATAGATATAGCTTTTGTGACATAGACCACTGCTAAGAAAGAAGGTACACGAAATATATATTATTATTATAACATAGTATTAACTTCTCAATTTACCATTCCACAGCGTGCCTAAAAAACGTGAACGCGTACCCTTTGATAGAGACTTTATATGAACCAAGGGATTTCTAGTTAATTCTGGGTTAAATTCTGACTTAAAGATTATGACAATTTATATAAATAAGCCATGAAAATATTATCAATTTCAATCCTAATTAGGTTCAAGGTTCCTAATTATTATATTCGATTTAAATTATAGTTAAGCAAGAGTTTTCTAATCGTCTCTTGTAAATAACCTCTTGTCTCGTTCATCTTTTTGCAAAAAAAATATCTTATGACTCTAGAGCAAGAAACGTGAGTACAGTGTACCTCGAATTTCATAACATTTTGAATACCTGGGTGTAACTAATTATTATAAAGGCAGTGTTATCTCTTACCATCAGGATAGCAACTCGCTCGTCATATTACTTCTTTGCATAAAAAAAATTAAGGATAGGTTTAAGTTGAGCAGTGATGTGCAAACATTACTGTGCTTCGGTAGGAGGGAACTGTAGGTAGTAAAATAACTGAGCTGAAGAGTGTTAACGTCTTATATCTCTCAAGTAAGAAGCGTTGGCGCAATGCACCCAGAATTTTACCTTTGTAAAATCCTGTGTACCACTGTACTTATTATGTGCAGCGTTATCTCTTACTATCAGGAGAGCGTCTTGCTTGTATTCTTACTTCGTTGTATAAAAAAAGTAAATAATAAAAATAATTTAGGTAATTACTTTATAAGCTCTCTAATCCCGGACACTATCAAAACAATAAAAGTGTTTCGACTAATGGCTGTTAAACAAAATTGCTTAATAAATTCCAACATTTTACGAGCCTAGGTCCATTGTTCGGCATTTTCATTCATTATTGCGCTAAATTAATAGGTAGGAACTTTTATGGAGCATATTTACCTGAATAATTACTGAATCAAGTTACAAGACTCGGAAGTTTAGAAAAAAGTTAAGTTTGTATATTAATTAAGCATTTTTAGGGTTCCGTACCTCAAAAGGAAAAAACGGAACCCTTATAGGATCACTTTGTTCTCCGTCCGTCCGTCCGTCCGTCTGTCTGTCAAGACCCTTTTTCTCAGGAACGCGTAGAGGTAAAAAGCTGAAATTTATAGGAAATACTAAAGTCCATTGCCTCTTAGAGCTGTGAAAAATTCAAACTTTTAGGCCAACGCAATCAAAAGATATAGACGAATATGTCGCAAATTTCAGCAAATTTTCAACATTCCCATATAAATCAAAACCTACGGGGTACTTTTCTCAGAAAAAAGAACTCAGAATCTTGAAATTTGGCACGAAGTAACTCCTTAGAGCACAGATAAAGGAAAAATTGCGAAAACCATAAATTTTTATTTGCATCATATGAAAAAAATATTTTGAATAATTTTATACCTACTACCCCTTTTCTCATGAACGCGTAGAAGTATTAAATTAAAATTCATATCAAATACCCAAGTCTATCATACCTTTAAACTGTAATAAAATCAAACCTCTATGTTAACGCATTCAAAAGAAACAGCAATTTTAGCCGCAATTTTAAACTCCCAACTACTCTCAAAAAACCAAAACCTACAGGGTACTTGCCGTAAACGTAGAATCTTGAAATTTGGTAAAAAGCAATTCCTTAGAGCACAAATAAAGGAAAAATTACGAAAACTGTAAATTTTTTGTTACATCATATAAAAAATATTTTTCATAATTTCATACTTACTACCTCATACCTCATGAACGCGTGCAGGTATTAAACTGAAAGTCATATCAAATACTAAAGTTTATAATACCTTTAAACTGTAATAAAATCAAACCTCTATGTCAACGCATTCAAAAGAAACAGCAATTTTACCCGCATTTTTAAACTCGCGACTACTCTCAAGGGAATCAAAACCTACAGGGTACTTGCCGTTAACTCAGAATCTTGAAATTTGGTACGTAGCAACGTCTTAGATCATAAGCACAGGAAAAATTGCGAAAACTGTAAATTTTTAGTAACATCATGTAAAAAAATATTTTTAATCATTTTGTATTTACTACCCCTTTCCTCAAAAACGCGTACAGGTATTAAATTAAAATTCATATCAAATACTCAGCTTGATAATAACTTTAAGCTGTACAAAAATCAAACATCTATGTCAACGCAATCAAAATAAAAAGCAATTTTAGCCCCATATTTTCAATCTCGCAAGTACTCACAAGGGAATCAAAACCTACAGTATATAATATTATACCCACTTTTCCTTAGGGTTCCGTAGAAACCCGTAGGTTTGTACGGAACCCTCGGTGCTCGAGTCCTACCCGTACTTGACCGGTTTTTTTTTCTTAGTTCCATTGTCCTTGTGTATTAAGAATGTCACTCGGTAAAGCTGTAGACTGTATGTAGATAATATTAGAATTCGAAACAAAAAAATTTAATATTTATGTATAATAATAATGTAAATAAAAATATTTATGTTTATATTATTATAATTGTTCTATTTATGCAGTATACCTTACTTGTCCATTTTTATATCATTTTACATTGAGAAACCTCACCATGGTTTAACCTCGGTATTGTAGTTGTTGTGTTATATTTTTATAATAAAATATATATCCAAACCTTCATTATCTGCCTTCAAGGTTTTTTCTAGACTTAATTTTTGCACAACGACTATAAACACATACATAAACAAAAATAATACGAGTTTATTATTATAGAAGAATGTAAATATGAAATTAGACATGGTTTCATTTCATATTATATTATGTATACTGTAACTAACCTAACGAACAGAGTTCAAAGGATTTCTTTCGCGTATAAAATTATATTACCCTGCCTTCACTTTCAATTTGTGTAATAACATCAAAATGTGTTATTACATTTTATCTAAGATTGTGTTTTTCATTTAAGCTTCGGGCTTTGACTGGGAAAAATTATGTTGTCAGTTCTGGTAAAGCCTTATCAAAGGTTATGATATTTCAAAATAAACATGAGTTGTCTAACAATACCAAAGGCCGATTGATTACTATTAAATTGCACATTGTTTCAATAGATTTCTGAACTATTTTGTTTGACGTCAGACGTAATTCAAAAACGGTTTATCTCTACCCACGTAACATACAATTCCTTGCCATATTTCATTACAACTTTCATGTCCTTTTATCTCTATGTAAAGGACAAAAAAGGTAAGTCTTTTCTGTTAAGGGTTTTCTTGCATGAAACAGTTTTTTACGGAATAGTATCGCCTATGGCGTAACTTGCCCTTCTTAGGTTGTACTTTTATTATAATATGAAAGGAAGGCTCAAAGCAGTCAACAGTATGAGTTGACGCTGATATGGATATTGCGATGTAGACATTTGAAAGGACTATACGGGCAAACAGGGCAAGGGAAATTAATCTTTGGAATAAAATAACATTGGTATACCTCTTGTAAATATTGTTACTAAAATATGTTTCTTGTAACAAAACTCTAAGAGGACATAACTCTACATTTTGCTTTCGTGAAGAAATTCTTAACTAATGATAACAACACAATCTCTATTCAAAATTTCAACTCAATTGTTTCTCAGTTTGCGTTAAAAGATCAGTCGGTCAATCAGTCCCACTTTATTTTATTGGTACATAGTCCAAATTACTGAAAATACTTCTTTTCTACTTTAATATTATATGTAAATTTTTAATATCTCTAATTTTATGCCTAATTTCACAGCTTAAACCTTAATCCAGTGGTTTTATGCATCAGCTAAATTAGCCCTATATTTATCTCTTTAAGCTGTAGCTACTTACTACTTAGTACCTACTAAATATTAGCGTTAAGACACAGATTACGCTAAATGCTACACTTTAACTTAACTGGCTTTTCAGCTTAGTCTTAAAACTTTGGTGCGAGTTCGGTTTAAAAAATATCCTTGAAAATTTTACCACTTTAAAGTGGTAAACTTGCTAATTAATTATAAATATATTAATTACTAGTTGCACAGGGTGGTTTTACCCGCTGTAGCTTATGTGTTATTCCAGGGTCTAAGCTATTTCTATGCCAAATTTCAGCTCAATCGGTCTACCCGTTTAGGCATGAAGTAATAATTAATGGAATTAGGCGTTACTTTGCGGAAATCTATTACAATAATTATTAGCTACTATTTAATATTTAGTGTTAATTCCGCTTTAAATATGTGAGTCTAACTAAGTTCTAAGTGATGTCGAGGAATTCAAACGATACCAAAATAGTATTTAGTATTAATTCCACCACCGAGTGGTAAATATAGAAAGTTTTAAGAGAATAGGTACATTCTAATGTCGTAGGTTTACAAAATATATAAAAAATCACTTTGTAGTTTTTTTTTTTAAACAACTCTAGAAAGATAGTACCTACATACTCTTAGGTTGTCGCAGAGTTTGTTATATTTTTTCCCTCGTAACTTAGCAATTTAATAACTAATACCAAAATTATATGTTTTTGTTGCAAATATGAAGCACGTTTAGAACCACTTCTGGAAATTAATTTTTTTTAAAGGCAATAAAAACGAAATGGGAGAGATAACGTTATTATTTGTCTACGCCTATTTTCATTCGTCCCACTAAGTACCTTTGTATTTCCAAATGTAAGCTTTGGTTCGCATAATATTTGCATAAAAGACCTCGTTACTGAAATCCAGGATTGTTTTTTTAACCTATTCATTACCATTTAAACAGGCCAAAATAAATACGGCGCTGAAAAGATTTGCCCAGAGGCGTTCGTATCATATAGCTTTCATTAACGAAATTCATTACATTAGGTAAGGCAGTTATTGAAACCCGAACCAGAGTCGATTACAAGATTTTCTCAGTCAAAAAGTTAATTTACGAGTTCGGATTTATTCCGAATTTTCAAATTAAGGACGGGCAGTGTCGCGTTTTATTAGTACAGAAATGTCCTTGAATGAAAAATTCTTATTTACAAATGTTACAAAAAAGCTTTAGTAATACTATTAAAGGAATTACGTCTCGAATTGATACATTCCTTGTAATAGAAAAAAAAAAACAGAAATCGTCTCTATCTATAAAATAATTAATTGGAATACTTCGGGGTCAGTCGAGGTCAGTTTTTTTCCTTATTTTATTATTCTCTCTGTAGCAAGTTGTTCTGGTTGATGCATTCACGTTATTATTTACATACTAGCTGTGTCCAGAGGTCTTACTCGCGAAAATGCACACATAGAGTATTATTTCAGGGCTTAGAAGTATATACCTAATATCAGCAGCATCGGTTTAACCACTTAGGTGTCAAGCAAGGAAACAAACACACACTAGCGCACATTCATACTTTAGCATTTATAATATTAGTAGGCAGTATCTATCTACCTAATCAGCCCGTATCCACCCACTGCTGGGTATTGGCCTCGTCATGTTCATGCCACACCTTCCGATCATGTACGAGTCTCATGCAGTTCCCTCCGACATATTTCACAATATACTTTACTTTAGTAAGTTTAGGAAGTATACCTTACTTTAATACGAGTATATAATAATATGGGCAGCTGGTGCGCAGAGGCCAAAAAACTTATTGATGAGCTAGGGCACAGGATCCAATTTAAAGGTGGAGATAGTCGCTCAGGGTCGTTCCTGGTGCAAAGAATGTCCATTTCCATACAACGTGGAAACGCAGCAAGTGTTATGGGCACCTTTCCATCAGGAACGGCTCGGAGCGGTCTTTTTGACAATTTATAATTTTAAATTTACGATATATTAGTAAGATAAGTAGTTTTAGTTAGATATTGTTTCCTTATTTGTATAATTTTTTAATTATGTTATCTTGCCGTGAATAAAGTTTAAAGGAATGTATATAATAAATATTGTTATACTAAACCTATGCCCTTTACATAATGTCATAGATACGGACATTCTAGCTAATAATTTCTTGAGCAACCAACTTTCAGTGGTTTTTATAGCCAGTATTAATCATGAACCATTTTAATGACTTGTCTTCTAAACAGGCCTTGAGTTGAGCAAACGCATCCAATCGTAGGATCGAAAGACTCGCGCTAATTTGCGACGGCATTGATAGTCTTTTAACGACTTTAAAATGTTTTCGCAATGCGATTACAATTTTAGTATCTACCGAGTATTTTCGAACCACTGGGCTGGAGAAACAAGTTTTCGAGTTGAGATTGTGAGGTGAAATTTTTATGAGATCACTAGAGTACAGTCAGTAGACAGAGTTGAGTACTGTGTGGGCCTAGCATGAACGTTGCGTAGTCATATCTGGCTGTCAAGTCAAACTGTCATCCCATACATTCACAAAAGAAGAATGTATAGGATGACAGTTCTACTCTTGACGTTTCTGCGGAATCCCAGACGCCATGCTACGACTACAGGTAGGTACTCTCGTAGCACATTTCGACATTGACAAATGAGTAGCAACTCCCGTCCCACTGTCACGAGTAATTGGCGTTTTTTTTTTTTTTTATTTTTTTTTAAAATAATATGGCAACATGTGCATTTTGCCAGTGTCGAGTAAAATTCGTGAATGTTCACGGGATATTAAATTATGGTCTCCACTTTCGTGTTTTGCCAGTGTCAAGTTAAATGTTATTTTTTAAGTAATAAGTTAGTTAGTCAGGTCAGAGTCAGAGTGAGCTTAATAGCTCGTCTAGTCACGTGAGTCTTCCAGTAAAATGGGTGGAATTTTACTGAAAGTTCGGAGGAGTTTTGGAGGGGGCACCAAAATTCATATTTCAGCACCATATCACTTGCCTACATCTGTGCACATTCAAAAACACTTAACACGCAATATTCCACCATTATTACACGCTAACAATCAAATTCTACACGATTATTAAGCAAAAGACGTGGAGCTAATGATATGATCAAGGCTTGCCGCCAAAACTCAGTAATTGGCGTTTGTAAGTGCACAATGACATTGGGAGAAGTCACAAATTGTATTTATTTATTTATTTATTTATTTATAATCAGACACTTGAAATGCTTACAGTAATAACCAAAGCGCACAACAAGTTATTTCTTATTTTTAAGCTTATCTAAAAGTATATTCTAATGAATTTAAAAATGAAATACAATATTTATAGAAAATATTAGAGTTCATGTAGAATACATCAACTTCAGATTTCTGAGAGATCAAGGCGTTGAGCAAAGCGACAGCTTGGGATGTCGGCGCATACTTGGCGGTGTCGGTGCGCGCGGGCGGGCCGGCGAGCAGGCGCCGCACGTGCGCCCGCAGCGGGATAGCGCTTGTTATGAGCGAGACACGAGATAAGGCGGTCGGATTGTCTATTCCCTTGTTGTTGAGAATTGCGTAATAATGCATGATTAAGGCACACTTGCGCCGAAGTTCCAACGTATCTATACCTACCATGCCCGCCACTAAAAGGGACGGAAATATATAAGTTGGATAGTATCCATACAGCAGTTTATAAAGAAAGCGATTAAATTTCCTTTGTACTCTTTCGATCATGACTTTGTACTTTGCTTCGTGAGGATCCCATATAATGCAGTTATACTCCAATATACTCCTCACAAACGCATAGTACAAAGTCACAATGGTATTTCGTTGATGGAAGCGCGATGCCTGCCTCATAACAAAGCCGAGAGATTTATTGGCTCGTGCACACAGTTCGGTGATATGAGTATTGAAGGTCAATTCTACATCCATCGTAAGACCTAGGTCTCTGATCCTTTCGACACGCTCCAGAGGTGTATCTTGTATGCAGTACCGGTATGAAATAGGCGAACGAGAGCGAGTAAACGAGATACATTTGCATTTGGAC
Source organism: Hemithea aestivaria (assembly GCA_947507615.1). Taxonomy (NCBI): domain Eukaryota; kingdom Metazoa; phylum Arthropoda; class Insecta; order Lepidoptera; family Geometridae; genus Hemithea; species Hemithea aestivaria. The sequence continues at coordinate 13,931,595 of OX382337.1, read as the reverse complement.
GCATTAAACTCAAGCAAATTCTCTTCACTCCATTTCACAACGCTGTCGATATCCCCCTGAAGCGCCTCGCAGTCAGCTGTGCTACCTACCCCCAAGAACAGTTTAAGGTCATCCGCAAACATAAGACATCTCGCTGATCTCACGACACTCGGCAAATCATTGATCATAATTAAAAATTGGGTCGGGCCAAGTGTGCTACCTTGACTGACACCAGATGACGTAGTATAAGGTTCAGAGCGGAACCCTGCTAGTTGTACATATTGTATACGACCCAGAAAATAGTTAGCAAATAGATTGAGTAATTTTGGGGTAAAGCCTGCTTCAGAAAATTTCTTCAATAATACGTCATTGTGGACTCGATCGAAGGCTTTACGGAAGTCAAAATAGGCCGTATCTACTTGCTTCTTATTGTCCATTTCACAGACTGCGTAGTCAACAAAATTAACAAGATTGGTAGCAGTAGACCTGCCCGCCCTGAACCCGTGCTGCGCGTCGCTAAGTTGCATATTAATCTGGCTGGTAATATGATAATTTAATATAGATTCAAATAATTTGCTGAATGCCGAGAGAACAGCAATCGGTCTGTAGTTCACCACCTTGGATCCAGAATTGTCCTTGGGTATAGGCGTGACCCTGGATGTTTTCCAACAGGAGGGATATGTCGCAGTACTGAGAGCTAAGTTAAAGATATATTTAAGAGGAAGTTTAAAAACATTAAAGCAGTCCTTGATAAGATAAGGCGGTATACCATCTGGCCCGGCAGAAGTATGAGGCTTGAGACGCTGGACAGCTGTCCGAAGGTCACGCATGCACACGCTATCTATAGCTATCCGCGTTGAACTCGGCGCACTGGCTGCTTTTCTCTCTGCTTCCACTGCTGATAACAGAGGATCAGTATTCAAAAAAACCGATTTAAAATAATGAGCAAAGGCATCAGCTGCCTTCTTCCCCGAAACCGTATTACCTTCATACTCATATTCATCCTGCATCTGCTTTGTAGATTGTTGCTCCCTAACAAATTTCCAGAACTGTTTTGGATTATGTTTAATATCCCGTTCAGTCTGGCAGATATAATTTGTATAGGCTATGTCAATAAGTTCCTTTACTTGGGTTCTATAATATTTAAACATAGCTTCATTAAAGTCTAATTTTAACTCTTTATATTTTTTTAAATGAAAATACTTATACTTTATGAATCTAATTATGTCAGATGTAAACCATGTCGGATACTGGTAACGTAAAATACTATTATTATTATTACCCCGTTGCTTGTACGGAACATACCTATTTAAACATACACCAATTTTATCATAAAAAATACTAACAGCTAAATTGACATCATGAGAAATATTATAAAGATCATCCCAATTTGTGGCAGCCAAGCAGGCATACAATGAAGGAAAATCAGCTTTCTTAAAGTTCCACTCCGGCATGCATTCCTGATCCGTATGAGAACTTACCGGAATTCGACGCGGCACTGGTCTCGTACCTTTCACGCACACGGCCAACGGAGGATGGTAGGCATCCATAGCTACAATAGGCGCGACGTTGCCATTTACCTCGATTCGCTCATCGCCTAGATTGCTCAGAACTAAATCTAACATGGTACCATAAATATTATTAATAGTATTATACTGTTTTAACTTACAATAATTTAACATACAGCTATATTGAACTAAAACATTTTGACTACATGAGTTTAAGTTAAAATCTCCTAATATTAATATATCAACTTTAGAATATTTTATAGTGAGATTCTCTATAACGTTAAAAACATTTAAGTATATCTGTTCACTAGAACTCGGGGGAATATAAACAACACAACAAATTAACTTTATATATTTGAGTGAAACTGTAGCAATAACTACTTCCATATCGTCATCATACCCGTCTAAGTCTAGTACTTGTCGCACCGTATAGCAGTCTCTGACGGCCAGCAACACTCCTCCCCATCCAGCATCTCTGGGTCGGTCGCGACGCACCACACGGTATCCGGCCGGAAATACTTCCGAACTATGAACTCCGCTCACTAAAAAAGTCTCGGTGAACGCGTACAAATCAGCTGGTTCCGATAATATTGCTTTTTTGCAGCAGTCGAGTTTAGATCGTAGGCCTCTAACATTTTGATAGATAACTGAGTAAGATTTATATTTAATCCTGTTACTCTGTCTGCGTTGGCCGTCGAAACCCACTTCGCCACGGTTTAACGCACACATCTTCGGGCCAATGTACGGCAGACAGATAACAGTCGACATGTTTAGTTGGCACTGTCAGTTTAAAAGATGCATATTCACCCTTGGACTTAAGGGCCTCCACAGCGCAGTTATCCCCCGGGCAAATGACACGCAGATGTGCTGTTACCTGATCGGCAGTTGTTCCGCATTTGACGTAATACAGATGTAGGTACGACTTTCGCTCAGCTGCTACCAGCGAACATGTAGATGTTCCCGGTGTAGCAGTTCCACGGGTAACATTGGCGGGCGGCGAGCGGCGCGGACGTGATAGCTTACGCTTAACCTCGATGCAATGACAATGCGAGTAGCAAGAGTAGTGTCTTGATATTATATGTCAGTTTACTACTACTCTTATGTTAATGTTACGATGTGCTACGACGCTAGTAGTATTGTTTTTTAAAAAGAATATTCTGAGATGTTTAAAGTATATGTACGAAGGGCAATTTGGACAAGGAACCTGATTTATTCCAGAAGTTTTCTTGTTTAATTTCAATATGGTTGTAACTTGTCAAACATTTATTTTAACTTAATATAAATAAACATGCAAGATGTGCTCACAGATTTAGTTCTTTATAGAGGTAAAAAAACAAATCTGAAAATATTGACTTATGATGAAGATTGATTGACCACCTACCAGTATTTGCCATATTATGTTACTCCCTTCCTGCACGGTTGTCTGGAAAAGATCGCTTTTAGCGATAAGACCGCCGGTTGCAACATCTTTGTTTTGTTTGTTATTTACTGTTGTAAATTTTTAATTTTTATGTGGTGTTACAATAAAGTATTAATAAATAAATAATTGAATTAATTTAAAATGTAAAGTAGCGACCAGTAGAAACTAAAGACTTGAACGCCTCAAAGGAATTAAATATTAACTTTTACTCGTTACCTAGCTATCTAAGTAATAGCTGGTAATGGGTTAGTGTATTTCTATTCATTTAGTAGAGTATTACTGGAAACCTATTAACTAGTAGGTAGTTGAAATGGCTAATTATACTAGCGGTAGGCTTCCGCCGTAACTCGTTATCTCCCAAACGACTATTTTGTCAAAGGGTCATTAGGTTACGACGTTACTGTATTTTAGGCTTTAACTATGAACGAATCATAACTTTCTGCGATATTTTGCTTAGTACGATGTTTTTATACCGAGTACTTTTTAGGTTTTAATTACGATCGAATCATTACTTTGGGCGAGATTGTATTAAACATTTCAAAAGATTTTAAATAATACACAATAGATAAAACATATTATTTAGTTTACGTAATTTAACTTTTTAACTCGTGTAACGATACAGCTTCACTGAAATAAATTAACAATTTAATTTTACAATTTTCTTCTCACATAATATTACGTACCTGTCCCAATGTACCCGATAAATTTCTATGAATGTTTTTAAGCCAGGGATACGTATGTCCTAGAACTTTTAGAACTTTTAAGCGAACTGCGATCATCTTCAACTCCGTCATTAGTTTTCATTAGACAATACTAGCCAAACAAAATAAACCTTAATTCTGTTTACTAGAACAACAAATAAATTATAGTAATTGTAAACTCAATTGGATGGAAGAACACCGGCAAGAGAGAGGAAAGTATGACCAATCAACGCGGGGTATATTTTTTATGCAAAAAAAGTAAGAAGACGAGCAAGACGCTCTTCCGGTGGCAAGAGATAACGCTGCTCATAACCAGTACAATGCCAAACAGGATTTCACATTGATGTAAAATTCTAGGTGCATATTGCTTCTTACTCAAGAGATAAGATGTTAGGACTCTACAGCCTAGTAATTTCGCTATGACCAGCTGATGACGACAATATGAATGATACAACGCCCCAAAAATAAAAAATAATCAAGGCCGTAAAAGTAATTAGTAAACTTATCATCAAAAGTCCAGAACACCGCAAAACAAACTTTCATACGAATTTCAAACTCTGCCTAAATCCGAACTTGCGGGAATCGGAATTAACCTAATTGAGTTTAGATTTTGTAGCCGGTCCACATGTTACCGGCGTGAGCCGTGATATCACGGAATATGACGTAACTGCGATAATGTGTTTCACTTTAATGGCTATCGTTTTCATCGTGGAAAGCAGAGGATAAGCTTCAAGTGTTAAAAGGAGACAGTTTACCTGTCTTCTTTTTGCAGACGAAAGATTCAGTGTTTCATAAAACGAACATTGTGTTTCTTCAACATTGTTCTTGTAAAAAACACACGAATCTTCATCGAGGGACCGTCCATAGCTGCTCCATTATTGTAAGCTTATATTTAATTTGTGCTACTTTACTCAACACCAGCCTATTCAAAGTACAGAGAAAGGCACACAAAGAAAGAGCATCCATTACTAATAAAACAAAATGGTAGACCTCCTCACGTTTAAAATTGTTTTGAATTCGTCAGTAGAGTCCATAATTATTTTACAAGCTTTTATTTACTTTCACTTGTCTGTTGTCTGTCTGTCTGTCTGTCTGTCTGTAATCAAATCTTGCAACTTAAATTTGACCCACTTCCCGGTGTCCGATTGAGCTGAAATTTTGCATGCATGCATAAATCGGATGACAATGCAATGTTATTATGACATTGAGCTGATCTGATGATGGAGCTGGAAGGTGGCCATAGAAACTCCGTAATAAAACGACGCAACCCCGTCGAGTTTGGGCTCATTTGATTCGTCTTGACGAGTACTTTATGGTAATAATAATAAAAGCTTGTTTTTAAAAAGTTTTTTTTAAAATTTCACTTGTTATTGTCATCAACTTTTACTTATGCACAAAATTTTTTAAAAACTTAGCAATATTGAATAAACTATGCACAAACAGTGGAAGTTTTGTAAAACCATTTTAATCGATACGTCAGGGTTCTATTGCTGCATAACATATAAGTTCATCCGTCTATTTGCAGCTTGCCATCATTTCTGTTACATGTACAGCTGCAGTTGGTGGCAATATAAATTTAGAAATAAAAATTCTGTATAATGTTGTTATGTTTGGAAGTATTTCGTTTCCACATGACAAGTAAGAATGTTGCTAAAATATCGATCGACGTTAACCGTACAGAGAAATAGTTTTAGAAAGTTGTCAACAGTGGGCTAAATCGACTAATGATACTTGTTAGCTAATCAATTTTTTAATGTACACTTTTTATATCGTTAATCAAATGGTACAGGGGACATAGAATAAGATATTTGGAGGGATTTGGAAGCAACCCAGAAATGGGGCAGTATAGAGTTCTGTCTACAGAATAAAAAATAGCCTTTTTAAATAATTTCCTTTTTTTAAACAAAAAAAATTTTTTTTTCAAGTACTGGTAGATGCAGTAACCGTCGCCATAGCAACGGAGAAATGTGGAGAGCTCCCAGCGCGAGTCGTAAAACAGTTAATGCGAAGCAGGAACTCGGTACAGAATTTCAAGAGCTCGCATTCAACTCGTTTTATCTGTATTTTGGTCGTTTGTCGTTACTCGCATAATTACTAGGCATAATTACTCTTCGATTAGAGATGCAACTGGATACGTCACACTGCAAAAATAAATGGAGGGAGGGATTTATCCCGTCTTCTGGGTTTAGTCTGCTATCATCTATAGCCGCATTGTTGCTTAACATCACGCGAGATCGTATCAAAAGCCAACTTATAATCAATTAAAAAACTTTACAAAACTGATTGTAACAATACAATTTGTCCCTGAGTGTGTATGTGTGTACTTGTGTGAGCATATTTTATGCCAGTGTTTGACAATTTTGTCGGATACGTGCATGATGTTATCGAAAAATCATTAGTGTGGTATCATTATTAGTGTGCTTTGCCTCTCCCCCCGTAGAAACTGATATAGTTTTTCGCATATAAAAATTATAGTAATGACTTCTTTTCCCCTTTGTTAAATGTTCTAAGTACTTCATGTAATGCAAGTGAGATGCTACCCTCTGTTTTACACGATGTTAGTAGAGCATTATCTTATTACGTGCTTACGTCGCTTTGTTTCAGTGCAGAATGTGCTCCAACAATTTGAGTTCTCTTTGAAATATATTCTAGCACATTTTAAAGCATGAATACTATGCAATTTAGTGCAATATTTAAAATGTTGTTTTACTATCATTTTGTAAAAGTATATCATGTTGACTTTTTGAGAAGAACGCGCAAGTGAATTCGCGCGAAATATTTCTCGGCAAATACATCCCTATAGTGGCTGCGCTGACGCTGCAGCGGTTTAAGAAAGGCACAAGTACCCTTCTCCGTACAAGGTCCTACTCCCTAGTGCCAACTGTTACTGTTCTGCATGGTTCAATAAATACCTACACACTGTACAGCATCATATACAAGGTAATTAACGCCACGCTGGCATTGCGAGTAGTTTCCAAATTAACAAGCATTTCACTATCGTTCAGGGCGTTGATTTTATGTGTACACAGACGCCATTAATCATAATATGTCATTAATGTGCCGCAGGTAAATAGCACTTATGTCTCATAAATCTTTGGTACATTATAAATAATTTCGTGTTTCAAAGTAGATGTAAAAACATGTTCAGCTTATTATGCCAAACTAATTAGACAATCATTTAAAACTTGCGAAAAAAAAACGAAAAAGATTTAAAATATACCATTTTGCCTTATAAAAAGGGCCTTAATATATTACTTATATTGTGGCAAAATGGCTACAATATAAGTAATATATTATAATATACAAAATAATATGAGTCCATCATTTAAATTCGAAATAGTAAATTTAAAATGCACATTAACTAAATGCGGATATGTTGCGAAGCGAAGCCGAAACCATTGTTGTGTATGATGCAACGTGACGAATTTATTCGTACGTACCTACGTACGCGGCTTTAGATTTCACGTGCATAGTGCGGCTATCCGGCCAGTCGCCAACCGCAATACGCCAACCGCAAAGTGCGTACGTAACCTAAAACTAGATAAAATCTACGCATGATCCACATATCATATTGTAAATTTTTAAATATGCACAATGTTGCTCACAACCCCGATAATATTACACACTTGTGTGAAAAAGGGTTTCATTAATTAGTTTACACTTGTTATTTAGTTATAGTTTAACAAAATAACCGCCCACAAACTATCTAAAGCCCGGAGCTCAACACTCTACGCCTACATCACACTCGTGGCGCGACATGAATAATAATCTTCATATTCCACGCTCATGATTTCGGTTTCCGTTTCCTAATCAGTCGTTTGAGTATTCACATTGATATTTAGCTAATCTGTGTAGCTATTCAACCGCTAACTTTAGTTATACGTAATCATTACCTATTGTGTATCTCAAATTTACATCCTACTGTTATTATAAAGTAACTGTAGCTGGAGTTCGGTAAACAAAACAAGTATCTAGTCTTCACACACACACACACCCGAGCACACACACACAAGCGTCACATTCGAGCGTCACATCCGAGCTATAGCTCGGATGTGTTTGAAAATTTGATTTATATTAGAAGTAGCAAATAATATGCAGCCTAATGTAAGGTGCTCACCGCCACCTATTTCAATGGAGATAAAATTTCAATCTTCTAATACTATAAATATTTCCTATAAATATTATTATAAACATGAAGTTATGTTGCTAAGACTAATAAAGAAAATATATAACATATCAAATATCGGGTTTAGAAATACATTCACACATTTTTAACTGGTTTCAATTTCTTTGTCCACAGATGGATTGGAGCCAAGAACATTCTTCGATAGTCTCTCGTAGAAGTTAATATGCTGTCATCGTACAACCTGAGCGATGTGGTGTCACCGATAGCTTCCAAATATGACCTGTCTGATATGACCTTCAACAGTTCCTCGTACACCGGCGGCGGAGGAGTCTGGATCCTCACGAAAACACTCACTGGAGACTCCGTTGAAGTCATCGACGAACCCAAATCAAACAAAACACTAGATATCATAGACGTCAAGGTCGTCCAAGTAGCATTCTGCATCCTCTACACCATTATCTTCGTCCTAGGAGTCTTCGGAAATGTCCTCGTGTGCTATGTCGTATTCAGGAACCGCGCTATGCAAACAGTCACCAACCTCTTCATAACGAATCTAGCGCTTTCTGACATACTACTATGCATATTCGCAGTGCCGTTAACTCCCATGTACACCTTCTTAGGAAGGTGGGTCTTTGGGAGGGCACTCTGCCACTTGATGCCGTACGCACAAGGCACCAGCGTCTACATATCAACGTTAACACTTACCTCTATAGCGATAGACAGGTTCTTCGTGATAATATACCCATTCCATCCGAGAATGAAACTCAACACGTGTATCTTCATAATAGTCTTCATATGGGTGTTCTCATTAGTGGTCACCTGTCCGTACGGACTCTTCATGGGCATACAGATAACGAACAACAAGACTTACTACTGCGAGGAGAGCTGGCCTTCAGATAGGTCGAGAAAAATCTTCGGAGTGTGCACAACTGTCCTACAATTCCTCATACCCTTTTTAGTAATAGCCATATGTTACACATGTGTTAGTATAAGATTGAACGACCGGGCGCGGTCGAAACCTGGTGCTAAGAACACGAGGCGAGAAGAGGCAGATAGAGATAGAAAGAGAAGAACGAACAGAATGCTCATATCCATGGTTGCTATATTTGGTATATCGTGGCTTCCCTTGAACCTCATTAATATATTCAATGACTTCTACGCTCAGATGACGGAGTGGAATTATTACTTCGTGTCGTTCTTCTTGGCGCATTCAATGGCGATGGCGTCGACGTGTTACAATCCGTTTCTGTACGCGTGGTTGAACGAGAACTTCAGAAAGGAGTTCAAGCAAGTGCTTCCGTTCTTTGAATCGACAGGGGGCGTGAGGAACAGTTACCATTCCGGACGGATGCCAACGCACAAGTCTGATAAGAACATTTGTAACGGTAATGAGACGATACAGGAGACGTTAGTCGGTACGTCTTTCAATAGAGGGCCGTCGATAAAACATCGGATGTTGGAGGGGAACGGGAAGAGAGATAATGGTGTGGAGGTTGAGAGCATACTCTTGGATGATAAGACGATTTCGGCGACTTATCACACGAAGAGCGAGAACATTAACTTACAGTTAATCGATGAGGAATCTCAGTTCAGCGAGCCGAAGGAGAAGCCACCTGTGTAAATGTAAGTAGCTGTAATTTCGATAATGTTATTTGAAGAAAAAAAAACAAAAACAAATTAGCTTACATTGTAGCGCGTTTAGCACAATTTAGTCATTTTCCCATTTGGAAAGAACTTCTGCAAAAAAAAACGACAAGAATCTCACTTTGTAAATATAATTATGTTTACAATATTTGATTACATTTGTTTGTTTGAAAGGTAGCATTTAGTTTTCTTGCAAAACTTTCCAGACAACTCTGTTTTCTAGGTTAACTTTATAATAAGTTTTCTTTACACTCGTAAATAACCAAAATAAATTAATTTAGGTCAAAGTTTATATACCTATATAATAAAAACAGACGAAATCCTTCAAAATATTTCAAAAGATTCCTCTCATTGATTTCATGTTTATCAAAAAACTTATAGAAGTTAGGACAGAGTTTTATCGCACGCAAAGTATTTGTGTCAACCGAAGTGAGTTGGAGAGATCATTTTAGTTTCCTCGTGCCATTTGCGGTATTTGCGCAGCCAAGTTCCATGCAAATATTTCCTGCGGTTGATACATTCTAAAGTTTGCTCTCTTTAACATGACCTTTAAAATACTAGGTTTTGCCAAAATAAAAATATTTTTTAAATATATATTTTTTAGTTTACATTTCCACCCATTTTTCGAGTATTTTAATAATTATTTTTTATTAACAGTTTGATGACTTTTTAATAGCAGACTAAACAAGCGTTTGACCGCAATCTCACCTGTTGGTAAGTGACGATCCAGCCAAAGTTGTAGCACGCTTGTTCAGTAAGAACCTATTCACTCTTGATTTGAACAAACCCACGTTATAGCATTCGGGAAACACTGAGGATGGTATCGAGTTTCATTGCTTCGCCGTTCTCATAATGAAAGACGAAGCAAATCGCTTCGTCAGAGCTGTTGGTATATCTGTTTCGGCTAAAGTCCGAAGTGACAGTACACCTAGGTTTAGCCAGTTAAACCTAGGTGTTGCCGACCGCAGTCGGTTAAAGTTGGTGTGAACAAAATGTTTCTAAAAAAAAACTTGTTTTGCGGTAGCAGCCGGCGAAGCACCAGATTCGACTTGTCCTTATTCCAGAGTTTTCTATTCATCATTAAGGAATATTTAATGTTAATTTTATTAAGTTCACCATACAACATCAATTAAACATGTTGGTTAATAGGCGCAGTGCCGTTTGCCAAGACTTTCGGTAGTAAGAGAGTATTTAAATATTAGTGTTACGATACATAGTTTTTTTATATATACTGTCCCACTGCTGTACAAAGACATTCTCAAATTTTTCCAAATATTATTAAGACCTCTGTTAAATCAGTATTGAGCAAACCAGATTATCTTTTTCAAACCTAGATTTTAATCTCTCTACGTATTTATAATATCATGAAGGCAATTACTTTCTGAAAACAATAGGTTGTTAATGTTATGGCAGATTATCTGATAACAAATAAACCAACTCATAAACTAATAGTTCAGGAGCCCGGGAATAGTTTCCGTTGCACTTTTTTTTTGTTTTGCTTCTAAGCAATGAATGATGACTTAAATTTTAATTTATTTATTAAGAATCAAAGAAAGCTTACAGTTGATTTGAATTATGTAAGACTAACCATGCTGAAGGATCTTACCCACCAAAAACCTTTGTCCCATGTCTAGGCTACCTACATACCAGACTTCAGTCAATTTAGGCGTGAAGAGATAGCAAATGTTACACAAATACACATCCATACTTTCGCATTTATAATATGGTTTAGTTAAAATATTGTAATGACTGGTATATAATGTTTTAAATCATTATATCGACCCACAGCAGGGTAAAGGCAATTTTTTTCTTCTTCCATTCCTTAAGGACCTGGCCTACACATTTAGAACAAGATAGACAAATTAACTAGTTGATATAAAAATTTTAAATTTCTCGTAAAAATATTTATGACTTTTTTAATATTTAAATAATTTGCTTATTAGTACAAATTACATTTTAGGATAAAAATATTTTGAAATAATGTAGATTAGACAACAAAGAATAGATTTTGCCGTTCGTTTTTATTCTATACTAGCTGTGCCCAGCGGTTTTTTATAGCCTATCCTATAGCCTATGTGTTTTTCCAAAGTCTAAGCTATCTCTATACCAAATTTCAGCTCAATCAGTCTGTTTATGCGTGAAAGAGTAACAAACACACATCCAGACATCCTGACATCCAGACATCCATTCTTACAAACTTTCACGTTTATAATATTAGTAAGAAGTAAGATTCTTAAGAGTCAAACCGGAGCTCCATTTCGCTCAAATGCAGGAAGCAAAGTGCCAAATTGTGTCTCATTCAAAAAAAATCTCTTGTTATAATTTGTGCGACTTAGACTGATTTGTGACTGATTTGTTTTTGTGCGTACTTTAAGGCTTGCATATAAAACAAATAACTATTTCATGAATGATATATTTTGTACGTGGGCTTCCGTATTATGAGAAGGTAGGCACATTGTGATTATCCAACCATAAAACAATATAAATATCTAAGTACATAAATTCATAAAACCTTACGTAGAATTCCCCGTGATTTCAAACAAAACAAATATTGTTTTGGTCCCGTTTTCGTAGAATAACAAATATCAATCATTTTGATGGAGTAACTTATCATAGGCTTATAAAAGAAAATATTATTATAATATATTTATTACAACCTATACTTATATATGCGAGAGAGAGTTTTACGTAGTTATTTTAAGCTAGGTACTCTACGTTTCAATATAACCTATGAAACTTTGGACTTATATTGTTTATCGACTCCAAAAAGCGAGGAAAAGTTTACAATCGACGAAATGATTCTATGTACTTACTATGTTTACCGATTACTCAAAGATGTGTAAATTTAATTAATGACATTCAATTAATTAACATTACATTTAATTATTCAATAGTATCAAAAGTTTTTCCGGTTCCGTTTCGCTTCTGGCTTTGTCCCATGCGGTTAGAGGTTTTAGCGTGGATAATTCAACTCAAACATCTACATATCTTAACTTTCTCAAAAGTAATGATAGGTATATTCTCTCTGAGATTTTAGCCCCAACGGGAACCAGGCGTTTTATGTATGTGTTTGTATGAGATTTTAGATGCTGAAAGTGATATTATTATTTCGGGATAGGTACACTGGTACATGTAAATTACCCGTATTGAGTACATTATATATAGAACAAAGTAGTTTGCTTCAATGAACAGGAGAGAATCACATTTTAATTTATAATTTAGAGATCACTTGGATGAATTGACTAATTTCGATAAAATCTAAATGGGACCCTTCAAACAATTAAGATTTTTTTACAAATCGGTTCGGGCGTCTCTGAGTAATTTCTCTTACTAACAAACGAAACATATAAACGAAGACAAAATTAAAATAACTTCTAAATGATTAATGTATTCGAAATACGCCCCGAGCTATCATTTTACTAATTAAATTGTATTATTTCTTTTCAGACGCCAGATTCCACCGAACAACGACATCGCGACAAGGTTCAATGAAATATTATTTAATTTGAAAAGAAAACGTTATTTCGAAGGAAATTACTTATTGTGAGAAAGGATCGTATTCTCTGTTTTTGATGTAATTTATGAAGTGTCTTTGGCGAGATTTATTTCGTTTTCGGGTATCTCAAGGGTCTATATACGAGCGACGGATCGCATGCCACAGATTGAAATTGATTTGACTGTGTGTAGAGTTAATTGAGGCGATATTGATGCAACCGATCTCCATACACGGTGCGATTGATGGCATGCGACTAATTGCAAAAATCGATCCGTCGATTGTTTATGAGGACCTTTAGTTTTTAAATTTTCAAAATGTTAAAGATTTAAGAACTTAAGAGTAGGTAATTAATTAAAGATTATAACTAAGATTTAGCGGCTAATTTAGAGCAAGTATCCAAAAGGCCTAGAAAATATTGTAGATACAAATTTCTAAGAGATGTACATATTGAAGTATGTATAAAAACGATTTGAGTTTCCCGAAAAACTTATGAGCCCAGTTTCAAATACAAGTAAATGCTTTTTATGTCAGTTAAAATTGTTGGAATGATTGCAAAGCGATTAGTAAAAATAATAGGTAAATAAAATACATTATAATTGATGTAAATAATAATAAATTATCCTGTTAATTATTATTAATCTTAGAGATATTGTAAGTAGATGGAAGTATTGATAAAGAATATAAAAGTAACTAATGTTTGTGAAAGGATAGATGTACAAAGCTAGTCGTGAAATAGATTTAACTTAAAATATTATTAAAATTAATATGTATTTTAATATTAGGTAATATATAAAAGGCCTTACTTGTCGTTTGAAATTTAAGATTTTTGGGATACTCAAATAGAATCTTTGAGAATGTACAAATGAGTCATAGAAGTGTTAGCATTTATTAATATAATTTATAATAGATTTTTAGTGTAAATAGCATTTTATAAATCAAAGTTAAACTCGCTTCTAGTATTTCAAGTCGATGTTATTTAGCATTTATTAATTTAAGATTGATGTTATATTATTAAGAGAATTCTGTGGAATAAATGAGTTGATTGTTTTACATGTTATATTCAATTTCTAATAGTAACTATTATAGTGTCTGATTTCTTTCAATTTGAGTAAGCAAGGCAAGTGAACAGAGTCTTGAAAGGTAGGCAACGTACCAGCGGTACCCCCGGTATTGCAGGTAACCATAGGCGACGGTAGCCACTTATCATCAGGTAGGCCGTCTGCTTGTTTGTGATATACTATGCAGATGATCGAGGCAAAGTCGACGCTCGTCTGATGTTAAGCAAAGTCAAAGTGCATTAATTAAAATAGCTGCAATGGAGCACTTTCACAAGTTAATTATAAAATGAAAATTTCATTTCAAAACTCTACCACCCGTTCGGAAAGTATATGTCTTAAAAATAATGGACAGGAAACACACAGAGATTTTTAGCTATAAGAAATTCTACGTAACACTGTTTTCTAGGAAAATACTACTATGCTTAATATCATAGCAGCTTATTACGCCGCAGCTGGAAAAAATACTAATCACATCACACTTGGTATATTATAAATGCGCAAGTTTGTGAAGAGGTGTGCATGTTTGTTACTTCTTTACGCCTAAACGGGTGGACTCATTGAGCTGAAATTTGGTATAGAGATAGCTTTGACCCTGGAATAGCACATAAACATAGGCCAATCTGTCACGTTTGCTTATAAAACTATATAAGCAAACGTGACAGATTGGCTGATCTTTTAACGCACGTCTCTAACAGCTGGACGGATAATTTAGAAATCCGTTTAGAAAGATAGAGAGCAAAGCCCTAAGCGTAAGCTAGTCTCCTGTAAAATTTACAGTAAATAAAAATCAATAAGAAAAACTCACTTAACCACCTAGATTCGAATCCAATCGATGTAATTCAACGTCTCCAGAAACGAGTCTATAACCGTAATACTGACTCAGACTGTAATAATAAAGGCAGATACCACACTCCATGAAACAAAACTGACTCTGAGCAATGTCTTACTGATCGGCGAAAAATAATTGGCGATTTGGTTGTTTGTCTCGTAGTCAAGAGATTTTCAATGCAAGATCCCGTCTAGGTAGTACTTACCTTACCTTCTGTCGTGATTTTAAAGAAAGAAAAAGCTTTAAATATGTTAAAATACAATCGCTCTAGTAAAACGAGCTACTTCTGAGCTAAAGAGCTATTAATCTAATGTTTCTGAAAATGACAAGTGCAGATCAGTTATATGTAGGTCTTCGTACATAGGGATCTCTGTGTTAATAATGGGCAGGTGAAATCGTGTTCAGGTGAGCATAAGGCTAATTTCGCCACCTTGCTAAAAAAAATCTAGTCACATATCATTCTAATAATGAGTGGTATCTGCCTTAGCCCTAAATATTCTGTGAGTGACACGAACACGTACGTAGAGCAGAAGTGATCAAATTTTACGAGCGACGCTTTCATTTGGGAGTTTTAACCGTGTTTATATGTTTGGATAAATTGAGTTACCTCACGGGGAATTTGATCAAAACTTCCGCTGGTCTGTTTATCGCCTTTGGCGTTACCGAACTCTTAAATATTAAGGTAAAAGGTAATAACATTTATTTTTATGTAAACAAGTGAATGACGACGTTCAACTCACGAAAAGTGTGTGTGTAAACAAATTTATGGTCCTCGCACATCTGTCCGCATATTTTTTTTCTATTCGGATGATTCGACTCCAGCAAGTGTGCGAGGTATCACGAAATTTCATATTAAAAAGAATTTAAAATTCGATTCCTTCGGCGCGGTCGATGCGGATATACATATTATGTGCTTTCACCATTAGGTTGCCAACGAGAAGGACTCCGATATCTTTATTATATTTCAGTGAGAGATCAGACGAGCAAATCAGGTGCCTGATGGTTAGTGGTTAGTATCAAAATTGTTACAAATAGTAATCAGACACAATGCCAGCTAGTGTTTTGATATACCATATTCTACACGAATATACACTGCGCCTGTCACCTTGAGATATTTTTCGCTGAATCTGAACTAAGAGTATATTTGACAGAGACTGTAAATCGGCAGGGCCTTGTTCTATTACTAAATCATGTGGTTGAAAGAAAGAAGGAAAGATAAAACATTTATTCAATGACAACACATATTAAACAAAAGTAGAAACTGAACCTGTGTTGGTACACATAGTGACAAAATAAGATAAGAACTAAAAAAATATACACAACACACAATAAAAAGACAACAATAATTTATAAGAACACGTGTGCCGGTGTATCTGTGTACTCAAACCGTTCCATGTGCTGAAGTGTATAATCAGTGCACTCAGCATATGCTGAAGTGGATATCACTCAGCACTGATTTTCAGCTAGCACCCTTTGTTAGCAAAACATTAGTTAACATTGGTTTCTTGAGGGAGCGCGCTTGAGAATAACTTGCATATGAACAACTTGCATGCCTTAAACAGATCGTTTTATTCCCAAAGAGAACATTACCGTAAAGCGCACTCTTCGAAGCAAATAACGTGCCAACTAAATTCAATCGCTAAATTTCAATGAAACGTATAATCAATCATTCAAGTTCCACATGAGATTGATGCGTGACAAAGCTCAAGTTCTCAACTAAAGTTCACCCTTTGTCATACTTGATTAGGCTTCAGGAAACTTCGGTGCCTAGTCACGTAACTCACTATGCCACTTAGAACGTGGGAAATGGTGGAGTGATACTTAAGGACGATAATATTATGGTTAAAGTGAAGCCAGAGAAGGATTTATCCCACCTTTTAGGTTTAGTTTTACAAATTACAAAAATTCCAAAGGTTAGCCTGCCTAGCAGCAACGGGGGGTATGAGGACCACGCCTACTTCCGCCTTGGAGGTAATGCTGGACCTTCCCCCCCTGCATCTGTTTATTAAACAGGAAGCCACAATGGCAGCACTGCGCCTGTCCACACTAGGCCTATGGTCAGCAAATGGCACGCCACATACGGCTGGTTTAAATGAGGCGTACGAGGAAGTGCCAATTCTGAGGGCTGCCAATGACAGAATACCTAAACAATTTGTATTCGACAAGAAATATAAAATTCAACTTACGGAAGATAAACACCTATACGAAGGCCTTAATCTGAAAGAGCTTAGGATCTTCACAGATGGGTCAAAAACGAGCTCAGGTACGGGTACAGGAGTCTTCTCTGAGGATCTCAACATCAGTATCGCCGAGCCCCTAGGAGTACACAACACTGTCTTCCAAGCGGAATGCATGGGTATACTCCTAGCAGCTAAAGCCATTGACAACAGAAAGGTAACACAAAAATCAATAAGAATACTATCAGACAGCATGTCGGTACTACAGGCACTAGGCAGTACGTGCATCAGCTCAGGGCTGGTACACAACTGCCATCAATTACTGTCAAAGGTAAGTCTGACAAACAATATCACACTACAATGGATTAAAGGACACAGTGGGTCAAGAGGTAACGATGCGGCGGACGAACTGGCAAGAAGGGGATCGGATGCCAATGCTGTGGGCCCGGAGCCCATACTTCCGATCCCTTTCAACCAGGTCCGCAGCATCCTTAGAGATAGAACCCGAAATCAGCACTCCATAAACTGGAGAGAACACACCGAATGCAGACAGGCAAAGGAAGCCCTACCTGAGGTAAATAGCCGACTAACACGAGCGCTCCTACGTATGAGTAAACCCCAAATACGGTTGATGACAAGTGTCATCACAGGGCATGGCGCTTTTAATAAGCATCTCTTTACTATAGGGATTACTGACAGTCCTCTTTGCAGAGCATGCCTGGAGGAGGAAGAGACAGCGGCTCATGTCATTCTTGAATGTACAGGAGTGGCTCAATACAGGGCGCAATACCTCGGATCCCCGAGGTCGCTCTCCGAGATCGTCGGCAACCCGCGAGGCGTGCTGAGATTCGTCGGGGAGCTTGGGTGGCTCGAGTGACACAACACCCCACCCGCACGCAAAATGGGCCAGGCGGCCTAATTGCGGAAAACAGCCCGTATACCAATACCAATAATAGGTTTAGTTTCCTACGTGCGAGATCGTGGTCAAAGGCTAATTGAGTTTCAGTTCTAAGTATGGGGAGCCCCAAAAATTTATTGTTTTTTTTTTCTATTTTTGTGTAAAAATCTTAATGCGGTTCACCGAATACATCTATTAAAATCATCTATAAAATTGCACCCACTCAAATAACCTGAACATTATTGTTAGTTTGTTGATGATCATTAATCCTTTTACTTTTTCTATTTATTTAAAACGACGGTAATAAATTCCTCAGTCACAAATGAATTAGAAACTGTAAAGCACCTCCCCGAAGAATGAATCCAATTAGCGAAGTAGTTTTCACTTTAATTAGTAAAGTTCAGGTAATTTGCAGCGTCAAACGTCGACTTATCTCGACAGATTAAAAATAAATGGAAGAAATCTCTTACAGTAATTTTAGTAAAACGTTTCTACAATAGATTTACTGGATATATCGAAAAATACAATTTTATTATACTTTATTTTAATTTTTGAAGCAGAATTTAGATTAACTACCTACATTATTTATATAATTTCCTGTCTATAATAGACCAGCGCCATTTGTGCAAGAGATAGCGCAAAATGTTAAATTCATAAAAATATCAAAATGTAAAAACAGGTACAGGTACTTTTTTAAAAATATTGTTCGGTCTGTGCATTTCATAATGGAGGGTAGTTTTGAAAACTGCTACACCAACATCTTTTAAATACTACGTCCTGTCAAAAGCGCAGTCAGTGCGTGTGCATATCGGAACCGAGCCGGAGGCACGTTGTCTTTCAATTGCTCCGAACACCATCATCTCAGAGGTGTGCCTAGTAATTCTGTGCCTTACATAATTACAAAACTTGATGAATTCTACGGCGCCGTCGCTATGCGCGTGTGATGTATTAATGGAACCCTTCTTGTCCGTGACGAGTCTGTTTGCGATGCCAACCTGCAGGACTGCCGTGCTGGACTGCGTCTGCTGCTGCTCGAGGCGACGTGGATTCGAAGGTTGGTGGTGCCCTTCTATTCTATATTTCCAGTCTTTTGCAAAGATTTAAATGGTAGTTCCTCATCTCATATTATACGCATACACATAACTCATACAGTCCACTGATATATTACCGGAGATAGTGCGTTGATTGTACAAATATGCCCGCTAAGCAAGAGATTCGTTCGTTACATATTTATATTGGATATTTGCAATACTGCACTCATAATCTTGCCTAAATTTATTAAATTTAAATGGCAGCTTTAAGTTCAAGTTACATTTATTGTTGAATTCTTTATTACGAGTAAACAATAAAACTAAATATTTGCATTTTAATGGTAGTGTCTAGAGAATACTGAATGAAGAGTTGACCTAATAATAGATACTTATATTCTTAGTCTGCAAACTTTACACTTAATACAATGAATAATATCCCAGTTTTACACGAATATTAGCCCTAAATTAAATCTTAAGAGGATAATGTCCTAAGTCTGTCATCTATGCCGTAAAGGTCCCTTAGCCCATCGGCGGGTCGTGTGCTCGATCAAACGTCGCCGGCCAATTATACCCCCGATCATTCATGCCGCTTGCCAGCCGGACATTACATTATTATCACATTGTACTAGATAAAGTCATTAATACGACGAATTAGGCTTTAGGTGTATCAATTCAAAGCCAATGCCAAGTTGACGTAACTTTTTTATGATAACCGGACGAGCATATTGTCATGTGCCTCGTGTGTATTTTTTTTGTTTTAAGTCACACTAATCTAAATTTATATATGGAAAGAGTGACTGATTGACTGACTCAACTCAACTCAAACTCAAAATTCATTTATTCAAATAGGCTACAATGGAGCACTTTTGCAAGTCAATTTTACATTTTATTTTAATATTCTACCGCTCATTCGCAAGGCACCTCTATGAGAAGAATGAGCAAGACACTCATAGGGATTGCTTTTTTTAAATATGTGTTTACAATTATTATCTTGGTTACATAATTTATTTACAGGTGGTTGCAGAGGTTTCCAGGCATCTTTGTCTTCTATGTATTGGCTAATTTTATAATAGGCTTTCTTTTGTAATATGTCTTTAACACGGCTTTTGAATTTACCTTCTGTGAGCCCCGTTATTTCATCAGGGATTTTATTATAAAAACGTACACAATTCCCTAAAAATGATTTATGGCTCGTTTTGGACAATCTGAACGTAAAGTTGCTGACTGATCTATCAACCCCCAAACCACTGAACGAATTCGGTTGAAATTTGGAATACAGATAGGTTTTATGACGTAGACCTCGGCTAATAAAGGATATTGCCACGCGGGCAAAGCCGCGAGCTAAATCTAGTATATTATAAAGGCGAAAGTTTGTGAGTGTGCGAGTGTGTATGTTTGATGAAGGACTTATTTTGTTAAAATAAGACTTACTTTATTCACTTGCATGACTACCAAAAGTAACTTCATAATTAATTTAAATTTCAATTAATTTATTCAAATAGGCCTCAATATTGAATTGGCATGAACATTCACTCCACGTTTCTAATTTCGATGCTCCATAGAAGAGTAATTATATTGAATCCCGATCTTAATTTACGTTGAGGAAATACGAGTGAAAATTAAGCCCAATAATTTACCAACAGAGTAATCGCTTCCAAATACTGTGTGCACAAGTTTAATTGTAAGTTAGAAGGCAATCTTATGGTCACTCTGTAGACGCAATTGGGTCAGATGTCCGGTACTTAATATCTATTAGTGTTAATTGCCTTGTATGGTGACAACGTGAAAATGTGTGTAGTAGAGCCGACCGCTATAAAACTGCAGGTTATTCCCATGAACATCAAGAACGTTTTGTTTGACTGTCAAGTGCAATTTTGTAATGGTTTAACTTAACAATTTTTTGACTAGTTTGCGAGTCTATAGGACTATATCTGTTTGGAAACCCTCAATCATAAAATGGTCGAAACTTTATTTGCAGCATATTAAATACTAGCACACATAATACGAGTAGTAGCGCATTTAATACGAGCAGTTCGTAGCGCCTAACAGAAAATTATGACTGTGTCTCTACTGCATAATATGCATAAATTACTTATAAAAACCTTCCTCTTGAAAACCTTTCTCTTTATCTGTAAAAAAATGCATCAAAATCCGTTGCGTAGGTAATTGATTTAAGAATGCATAGGGGCAGACAAATACAAATACAAATTCTTTATTTTGGAAAAAGGGGTACAATAAAACAAAGTCAAGGAACGATGATGCCTGTTATAGTCGTGAGACTGTGTTACAGACACCAACGTCCACCTCCGGTGACAATATTATAACAAGTTATCCAAAATACAAAATTAAAATATTAAAACAAACTAAGTATTTAGAAAAACAAATCTACTGAACTTAATATAATGATATAAAGATACAGGAAGCGACTTTGTTTTATACAAATTATATTTATTTTTATATTTTATTAGTGACTAGCTTATGCTCGCGGCTTTGCCCACGTGGCCAAATCATTTCTTAGCGGAGGTCTACGTCATGAAAACTATGTGTATTCCAAATTTCAACCCAATCCGTTCAGCGGTTTGGGCTGTGCGTTGATAGATCAGTCAGTCAGTCACTCTCTCCTTTTATATATATTTAGATTAGTGAAGTACATTGTTCTTCCTAATTGATTTAGAAGCACTAAATACAATACCTACACAGCATCAACAACTCTTTTTGTGTGTTTATGATGGAAACAAAGGCATATCGATAGAGGCTGTAGACCAACCAATTTCACTCACCACAGAACAAAGCCCGGCTTGCTGCATTTCACTTGCAACAGCTGCCCACTGTTTTGCGTGTTTCTGATCACACTATGGAGCCAACCTTATTTGCCTACTCTAGTAACATCATAGCTTTAGGCATAATATTTTTGTAAGCAAAATAAACAAAATTAAATGTTAATATATACCTAATAATTTATACGAGTACCTACCTAATTGAAAAATTGATAATTTTATGAAATTGCCTATATTAGATCATAAAACGCCAATATTAATAATATGACTAGAGTATAAATATATATTATTATTAAACTAAGTGTAATTTAATACACTGAGTAAGTAGTAAGTAGTAGCTACCTCACAGCATTTTTATTGCAAATCTGTGCTGTCCCACTAAGCTAGACTGAATAAAAATAAGGATTTTATTCCATTCTTTTAATTTACTCTCAGTAGTGCTCCTTCACTTAGTAATTTTACTCTAAGTAGCACGACAAGGTAAGAAACGCATATTCATGCTTAAGAAACATGATATTATCAAGAATACGTAGTTGGAAAAACGTTAAGTAATTTCATCAACTTTCTAATAAAAATTGACCTGAAAGGTGAGAAATGGAATTTTTATGTTCATCCATTACACTAGTTACAACTCATAACTCCGAAATAGCTAAAGATGTCTATAAAACTTCATAATTTACGCCAAGAAAATGTTGTTTGTTTAGAAAATACAATATTCGCTAGAATCTTTATATTGTATTAACTTAAGTATGTTTCAGGATAAGGTATGCTTTAAGTAAAAGCAGAAGAGGTTTTATGATAGTAATTTTATTTATTTAGATTTTTAAACTTTTGCGCTTGGTACACGGGTGTACCCGCGGACGTCAAAGAGTTGAAGTCTAATAATGTATAAAATTAGCTTATTAGTTATTATAGTCAGTAAGATAATGATTAAATTGGTGCATCAATGCTCATATTTCCTACACAGAAAAACTTTTTTAAATTACGAGTATGTTACAGAATACGCGGTCTTTGCAGTTAAAGGTAGTTTGTTTTATATTATACATTCAAATATGAATTAAGTACTACAATCCATAAAGGATTTTGACTGAGAATGCGCTAGAATCGAGAATTGCACTAGAAACTTTGATATACGGAACTAGATAATTCGTTTAGGATGATATACTCATAGGTAAGGGATTTTCATATTATTCGCTGTAGAGGTAACTTGTCTGACCTCGATTCTGCATCACTGATTCCTAACAATATGATTTTGTAATGTTATACAAAGTCTTATAAATAATTCCTCCTTAAGAAAATTGAAATAGAATAAAATTTTAATTAAGAATAAAATACTTTATTGCATACCAAATAGTTACAAGGAAACTTACTGAGCTAAATAGTTATATTTAATGCTAGGTAAACAATCGGCGGTCTTATCGCACTAGGCAATTTCTTACAGAATAAGGATATTAATTTTTACACAATTTCTATTCTGTTCTATTCAGCCTGTATCCACCCACTGCAGGGTATAGGCCTCCCCATGGTCACGCCACACCTTCCGATCCTGTGCGAGTCTCATCCAGTTCCTTCCGACATACTTGACAATATCGTCTGACCATCGGGCTGGTGGTCTGCCACGAGATCTCTGTCCTTGCCTTGGGTACCATGTTGTCGTAGCCTTGGTCCACCTGTTTTCATCCCGTCTTGCCAAGTGTCCTGCCCATCTCCACTGTAATCTGGCTATTCGTGTACCTACGTCTTCGATTTTGGTACGACGGCGAATTTCAACGTTTGGTACACGATCAACCAGATGGATTCCTAACATGGCGCGCTCCATAGCTCGTTGAGCCACTCTGATCTTATAAATGTGCTCTTTGGTCAGCGGCCATGTTTCAGAACTGTAAGTGAGTATAGGCAGGACACATTGGTTGAATACCTTGGTCTTAAGGCTTTGCGGGAGTTTTGATTTGAAAACATCATCTAGCTTACCGAAGGCTGCCCATCCTAGCTGCACACGCCTAGTGATCTCTCGAATTTGAGACCCGGGATCAAAGGATAAACAAGGTCCAAGATTTACACAATACATAATTTAAAAAAATATCTAGTGTGTGGGACACTAGAATAGGTACTGCGCCTTATTTTTTTTATTAGTCATATATAATACATAGATTAGCTTTGGACCACAATCTCGCGTATTACTAAGCGATGAACCGTAGATGGTAAAAAAAAACAAACCTAAAAGACGGGATAAATCCCTCCACTTTCATCGAACAAAACCGCAAGGACCATCAAGAGCATTCTAAAGCAAAACCAATAAGCAGCAAACTAGTAAGTACAGTCCTAACACACGAGATTGGTTCCCATTCTGTTGAAAACGAGCGCGAACATAATCGCCGCTGGGACAGTGAGCTTTTTACGTCAGAAGTAAAAGGCTTTTTACTGCACGTAAAATTATTTTCGTACGTTACGCGACTGTGGCGTAATACGCGGATGTTTGATCCAAATGGAAGCGAGATGCGTACGAGTGTCTATTTCAGTTTTGATTTATAGAAGCTTTTTAGTCAAGATTTAGATAAATATTGCAAGTGGTTTTATACAATGCCCTCTAACTCAAGCAAAGCAACTCTATGCCTGTGATAGTACTTTTTATATAATACTAGCTTGTGCTAAAATCCTTTCTTAGCGGAGGTCTACATCATAATACCTATCTACATTCCAAATTTCAAGAGAATGCGTTTAGCAGTTTCAGCTGTGCGTTGATAGATCAATCAGTCAGTCACTCTTTCCTTTTATATATTTAGATGAACTCACTCGCAATTATGATAAACTAGTTGCACAGTAGCCTATATGCTATTCCAGGATCAAAGTTATCCATACATCTACCAAAATTCAGCTCGATCGGTCCACCCGTTTAGTCGTGAAAGAGTAATAACATACATCCATACATAATAACAAAATTTTCACATTTATAATTTACTAGTGGACCCGTGCGCACTTCGTTTGGCCCTAACAGAAAATTATGAGTGTTTTTCTACTATATTATGCATGTATTATAAATATAAACCTTCCTCTTAAAAAATTCTATCTATTAATGAAAACCGCATCAAAATCCGTTGCGTAGTTTTAAAGATATATACCGGGGGTAGACTTCCTTTGCAGGAGGTCGTCTAGGTGGGTACCTCAACAGTGCCAGTTATTCTACCGCCTGAGCAGTAATGTGCAAACATTACTGTGCTGCGGTAGGAGGGCACTGTAGCTAGTGAAATTACTGGGCTTAAGAGTCTTAACATCTTATGACTCTTGAGTAAGAAGCGTTCGCGCAGTGCACCTTGAATTGCACATCATTGTAAAATTCTGGGTAGCACTGTACTGATTATGGGCAGCGTTATCTTTTAACATCAGGAGAGCGTCTTGCTCGTCTTCTTAATTCTCTACATAAAAAAAAGCATACATAGGAACAGACAGACGCGGGAAGCAACTATATTTTATTATTCATTAAAGGTGGGAATCGAACCTTCATGGCTAACTGTTGCTAGCCCACAGCGCCTCCTGGCCACGGAAAAGAGCATCTTGAATATTATTTACGCATCTTAGGGGCTTTTTTCACTTGAACCACACCTCACAATATTGAATTCCCTAAAAAGTGTTACACCTAGGTACCTCCGGAGGTGCGATCGCGGAAATTCAAGGCCAATATCTTATTATGATAAATCTTTTGATGTTGTCGGCTTTTAACTTTGACTGACGGACTGACAGACTGATGGAGAACATGAGACTTATAAAGCTGCGTAAAACAAAACCAGTTTTACGAAAATGTAACTGAATTCGTCGCTCGAGGTTTCTATGAAATAAGATTCCGAAATTTTCTAAGAACGTAAATAACTTGAACAAAAAAGTTGTTTTCAGAAATTTCCAGGAATATGAAGTCAATAGAAGTTGTTTAAATGGCTTCAATATTAATGGATTCAATAATAAATGGATAACTTTTTATTAAACTCCATATTAATTAATAACCTAAACTCAGGCTTAAGAATAATGAAAAAAAAACTCAATAAATTACATAACTATAGTTGATGTTAAGCCGCGTCTCCAGCTCCTGTTTTAGTTCAAACATTCAACACAAACATATTGTTATTCAAAAAAAAATCCCGGCGATTTTGTTGAATATTGTTATTATGTTTGGATGTACGTGCTTTCCATCGGATATGGAAAGCAAAAAATATTTTTGGAGCAAACACGTAGTCAAAATCGCCGAGATTTTTTTGAATCACAACTTGTTTGTGTTCAATATTTGAACTAAAACAGGAGCTGGAGACTCGACTTTACGTAGTGCTACATAAGGTATATGTTACATTAATAAATTTTTATGTTCTTACTATGATCGTAGAATCATAATACATATTATGTTTAAAATTCTTATTTATTGATTAGAAATACTAAGGTTTTTATGAAATTCATTATAAGTTAGGCTTTGACCACGATCTCGCGTGATGTTAAGCGACGATGCGGCCGTAGATGGCAGGATGACCCCTTTCCTGGCTTCATTGACTTTCGTTTTTATTCAATAAAAGTGAATAAAAAATAAAAAAAAATGTTTATTTCATCCACAAGATCTTAAGTATTAATGTTACAAATGAAGAGTTTAGGTAATGTATCTTGTGGAGGACTGGTGCCCACTATAAGTTTATAGAATAAACCTGTGGTGCAGGTCACCAGTGCCTCCCCTCTGATAGCATTAGTAACAGTACAGTACAAACTTAATGGACAACATAAAAACATCATAATCATTATATAATTATTTTTGTGTCAAAAGTCAAAAGAGTTTTAAAAATAACGTAGTTAGAAAAAGGTCTATTATTGAAACATACTAGTAGAAATAATAAAGATTTATTTCAGTATTTTACAAAACTTAAACAACACGATTTCTGTTACAAAATGTCTTCCCAAAACTCGACAATAAACGTATAAATTTCCGGTTCAGAATTTTACTTGATAAACTATGTACAATAATATACAGCCCGCATATCCCACCGGTACGCAATACATAGCAATTTAAACCTGCAGCTCCTAAGTTCTAAAACAGTAGCACCTGCTACCGAGGAAATAACGTCATCTTTATTAAATTCTTTAAAATATAAGTGTAGACTTCGACCACTTTCAAACTACAGTCTCTTCCCATACACGATAGAATGTTTTACTTAGGCGTTATGTGCAATTTAAAAATGATTTCGTCTATTTATTAGACAGTCTTTGTTCTTCCAATAATGCAAATGTTTGGGACGAGACCTTTTTGGGGAAACAGCTGAGGCGAGGCTATTTAAATGAATAACCTAAAGTTTGTATGGGATTATGTTTTCGGTTTTATTGTTATTGTATTGTTTCAACATAGTTTTACAAATGACCTGCTTTGAAAACTAATGTGGAAACAAGCTGAAAATAATGTTCGTCTTATGAGTTTTAGAGATTTAGCCTTTTTTAGTAACGCGTTTTCACAATTAATTAGACACATTACAACACTTCACTGCACTCATCATCCAAATAAACTTCTAGTCAAATATATGGCATGCCTATAATAAATATTTCAGGACATTTCACACAGCGCCACCTAACCCCAAACTAAGCAACTTAATGCTTGTGTTATGGTGGTTAGGATAAAGGATATAATACTTATATACTTTTCTTTTGTAAATACATACTAATAATAGATACAGAAAGCCACCCAGACCAGAAACAAATATCTGTAGATCATACAAACATTTGTCCCACGCGGGAATCGAACCCGCAACCTCCAGCGTTCCAGGCGGGTATTAGCTCGCCGTGCCACAGAGGTCATCATAGTTTTTGTGTTACGAGGGGGTCAAAAGTCGCTCTAAATGGAATTTGTAACATAACACACGGTGCTGCTCGTCAGTTTTGTTGCTTGAACTTGGCTTGACACACTACCGCGTGTCTTAATAGCTTGTGCTCTTTACTATTGAATAATAAATAATTCTAAGAATAATAGTTAAAAGTTGATGTTGGAACATAAGCCTTCAAGTAAGTTAAACTGAAGGTCCGTTGATATCTAAAAGGCAGTCTATAGAATACATATTATATTGCAGGCCTTAGCAACCTGAAACTGCACCAGTAAGCCACACAACTGTTAATTGTCCAATCTAGTTTCACTGCATCAAGATCATAATTGCCTCATATCATCATAATTACCTCTATACCTTTATGACCACATACGAAGGCAATTTTCTCGTTCACGGAGGCATATTTTCCTCACATAGAACTCATTACTCGAGTCCGGCTGACTTGACATCTGATTGAGCGTGTAGCGAACCCTTATTTCGTATAGATTACAGACCACGCGTGTAATTCAGTGCCAGAAATTTAGCTTGTTTCACACGTACCATACAAACCGTCGCGTTGTGACTAAAGGTCAAGCTGTGGTTACGTATAAAAAAAAGTATTGCAGCGCCTTCTGACTTCTGGGGATTATAGCACGGGATAGGCTGCTTAGTGCTGCGCAGATTTCCTTTCCGCAGCACTATGCTGAGCTTATCCCAATTAACTGCAAAATTATGTATGTTTACCTACTTATGCTTACTTTGGTTTAAGGACCTATACATTTATTTTTGTCTAGATGTAATTCTATATTTGTACTTGTAATTTTTGATAGTTCACGATATTGGTGATGGTTGCGTTGTGGTGACGATGTGGCTGCGACATGGACGATAACTATGAGTGGTCCACATGAATCGAATATTAATTATCACACAAATTAGCACCTATCCACGTCATTACGTGCACCATTCGGCTATGGTATGTGTGAATGGATCCATAGGACGTACCCTCATCAAGACATTTTGCGATGAGAAAACAAATTGAATGCAATGTCCTGTAAATAATGTAAATCGATGCTCGACTGTTTATTTTAAGTTCGGGCATTGAGGTCACACGGGTGGAGCTAGATAGACAAAAAAAAATTAGTTTTTATCTTTTCATATGTCGGAGGATATTGATGAGTTCTAGTTTTAATACAAAACCTTATTTTGAATTAATACTGGCAATGTATTGGCCAGTAGCACTCCTTGGATCAGGAGGTGGATGGATGGCAGAAATAATTTGTCAGAACGGTCGAATATTTGAATTTGGTAATATCACCTAAAGAATACACACTTTAAGATAAATTCTACTTGAATAGGTATATTTTATTCTTAGTCTCAATCTTAGTTTGCTCACATAACTTACCAAGTAAGTACTTCATTCTCTTCTAAGCCGCGGTTTTATAACAATTACATTAGTAGAGCCAATGAGACCTCTAATAAGATTTTCATTACCCTTTCACAGAAAATTACGTTTCAAAAAGTTAGTCGAAATAATCCTAATCTGAATTACACACCGCGCGTACACATTAGTGTTGTGACAGGGTTTCGAAATATATGTTAGTAGTCTTGAAAAATAATTATTATATATCCCAATAGGATGAAAGTACTAGACCACGCGGCAGATCTCCAATGCGGTGGACTGACCAAGTGAAAGCCGCCGTGGGCAGTCAATTGGACGAGTGTTCGAGAAAGGCTGCAGTACGAGACCAGTGGAGACATATTGTGAAACGGGTCACAACACAGACGTCGTAACGATCACGACCACTCTGTCAAGAGTGAAGCGACAAAGAAGAAGAAGGATGAAAGTGGTCTTTTTAAAATGAAAGTTCATGATCTATTTAAAATTACTGGTTTATGTAGCTTTAATTATTTTACAATAATAGTCCTGTCGATTTAGAAGGCTATCTTTGAGACCATTTTACTGTAGATGGATTTAAAAACCTTATAAGTGCCGTTTATTAAAAGTTTAAATAGGGGATCGGACTAAAAAATTATTTGTCCATAATGTAGATTATCAAAAAATATTGGACACGTATTTTTTATTTGTAAGCTTAATAAAAAATACGTGTGATTTACAACCCACTGAAGTTACATGGAAAGGGTTGTCACTTGTGCGTACTCGATGCAAAATGCATCCACAAATGACGTCACGCGGTGTTACCGAAAAACTTAAAAGCGCTATGTCTCAGCCATTTTTTATTCTATTCAAACAAAAAATACATATCGAATATTTTTTATTATTAAAATTATGGACCTATTATGTTTTTTTTTGACCTTGTGCAATCCCCTATTGAAGGCTCAGCGTTGGATTAATGTCACCGACGTTGTCGGTCATTGCTGAGGTATTGTCGCCTTCCGAACCACGGTAGCATCTGATATATTTTGCCTCACACTGAAATTTGAAGTCATAGTCTCCATATATAGCTGGAAGACCACTGGGCCACGGACACTTGTTCAATTTATGCTAAAGATTCGACATTATTCTGTATTCGTTATTCTGTTTTATTTATTTTTTCCATAGTGTTTTTATTTTTATTTGTTGTTTTTTATTTTTTGTAACATTGTTTTATTACAAGCTTTTATTTACTTTCACCTGTCTGTTGTCTGTCTGTCTGTAATCAAATCTTGAAAGTTTAATTTGACCCACTTCCCTGTGTCCGATTGAGCTGAAATTTTGCATACATGTATAAATCGGATGACAATGCAATAAAAGCTTGTTTAAAAAAAAATAATTTAAATTTCACTTGTTTTACATGTATCTTAAGATGTTTGTACACGAATAAACGATTTCATTCATTTATTCACATTATTTATTTCTTGCAAGCTTTATTTACTTCCACCTGTCTGTTGTCTGTCTGTAAGTCTGTCTGCCTGTTATCAAATCTTGCAAGTTTAATTTGACCCACATCCCGGTGTCCAATTTAGCTGAAATTTTGCATGCCTGTATAAATCGAATGACAATGCAATATTTTTATGACATAGAGCTGATCTGATGATGGAGTCGGAAGGTGGCTACAGGAACTCTGTAATTTATCGAGACGAGTCTTGACGAGTCCTTTGGTGTTGGATGGTAATAATGTAATAAAAGCTTGTTTTTAAAAAGTTTCTTTTTTAAATTTACTTGTTAGGACATTATATTATTATAATTGATATAGATGGATGCGTTACATTAGAGAATAAGATATATTCGGATATATATACAATATATTTGTTCTTCTTACTTTTTTCAAAAGTTTTTCATGATACAAAAACGAGATTCACAAAGGTCTTAGAGCAGAAATAGAACTAAATAGAGAGTAAATCGACCAAATATTCCCTCCTCGACTTTACAACAAAACCTCCAGTGCGTAAGGAGTCGGTTCCCATGTTACATGTAAGATTTGGGGCGTGAAAGGTGACGGCTGTAATCTCAGATGTATGTCAATCAGATGTCAACACACTTTCCTTTCGGTTTACCCTTGTGGCCGTGATGCATTATTTGGGATCATTCCTTTCTTAATAGAAAATGTAAGACGCCGTTGAAACGTTTAGAATAGATATCTCTCTTGGCTAGAATATCATTTTATATGTATTTTTAGGTTTATATGAAAATATGACATTTTTTTTTTTTAATAATAATAAAATGTATTTATTTCTCACACAATAAGGTATATCTTATTACAATGTAATGGTCTTTTTATATATATGTTCTGTTTTTACTTCCGTTGCAGCATATAATTAATGTCATTTTAACTTCAACCAAAGCAACATTGCATTCTGAGTGTGACGATACGTAATGCATGCCAAAAAAAGAATACACTCGTAACAACCAGTTAATATTTCAGTCATGAAGTGCCTTTGAGAATTCTCCTTTTAATTTTTAACAGAAGCTTTAACAATAACAGTGCTAAGCGGGGCGCGGACGCCATTGCGTAACCGCAGCTACCTCTCTGAAAAAGATCCTCGTACTGGATCAAAACGGTTAGCATGAAGCCGAAGTAAATACAAGTGAGTTTATGCGGTTTATTTACAAAGATGAATCTAAATACTCACAAATCGTTTAGTGTCAAAAAGATGTTTTAACCTTCATAAAGGGTTTCTCACACTGACAAGCCCCACTTCAGTCTTGTTACCCCAACACTATAACAAAAGCAAGTTTCAAACAATAGTTAGCAACTCACACTCGCCTACGCTCATAGATAATTGAGTTTGCAGTGGATAAGCATGTTTCGTGTACACTTCATTAAAGTTAGGCTCTCGTCCCAAGTGCTTTTTGCCTTTTGTCTTTAGACTATTCCTTTGTGATAGTTGGCTTAATTTTGGATATTTTAGGGTTTTTTTTTATTTTTAGATGGCATTGGATTATGGGCTACGACACACTCTACTTTCTTAGTTTACTGGGGGTAGACTTCCTTTGCAGGAGGTCGTCTAGGTGGGTACCCCAACAGTGCCAGTTATTCTACAGTCTGAGCAGTGATGTGCCAACATTACTGTGCACTGTAGCTAGTGAAATTACTAGGCTAAAGAGTCTTAACATCTTATGACTCTTGAGTAAGAAGCTTTTGTGTAGTGCACCTAGAAATTTACATCATTGTGAAATCATAGGTGGCTTTGTACTGATCATGGGCAGCGTTATCTCTTAACATCAGGAGAGCGTCTTACCCGTCTTCTTACTGTTTCGCATTAAAAAAAAAGTTAGTACGAGTACTCTGAATTAGCACACAGAATCGGGGTAGACTTCCATTGCAGGAGGTCGATTAAGTGGGTACCCCAACAGTACTAGATATTCTAGGGCCTCAGCAATGATGTGCAAACATTAAAGTGCATCGATAAGAGGGCAGTGTAGCTTCTGAAATTACTGGGCTGAAGAGTCAAAACATCTAATGACATATTCTGAGGCGCTTGTTAGGACTTGGACTGAAATTACAACCAAACCTTTCAACCAAAAACAGTTACAGTAAGAATAGATTCGCTTTCCCTTTCTATCTTATTATATATCCGTAAGAGATTTATTTCCAGTCCCGCGGTTTTGTTCCTCTTAAGGTGACGCCACACACAGGAAAAGCGGTCGCGGTGCGGCACGAAATTTTTGTAATGTTCGAATTTGTACGTAACCTGTCACATATAAAGCGAACGAGAGCAGGAACAAAATGAAGATCGCGACCGCTTTACCGCTCTGTCCCACCTCTGTCTGTCGTCAGTTTTAGTTAACATAACAACGAGTATATGGTTTGTACTATGATCAATCCAAATAAAGTTATTTATGATAACATACATACAGTTATAATGATCGCAACTGTCGAATATGGAGGTCGTAAAATGGGTTTTATTACATTTCTCGTATTATTATAACGTTCGCGTCAATTTTACTTCATAGCTTACCCTCGAGAGTTTTATTGCTTACTCTTTCATTTTGGGACGATTACATTAACTCATGTGTTTAACTTACATAATTTACATTTAGATAGAGCCGTTACATAATTTGATTAGAATACATTTTCTTTTTATTGTTAACCGACTATTTAAACGAGGATGGTTTTATTTACCGATTCGTCTAAGACATCAAAAATTCCTTTTTAGTGTGCTTCGCATTTTTTAAGTTCACTTTCAATAAATGACAACGACTCTTGTTGAAGACGCTCTTTTTAGGAAAAAATAGGCGTTTCGTGAGCAAAATTGGGGTTACTATGGCATAGAATAATTAATATCTAAAGTACGATAATAAATATTATGATGTAAGTACAAGACATAAATTGCCTCCGCGATTGGGTTATCCTGCGACCGTGACGATAAGTTAGTTGAATGGGTGCCTAAAATGGACACATTTTATTTTAACTAGAATTTTTTTCGACTTATTTTTTGGTTTTCAATGGTATGAGTATGGTATGTATAAAGTTTTTTTTATTTTTATATAAGTGGTGATAGAGCATAACACTCTTTTTCATAACTAGAAAATTACTCGACTGATTTTGATAAAATTGATTTGTGCAAAATTAATGGACCTGCAAAATTAACAAACCCTTTAAACAAAAAAAACGATATTAGTTCAGTCGTTATCGGTTTTCATAACAAAAAAAGATTGTCACGAATTGTGAACCTTACCCTGAAGTCGGTTAAAAAGGGGACTAAAGTCGCGTCAAAACAAATCTTCAAAAATCATGCGACAAAAATTGACATGCAGCATTTTACCGCTTCATACGTTGGCCCCAAGTCCAAACAAATCGGATTATCTTTGGAAAACTATCTTCGCACACCAAACATTTTCTACCGACCGACGCCAAAGGACTCGCGTAATTCAATACCACGTAGCTATAATTAATGATTAAACGAACTTACCTGTACGTGAAGTTCTATCATAATTATACGAGCTCCGAGTCCGAAGAGATTAGTACCTGAGGATTAATATTATTATTCTATACACATGTAGTATCGCATATTTGCCACCACTCATCATGCATTGTTAAGAGATTGTTAATTTTTCTAAACCTACCCTATTCAATTTTTTTTTTTTTTTTTTTTTGTGGGTAGGTCTCGTTAACTTCTTATCTACCGTTCCTACATTGCTCATTTAGTTAAGAGTATACCCTTCATTGATGTATTTCCGCTCCCCCAAATCTAGGGTTGGGGCGGGAGGGATGTACTAATCTCTTCGGACTCGGAGCTCGTATAATTATGATAGAACTTCACGTACAGGTAAGTTCGTTTAATCATTAATTATACTTCGCTCCGAGTCCTCGAGATTAGTACCTGAGGATTAATATTATTATTCTATACACATGTAGAACTTGAGAGTATGGGTGGAAATGCTATCAATGAAACATCCAAGATTTTGAACACATAGTTTGTATTGTGTTTTAAATCACCATAACATAAAATATAATTACAAAAGAAAATGAACATCAACTCTTAAATAATTTAAATTATTTATAATTATTAGATTCAATCAATTATCCTAGTATTTTAATCTAGGAAAAATAACTTATTAGTAGATATTATTACTTAAATAGCTAATATAGTTATTCTCAATTACAATTATATTATTGGGTCTACTCCAAAATAATAATATAACCAAAAAATCAAATTTAAATAACAAAGAAAATAATCTTGTTCTTGTGTAGGTAATTTTAAGAACAGATTTATAATTAACTATTGTTAATGATTGCTTCTGCTAAAGCGGTGTCATTCGAGTCGTTCATAATGGTTCTCTGATAGAACCTAGCAAACATAGTGGAGTTCCTAGTCCAGCAGGCTGTGGAGCGGATGGTGTCGACGCTGACGCCGAGCGAGTGTGCGCGCGAGGTGGTGGCGTGTCGCGTGCTGTGCGCGCTGTACACGCTGGTGTCGACGCCACACTCGCTCAGCGTTCGCTTCACCCAACGACTTAGCGTTTGTGTCCCTACAGGCTTGTGTGGTTTTCTAATTCCTATGAATAAATGATCAGATGTTCGAATTGATGAGGTCTGTTCTATGTAACTAAGTAGTGTACTAGCGGGACATATTTCCGGTTTGTGTTCAAAGAATGGTAAATGTAATCCCACCAAAACATTCTGTAAAAAACTAGCCAAGTCTCGATGGAGCTGCTTGTTTATCTCTAAAAAATAATGAAATCTAGACAAAGTCGTGCCAAGTCTAAGATTTCTTACTGCTATTTCTTTATTATTATAGTTAATGTTGTGTGACTTGGCCGTTGAAGGGTAGACAAGGGTATTATACCAGGTGCTCCATGACACCATTGCACCAATCTGTCCGCTAACCATTCATGATAGAAAATTGCCACTTGGAAAACGTTGATTGAATAACCAGTCAATTGTAGGCTTGATAAAGCTGCGTATTTCAATAATACTTATGTTTAGGCGATCCAAGTGTCATGGAGCATCTGGTTTTGTCCCCTTGTGTACCCTTCAACGGCCAAGTCACACAACATTAACTATAATAATAAAGAAATAGCAGTAAGAAATCTTAGACTTGGCACGACTTTGTCTAGATTTCATTATTTTTTAGAGATAAACAAGCAGCTCCATCGAGACTTGGCTAGTTTTTTACAGAATGTTTTGGTGGGATTTCACTTCTTTTTGTAGAAACGCTATATTATAAGGTTACTATAAGGCCGACAGACAGACAGGTGAAAGTAAATAAAAGCTTTACACAATTTTAAACATTGACTGCAAATGTAACTTTGTAATCCTATACATTTATATGAGATTACAAAGTTATTTATGCAGATAAATTATCTCGAAAACGAGACCGAAATTGCATGTTTTTTTAGTTTTCCTATGGCTTATACAATAAATTCTAAGTATGTACCAAATTTCAGCTCTCTGAGTTTATGGGAAGTACTAGTTCTATTTTGATGATCATGAGTGAGTGAGTGAGTGTCGAAAATGCGAAACTTTGCTTTCGCTTAACTTCGGAACTTAATGACCTATAGACTTGAAATTTTGGATTTTAAGTATGTAATTATAGCTTACTGGATGACGAAAATTTCTGTGTTCTGGTCTTATCCAGAGGTTCTCAAATAGGGGCCTGAAAATGCGGCGAAATGATTCCTGTAAAGGATGGTACGGCAGTGCTTGCTTCGCGCTCGACTTGGCGGGGGCACTACCGTGCCCCCAGATACAGGTTGTTTGCAACCTGGCCTAGATGTTTTTATAATGTCTGGTATTTTAACTATTACTCGCTGAGATAATTTTTCTACATAACCAACTTTAATTTTAGATAATGTTTGTATTCTTTGTGCAGTGGAAAGGGCTAAAAGGGTAATTGTTTTTAAAGTAAGCCTATCTAACGTTAGGCTATCATTAGGGAACCAAATCTTCAATTTGTCTAAGACTAGATTAGTATCCCATGTAAAGTTGTATTTAGGTTGTGGCGGATTTAGCCGAAAAACACCTTTTAAAAATCGTTTGATTCTGTCATCATGGCCGAGCTTGGGACCTAATACAAGGGAAAGTGCCGACTTACAAGAATTTATTGTCGCATATTGACAACCTTCATTAAATAATTCTGTTAAAAAATATATAACTGTTGGCACAGACGCGGTATAAATGTCTATCGACCTGGCCCTGCAGAAGAGCCACCATTTCCTCAAACAAACGTTATACTGTCTTAAG
Source organism: Hemithea aestivaria (assembly GCA_947507615.1). Classification (NCBI taxonomy): domain Eukaryota; kingdom Metazoa; phylum Arthropoda; class Insecta; order Lepidoptera; family Geometridae; genus Hemithea; species Hemithea aestivaria. The sequence continues at coordinate 13,895,007 of OX382337.1, read as the reverse complement.
GAGTTTTGTGACAGCGATTTTAACATTATATCTAATGCTGATTTAGGAATGCTTCTTCTGGTTAACGCCTCGCTGATAATATGCCTGCCACCAGGGTAATCGAGCTCTGTATCCGCTGGGAGCTGGAATGAGACAGTAATGCATTGCTTTGGGGGGAAAATGTTATGGTTTCCGAATCAAGAAGTGAACAAAACAAGGGGTACCATGGTTGGGTCGGCCAGAAAGGTACGACCATGATACCACGTGCTTTGTCCGTTACTATCTTTCTCATGGCTTTCAGAAGCATTGAGAAGGGTGGAAACGCGTAAAAGAAGTAATGTGACCATGATACTGTAAACGCATCTACAACGAGTGCGTCCGGGTCTCGGTGCCACGATATATAAGTAGGACATTTCTTGTTGATACGGCTCGCGAACAAATCAATTTTCGGAAGGCCGAAGGTACTGACTATACTATTAAAAGCCCAGTCTGATAACTCCCATTCTATGTCAGGGTGATTTCTTCGTGATTCGAAGTCTGCAATTTTGTTGTCGCTAGATTTGATATAAGAAGCTACAATAAAAAGTTTTCTAGTTTCACACCAATTCCAGATTTCACGAGTTATTTGTGTGAGATGTGGGTATTGGATACCTCCCATCCTATTTATATAGGCTACAGCTGTTGTGTTATCTACACGCAGTAACACCTGACACTTGGTAAGGTTACGGGCAAAAACTTTTAAGGCGATGAATGCGGCAAGCAGTTCCAGATAATTGATGTGTCGAGTTCTCTCACTATATGACCATTGACCACTAGCGGTCTCTTCCCCACAGGCAGCTCCCCACCCACACGTTGAGGCGTCGGAAAATATCTCAGCCTGGTAGTTATCAATTTTGATTTTACTCACTGAATAATCAATATTATTTAGCCACCAGTCGAAGTCAATTTCAAGTGAATTAGGTAAGCTCATGAATCGGTTATAATCTTCGTGATCTTTCAGGTTGAGGTATTTACAACGCTCCATTTCTTTTGTATGCAGCCAACCATATTCGATGGCGGGACAACAAGAAACAAGTGAACCTAACAGTTGCGCAAAGGCCCTGATCTTGCAACGGCTTAATTTAGAATAATAAATTAGCTGCTGTTTAACTCTTAATCGTTTGTCTGTTGGCAAACTAAGTTCTAAATTATGGGAATCTATGATCATTCCTAAGAACTTGCATCTAGTCGAAGGTACAGGGACACTTTTCTGTTCATTTATAATGAAGCCCAGCGAGGTTAATAGTCGCTTAGTTACATTAACATTTGTTATACATTCCAGATTTGTGCTTCCAAACAGAAGCCAGTCATCTAAGTACAGCGTAGACATGAAACCAGCCGAGCGTAACAATTTTACTATAGGTCTAGTTAATTTGGTAAAAACATATGGAGCTGTATTGAGACCGAATGGTAAAACGGTAAATTCGTATAATTTATTGTCAAATAAAAATCTTAGGTACTTTCGGGATTCTTCGTGAATTTTTATTAAGAAGTAAGCATCCTTGAGATCAAGAGTAGCCATTTTACAATTATAGGACACGAGCTTGAGCGCGGTTCTGAGATCTTCTAATTTAAAGTGATCGGTCTTAATGAATTTATTCAGGTTTTTTAAATTTAAGATAAACCGCTTTTTACCATTCGGTTTCGGTACCAGGAAAATGCTCGACACGAATTGATCGTCACTTGGGGTGCATTCTGCTATAGCACCTACCCCAAGTAGATTATTGATGGCCTCTAAATAATCGTTTCTCTCATTATCTGTATAATTTGGACAAACAGGTGGTGTGCGTTGTACGACTGGGGACATAAACTGAATTCTATAACCCTTTATCCACGATAGTATGGTACGGTCCTTTGTGAGTAGGGACCACTGGTAAAAGAATTGAGACAAACGGCCAGCGTACTTAACTGTATCTAACGGCGGCGCGAGTATGTCGTGTGACGAGCTTGCGATGATGTCTTCGACGAGTGAGCTTGCGGCGGCGGGTGAGACGGCGGCGGGAAGTGGTGATAGGGCGCGCGCGCTGCTGCAGGCTCGCGGCTCCTCGGCGGTGCCGCTGGATGTGGCGGCGCCGTCCCCGTGTATTGCTTGCGCACCTGCTGCGGGGGAGCCCTTCGGTTTAAAGGCCTCTGTGTGGCTTTAAACTTGGGATTCGCCTTGTTGACGACATCAGCTTTGAGTTCTGCTCCTGACTTGTTTACGGCTTTTGCCGACCGCAAGGTCTCAGGTAAGTCTTCGCCAAATAAGAAGGTATCTATCTTCGTTTGTCTTAGGTGATCCTTAAGGTCATTTTTAAGGGTAAATAATATAAAATTCCTTCTTGTCACTGAATCTGCGTGTTGAAGGTCACACAGAAGTCGAATAACGTCCATTAATTTTTGCAGGAATTCATTATCTCTCGTTTTGAAATTTAATTGGGTATTTATCAATTGGCATATACATGCTATGGCAGAAGTCAACTGCTTTTGCTTTGCCTCAATGCCCTTATCTCTTTTGACGGCGGGCTCGCCGCATGCCGCTTTAATTTCTGAGTTCATCTTGGGAGCATCTAACTCCTTACAATTTGCGGGTAGTAGATACTTATCTATGATTTCTTTACGTTTCTCCTTTGTAAGACCGTCTTTGGCCAAGTGTAATAGTCGGTTTGCCAGTTCATTTCGTATTTCCGGTCCATACTTATCGTTAGAGGAGGGATCTTCGCCTAGTATTTCTAGGAGCTCTGCGTCTAGATTGGCATTGTCTGTACCTTCAGGGAAAATATCTTCCGATTCAGGTGACTTGTTCGCCGATTCAGGTGACTCGTCCACCGTTTCAGGTGACTTGTCGGCCGATTCCGGTAGAATGGCGCTCGTATCTTCCGTGCCATTATCATCAGGCCATTCTAAGATGTAGTCGTCCGGTCGCAGGACAGGAGTGTCTGTAAGTTACCATAATAGATGTGACACCCTGAATATTTATAATTTTGTAGGTAGGTAAATTATACCGTTACAATTTGCATCGAATCAGCCCCAGCGTCTGTTCAGGTTGCAAAATGAATCATCGATTGCGTCGAATTAGCCCCAGCGGCTAATCCAGGTTGCAATATAATATCGGTTACGTAAATACGTATATTTGGAAAAAGTTAACACTTTTTGAAATTATCTATTATGTTCAGTGAAGAACCAAAAACAGTACGTACAGTAATAGTACGATAAATAATAACATACCTGCACTTATATCCAGTTCAATCTGGTCCGGCTCGTGATGAACTTCAGCCACAGTCACTGTATCACACTTTCGTAATCTCTTTTCCAACTTACGAATTTTATTTTTATAATACTCAATGTCGTGAGGTAACGAACGTTTAGACATGGTAACGAATTATATTCGAACGATTTACACTGAAGTTATAGACAAGTTGAGTGGTTGGTCGCTTGCATGCGAATGAGCAATGTAGGAACGGTAGATAAGAAGTTAACGAGACCTACCCACAAAAAAAAAAAAAAAAAAAATTGAATAGGGTAGGTTTAGAAAAATTAACAATCTCTTAACAATGCATGATGAGTGGTGGCAAATATGCGATACTACATGTGTATAGAATAATAATATTAATCCTCAGGTACTAATCTCGAGGACTCGGAGCGAAGTATAACTATAGCTATGGCTATAAGTATCTCAAATTATGCAAAAGGAAATGTATGTAGAACCTTAAGATGTGGGTGGCGTGTACATAGCCTACTTTCAACTAACCTAATTATTTACTTACCAATATTATAATAATCTTATTCTAATTTTTGTTTACACTAGAAATTACTAGGAAATTATTTATATGGCAAAACAACGTTTGCCGGGTAAGCTAGTTTCTATATATTATTATAACATTTTATAAAACATTCTAAATCGAAAATCGCTATACTCTTATACTTTAAAAACAGCCTTAGTAAACAATAATTCTTTGTGACAGCTGCATGCATCAGCCGATTGAACTACCCACATTTTACTGATTTTTAGTTGTTTTGTTTTGGAAATAGATTTAAATAACAGTAATATTATGTTATTGTTAATTTTAATCAGCTTTGTAATTTTATGTTTATTTTGTATGCAAAATAATTAAGATAGTAAGTACCTACTACACTTCTGCTGTATTTAGCTTTTGTTTACTCACGCCTACCGGCACTATTTATTTAGTTTAGATAAATACTGTATTTTCTCAATAAGTGAATTGTAAAATTCTTCTGAGAAATAAAGATCTTTAACCGTATATAATAATAAATGCGAATGTATACGACATATTTGTAGTAGGTACATTGCGTAGAAGTGTGATTCAGTTTAAGGTTTGATTAAGGCCCTAAAAGATTATTTTTTTTTTTTATACGAGATAGGCCTACGTTTGACCACATCCCACCTGATGGAAAGTGAAAATGCCGTCGACAATGGATCACGTAAGATGCCTAGAAAGGTACCTATTCACTCGTGCCTTGAAGATACCCAAGTTGTACCGCTCGGGAAACACGGATGACGGCAAAGTGTTCCAAACGCGACCAGTTCTCATTAACTGCTTGAATAAAAATTTAGCACCTATGTTGATAACTTAGACCTTAGAATACCACATAAAACTAGGCCGAGGGAGCATGCAACTTAAAACAAAATAACTACCTATGTATGTAGAAGTTTAATTAAAACAGAAATGAAGCGTACAAAAACAAATATTTCAGATAACATATACCATAAATTATATTACCTTATTTATGATTATGTAATAAGAATACCGCACCTTACAAGAGGCCTTATAGTTTTCAACAATATCAGACTTTCATGAATATATTCATAAACTTTTTGATAAATTTTAATAATAGGTGGGTAACTAATCACAACACTTAATTAAAGAAAACTTTTAGTGTATTCAATCACTCGAAAACTTTAACGATCTAATTAAAAGTTAAAGTCAGAAATTTTATCAACTTCATTGCCCAAAAGTTTTTTGTTTTCATAAGCGTTTCACGGGTTCTTCTTTCGGGCTATTAATTAAGTTGGTATTTTTACAAAATAGTTTCGGCGTTATTACAAAACGCGGACTAACGATTGTACCAGAACTAAACCTGGTACTAAGCGAACATTTGACACGAGTTAATCCCAGTACTATCGTTAGTCCGCGTTTTGTAATAAGGGTGTTTATGTTTAAGAAACCTTTATACACACGCGCGTACATGCAAGATGTGGAATGACCTCCCACGATGGGTCTTCCCAGAGTCCTTTAACCTCGATGCATTTAAGAAGGGTATATACAAATTCTTAAAGGGCCGGCAACGCTCTGATAGCACCTCTAGTGTTGGAAGGTTCAATAGGCGGCGGTAACCGCTCAACATCAGGTGGGCCGTCTGCTTGCTTGCCGCTCAATTTATATAAAAAAAAACATGTTTTTCTTCACTACACAAAGGTTTGTATATTTTTATAAGCTAGATCAATATCGCCTGATCTTAAGCGAATATGGTTGCAGATTAAACCTAGAAGGCAGAATAAATCACCACCAGGTATCACTGAACATAAAATTCTAATTGCTACACCTTGCTTGACACGCTACTGTGCCTTTAAATCTTTAATCTGTGAAGATTAAAGATTTAAAGGCACACAGTAAGATTTCTGCACCCTCTCAAAAGTACAATACAATACAAAAAAAATGTACTCATAATGTGTTTTAAACACAAACACACGAAGCGTTGCGACCGTTCTAATAGAATACATTTGTAAATCACTCTACACAATATTTACATTCTTTGACATAGCATACTCTCTCATCATCATAATATTATAAGACAGAATCTACGTTAAAAATATCTCATTGACACATTAGCTTAAAGTAAAAAAGGAAGATACGTGCTATCGTTGCTAAATCCAAACTTGGGCCTGCTGGGTCGAAAACTGTCGGCTGCTACCTTAGATTAAAATCAAAATTTGAAGATACAGTACGCGCTATCGTTCCTATAGCCAAACTTAGGCTTGCTGGGTCGGAAAGTGTTGGTTGCTAGTTGCCGCACAGACTTGCAAGTAAAATTTTGTGCATAAACCTAATTATAGCGGTCCATTTGCGAGACACCTGTACCTGGTACCTGTCTTCTCTTTTATTTCAATCTAAGATTGGTAAACGTAAAATTCATTTTGAAGGTAATTCGCCCAGTAAACAACGATAAAGCCGTAGGAGCGCCCACTCGCCTTAGATGAAACGAAGTAATTCAAACGTGTGGGTTGTTAGACCACCTTCTAATATTCAAGCTTAATAAGTCCCTTGCTTATTGAAAACTTTGCCATTGTGATGGAAATGTTCCGATTTCATAATAGGTTTGTTACGTAAAATTTTTATGTTAAGTAAAATAATATTTCTTAAAAGGTGTGGGCGTATATTATCATAACACTGGGCTATAGGATTCAAAGTAAACTATACATTGTTTAATAGACCAACAATATATATTTTTTTCTTTTATTTGTTTGTTGTACAAGCCAGAGATCAGCCACTCTTGCCAATCTACAGAAAATTCGAAAACTCTAAATCACTGTCAGATGGCAGCGTGCCCAGAATGCTGGCAGCATTTTCACGTATAATATACTCGTACATACAGGTAAAAAGAACAGGTGGAATGTACATATTGGTTAGCCACACAACCTATAAAGAGTGATTTGACTCTGACAGTGTAAGTAGGGTAACCTGTTTTGTTGGAGTGAAACACCAATTATATTATTATTATGTCTCTCTTAAACACGGGTCAAATTAAAAAGGCCCGGGCCCTTTATAATAAGCGTACACGGAGGTGCCTCCTGCGCTCACCACACGTCCGGTAAAGCTAGAGCTAGAGGTATTAATCTGAGACCAACAGCGATTTTTTTTTTTCATTTAAGAATAAAAAAAAGTCCAACACGTAGAGACCCTATTGAACTTTTAATATCTATCTGTAAGTCCATTATTATTATTTTATACAGTAGGTACAGTACTTATACATTGGTCTAGACATATACTTCTACAATAACAGCATTTATTTAGTCACATGATTGAACAGTCAAATACTCTATTAATCAGCTTAAAATGCAATATTCCCATTGGATAACCTTTCCGGAAACATAGATTATTCATTATCACTGTTCATTATTTTGGGATTAATTCTCCATTTGTATCTATACCTATCGATTCTACGAATGTTTACCAAATGGTGCTTTATTATAAATGCGGCAAAATGGCAGACTTTGGTTTGCCTTCATTTGCTTAATTAAGCGTATATACGAGTAATTAGAATCATTAATAATACAGTTTTATTTGTTTAGTTAGAATAATTATTGTAATTATCTTAGAGTCTAGAAGGGTAAATACATAGTAGCTTAGACCATGAAATAACACATAGACAGCTCTTTCAACGGGTAAAATCGATAGAACAGCTTCAGCTAGTAATGAAAAAAATACAGGGCATTCCATAATCTCGAATTGGGCTTGTGAACAAAGTTTTTTTATATAATGTTTATTTAGCATACTCTAACAAAAATCGCTTGAATCATTTTTATTCCAAAATTAACCATTTTCGCAGGAGATTCAATAGGTAAATTTGTAGTCCGAGTGAATTACCAAGGTCTGAAAGTTTAGATCTTTAGGCCTCGCCGTAAGGTCTATACAGAAGTTCAAACTATAGTTTGCTACCGAAAATTATGATCAAAATCAATTTTCGCAGTGTTCAGTAACGCTAGAAGTTTATTAGAGCCGCTCTCAAAGGCCCTTAAGCCTTAAGTTTGTATCAGTTTGAAATGAAATATGAGCAAACTTTTAGTAGGTAGGCACACTTTATTTATAAAGTTACATCTTCTATGATCGTACTTAATGTGGCTGAAAATTAAATTATGTTCAATGTTATGTAAGCAGTTTCAAATTCCAAAACTACCGATTGCTGAGTTGAAATTTCTAGTTGACATTTCGATTAAGACCTTCACAAAGGGCGCATTATATTCTCGGAATCAATTCCGAGTCAGATTTCTTTACTTGTTTTTCCATTTATAGTATTTCACTCTAAAATAATAATATAGTTGTGACTTCCTAATTTAACTACACTCTGAATTTTTATAAAGCTTAAATTAACTTATTCATATTATAATTACGTAGGGGGAATATTCATATTCCATTATTATTTTGTGTAAAAAATAATTCCATTTCATTCCGATTTAAAGCGTAAATAAACCAAAAAGCAACTGTAATAAGTGAACGTTGCAATTTTGTTTCTCGAAATTCTCAACTAACTTTACTCTGTTGATTAAGTAACCTTTGCTCGGATTAGGGTAAAGGGCAGTTTAGGATAATTATGCAGGGTTGTGTTCCAAAAGATTAAAATACTTAAGGCAGTTTAGAAATAAACACTGTTGCTTTTAGGTGTTTTCTGGCTTTTAGATTTACTATAACGGCGATTACAGCCCACGGTTACACCCAGACAATGGGAAGACATGATTATGGTGTCAGAATACAGAGATTAAAGTATAATTCGGGTTCCGAATGTACGACTTCTGGTTTCTGGGTTTAGCTAATTGTAAAACGTATCTCAGAACAGTCACTGTGCTAACAATATGTAATATGTGTGTATGTATATGTATGTGTGTGTATATGTGTGTATTTGTTTGTGTATCTTCCTTACACAGACAAATTACAATTTTGAAAAACATCGCCAATGTTTATTTCCATCTTTATAATTTTATCGTGTAGCTTAAAATTACTACCTCCATATTTATTTTGGCGCGGACGATATTTTAGCGAAATAAAAGAGGTAACGTAGTGGTTTTTGGATCCGTAGATGAATGAAGGTCAGAGATTTCTTGATTTTAAACAACATAATATACATGTTTAATGGGCCGAGGCGAGGTGGCGCAGGAAAGAGTCAAAATGGTGAGATATAAGAGAGATCTTCGCCTAACGGGACAGCATAGAACTAAATAAAAATTTCAAGCATTACCCTACAACATAACGTAGTATAGCTGCATATTAAGCTGGACTCACATAAGAGAGTGCTCTTGACTCGTCCGGATATCGAGTGCCCTTACATTGTTAGCCTACGACCCGCTTTGTTCTTTATCTAGATTCTAGATGCTCTAGGTTCTAGGTTAGATAAAACAAACAGGCAGCGTATACTGCGCTATTAATAAGTGCAATATTTAATTTTAATAATCGGGACTTATCGTGTAATTAATTTTATTTTAGTTTTAGAAAAACTAACATTAGAATATCATTATGAGTCTTATCATTTATTATTACTTACTAGTGGACCCGCGCGCACTTAGTTGCGGGTAACAGAACATTATCAATGATTCTCTACTATATTATGCAAGGATTATACATACATATATAAGCTATAAACCTTCTTCTTGAATCACTCAATTTATTAAAACAAACCGCCTCAAACGTTGCGTAGTTTTTAAGATCTAAGCATGTCCCTTTGTATATAGGGACTGACAGACGCGCGGTTTGACTTTATTTAAAGATGTAAAGATTATGAGTTCAAATCGCGAAAGTTTAGTGTGTTATAACTACAATTTTGTATACATTTTATGTTTATCGTCGTAGAAGCGTTAAAATGCACTATACCAGCTAAGAATGATAACATACAAGTTTTTATATATACAAGTTTTTTTTTATGTTGATAGGTGAAAGTTTGAACGCGAGTGTGTATGTCTGTTGTTTTTTAACGCAAGAACAACTGAACCGTTTGCGATGAAATGGGTATCGGTTCAGTGATTTTTACAGTATGAAGATAACTGGTAACCTCGAAGAATACTAAACGGGTATTTTTATATAAAAATACTAACTTTTTTATATTGTAGTATTAATTTTTATATTGGCACACCACTCACCACCGACTATTATTGTACCTATATATTATCTTTCCTATTCCCAGGCTGTCTGTATGAAATTGCTTAGTGCTACAAGACCGCCTATTGTTTAGCTAACTTTGAAGATATTATATAGCTCAATAAGTTTCCTTCTAAGTTTTTGGTAAGCAAATATTCTATACCTATAGGGAATCATGTTATGTTAATATGTAAACCTAAATGCAGCTAAATAACATTGAGTGAGATAAAAAAAATCGTATTGGACTTATCTGCCATTCCCCCCAAAACATCTCTACTAGAATTTTAACCTTTATCACACCCACCTAAATGTGTGATGTGTAGGTACTCGTAACTCACCTTTGATGATATTTATAGAATCTGATAAACTACGTCGGCGATCGTAATATTCGAGTAAAGCCTATCAAAGGAATTCCTGATAATGGAATGAAATTCATAGTTTCAGCCGATTTCATCGAAACTTCATTAATATATACCGTCAAAAATAGGTATGTACATGAATTAATATACGAGTATGGGTACTTTAAAAAAAACAAAGCATTATAAACGTTATATTCAACGGTCACCAAGTTACGTTATAGTTCTGATAAAGATCATTATATGGCATACAATCTGCCATTTAGGAACTGTATTTCAAATTAGGGCTATGTAACACAAACCTGTAGATTTTGTGAAGAGGCGGATGAAACGCCTCTTCACCTACTAGAAGAGTGTGAAGCTCTGATGCGAATACGTAGCATCGTTCTTGGTCAGCACCAGCTTAGCCCGGACGAGCTTAGAGAGATCAACCCCAGGAAAATCCTCCAGTTACTCGAAGCTGCTGGGTCAGTGGCGAACTATAACGCCGCGCAAACGGGGTTTTTCTCACCCTCAAAGTGGCGATCACAATAGGACATTTCTGGCCGCAGTGATACGAAAAGCCATAAAAAGCAAATAAAAAAACTGTATTTCAATAGGTTTAAAAAGACTGTAGATGACTTAATGCATTATTTTTATTAGCTCACATTCAGAAAAAAGTTTAATTAAGAATTTTCCAAATTAGAAAGCTAAGCCTTAAATAAAATACCTCACATTCAACAGTATTCAGCCCATTTTTCACAAACGACTGAACATTAACCGTCCGATTGTTAAATTGTATACAGTTCGTCAACTAGTAACTAGACACCAAGAACAAATTACACTGAATTTTGTTGTTACGAGTAGGTATACACCAAAATACAATGTACAATAGTGAGCACTATTATCCACATTACCTTATTTTTTGTTTACGCCGAGTAAAAACGCATTACGCGTACCCACCCACACGGGGATATGGGAGGGTTATGTGGGACTTCCCGTGCAGGACCCACGGTCCCACTAAAACATCTCGGCGACATTCCCGCATCGTCTTTGCAACGGAGGACTGGGAATCGACAGAGCCTTAGCATCCAGTCCCTCATCGACGAACTCCATACCGAATGGCGCACGGTGCTGTGCGCGGTGCGATAGTAACGGCACCGCGGCCCACCATCGTTGGGATGCCCCCGAAGGAGGCACCGCAACCCACTCGGCCACTCGCACTAGGACCGCTGGACTACAGCACGGCGTGGAGCGGACGACCGCTTCGGGTTCCTCTTAGTTTCACCGTGGTCCGCCTCCACGGCTACTTATCCCCACCGCCACGCAAAGGCGAGAACCCACCAGGGGGCTATTGTACACCTAAACAAATTATTTAAAAATTGTGATCGTGATGACTTTATGGGCGTGTCCTTATGGGCGTGTTTCGGCACGATGTTCAGTGAAGCCAGGGTAGAATTTATGCCGCCTACTTGACAGATCTGCTTACACATTGTCATAAAAACCGACAAAAAAGAAGACACTAGAACTATAAAGGCGCAAGCATGTCGTGCGGGATCTTATTACTAAATATTATTATACTCTTATACTAAAACTTATCCCATACATTTTTAAAAGTAGAATGTACGGGAGGACAGTTCTACTCATTACTGCGGGGTCCCGCTAATACCCGCATGGAGTAAGTATCTCTGGTAACGAGCTCTACCACAGAGTGAAGGTGACATGAGACAAGGAACGTCTCCCGTCAGTCACGTGAACAAAAATATTAATAAACATGAACCTAAAATATTTGTGTATACACGCCCACTATTACAGGCAGTGTGTCAGGTCCATCGAAACGCTAAACAATTCATGTTACAAACCAACAATGGCTGTTCGGCTGTCTCCAGCACTCGTCTGCACTCCTGGTATACATAGTACAGTAGACATCGACTACATATTTCAATAGACTTTATTTTTATTCAAACTTTTATTGCTATTGTATTGTTTTCTTAATATGATATTATTTAAACTTAGATTTGTGATTGTGTGTTAATTGCATTTATTTTATTGTTATACCTATACATTTTGTTTTACTAGATTCAGACTATAGTATTATGTATAATGCATGCTCGCACAAGCGACAAGTGCCCTATCAGGGTATGAAGTAGTACCTAATTTTACCTACATGTGTTGAAAATAAATAAACAAACTGGACTGAGTTTTACTTAAGTAAACATTACTTGCTTATTATTTTCACTTTTAGTTTTTTTAGGGTTCCGTACCTGCAAATGAAAAAACGGATACCCTTATAGGATCACTTTGTTTTCCGTCCGTCCGTCCGTCTGTCTGTCTGTCAAACCCCTTTTTTTACTGAGAAATAAACAAGCAAACTATTTTGCCTACAGCTACTACAGTAGCAGTAAAGAACACTTGTATTAACCATACATCGGCCACATGCCAATCTACAGAAAATCCAAGTGTGAAAGTGCTGCATCTAGTCGAAGATGGTATATAATATCCATTTTGCTACATCTTCGGCAAAAATAGTATTCTTTTAAGTTGGATAATTTCAAGAGAATATTACGGAAAGTGTATGTATTTTTTTATTCTATGTCCACATCCCACCTTTGATAAAAAGTGCAGTGGCGGTCGACGATGAATCACGTAAGATTCCATATTCCTGAACATTAATTACTACCTAATTCCTGTACTAGACGTGCCTAGAATAACTAATGTTATTGAAAAAGATTAATAAATTATTTCATTTCATTATTTGCGCTAAAATACTAACAGATTATTGTCTTTATGCGTAACACGTCAATCCCCTGGCTGTGAAGGTAAATAATATAAGCTCTGCTTAAGCAAAAGAAATCAAACATTTAAGGGAATCCTTTCTGTCAGCGTCTTGATTGGCGACGACAGCTCAGCACTCCAAGTTCATTTGAAAAAGATATGGTTTCTCGAATACATTTATTTTTTAACCAACATTTTTTCCATTTGGTATCTGTTAACTGTGGAAACTCAATCTAAAATAATAGCCTATGTGTTCAGGCTTCACCTTAATAATATTATCAAGTAAAAATAAACAGCTGAACCGATTGTGCTATTTTTTGTATGCAGGTACTTGTATAGCAAACAAGTAACTTTTAGCTTTTAATACAGCTGTAGTCAGGTCATAAATTCTGTCACATGTTTAATATAAAATTATTGGAACAAGTTTATTTATTATGTAACCATTTATATACCAAAATGAACTTAACAAAACATAGATTCTTATGACAATAAAGTTTATTCAAAATGACCTCCGTGATTTTGAATACAGGCCTTCAATCTGCGCGGCCAGTCGTCTATCGCAGCACGGACGAGGTCCATGTCAATATCGGCTGCTGCCTTAATCAAGGATGTCTTGAGTGACTCCAAATTGGGATGAGGCTTTGAGCACGCCTTTTCCTCCAAGTGTTGCCATATCTTGTAATCTAACGGACTCAAATCTGGACTGGAGGAGGGCCAGTCTTCGTGCCGGATGAAGTCGATTTCACGCGCCGCCAGCCAGTCTTGTGTGCTCTTCGCTCTATGAGCTGGCGCCGAATCTTGTTGGAATACCCAGTGTCTGTTATTGAACATGGTATGAGAAACAGGTTCCACAAGGTTCGTCAGGACTGTATTTTGATACACAACTGCATTCGTTTTTACACCTTTCTCACAAAAATGTACCTCTGTTAAGCCCCAATAAGAAACTCCCAACCATACCATGAGCGAGGATGGAAAATGACCTCGTTGGACACGCGGAATACGGTTGCTCGCTTCTTCACTACTGTGTGCGTACACCTTATCATTTTGTTTGTTGTAGCTCTCTTCTACGGTAAAAATTTTTTCATCCGAAAAAAGAATTTCTCGATATTTTTTTCTCGCGTACCGCTTCAACAAAGCGCGGCATCTCTTCAGTCTCAGGTCCATTAGACGAGCATTTAAACGATGTCCTGTTTTTCTTCGATATGCCCGAAGCCCTAAGTCTTCATTTAACACCCTTTTCACCGTGGTTCTGCTTAACCCCATCTGAAGGGCCAACAGTTTCTGCTTACGTTTGGGATTTCTTTGAATTCGCGCCTTCACAGCTTTTATCACTGCTGGAGTCCTAACAGACCGAGGGCGACCACTTCTTGACCTGTCATCTACACTAGAGTCTTCATTGTATCGTTTGATGGTACGATAAACGAATCTTTTGGTTATATTCAAATTTTTCAGTATGTCAAAAATTTGAATTGGCGCGTAACCGCAACGATGCAACGCAATAACTGCAACACGGTCTTCTTTAAGCGTCCACTCCATATTTAAAAATGAGTAAAATTCTAAAAAATTACAGGTGATGTAAAAAGCTTACAGGTAATGCTCGAACAACTTACATTCGAAAGTAGAAAAGTTGGACTTTCAATGAACAAATCAAAAACGAAACTAATGACGAATGCAAAAAAGAGCCCCATTAAAGTCGACGATACGCAAATCGAGTATGTGACCGAGTACACATACCTTGGCCAAATTATATCGCCAAAAGACCTGACAACTAAAGAAATAAATAACAGAATTAATTTATCCTGGAAAAGATACTGGTCGTTAAAGGAAATCGTAAAAAATCCAAGAATACCACTTAAACACAAACGAAGAATATTCGATTCATGTATACTGCCTGTCATGACGTATGGATGTCAGACATGGAGTCTAACGAAACAAAATATTCGCACATTAGAGACCTGCCAACACGGAATGGAAAGAAGCATGCTCAATGTTAAACTAAAACAAAAAATAAAACTTGATACAATCCGAAAACAAACCAAAATTACAGACGTAACATATTGTATCAAGAAACTAAAATGGAGATGGATAGGACACATGATGAGAAACAAATATAATAAATGGGCGAAGGAAGTAACCGATTGGTGTCCAAGACAAAACAAAAGAAATAGAGGTCGACAGCATCGGAGATGGGAAGACGACATAAAAATGATAGCAGGAGCAACATGGAGAAGGAAAACACATGATCGGAAACTATGGCAAGCTTTAGGGGAGGCCTATGCTAAGCAGCAAGACAATCTTCAAGAAACTGGTGTCTATATAATTTAGTAAATAATTATTTATGTTTTGTAAGATTGTTGAATAAAGGCTTTATTATAAAATTCTAAAAAGTATACATTTTTATTTTCATGAACAATTCGAAATTCGAATTCAATAAACTTTTTTGTGGCCAGCATTCTAAAAGAAAAGTTTTTACTGTGTGACAATACTTATGACCTGACTATATATTATTATTGACTGTTATTTTTCATAGGAATCGTTTTCAGGACTACACTATAAAGGAATTTGCTCGTATGAAATGAGAGAACTAGGGCCTACTCTTTCTTTTGCTTATCAAATTAGGTGGCGCTATGTGAAATGTCCTGAAATATCCTGAAAAAAAAATATCAAAGATCATATCGCACTCCCATATCAAAACAGCACCAACTCAAAAAAATATTTTTTTATAATTTCAAACTTAAACTTTTTGAGTTGACCCTGTATTGTACTAGGTGTGCGATATGATGTATTTTGAACTTTTTATGTTCCAAATTAAAATAAATGTACCGCTTACAGCCACTTTAGCGTAACACATTTACATTAAATGATATTAATTCTCACATAAATTGCGTAATTATACGCGTCGATCATTTTTACAGTCAAAATTATCAGGTAAAATTGGCTTCTCCGTTAACAAAACAGCCTTTTCAGGCGGGATTTATTGAAAATCCATCGGTTTTCATAATAAAATGGGACGGTGCTCAAACCTTTTAATATTTATCGGATTATTTTGGTCACCTTTTGTACACTTTTCAGACATTATCTGTAAGCTGATATATTAAAATACGCGACTTTGTGTAGCACTTGAGCATACATATATAATATGCAAAAAGGTATAGATTTTTTATATATTTTGGTTTGACCTCAATCCATATAATGGGAAGTAATGATGCGGTCTTAGATGAAGCATCTTTTCTTCTACTTGTGGTACCCATTTCCTAAAGTTACGTCTTTTTTTTCGGTTTTCATGCGCCACTCAGTGCCTCCGCCTGGTCCTGACTGTTGAAGACTGGAAGGAAGTATACCGAGTATACCGGGGGTAGATTTCCTTTGCAGGAGTTTGACTGGTAGGTACCTCAACAGTACCAGTATTAATATTTACATTCCTATTTAATGTCTCTTGATTCAGTGGTTTGTGCGTGAAAGAGCAACAAACATAGACAATCACATAGTTAAATTTTTTGAAATTAATATGATTAATAATATAAATTCACAGGAACCTAACCTCTCGACTTTAACGAGAGTACATCAACTTCAGTTTACGCAAACACTAGCTTTTGTCTAAATAATTCGGTACATCCCTCTGTAACCAGCTAATATTCAAAATATTACTTGTATATTGTACCTATAAAACGTGTGGATATTTTCATACCTCTTAGGGCGTTTATTTTCAATTTTTATTATGAAGCAAGTTTCCTAATTCAATTTTGAAATGTCTAGCCAAAACTGCCTAACGTGACAGTGATTATAATTTTACTATTGTGATGTATATTTCTTTAAGAGTGGTATGTATAGGTATTATCAACCTTTAGATATGAACGCAAAAAAACTAAGCACAAATTATGTCCGTATTCGATTATGATTTTATGATGTTCATTAAAGCCAGATAAGAAAGAGTTTGCTCAGTCTTCTTTACCGACAAAACGTTGGAACACCACCGATAAATACCGTGTATATATGCCACTAGTACTCGTATTGCAAACGTCCATAGACGACGCTTACCGTAGGTATGCCTATTTGCTCAATTATCATAATACCACTTCACTATACATAGTATAAAATAAACTTGCTACCCGCGGCTGTCTGTCCCTATGTATGCTTATATCTTTAAAACTACTCAACAAATTTTGATGCGGTTTTCATTAATAGATAGAGTGATTCAAGAAAAAGGTTTATATGTATAATACATGCATAATATAGTAGAGAAACACTGATTATTTTCTATTAAGCGACACGAAGTGCGCGGGTCCACTATTTATAAATAAAACAAAAAAGTGTTCTACACTTTTGAACAATTGAAACCAATTGGCACAGCAAATTCTACCATTCGTATTGGAATGGAATTGCATGGTTTTTTCCCAATATTCTGTAAATCTCTCGGGGCAAGCTGGTCAAGTGTTCACAAACATACCGCGATGTCGAAGCATGACGGATGGCATCGTAAATCATCGCAACGAATTGATTCCCACTGACACTCCAGTTTTTGCTTCGCTAATAAATCCGCATTTTTAAACGAAAAGCTTTCATGAAAAATTTGTTAAGCCACCGGAAAATATGTTTATTATTTTTGTCACAAAAACCATAAAAGCAACGCAGGGATTGCGACCGAAAACGCGTACGTACTTAGGATTACAAATATGGAAAAAAAACAAAGCTATGTCCAGCTTTGTTGTTCCATGGTTTCGTGTAAAATTTTCAAAGTTCCTACAATATAACATACATAAATTATGTTGAATTGATAACCTCATTAAATTGATAAAAAACCTTAATGTACGAAGTAGGTACATAATATAAAACAAAGTCGCTTCTCGTCGCCTGTCTGTCTCTATGTATGCATAGAACTTTAAAACCACGCAACGGATTTTGATGCGGTTTTAAATACATAAAGAATGATTGAAGAGGAAGGTTTATAGTTTTTAGTATGCTAGCTGCGCCCAGCGGTTTTACCCACTGTACTGTAGCCTATGTGTTATTCCAAGGTCTAAGCTATGTCTATACCTCCCAAATTTCAGCTCAATCAGTCCACCCTTTTAGGAACCCTTTGAAGAAGTAACAAACATACACACTCGCATAGGCGGATTTAGGGGGGGGGGGGGGCAGGGGGCCAAGGCCCCCCCCCAGAAGCATTGTAGAGTTACGAATTTTGCACATATATCATGGTAAATATTATAATTTTTTTCTCGGCGTTCGCAGCAAGCTGCTCGCGCACTTATTGTTAAGGTTGTTTAAATTTTCTAACCGCTCAGAGAGAGCTAAACACACACTTTTCGTAGTAAAAATTATAATATTTTTGTCCGTCTGCATCTTGGCCCCCCCCAGAACCAAATCCTAGATCCGCCTATGCACACTCGCACATTTTATTTTTTATTTATTAGTGTGATATATAAATATTAAGTATGATTAAGTTTGATGCATTCATAAAATCGTAGAGGAACATGCTCGGGTCCACTGATACTTCTTCTGATCTGTGACCAGTACATAATAAACTGCATGTTATATACGAGTAGTATGTACACTACACCCCAAAATTCCTTCCTTCCGATATGTCAGAGCAAACAATCAGTGAAGAATCTATCGAGTCAGCTCACTCTCGTGTAAACACATGTGGCCTAGTTACCGCTCACTGTTAGCACAGTGTCATGTGTTCTATTAGATTACTTTCATATTTTTCTCATATCTACAGCCCCTCAAGCACAGACGCTGCGTAGACTTGTCTTGCTGTCAAGTCAGACTGTCATCCTATACATTCACAAAAGTACAATGTATGGGATGACAGTTTGACTTGACAGCAAGACAAGTCTACGAAACGTCTGTGCTTGACCCACTGGAGGTTATACTTGTAGGTATTTTATTCTACTAGTTCATTTAACGTGGCAAAAGGGCACTAAAATTATGGAATTAAATCACAGTTTATACGGAAAAGTTTATTGTCACTCACACAGAACTACAACATTATTATTAACAGTCCTAATTACGAGTGTATGAACGTATGTATACCGGCACTGATGGATGACGACTCATGCAATCGAACATCGGTACCCCACACATTATGTTCCGGTACATCAGCAGAACCCGATGTGTGTGCACCTATATGTGTCGCTACATACTGGTGGCTTCGGCTGTGGCTAGTTACCACCCAATGGACAAAAAGTGTTACGCCACGATGTTCAGTGAAGCCAGGGAGGGATTCATCCCGCCTTCTAGTAAAAAAGTCGTTTAAGTGTGTTCGAGATCGTGGTCAAAGGCTGACCTATAATGAATAAAAAAACTTGAGAGGTTGTCAAGGGACACCTGGATGGAACGAAGTTCCTTTCGATTAATTAGTGAAGGAATTGTAATAATTTTTTTTTTTAAGTTATAATATTTACAAAAAACCTGTATACACTCAACAAACATAATCGTCGCGACACCACACTGTTCAATGCGAAATAGAAATGAAAATATCTGGCTTGCTTTCTATAAGAGAGAGAGGGAGACAGACAGAGAAACATGCGCACGCCGCACAGCTTACTATAGCAAAAAGTGTCGTGACAACTTTTCGTAAGATTTTTTTCCGTCTAGCCCCCTTTCACAAGGCGCGATAAGGAACTTCGTTCCAAAAAGAAAAAAATATATCTTTTCTGGTAGGCTACGGCCGTGGCTAGTTACCTCTGGATAAAACCGTCAAAGTCATCATGATTATATTCCAGCACAATGTACAAATAATTTTTTAAAATTATACTCGTCACTCACATGAAGGCTATGTCGGAAATTCACGGGCTTTTATTGATATCATATAGAAGTATAATATTTATTTCTAAAGCAAAGGTATATTGCAATATCCATATACACATGGGTATTTTAGTTTAATTTAGTGTCTCTTTTCTGTAAGTTTTTGGACTCAATAAGAGGAGAGTATTGTTTTCAATTGTATTGTATCAGAGAATGGATCCTTCAGAAATAGAAGCCTGATTGTAACTCAGGCTGTATCAAGATAGCTAATGTTTACTACAATCGGACATCGAAACGGGAATCCAATTTCCCTTAACCCTTTGAAGTCCTTACTATTGTTTCAGATACATTATTATTATTGCTATGTCTACTATTGATTGAGTACCTTTTATATACTGATACATGTACATACTCGTAGAAGTAATAATACAAAGATTGATCGTATTATTTATTTATTTATATTACAGTACGGCTTATATATATTACACTAAAGTTTAAAAAATAATAAACCTCTATAATTTATACAAAGTTACAAAGGATCTTAGAAACTCGATAAATATTATTTAGAACTATTAATGCAAGACTAATGACTGCGTAGTCACGATGCGATGCGGCCGTAGATGGCAGCAGACTAAACTAGGAAGGCGGGATAAATCCCTCCCTAGCAAATCCATCTTCAATGCTTCATAATAAACTTATAATTATTAAAATCTATAATAATAATTATGTATACTTTATGTTACGTAGGGGTTTACTTGATCCGATGAACAAAACGAGCTGTTAAGCTTTACGCTGCACCGGTATATTACATGCCCGTAAGTCCTCAGAGACCACGAGGTCGCAGCCCAACACGATGGTCTGACCAAATCGGCGCCACACTGGACTCCATGGTATACGATGCGAAGCAATCGGAATCGATGGCGTGACACCATAAGAGGATAGTGAGAGGAGGTCACGACCCTCAGAATTGAGGAATACGACGCGAGGAGGAGGAAGTCCTCAACAGAAAGCCTTACGCTCATCAAATGCAATCAACAAGACGTGTATTAAATTCATAAGGTTTTACACATTATACACTAGAATATTAATTAACTTATTATGCAGTAAAGTGAATCCATTTTTAATTTGCACCTGAAAACCTAACGACATCTTTCTGGTGTTAGCTGAAAGATGTGCAATATAAAAATAGTTTATATCCGTTCCGGTGACGTGCTTTACATTTTGTCTTAGTAAACTACTTCGGAGCTTTGAGTTACTTATCTTTCCTGATTTGAAGTAAAGTGTTTCTAAGTTAGATTTTGTTTAAAGTATTAGCTATGTATTTTAGGAATACAAAAACCCTTAAAATATCTACGATAAACAGTAAAGTTATTTTAAAAGTAATTTAAAACATATGGGTAGTTCCCGTTCGTACACACCCCCATCGTTCACACTGTTACCGAACGGGAAGAGATCATAAAATATGTTCCGCTCGGTCACAGTGTGTACGGTCGCTTTTGTCACTTTTTTTCGAAACGTTCCCGATCAGTTATACCCGGTCGTAAACACTGTTGACGATCGGGAAAAGATCAAAAAAGATGTTTCGCTCGGTCACAGTGTTGACGAGTGCTACTTTTTATTCCCATTTTTTTGTATCTAGTCAAGATGCAAAAAAATAAAGGTACCAATGAGAGATATTATTGCTATTTTAACGGTAGTTTGTACCTAAGTGGGTATTTTGATATTCTATTATAGTAAACAGCTCCGTAATTAGGATATGCGGTTGGGGTGGTATGCGAAACTATGCCTTATTATTACTGGCGCGGTATCGCCGTACTTATTTGCCGTAAAGGCAACACAAGCAACCAATAATTTTAATACAATCTGAATAACATTGTTTCTTAATACATAATATATATCATTATACTAGCTGACTCGCGCGCACTTCGTAACGCGTGACAGTCAATTCATAAAGTGATGAATTTGGTGCACCCTTTTCTCTCTTAAAGATCGCTATAAATATAAAGTATTATATCCGTTACCCTAACCACCATATTATTACAAGTATTAAGTTGCTTAGTTTGGGGTTAGGTGACGCTGTGTGAAACGTCCTGAAATATTTATTTATTTATAAACGAAGCGATTTTATATTATGTATGTAGTATAAATTCTTTTGATATAGAAAAATATGGCCCTTTTACAGCATGTAATTTGAATGAATACTTTCGAAGATATTACAGATTTGAAATGCAGTGGTACCAAATTAGGTATAACTAATAAAATAAATGAAACAATAAATGTAGGTATTATTTGACTGTTTTATGCGCCACGAAGTGCGCGCGATTCCACTAGCAGAACTTTTTAAATAAAAGTTAGTTCAGGTGTGATTTAGGTGCTGCGGATGAGTGCTTCGGCGTACCCGTTGCCCCGGCATTATGGCGTCCCGCAGGAACACCCCCAGGTTTTTTAGTGGGTATCCCCGCCGCTCCCATCTTTGGCGGGGGAGTCCCACATACCGCCCCACGCCCCCCGGCGTGGGGTGATGATGCGTAACGCATTTTTCCTGGGTCAAAAAAAAAGGTGTGATTTAGGTACGAGTGGGAACAAATAGTAGCGTTCGTCCACACTGCGAACAATCGAAACTTTTTTTTCCCGATCGTTAACACTGTTAACGACGGTGTGAACGACTGGGAAAAAAAAGTAGCGATCGTACACACTGTGACCGAGCGAAACATCTTTTTTGACCTTTTCCCGTTCGGTAACAGTGTGAACGATGGGGGTGTGTACGAACGGGAACTACCCAAACATATCACTTGCTCAGCTGGGACCCTAATTTAACTTTTTGGATTCCTAGATATAAACTAATACTAATAAATGGATCTATATTTCTCATGGGCCGAGCAAATACAGACGCAAATTATAACTAAATAATAAACTATTATAATAAAAAGTAGATACCACGTATCAAAAATAATGAAGCTGAAGCTACGTAAGTGAATACTATTGAGCTGGTAAAAATAGCTAACACTAAAGCTTTATGAAAGCTCCAGTCGTTATACCAAGGAGTAAACAGTTAATTTTCTTAGGCCATTAAATTTCTTGGTCAGTTAATCTTTCCAACTAATAAAAATAAATAATAAGGAATTGCTAAAATCACAGCTTGAGTGATGTACGAGACGCTTGATTATTTCCCAATCATTGTAAACTAAGTCGACGCAATGATTGGGAAAACATTTTCTATAATATTAATAACATTGCTACTACAATTTGTATTAGAAGTGAGGTGTCTACCTTACAATAGTTTGCGCTAAATAACTGTAAAATAACTCGTGAACCGTAATTAGTGTGGAACGCCGGATATTTGAAATTCCGAGTAACCATCAAAACCAATAAAATTGTGGACAAGGATCAAAGCGTGGGTAGAGACACCATGGTGCAAAATTTTATTGGACTTCAATTAAAATGAAAGCCGATCGCATAACTTCAGTATAATATAATTTCTTTGTGAGATAACTGAACATTATTTTATTGGCTTTGTGTACATGATTTAATAACAATTTAAAAACTTACTTAGCACTGTTATATCTAAATATCGTGTATAACGTACATATGTTTCAAAGTTGAATGAATTGCACATTTTTCCTATTTTACCTCTATATAGCCCCACTGCTGGTCAAAGACCTCCTTCAAATCCTTTCATACATCTCTATTCGGCGCTACTTCTGGCCAGCCAGTCTATGTTATTTATCATAGTTTTATCAAAATTATGGTCGCACTATTAATGACTTGATTTAAGTGACGAAAAAGCCCTGCAAAAGGCCGGGGTTAGGAGCCTTCTAATTTTAATGAACAAACTTTAGTTTATTTGCTCGCACATTTTATTGAAATTAGATGTCAATCTAAAAGACCTATTAACTCATGAAATGCTGTAAGCCTGTATTTTTCCTTTAAACGCTGTTAGTATAATAGATTCGCGGTTGCTTAGCGGTTTTATCCGCTGAATGTACACTTAGTGGTTGTTCAAGGTTTTAAATAAAATCTATCGGTAGGTGCTGTCGTTTATAGAAATAATAAACAATGTTTTGTCAGAAAATATTAAGTATATTATAATCATTTTCATGGTTATTTTATTAAACAGTTTCTCTGTTACACTCGATAGATACATACTCCTATAAGCTAAGAGACACACACACTACACTATATTTTATGCCATACAATAATATTTATAATATTCTACAATGAAAAATGATGTAGAGATTAGTAAAAATTCGACATTATCATCGTAATTCATTAATTTTATTAATCGGGGCACGCGTAATTATGTAGGTATACGAGTATGTTAGTTTCTCAAAAAAAACATTATAAAAACAAACTAGACATAATTACGCGATAAGTCCCGTATCGGGACTGCCATTCCAACCAACTAAACCGACCAACTGAAATTGATCAACTATTTTTCTTTCTTAACGAATCAACTTTTTAGTTGGTTGGATTGGAATACTTTAAAAAATTGATATTTGTTCTTATCTACACAACTCAAAACTGACCAATTATTTTTCTTTCCCAACCGAACAACTTTTTCATTGGTTCGAATAATGTTTTTAAACCTCTTCAACGTGAATAATTTTCCTAAATACACAGAACATTAAATAAAACCAAAGCGTACATACATGAGAGATGACAGCTGTCAACCTTAAAATGTCAATATCTCGGAAAGTACTCGTCCTGGAGTGACGCTGTCATGGAAGAAATGAAAGGTGTTGAGGAAAGCTTAATTTTAGATGACAGCTGTCAATCTCGGAAAGCGCTGGTCCTAGGCTGATCTCGGTCCCGATGACAGCTGTCATTTTAAATGACGATCTCAAGACCTTTCATTTCTTCCATGACAGCGTTACTCTAGGACGAGTACTTTCCGAGATATTGACATTTTAAGTTTGACAGCTGTCATCTGAAATGTAGATTTCCTCAAGACCTTTCATTTCTTCCATGACAGTGTCAATCTAGGACGAATACTTTCCGAGATATTGACATATCAAGTTTGACAGCTGAAATGCTTAGCCTAGGACGACTACTTTCCGCGATATTGGTATTTCAAGTTTGACATATTATTATGTGTTCAAAAATATATCTAATAGACCAACTAAATAGTTGTTTAGTTGAGAAAGAATACAGTTGATCCGTTTTAATTAAGAATTTCAGTTGGTAAGAACGGAACATTTTTGTTATAAATAAAATATCCGATCAACTGGTTGGTCCGATAAGATCAAATCGATTAATCGAGTCCATTCTGACCAACTAGTTGATCGGTTTAATTGGTCGGAATGGCAGTCCCGTCCCGTATAATTAAATTAAAATTGCGAAAATTTAAAGTGTTTTGTACAAGTCTAATCATCCCAAACAGTCAACTAAATCAGGTTGTTAGTGGTGTTGCTAAATCGTCGCGTCAGTCGAGACGCCAAACCTCCCTCGAGGGTACGCGATCATTGCACTAACACGAAATGTAGGAAAATTATGATGCGCGTATAATAATATATATTTTTTTATGGTGTTGGATGTTGCGAATCAGCTGGACAGCCTGACGGACCAACGTATCCATACTCAAGCAGCTCAAAGTGACAACTAGGCTCTCTACCATCTGCCTCAAACGAGTATTTCAGTCATATTGCCAGGAAGTCCATTAACAACTTGGAGAAAATGGTTATCGACAAAGTAGAGGGAAAGAGACCACACCCGTTGCATCATTGCCCTTTTTATGGGAATAATAATATCCGAATACCTACATTAACATGGCTCTAAACCGTAAATCATCTCACCGAATTATTGAGTCTGCTTATGCGTATGCATCATAATAATATGACATTTGTAGTTTTATTACAGAGAACGCAAGAAGCATTTCATATGTAAGATCACACTAATATATTATAAATGCGAAAGATTGTGAGTGTGTGACTGTGTGAGTGTGTTTATGTTTTGTTACTTCTTCACGCCTAAACGGGTGGACCGATAGAGCTGAAATTTGGTATAGAGATAGCTTAGACCCTGGAATAACACATAGGCTACAATAATAACACATAGTACAGCAGGTAGTAGGCAGCCCCACGCGGAACCAGAGCTACGGCAGCGGTTCCGGCTCCGGTGGGGCAGAGGGTGCGAAGAATCTCCGGCAGAGATCCGGCTGCCAAACGATGACCTTGGATCGGCGCGGTGTGGCGTGACCATGAGGAGTCCTATACCCTGCAGTGGGTGGATACAGGCTGAATAGATAGATAGATAGACAGCAGGTAAAACCGCTGGGTGTAGCTAGTTAACAGTAATTGTAGGATTCATACTTAAAAGTCAGTCGTTATTCAGTCTTTAAAATGATTCCACAAGGTGGAGTGGATCACAATTAAGCTACAGGCTCAAATGCGGACAGCGAACAACCGCATATCGCGGCAATTAAGGAGCGGTTCCTATTTCGATCCAATGGATGCGTAGCTTAACGACGACCGCGGCCCTGCCTCAGAAATTAGAGCAAATTACTCGTAACCCTGTTTGCTAAGACATTGGGCGCGACCACAATTTGGCAATAGCTACTGAATATCCATGCAGAAACCATTTTAAAACGCGGTCGTGGCTTTTGTATACATTTATTACAACGACTGCCAAGTTTAAGCGAAATTCGGAGACCAGATAATGTTGCTTGACATGCAAGTTTAGTATTCAAACGGCTTTTTAGTATCGTTGAATACAGGAATTATATATTAGATGAGAATGATGAGAGAAGAATTAGAAGAGATAAATATATTCTAAATCTCCCTAAGAATCTACATTACGAGGTTGATGTATTATTAAAGGTATTTAAATAAATAGGTAACAATTAAATCTGTTCTAATTCTATTACAAACAACAACTTAGTGTTTCCGCAAGGGTTCCAGAGCCTGTAATGTGGTTTGGCCTGGAATCACGACGAGCGACGAGCGAGCTTATACGCATCGCTTGGCGCTTTCTCTTTCTACCTACACAAATTAATTCACGCGATTATAATATGTTGTAGCTATACAAAAAGGGCCTTTTGTATAGCTTACTTAAGGTACTTAAAGAAATTATTTTTGATTATTTTAGTTTACCATTCTCTTACCCTGATTACTACCCATATCTGTGCGAAATTACAGGTTTCTAGGACTTACAGCATCTTCGTTAAACTGACAGGTGGACGGACCGACGAAAAGATAGACAAAGTGAAACTATAACTACCTACTTAGTGGCGCTACCAACTGCCCGCACCAAGCGTTTTGCTTCGTCGTTTTTAATGAGAACTGGTCGCATTTGGAACACTTTGCCGTCATCCGTGTTTCCCGAGCGGTACAACTTGGGTATCTTCAAAGCACGAGTGAATAGGTACCTTTCTAGGTATTTTACGTGATCCATCGTCGACCGCATTTTCACTTTCCATTAGGTGGGATGTGGTCAAACGTAGGCCTATTTAGTATAAAAAAAAGTTTCTTATTGACTACTAAATGCTGAAAAGTGAACATTCCGTGGTGTTACTTCACATGGGTACTAGTGTTTAGACTAGTTGTAGCTTGACACTTCATATCCACACTATAGGTCCCTTAAATCCAGTGTTTCGTGTCACAAATCCCGAGCTCAGTGCTTAACAAACGGTATAAAGCATGATGTGGACATTGCCACTGAGACTGAGTCAACAGCGAGTTGGCACACTAATGGATGAGCTCAATTCAAACGACTAACGCTCATGATGTATTCGTGTACCTGTTGAATTTTGAATGTGTCTGTAATTTGTGACTAGCGTATCTACTAGATGTTTTTTACGTCCAGATTCAAGCCACCATTAAACATTTGAACATACATACATAGGTATTAATTGTAATTTTCTCTTTAAACACTTTACCGATTAAAAATAAACCTGTCCTTCCATTCCGACCGACTGAAAATTATCAACTTTTTTCTTTCCAACGATACAACTTTTTAGTAGGCTAGATTAAAATATTTAAAAAATTAAATTTAGAAAAAGTGTATTAAAATTGTTGCCCACAGATCACAGATCACAGATTGTTGATATTGTGGCAGAAACGTATAGCCGAATAGACGAGTTCTACTTTTGGCAACGAACCCTTTGCATATTGAATAAAAAGGAAGTTATTCCCCCAAAACTGGGAACCTAACCTAAGACGAAGATATCCCACTCAACATCTGTATCAACAATAAATTATTTAAACAAATACTCGTATAAGGGACAAAAAACCCAAACAAAATTTACATAAAGTATTTTATTACGTAAGTTTGCGCAAGAAACCGAAATAAAAGTATATTGAAATCCGTGACCAGAAACCAAAATTGCTAGACAAATAATAATAAAGATACTTCAAGAATTTTTATCTTAACTGTAATGTAAAATGATCCGATCTTCAATGGATTGCAAGCGTGACTCGGTTGGATAAACAATACACTGAACTGAAACTGAACTTGATCTCATATTTACCGAGATCTTTACTGGAGTAACGAGTTTTAAACGTAATATGAACGCTAAGGTAGCTTATGATAAAAGTTATTAAATTGATCATGAAAACTGTTTGTTTTGTGACTCACTACTGGCTTATTGCTAGTTTTTGTTGCTGTTTTTGTTGCGTTTACGATGGCCTATAGTAACAGTGACTAGTACTACCTAAACACTAGAGTTTTTTTTTAAATTTAGTATTATAGATGGTGATTCGGCAGAGAACCAAAGTTACCGACATAGCCGAAAGGATTAGCAAGCTGAAGTAGCAATTGGCTGGTCACATTTGCCGCAGAACCGATAACCGATGGTGTAGACGTGTTCTAGGGTGGAGACTGCGTCTCGGCAAACGTAGTGTAGGGCGTCCTTGGGCGAGATGGGGCAATGATATCCAGAGGGGAGTTAAGTGGCGTGCCATGGGGGAGGCCTATGTCCAGCAGTGGACGAAGATAGGCTGATGATAATGATGATGAGGGGTATTAGAGATGTAGTAGAGGAAACTCTCTTATCAACACAACGTACCTTTTTCAATGATTACAATATATTTTTGTCACAATGGTTTCAATTTTCAATTCTAAGTTGGTACAGAATTTACGCAATTCAGAATAATAATAAAATATTTTTTTAAATTAATAAATCAAGCCTCAATTTGCAGAAATTCATGATAATTAACATTACATTTTAACATGCCTATTACGTGTTTTTTTGTCTTCTACTATCTAGGGCACAGAATCCAAATTTAAAAGTGGAGATTCTCGCTCAGGGTCGTTCCTGGAGCAAAGAATGTCCATCGCCATACAACGCGGAAACGCAGCAAGTGTTATGGGCACCTTTCCACCAGGAACAACGACCCGGAGCGGTCTTTTGAAAAATCAAAATATAAAATTTACTTCTAATTATTGTAGTTGGGACAGATCTAGACAAAAATAAACTGGCAGCATGTTGTGTAAGTAATAAATATAAGATTCTCATATTAATTAAAACAGAAACACTGAAACCGCTTAATCTCCGATACAACGGACAGCCTGTTTACATTTTCCATTACGAAATTCCTCCAAACTCCAAACCTCAATCAAAATGTGTCACAACCGCTTCGTAATCTTAGTCAAGTTATTGTTTATCGTCGCCACAACAATAATGGATTCGAATTATAAACAACGATTGCTGATTGGCAATTAAATAACTCAATCTTGAGTTAAGACCTAGAAATTAAAAAAACTTTATACACATTTTACTTATGATTAGTTACTGTTACTGCCCACTAGGCAAAACCGTATCGCAAAGGGGTCATTCTGAACGTGTTCCAGCATGTTGTCATTTTTACTTTGTAGTTATTACCCACTGGGCAAAACCGTGTCGCCAAGAGGTCATTAAGGTCGTGTTCCAGCACATTGTCTAGTAAAGTCAAGAAGGTGTTTATTCAGGCTACTTGGCCGATAACGCGTTGGCAATGACCGACAACGCGTCGGCCAATACTTACTGGTGTTGCAGATGTCTATATAGGCGATGGTAACCGCTCACCATCAGGCGGGCCCACTGCTTGAGTGTCTACACACACATACATAGAGGTATAATCTGGTATATAACGCCTGGTACTTGCAGGTACCCGTTGGGGTAGGCAGAGACTATTTCGCT
This sequence comes from Hemithea aestivaria, assembly GCA_947507615.1. Classification (NCBI taxonomy): domain Eukaryota; kingdom Metazoa; phylum Arthropoda; class Insecta; order Lepidoptera; family Geometridae; genus Hemithea; species Hemithea aestivaria. Next base: position 13,865,173 of record OX382337.1, on the reverse strand, counting down.
CCACTTGGTACGATCCTGACACAAGTCTTCCGCTTCCTCAACTTTCAATACATTCTTGCTTCGTTGCTTTCATGCTTGTGTTCCATTAAAAACCTAACAGAAGAATCAACAAAAAGAAACGGTAATCTAAAGCTATCAAAAGTGGCAGTCTTATCGTTTGAAGTGATAAAAATGGTAATAAAATTAAATTAAATTGGTATTCCAAAAAAATGTTCCGCGATTTTTACGAGCAATATGTGAGAAAAATTAATGTTGGCAATAATTCTTCACCCATACGTGGAAATGAGGAAAACCATGAATGTCAGTAATTTTTGATAACATTTTATTGAAATGATTTGTCTGTACAATAAGTTATAATCTATGCCCATTATGTGTTTCAACTTCATAATTTCATCCTTTTATTGGGAAACTATCTTAGCCATATACAATATCTATGCCGTATAATAGAAATAAATGCATGCTAATTTCGAGAATCTTCTTTAGGAAACAACATATTAAATCAATTTCCATGAGATTTTACGCTCACCTGTCCAAGATTAAGAATAAAGATTAACGCAGAACGAGGTGCGAAGGATTTTTGTAAAAATTAACATTTTAATTTGCACATTAAATAGGGTTAAGCTCACAGCTGGCAGTGACGACACGTCGGCAACTGAAACTATGTCAATGTAGTCCAGTAAAAGAAGAAATGTGGATCGAAAAGTCGAAAGCAGAAAAACTAACTTAGGGACTTTGTTTGGACTAGTTAGGAGATAAACATACTAAAAGTCCCCACCCCTCCGAGGTGAGCCCGAGGGGGGGGAGACCGAAGAAGGTCCCATTTTTAGGTTTTTTGCTTATATGTCAAAAACTGTGCGTTGTACGATATTTTGTTGTACTACATTATTAAACCTCATAAAATTTTCTACAACTTCGGCCTTGACACTTTTCATCTATCTCCAATAGTTGTCCAGCTATGAGCTTCCAAACATGGTCTATTTTGAAGACGCTTAAATTAGTTTTCTATACAAAGTCGGTAAAAAAATCTTATAAATAAAATTTGACCAACTTCTGGTAGTCGTATCATATTGAAACTTTGCAAATGTCTAGAAATCTTATGACAGTTTAATAATCTGGTACCACTGAGCTGATCTGACGATGGAGCCAGGAGGTGTCTACTGAAACTCTTCAACGGCTATTAGTAAAACCGGCGAGTTTAGGCACATTACATTCGAATTGATGAGACTTTTTCATAACACTTGCTGTCGAGGGTCTGATAATGGACCAGGAGGTGCCTACGTCTCATCAATCCGAATGTAATGAGCCTAAACTCGCCGGTTTTACTAATAGCCATTAAATAGTTTCAGTAGACACCTCCTGGCTCCATCATCAGATCAGCTCAGTGGTACCAGATTATTAAATTGTCATCAGATTTCTAGACATTTGCAAAGTTTCATTATGATACGACAACCAGAAGTTGGTCAAATTTTATTTGTAAGATTTTTTTACCAACTTTGTATGGAAAACTAATCTAAGCGTCTTCAAAATTTACCATGTTTGGAAGCTCATAGCTGGACAACGATTGGAGATAGATGAAAAGTGTTAAGGCCGAAGTTGTAGAAAATTTTATGAGGTTTAATAATGTAGTACAATAAAATATCGTACAATGCACAGTTTTTGACATATAAGCAAAAAACCTAAAAATGGGACCTTCTTCGGCCTCCCCCCCCTCGGGCTCACCTCGGAGGGGTGGGGACTTTTAGTATGTATATCTCCTAACTAGTCCAAACAAAGTTACTAAGTTAGTTTTTCTGCTTTCGACTTTTCGATCCACATACCCTTTTTGGGCACTCATTGACTGGGCTAATGTGTCTATTTGAACTTTTTTATTTGTTTTTTAACCCCGAACGCAAAAACGACGGGGTATTATAATTATTACCATACTTTTTCACATAACTAGCTGCGCCCAGCGGTTTTACCCATTCACGCTGTACTATACCTTTGTGTTATCCCAGGGTCTAAGCTATCTCTATACCAAATTTCAGCTCAATCGGTCCACCCGTTTAGGCGTGAAAGAGTAACAAACATACATCCAGACATCCATACATTCTTACAAACTTTCACGTTTATAATATTAGTAAGATATATTGAAATGTAGCATACATGTCGTTTTTGTCGTGTCGTTGTCGTATTTTTTTGCTGAAATTGAGCTGGTATAGGGATAGCTGAGACCCTGGAATAACACATAGGTACAGTACAGCGCGAGCGGGTAAAACCGCTGGGCGCAGCTAGTTATGTGAAAAAGTATGGTAATAATTATAACACCCCGTCGTTTTTGCGTTGGGGGATTCTAAACCACCTAAGTACCAAATTTTTTCTCGTTTTTTTAGCTGTTTGGCCGTGAAGAGTTAACTAACACATGTATACTTTCGCATTTATAATATTAGTAGGAACATTCTTGTAACTAAAAAGCTTTAAACCGACAGGTGGACGGACCGACGAAAAGATAGACAAAGTGAAACTATAACTACCTACTTAGTGGCGCTACCAACTGCCCGCACCAAGCGTTTTGCTTCGTCGTTTTTAATGAGAACTGGTCGCATTTGGAACACTTTGCCGGCATCCGTGTTTCCCGAGCCGTACAACTTGGGTATCTTCAAGGCAGGAGTGAGTTACCTTTCTAGGCATCTTACGTGACCCATCGTCGACCGCATTTTCACTTTCCATAATAATAATAATTGGGGTTTATACTCCAACAGATCAGGTTACCCTACTTACACTGTTAGAGTCAAATCACAATATAAAGGTTGTGTGGCGAACCTATATGTTGCAGTTTCAGGTCGCCGAGATTACTACAGGGCCTGCAACATGACCTAACGACTGCCTCCTACATATCTTATAGGAAACAGCCGGGACCCACAGCTTTACGTGCGTTCCGAAACACGGTAGCGTCCAGGCGAAAATCTTTGCCACACTGAGATTTGAACCCAGGACCTCCGGCTTACAAGCCGGACGTATGACCACTGGGCCACGGACGCTACATCAGGTGAGATGTGGTCAAACGTAGGCCAATTTAGTATTAAAAAAAAAATTACACTCTGTAAATAAGATGAAGACAAGTTACTTCTACAATCTGAAAAATCAGAGAGCCTGTCAAAAAGGTAATTTATCATCAGTTTACAATGTCAGACGGGAAATTAAATACTGAGAAGATTATCCTCCAAACAGTCTCCTATTACCAAAAATCCATATTATATAAGACATGCCTTACTACTGGCGATGAGCGATGGGAAATATAATGAATATTATTTTGTCACTGAACGAAATAATTTGGTACTTCCCCAGGCGGCCTCTACAATAGAGGCCTAATAATACAAAAATGTAATTATTGTAAAATCGTATTCTCAAAGACATTTGTGTATCTGAGTATACGTTAAGATAACGACAAAGCTATATACCGCCTGAACAGTGATGTGCAAACTTTACTGTGCTTCGGTAGGAGGGCACTGTAGCTAGTGAAATTACTGGGCTAAAGAGTCTTAACATCTTATGACTCTTGAGTGAGAAGCGTTGGTGCAGTGCATCTAGAATTTCACATCATTGTGAAATCTTAGGTAGCACTGTACTGATTATGGGCAGCTTTGCCCTTAACATCAGGAGAGCGTCTTGCTCGTCCTCTTACTGCTTCACAAAAAAAATTAAACTTGACTTGCTACTACTTACTACAATAGCTAGTCACATACCTAGAATTGATACATTTTCGGCGGCTAGTTTCTTGATAATTATCAATATTTTCGAATGAATGATTCTTCATGGAAACACAACATAATATGCAGAAAATCCAATTACAATTATTATTAAATAATTTAAGTGTTATAATAAGCGGTCTTATCGCTAATTGTTATCTCTTCGAGATAAAACCACGTATGAAGAGAAGAAAAGTAGAGAGTCACTCACAGGTACATGTGGCCATAGGAATGACACATATCTCACCTCTATATAATAACTGAATCTATATTTCTTGAGAGAAAAAAACGCTCATCGCTGACTCAAAGGTGGGCCAACTCCCAACGAGTCAAATAACTTGTCACATTGCGCTCTGACATTAACGAGACAAAGGAGCGTCACGACAAATTGAGATAATTTAATATTGCACAAGTACACCTACTTTGAAACACGGAAATGTACTTCATAAATTATAACCGTAGACAAAATAACCAAAATAGATCTCACTTTCATGATTTTCTGTAAGAAAATAAAATTGCCAAACATGGCGAGGTGTGGGACTGTTGGCTAGTTTTGATTGGTTCTAAGTAGAAACTCTTTGAATTAAAGACATTAGACGTGTATTATGCAGCGTCAATGCATATCGTCGGCGACAACATACCTCCGGTAATGCGCTCTCTTTAGTTGAGTCCTCTATGTTCATAATACAAAGTTGTGGAATGATTACATCTCTAGAGCCTCATATAAAATGTTCGGAGTAATTAACCCGCAATTTATAAGGAATGGAAACTTTCCTGGTTTCATTTTACTGAAGTATAATATTATTATCTTGTCAAATGGGTAGATTGAAAATGTACCTATTAATCTACCCTACGATACTTTTATGAGTAAAAGTCAGTGTCAACCATCTTGCGTGTGTTTCACTACATTTACTATAAAATAACAACGGGATTTATCCCGCCTTCTAAGTTTAGTCTGCTACCATCTACGGCCGCATCGTCGCTTTTTCAACATCACGCGAGTTTTTTTTAACATCACGCGAGATTGTGGTGCTAACCTAAATGAATAAAAAAAACTATCTGCGCCCAGCGAAAAGTAATCTGTATGTAAATGTGATAGCGCAGTGTAAAATGTCCAGCAATATTTATTTATTTAATTCTAGACTCTAAGCTATCTACATACCAAATTTCAACCCAATTCGGCTCGGTCTAGCTTCATCCAAATTTTTTTAATATTTAAAACACAAGGTTTAAAATTGGCAATTTTTGCACGAAAAAATCTCTAGACCTTAGTAGAAATAAAAAAAAACATAGACACCAATTTTACAATATTTTTATCTAGTTATAATCATTCCACAGGAGGGCAAAGACCTCCCCTTACCTCCTTCCATTCCTTAAAAATTTCTCCTGGACACCAACTTTGTTAGGAAAAAACTTAAGTCGACAAAAGGTCCAAATGTTTTTTCATAGGACCCCGCGTCGCCTAGTAGAGTAATAAATAATTCTTATCACGTCTCTTCCACTACGCCACTAATAATATAAAGGATGGGAAAGTTTGGATGTGTGTCTTTGTTACCTCACGCAATCTTATGAACAGGTATCTTAAGGTGCTACGTCTTTGAGAGCAATCGCTAAAATGTTACTTCGCTATGCCCAGCGGTTTTGGCCCACGAAAAGTAGGTACTCTATGTATCGTTTTAGCCTGCTAGGCGTGAAGGAGTAATAATAACACTCTCAAATACACAAATTTTCGCCTTTTTAAACGGTTTTATTTTTATTATTAAACGGTTTTTTTTTTGTTTTCGACGTGCCTCACGATTTTATTTTTTAGCTTTTAGAACATGTTTACAATAAAACCGTTTAACTTAAAAACTTTTTTTACCTTAACTACAACAATAACCTCCTCCCTTTTCATCTCCTCTCTTTTTTTACCTTTTTTATTAATATAAGTTTTTAAGCGGTGGTGATCAATGGGCTATGGGGTGCAGATGTTATTTTGGATCACCGAATTCGAATCCCGGCCCGCACCAATGACTCTAATTAGCTATGTGCGCTTTTTCCACTCGCTATACTGGTGGTAGGCTTCGGCCTAGTTACACCACCCACTGGACAAAACCGAGTCGCCAAGCGGTCATTGTGACCGTGTTTCGGCATGATGTTCAGTGAAGCCTTAGAGGGATTTATCATATTAGATTTAGTCTGCTACTATCTACGGCCGCATCATCGCTTAACATCACTCGCGATAGTGGTCAAAGGTTAACCAATAATAACGAAATAAAAAAAAAAGTTTGCTCAGTAAGTTTGGTTGATAACTGGCTAAGGCGTGTTACTTCCCCAGGCGGGACTGACGTATAACTAACTAATTTTAAATAATTTAACCCTTTAACCGCCTTAGTCGGATATTTCTGACAACGAGCTATCGTGTCCCTAGACTCTGAAGACGTATACGACAATGTTTAAAAGCCTTATGTTTCTCAATTCCAAAAGGCTTTATTAAAACAAAAAAATACACGGAAATCACAGAATCTACGTACGAATCATTTTTATTATTTCTTTAAAAATAACCCGCTAAGAACTTAATTTCGCTAGGCGCACATTTATTTTTATACAACGAAGTGAGAAGTAAGAAGACGGGCAAGACGCTCTCCTGATGGTAAGAAATAACGCTGTCCATAATTAGTACAGTGCTACCCAGGATCTTACAAAGGAAAATTTCTGGGTGCACTGCGCTAACGCTTTTTACTTGAGAGTCATAAGATGTTTTAGACTTCAGCTCAGTAATTTCACTAGCTACAATGCCCTTCCACCGAAGCACAGTAATTTTTGCACATCACTGCTCAGGCGGTAGAATAACTGGCACTGTTGGGGTACCCACCAAGTCGACCTCTTGCAAAGGAAGTCTACCCCCGGTGATTTAAAGAAATCCTGGCGGTAGGGCTAAAACCTATATCTGTGAGGCATATACCTGTGAGGGAAACACACACACCCACTTCTCTAAAACGTGAAACCTAGACACGAATCGCTTTAGGCGTTCAAATGAGACATCATAAACGTCTACAACTAAAACATGTCCATATTAATATAGTTAGCAAGTAATAACTGAGTTGAAACTCGAGCACAGATTACTTAAGATCCACCGGGCACTCCAGGGCTATTACTATGCTACTTAGGTTTCACTTAACAGTTTAGGCTATGATGCTTAACTCTTGAGTAGGATTTAATTAAAGAAGTATTATTCGTCATCAGTTGAAAACTTTTTTTAAATCTAATTTTAGCTTTAGTTGGTTGCTTTTATTAGTTTTAGTTTAGCACTTCGTAAGCATAAAAAACTCTTTTCTAAACACCACAAACACATTACAATAAGCTTAAAATTACATATTTGATTACTTTAAGCTTGTTCTATGAAATAAGTGTTATAATTGCCGGTCTCATCGTTAATAGCGATCACTTCCAGATGCTTCAACCTTCCAATCGCAGCGAACCATGGCTGAAGAAATATTATGTAAGCCGACATCTCGTATTGACCAATCGTTTCTTTAAACTTTAAATTCATTGAAACCAGCCATATCTCTCATGATAAGTAATTTCCAAAAGCAATGAGCTACAACTTTAATTTTTTTAGTGTTCAAAACGAAAAATAAATCAAATTCGCAAAAATTAACTTAAAATAAAATTCAAGATGTAAGTTCTTGCAAGATGAGACACCGAACAGGCTAGGCTAAAATATTTTTAGATTTACAGGTGCTTCTAAGATAAGAATATATAAACTTACAACAAATATTTTATACTACTTTGTCACACAATATTTTACCTGTATCGTAGGAATTTGCATGAAAAATAGCAACATTCACAAGGATATAGCATGATGTTGACAAATGGAACCGTTGCAGTACGACATCAAAGTAATAAGCACATCGGACTGAGACTAATGTAGGTGTCGCTCGTTCAATTTTAGACATCCTTTTCATAGCATGTTTACATCGCATTTTCCGTCATACTTTGTTGTACCAAAAATATTCATGGCAGTGTAATAAAAAAATATGTACTCTTCGCTCCTGTTTGCGGAATAAAGGGGCCAGTGCATATAAAATGTTAGAGCTGATACCTCTTCGACGCCGTGCATAAATTTGCATAAAAATCTTGGGTAGTCTGTGATTGTAAAACATTTCGTATCAGTTAAAATAACTGCACAGGTAAAACGTTTAGGTCTAATCTTATAAGCTACGTACGTTTAGGATGGAAACTATGTCCTTCTATTCAGTTCGACAATAATAATTACCAAGCTTAAGTAAAAATATTTTTGTACGGCGAACGAGGCAAGCTTAATGCTCGCCTAATGTTCCCTCAGTCTATCAAAAGCCTATTTATTTGTGAGTCACGTAGGCACAAAAAAATCAATAAAATGATAATAATGAAATACAGTGAGGGTCCTGAATAAGCAATCACTCCAGTCGCGACCATCGATCACTCAGCAGGAATCCGATGAGTCAGCACTCAACACAGTTTATTTTTCCTTCATCTGTCATTCGCATTGTCGTTGAGACGAGAGGGTTAATGTTATACTCCGCCAGACGCAGAACGAGAAATGAAGCTTTTACGATGAAAAATGGCGTATAATCGATAGGAAACACATTAACCCCTTAAATAAAATATTCCTATGTTATAAATAGGTAATAGATATCTGAATGGGACGATTGCCGTTATAAAATAAGAAATACAATTCAAAAACACTTGTTTAAGTCGGTTGTTATTTTATGTACCAACCTATTATTCTCTATATTGATTAAGCTAATTTCAATACTAAAATAAATAAGGCTAAATTCCACAATCTTAGTGCACAATTCAAAAATAACAGTAATACCAATACCGCATTTTTTCAAATGCCAAGGAAATATTCAACGTCAAGCTTTAAAACCTCTTTACATCAAATGACGCAGCGATTTGGCTCCTGAGTTTATGCACACCGAAAGCACTATTTTGATCTTAAATCTTCAGTAAATAAAATGTTGATTTTAGGGGTTATTGAAAAGTTTTTTACTGGCGTCATTTTGCATACGAATGACAGCGGCAAAAAGCAAGCAGTAGATAGACATAAAGTCGTCCAAAGTCGTAAATCACACGCGCATGATGACTCGTCGCGTACAGTTTATTTTTCGTTCATTTGTCAAGCCTATTGTTTGTGACCTGAAAACCACGAAGCCAGAAATGTGAAGAGGATGAAATATTTAAATATACCTTTTATAGATACTGTTGAAGCCAAACGTTCTTTTATTTTTAGCTTATAATACGAGAAAATTAGCTACGGCGCTGCGCAATCAATACACTTTTGAGCATTGTCTTACGGTACTACCAAAGAGTCTCCTACATAAAAGGTTAGTCACACAACCTAAACTGTAGTAGGTAATATACCTTTAATTTTACACCGCCTCTTAGGTTTAGTATGCTACTATCTACGCCACATTCTAAAACATTAGGCGAATCTTTGTGGTCAAATAATATTAACAAAATATATTATTCTAGCTTATGCTCGTGACTTTTCCCACGTGAAGAAATCCTTTCTTAGTAGAGGTCTCCGTAATTAATGGAGCTAGGCGTTACTTTGCGGAAATCCATCACAACAATTATTATTTAATATTTAGAGCAGAATTAACGCTAAATATTAAATAATGACTAATAATTAGAGGTCTCCGTCATAAATCCTATCCGTGTTCCAAATTTCAACCCAATCTGTTCAGCGGTTTTGGCTGTGCGTTGATAGATCAGCCAGGCATTATTTCCTTTTATATATGTATTTAGTTTTTTTATAATCACACCACATAGCAAATTATATCATCAAGCAGTATACACAAGTCAGATCCTACCGAAATACAGAAGCAGAAATGGAACTTATGAGAACGTTAGCTGAATTCTCTGTTCGCATTCACAATCGCCACTTTATTTTAGATTTATACTGTAATGGTACGCTCCATTTTAGTATAATAGAAACCTACGTGCCCCTAAAACGATTATTTCTAGTTCAGAGCAGTAGTTCGCAGACAAAAGGCGTTATATCTCATAAGTCATGCCTTTCCTCGTGATCTAAATTCCGGAAGGGAGAAGTTATATATCAATAATTTGAACAATGCCTTTGATGTTACTCTTATTGCCATATTGCTTCTTTATTAAACATACTTTATTGGATTTTTATATCATGATTGTTAAACATATTGTCTTGGTTTTGGTAAGGAAATTCAAGTTTTACGAGTAAGACGTTGTATTGTACACGCCTCTGTACATGTTCTGAACCTTCCTTCCAACCTGGTTGTCTGTAAGATATTTCTCTATGCGATAAGACCGCCGATTGTTTACCTTCAGCTTTTGTGTGTATTGTTTACTTATAACTAAATATTTCCTGTGATCTGGTATGCAATAAAGAGTAATTGTATTGTTATAAGATGAGGTTTGTCTTTCTGTTTTTTTTTTCAAACAATGTTATAAACATCACCAAAAAAACTGTGTTAACTTCCCCACTACAAAAGGGACCTACCACTATAAAATTCTTGTGCCAGGCCAGTAAATAGGTATAAGAGTTTTAGAATAAAATGGAATCGACTAATACTTATCTTATAAAGGGGGCTGACACAGTCAGCAACACTTCGACCCATTGGGATACTAATACTTTATTGCATACCAAATAAACTTACTGAGCTGGATATTTACGCTAGGTAAACAATCGGCGGTCTTATCGCATTAGGAAATTTCTTACAGACAACCTGAGAATTGATGTTCTAAAATCTTATAAAGCCGTTATTATACAACTTAATCTTGTTCTAGTGTATTTATTTCGAAAAATAAAGTTTATATAATAATATGAGCGGCCAAAATGTCAAACCGCTTGTTAAAGTTAAACAATGCATCGTGAACGTGCTAAAAGCTATGGTTAATATTAATTAACTATTCTCGTATTAACTGCGCAAACATGAAACGTGCAGTACACCTACTGAACACGTGATGTTTTGATGTTTTGTTCCTATAATACCGAGAAGCTAAATTATTTTTATTAAGGCAATACTTCATACATTAAATTTGTGGTGTTCTAGGAAATAACAGGCTTATTGGTGTGGCTTCGGCAGTAGCTAGTTACTACTAGGGCATGCTCCCGGGAAATCTCGGTATCAAAAGTCCCAGGAATTCCAGAGAATTTTATGACATTTTGATACCGATACTTTTAAAAGAATTTCCCGGGATGTCGATACTTTTGTTTCTCTGCTGATATCACTCTTTAAAATCTTTCTAGACGATAATAAGTATTTTTTAAGCAGTATCGAAAGTCTTGAATTGAAAATGGTATCGATACTGCGAGCCCTAGTTACACCCACTTGGGTCACCAAGTCATAATGACCGTGTTCCGGCATGATGTTCAGTGAAGACAGGTAGGGAGGGGCACTGGCGGATCCAAGATTTGGTTCTGGGGGGGGGCAAGGTGCAGACGGGCAAAAAAATTATAATCTTTACCATGAAATATGTGCAAAATTCGTAACTCTACAATGATTCTGGGGGGGGCCTTGGCCCCCTGGCCCCCCCCCCTAAATCCGCCTATGGGGAGGGGTACATCCTGAGGGGCTATTGGCTAATTCTCACCCACTACGATTGATGGCAACTTCAATGTACATTGCTGCTTTTGTTACTTTACTCATATAAATAAGGAGGTTTAAGCACGTAATGTACGCAATTTTGTCTATGGATTCTAGTGTTTTACATGTCGTTTTGCGATAGCCAATAGGCCCACTGGTTGTTGATCCGACAATACGTGGGCAGTCGGCATTACCACTGGTGTTGCAGACCTATAGTAATGGTAACTCCCAATCAGGATGGCTGTCTGTTTGTGTGTCTATATCTAACATATAAACAAAGCCTTTTTTTTTTCAAAGTAAGAAGATGAACGAGTTGAGTTCTACCTATACAAACGGGAGGCCTTGGTGCTTGATATTCAGTTTTATAACTACAATGGCCACCATAGTTCCCAGTGATACCTAGGTATTTAAAATGTACGAAATATACCTACGCAATACTAAGACTAGTGCCTTAATATTCGTTTTCACTGGTATTAGAGTGCTTTCAATTATTGTCTGTAAGGGTTTCAAGGGATAAACGCGTTCGGGAACATCATGTAGTTTTTAATGGCTTGAGAATCCGTGAAACTGTAAATAAAACGACACAACGCTGTCCTAAATTAAAATTCAACATCAATAAAAATTCAGGAGGCAAAAATTGTCTCGCAAAAAATGGCTGAAAGTGAAATTCCTCTCAGCGGTTTCAATTACGTAATAAACATGATTGATAAGCGGCTAAACAAGTTTCACGATATCCCCAAGATTTATTCGATCCATCACTCAGGATGTTTTCAAAACCCGAAATAATGCGGAAAGTTGTAAAACTGGAGAATCGACGTAACCATTTACTGAGACATTATACAGCGCACATCAACCAGTGGGGTATCTGGCTCGTTTGCTATTGCCAAATTGCACTACACCATTTCGGTAAAGCTTTTCGTTTGGATAACGCGTTTTGGAAGTAGGTAAATGGTTTTTTTAAGCCTGGGGATGTAAATTTGGAACGAATATAAATCTCGTCTGTAAAGCCTGCTGGCTGCTGCTTGGGGTGCGCTAAACGAAAAATCCACGGCATTTATACATATAGGTACATTTATCCTATCTCTCTAACTAACAATAAGTTATGTGCAGTTCAATTTAAATGCGTAATATGCATAAAGCCTGAGCAGTACGAGTATGTATGCCCACTACTGTATTATTTCATGACTGGCTGCATACAGCGGGTACAACTGTGCACTCACACATAATTTTAACGCGTTCAAACTTTTGTAATGACTAAACTACAAACTACAATTACACATTCTTGTTGAAATGAAGTCATTTTCACTATTCCGGTTTAATATTTAACTGTTCTCCTAAAAGTTGGTGAATAGCTTGTGTTACTGTGGCTCGGGTTTGGTAATATCCGATGTTTAACGACACACTTCGCATGCGATTCCCAAATCGAATGGGCGTTCGATTTACATTCGGTCGATGTATCGAACTCATTAACTTGCTGCTCGATTATGTGCTATTTATTGATGATTATAGATTATGTTTGAACGTTACTCTATATAAGTTGATTCATTCTTCTATCCTATCCTACTTATATTGTAAACGCAAAAGTTTGTAAGAATTTGTGGATGAGGGTTATTACACTTTCACGCCTATGTGGGTGGACCGATTGAGTAGAAAATTGGTATAGAGATAGCTTAGACCCTGGAATAACATATAGGCTACTATAAACCGGGTAAAACTGCTGATCGCAGCAAGTGTTATATAAAAAGCTCGACAAAAGTTAAGAGGGTGATATATTCTAGTTATATTATTATATTATTATGTTCTGCATCCGATCATTGAACCACGTTTAAGTGACATTAGTGTTAACCACAAACTTTTTATAGCTGGACTCGGACCAGCCTAAAGAAAAAGCAACCTAAAGTAAAATCGTTTGAGTAATGGTGCTTCCACACTGATAAGATCCCGCGTGTCGTGTCGCGTTAACGCGCGTGATGACGTCATCTGTCGCGTTTTGAACTATGCATTTGTATGGAGGCGTGCGCATTTATAAGATCCCGTGTGTTGAGGAGCTATAAGGCGTCTTGAGGCGCGGGCGTTCACACTTGTAGCGTGTGTTGTGTCGCGAAATTCATTCATTCGCATTTCAACCTCCGCTTGGAAGGTTTCTCTTCCCTAATCTATGTCGAAAGGTTTCAAAATGTTTGTGAATTTTTTTATGATAGCAAACTGGAATTAGTTTTAAAAACAAGTGAAATAAATAAAAAACTTTTTTAACAAGTTTTTATTTTATTACTCGTCACGACGAATGAAACAACGGGGTTGTATCGTTTAATTACGGAATTCTTATGGTCACCTTCCAGCTCCATCATCAGACCTTGATTACTATATATTTTTTAAATGCTCGTCAAGACGAATCAAGTGAGCCCAAACTCAATGGGGTTGCATCGTTTTATTACGGGATTCCTATGGTCACCTTCCAGCTCCATCATCAGACCCTGGTTACTATATATTTTAAAAGTACTCGCCAAGACAAATCAAATGAGCCCAAACTCGATGGGGTTGCGTCGTTTAATTACGGAGTTCCTATAGCCACCTTCCAGGTGCATCATCAGATCAGCTCTATGTCATAATTATATTGTATTATCATCCGAATTATACATGCATACAAAATTTCAGCTCAATCGGAAACCGGGAAGTGGGTCAAACTACACATATTGTAATATTATTTCGATGTGAAGCCTACGGTGGTTGAAACGCGACTGAAAGAATTTCGCGACAGAACGCTCCTCAAGACGCGGGATAAGTGTGATCACCTCGCGACACGACACACGGGACGGGACGGGACGGGATCTTATCAATTTGGCCGTACCTTTATACTCCATAGTAGATGATTAACATCAGTATTTTGTTCAATTTGTGAACAAAGTACGTGATGTTAGGCAATATACCAGCTTTAGTAAGACCCATTACAGTTACTTAGAACTTTCATTGTAATTTAATAGAAAGTAGTTAGGTTCGCTAGAAATAGCCCAGAACGATCTAGGGTGGAGGCCCCATAAAATACCTAGAAAAATAGAGTCAGACAAATCAAAAAGAATATTTATTAGGGCCGGACCGTTATTGAAACAGTCTTGTCACGCAGCTCCACAATAATTATTTATTCTGAAGGATGACGCAGATTGAAAGCCTATATCTAATAATTCAGTGGCCTAAATAGAAACTGGATAATTTCTTCGAGGGTCGCGGCCCGCGCCCAGGTTGAACTGACAGAATACATTACGGTTGGTTTTACTGTTGTACCTCTGCTAATGGAATCCCAAACAAAGCCTTTATTAGCAGACCTAGTTGCCTATATGTGCCTGCCTGTTTATGCTGCTCATTAAGGAGGCTTTGAATAATGAGAGAGCTCGGATTAGTTGAATGTGATCAGCTGGATCTGAACAACTGTATTTGCGTGCAAGATAATTGATACAATTTCTAACTGCGATACCTACATTTTTGAATGGATCAAGTAATAAAAGAAATTCAATATTCTGAATAAATCAAGATCAAGATTTTTAAAATACAAGATCCATCATTAATAATTTTATATTTTAATCGGTTGATTTTTTAAGTTTTTTAAAACTAGATGAAATGTCTTTCTACTATTTATCCGGTAGGATGTCATTTGTTTTTTATTCCGATGCCCAACATAGGTACATGCATTTAATAATCCATATCTGCAGTTTGTCGATATAAAGGAAGAGATAATATAGGTATTAAGTATTATTACAATATTATTATTAGTCGGGAGTCGGGACTTACCGCGTATGTAATGCAAGTTTTACAAAAACATAATATTATTCTAACCTCGACGTTTCGGCGAAAGTTTAATGATAATATTAGTTTGTGATTTACATTGAACATTTTCATTGGAGCTACAAGTATTTAAATTGAATCTATTAAATCTTTTTATTACATCACTATCACACTTAGCATTTTAAAGAATCACCCGTCTGACATTTTCTATTGAATCTAGGGATATAAATAAAAAATACGTACCTTAATTTTACGTTTACACTATTTTTAGGGTTCCGTAGCCAAATGGCAAAAAAAGGAACCCTTATGGATTCGTCATGTCTGTCCATCCGTCCGTATGTCACAGCCACTTTTTTCCGAAACTATATAAGAACTATACTGTTGAAACTTAGTAAGTAGATGTATTCCATGAACCGCATTAAGATTTTCATACAACAATAGAAAAAAAAATTTTTTTTTTGGGCTCCCCATATTAAGAACTGAAACTCAACATTTTTTTCATCAAACCCATACGTGTGTATCTATGAATAGGTCTTCAAAAATGATATTGAGGTTTCTAATATTTTTTTTTTCTAAACTGAATAGTTTGCGCGAGAGACGCTTCCAAAGTGGAAAAATGTGTCCCCCCCCCCTGCAAATTCTTAAATAAGGGAATGATAATAAATGTAAAAACAATATATGATGTACATTACCATGCAAACATCCACTGAAAATTGGATCTAATAATTAGTTTTTTTTTAATACGTTATAAATCGTAAACCGCATATTACCTCTCATTCAATCAACTCAAAAATTACGAGCTACAAGAACTTTTATACTTATTTTGTTACTTGCTGTTACGGAACCCTTCATGGGCGAGTCCGACTCGCACTTGGCCGCTTTTTTTACAATTTTATTTTTTTAGACACATCCCTTTTTGAAATTGTATTATGCATGAGCCCTTCCCGCAATCTTACTAATTAACAGTGCAGTGTCCCAAACTGAGTTTTGGGTTGGGAAACTCTTTTATTCCCAACGTGATAGTAAAAAGTATCGCAAAGTTTAAGTAAAAGTCTCAAACAGCGAGACTAGGAGTGTTTACAACATACGTACCTTGTATTTAACGTGGTCTCTGTACAAGTTTAGTTTTACGACGGAGTTTTACCGTGCTGTTGCGAATACGGTGCCCATCTTTATGGTGCAGCAGGAAACAAACAAAAAATCTCAAAGAGAGGCAAAAAAGGGCAACGTTTGTCGATATCAGTTGCCTTCCTATTAATAAAAAACAATAAATAAATAAAACACAATTTTTTGCCCAATTTAGGAATACAATTTTTGTGCTTAAGATATTCTTATAATTATTACACTAATAAAACAATAAATAACATCATCACGTTACTCATACGGACATGATATTGTGGCTCATTCTCATTTTGGCTCAAATTTGATGGTCACACGGTTATATTTTCTAAACGGTTAAAGAAAGAGACATGCATTTTGGATAGGTAGATAAAACATATATTAAGCTACAAAATAAATAAAGATTGCCATAATAGACGCAAAAAATAATACTAAAATTTAACATGAAAGGTCAAAAACGGGGACATTTTTGGTATTCTCATGGTGTCACACTTTCCGTTGCTGTGAAACATTTGGACACTACTTTAACAAATTTCGGTGTATCTGTATATAACATATACCAAAATTTTCGCAAACAAATACTCTTTACGGTATACAGTCTAAAAAAAGCCATTCATTATTATTTTGAATTTAAAATGACATAATGCGGCGGTCACACGATTTTAGGTGCTTTAAATTTGCGTAGTTTAACGGCTGCTGTTAAACACAACATCAACAATCCAATACAAAGATCGATTCATTTCAATGACGGCCATGTTCTGCAATCGTAGAAGTAGGATCTAGGACTTATCGAGCCGTGGGAAAAAATATAATTGCTAAGTTTCAATTTATTCATGGGTGTACCTATCACTAGCATGGGCAACATTTTTATGCATTGTATTTTATTTATTTAAATCAAAGCTAGCTTTTCGAAACGCCAAAATGTGCGAAATAAAGATGTAGTATTTAATTTTATACATTATACCTAAACTTTCCAGAATTTCACCAAAAAGGGATATTTTCGTCACCAGCGTGGCATCACCTTCATAGCGTTTTTTACCATGAAGGTGATTTTTAAGCCACGGAAGTGATTTTTTTGTATTGTTTTGTTTAGAAAGGGCCTTTTTACCAACTAAAAAGTACTTTAACTGTTATGTTAGGGTTTTAATACATACATACCAAATTTCTGACTAATAAAAAAGTAAAGTGAAAGATAAAGTAATATCTCAAATAACGCATATTTTCTTCTGTATTGAGGTTTGTTCTTACGTAGAATGTCGTTTAATTGTACATTTTTGGGAGATTTAGTCTTTTAAAAGGGTTTTACTTGTAAAAGTTGTGAAAAAATAATGACTGAATCACTTTCGTGGCGTCGAAAATTTCAAAACTGTTTTTCTTCGAAATGAAACGTACGATTTAAATCATTTATATAAAAGTTTACTCGTGTTATCCAGCTCTATACAATATTATACATAAACATTACAAATAAACAATAAATAAGAATTGCCATGAAGGTGACGATGAGAATCGATTCTATGAGAATGAGCCTTGTAATTGTAGTAAATCTTGTGGATGTTAATTAACTGTAAGTAGTATTATTTTTTTATGTGTGAGAAACCCCGCTGATACTACTTTTGTAACTACTCGACTAACACCGGCGCTCGAGTATGGGATAGACTGAAAACCAGCGCTGCGCAGTGGTTTCTCCCTGTGCCGCACAAAGCTGAGTCTATCCCATTTGACAATAGAATTGTTCAAACTGTGTATGCATTTTTCATGTGTATTTTGTTTTTTCTGTTTTACTGTCAATAAATTGCTTTTTTTTTTTTTTTTTTTACAGTATAATTTATCGTTCCTTAAACAAATAAAATAATAAATACAATTTAAAATTACCTGTGTTACCTATGTATTTTAAGCTGTCTGAATTTTATCTGATAATGCAAAAGTGATGGTAACCCTAGTTTGGACGAACTTTGCCCGTGTTCACAATGAACACGGTTTTACGATTATCTTTTGGTGACTTGGGGCACGTTCATAGAGGTATAGTGTCGAGTTGGCACACGGACCACGAGGTCAATGACATTTGTGAATATTCCATTAATGTACAAATATTGTAGTTGTAGTGTCAATCTTTTCATGGATGAAGTTTGCTGAAACACTAATATTTCAGTTAGTCTTTCTGACTTTATTTTGTACCTATTACGATTTTGTGTCTTTTGTTGGAGCGCAAAAGTATTTTTTCTTAACTTGAATTATTTTTTAAAGTTTTCCGTAGTATTATTGATTGATTAATAAGCTGTTTCCGCCAGCGTTTTCTAGGCCTATCGCGACGACGCTTTATGTTGGATGGCGACCACATCGTTGTTATTTTGGTTTCGTTGTTTTTATATAGCACTGGATAGGACGGAATGGCGTGATAGAAATGAAAGGCTTTTGCCCAGCAGTGGGACATAAATGGCTAACATAATAATAATAGGCTGTTTATATTTTCTTGGATTATGTAATGCGTCGTATTCGTTTTAAGTTTTTTATTATATTTTGATTGTTTTCTTAATTTTAACTGAACTCAGTACTACTTCGAGAATTAAAATAAGTAATAAAAATAGGCAATAAATGAATCGATTTCACATACCTATATCACTAATTAGTAAATCTATTTAGCATCGTATTATACAAACTCTTTCATCATAATCATCATCATCATCCACAGCCACTCCACATCAGACTGCTGGGCATAGGCCTCCTTCATGCGACCTGTCCTGTGCAAATCTGATTCTCTAGTGACCCGCTACTTTTACTATATCGTACGTCTCTTTTCTATATCAACTTTATATTATCAACTCTCTCAAACAAACCTAATTTACAAACAAACTTCAATATTTAAACCTTTTGTTACCACTAAAATAACATTAATTAATAACCAACGGTAACTTTTTAACGAGCCTAAGTTAGTAAACAGTAATGTTTCTAGACAAGTTAGTGAAATCTGTCGACTTTGTCTGCTTCTCGCTTCCCGCCTGAGAATAATCGACGCTCTATGATTAGTTTGAGAGTTAACGATAATCTCTTTAGTTATCAAATTAATGCTAATAAATGTGTTATATTGAATAATCTAAAGGGTGAACACAATAGATCCCAATGGGTCGATGTGTTGCTGACTTTGTCAGCCCCCTATATAAGATAAGATAAGAATAATCTAAAAATGCAAATATATTCTATCAAAAACAATAGCCAGCTAAATCTATTTTTTATTTATATTAGTTTTAGATTAATTTTTTAGTAATTATATTTAATGTTAGTTACATGTAAATAAATATTAAACTTAAATTATTTTAGAAGTCTATATTTATGAATTTGTAACAAGTGTTGGACGTGAAAATGGAAAGCTTATTGCCAACTCTAATAAAATAAGTTATAATCAAGAATTCAAGTCGAAGAAGTCATTGATTTGGCATTTACAAGTTATTTTGGAAAGTACCTATTATCAAGAATGAGAACTTTCTCAAGAATTCTCGTTAAAGTTCCGCCCACTTAGAGCAATATCTCAAAGCGTAAGTATCCTTAATCCTCACCTCTAACCGTAGTTCATTTATAGTTTCAGGTATTAGGATCAATTTTCGGTAATTTAAACCGAAGATCTATTTCTGACAACCAACTTGTGGCTTCGAGTACACCTCCGCAGTGTATCCATAGGTAAACGGTTAATTCTACAATTAATTCAAAGTGAACATGCAATGGAGGTACTTTCATGTGGGTAGAACTGAGCAGTTTTAAGGATTTCCCTTCGACTTAGAATTTTTTTACGCTAAATAAGACATTAATCTCAGGGCACAGTAAGAAGGCTTAGTATCAAGAATCTAGCGGTAGATAAGGGTTAAATTGAAAACTATGAATTATATTTAACCAACTTTTTTGTAATACTTTTCGAAATAAAGATTTTTATTATTCCGCTCTTAAACACGGGTTAAGCCCGGGCCTTTTTATAGGCGTACACGGAGACAGAAAAGTCCAACGCGCAGAGGCCCCTTTGAGCTTTTACTATAAATGTGATGAGTGACACTTATCGGAGTCTATCTGTGAGTCCATCTATACAAAATGGGCTCAAAGACAGTCTCCGCCAAGTGACAGGACTATTGCTAATTAATGGAAACTACTTGAACTAGGCTATTGGTGTGCATTCTAAATGGATGGTCAATGAGGCTATTGCTAGAGACAATGGCACCTGCCACTTCCGTCCCATTAGGAAATATATAGACAGGTGATGACTTGCCACTCACTAAACGGCCCCCCATAAAGGCTGGCATTCCATAGCCGACGAGAAGGGCAACGTTGGTGCAAGTGGCTAGAGTGGGAAGAGGTGTCCCTGGACTTTAAACACGTAAAAGGCCAACTCGCCACTTATGCTTCACATCCTCTCTCCGAGCAAAAAGCTCTTACGACTCCACTCTGGCCGGCCAACCAAGGCAAGCACAGAGGTGGGGGGAGGTGGTGGGGGACTGTTCCTCGTCAGTGTTCACTCCGGCCGGCCGGTGAAGGCAAGCCGGAGATGAGGAACACAATCCTCCACCGGGAGCACTCGGGTCCTTGGGGTCGCTACTCCCCAGTTCGCCATAAGCTGCCCTGCGGTTAGTTATTATTATTTTCATTGGGTCAAGGTCCCAAGTAAGGATAGGTACAAAAAGATTACGGAGGTATTTCTGACATGCGTAGCATTTTTTTTATGCGAGGGAGTAAGAAGACAAGCAAGGCGCTCTACTGATGTTAAGAGACCACGCTGCCCATAATCAGTACAATGCGACCTAGGACTATTTTTAATATTGTTGATATATTTTATGTTAACAGTTAATCAGTACAATATTTAACGTGCAATTCACTTGCAGGGTCTCTCTGCTATGTAATTGAAGCCGAGTTGTGCTAAAAGCTTATAAGACTCTTGAAGCAAACTGATTGCTCCTTTACGCCTCAATATCTGCGGCGGGCGTTTTCATTATTTCCTCTGGTCAAATGATATGAAGAGCTATAGAAAAACCCTACGCGTGCCTTTTATTTATGGTCCCATCAATTTATCTCAATTGCTGGAGGGTGCTCACAGTGGCCACTCTAAACCTTCAGGACAATTCGACACATATGTACGTTCGCATTTTTTGCCAATCGTACGATTACTGTACTATTCCGTCTAGAGTCTAGAGAATATTATGAATCCAGATAAATGGGTAATATGGCCTGGTGTTGACATGTCTTTTATTAAAATACTAGCTGACTTGCGCAACTTGTGGGATGTGTCTTCTGGATATTGGGATGGTAAAAATTTAAATGGTAAAAATTGGAATGGTAGAAAAAGGGATGGTAAAAAGTGGGATGGCAGACATTGGAACGGTAGGAATAAGTATGCTGGTTGAAAATTGGGATGGCAGAAAACACAAATAAATATTTGAAAGTGATTTATGCAAAACAACTTAGTTAACTTAGATAACTAATTTTATTCCAAATAACTTTGCAGCAGTTAACACCGCGGGTCGCAGCTAGTAGTCCTATAAAGTTCAATTAAAGGCAAAGAAATCTTTAGAAATAATTTAATACTTTGCTAAAAATATTTGATAAATTAACGAATATTCTTCTTAGATCTTTGCAAAAGTTAAAAAGGACATCTCGTTATGCAAATTCTGGGAAATCATCTAGTTAACAGCTTCTACAAGAACAGTTAATTCTGCGGAAGATCATTAGTGTCACTTAACGCGCACTGCGCATTTTACACACTGTGATTTTACAAAAAATGAGTCACCGAAGTGTACTCGTATTATTATGTATGTGCTTAACTTTTAATTTTAATTTCAAGTTTGTGTGTTGTCTAATTTTTAGGTTTGCACAGAAGAAATTTCAGAGAAAAATAAATAGGCCAAGCGCTAGTCGGGCTAAGCGCAGTATAGGCTTCCGTAGCATCAATCTGACCGTAATCAATGCAAATGTCGCACAATCAGACGGCCAGCCTATCGGTTGCTAATCAAAGTACCTATGTGGACAGAACCGTGTGGCTAGCCGCAATCACAACTGCACCCTACGGCCGATTCTGACTAACCCATACGTAACCTTAGAGAACCCAAGCCAAGCGCCAATTGCTTGTGGATAACGCTAGAAAATGTTCAAGGCGTGAAAACCGAACAATTAACTATCATACTACGTTTTTTAGCGGTAACCATGAGGGATTGGCACTTGGCTACGGACATAAATTCCTTAGTGGTATCTCAATAATATCCCGCAAATTTCAGATTCTCCGACAGTTTATGCAATATCCTGTCATCAAAGGGAAATCTGTAATAAGCGTCGTCTTGATTATATTCGATGAATAATTCACAAAAGGCAATCTCTGAGCCGCTCTTAAATAGAAAAGTAATTTTCATTTTTGATTTATTCACGGCAAAATTGGCGGTTATTAATTGTTAGGATAATACCACTTGGCTGATGACGGATTATGTTTGTTGTGGGGAAGGTGGAGTTTAAAAAATGTAAAGTATACTAGTAGTATATGTAGTGTACTATCTACTGGGGATATGTGATTAAAAACGTATTTTTTATTAGTAATTTAAACTTCATTTCTGTAGTTTAGTTAGAGGTACTAGCAAATAAAAACATTGTTTTCTTTTTTATTTATATTAATTCTCAATCACTTCTGTTTTTAGGCGTGACATAGACCACATTCGTATTTATAAAATTAGTGAGTACACTCCAAAAAAATTTAATTTTTAATAAATAAATACTTTTTTAAGTTTTAAGCCTCGTGTACAAGTCTAAATATAGAATATTTTGGATAAAAAGGAATATTAGGAGCTTTTAGTAGACTGAAGTCTACATATTTAGTGACTCATTCAATGAACATAAAGGCCAGTGTAACCTGACCTTATGGCTTGAGGCGAGGTTGAGAGAAAATAAAAATATAATGTATCTTAAAATGTCAGAAGGTATCAGCTATTTTGGAACATTCTCCAGTTGAAATGGAATGAATTATACTTTATTTGCTATTCTTCATTTTGCTCGTAGGACGACAATGTGGGATGTAATCGGAAAACCGAGGGTTAGTGAAAATAAACATCTATTTGATGTATTAAAAGGTGTAAATAAATTTAGAAATAGCTTGTGTAGTATGCTCGTGAAGAATCTACCGTAAAGAAATCCTTTTTTAGTTGATTTCTACGCAACAATGTCTCTCTCACTCTGTTTTTCAACTGAATTTACCTTATTAATATTATATCTTTTTTTTTTTTTTTCAATTTATGAAGTTTATTAATAAAAATGAACAGAAAAATATACAAAATTAGACTTAGAAATAATCTAAATATGTAAAAGGAAAGAGTGACTGATTGACTGACTGATCTATCAACGCACAGCTTAAACCGTTGGACGGATTGGATTGAAATTTGGAACATAGATAGGTTTGTGACTTAGACCTCCGCTAAGAAAGGATTTTGCCATGCGGGCAAAGCCGCGAGCATAAGCTAGTCAGAATATATATTGTTACTAACCTTGTAAATATTATATCAGAATATAATATTTACAAGGTAAGTAACAATTAGTTGGGGTTATGAACAAATGTGGTTTTAGTTAGTAGAAAAATATTTGAATTCTGATCAGGATCCCTCAGCAAAAACACATTATTTTTATGAAAGTTTGGTTAACGTCATCAATAATAAGTCATGTTTGGCATATAATATAACCTTTAATTATTTCATTTATTCACGCATGTAACTAACAGATAAACCAAAACATTACATGGCTAGGTTATGGGTAAGATGTGTTAAAAATAGGACTTTGAATGCACCCACCTTAGCATTAAAAATATCCAGATCTGCATGTTGAGCGAATAGATCATTGATGAGTTTTATGACTCTTGGAATAGGAGTACTATTTTATGTCAAACATGACTATTTAACATTATTTGCATGACAAATTTATTACCTACTAGCTTACCCGGCAAACGTTGTTTTGCCATATAAATAATTTCCTAGTAACTTCTAGTGTAGACAAAAAATAGCTTACTTATTGGAAGTATGTATGTATGTTAGAATGTGTATATTGTATGTATGTAAGAATGTGGTATATGCGTGAAATAAGCATTATTTTATGGAAAAAATTTTCAAACAAAAGTAAAAAATTTAATTTTATGAAAACATTGTCTCTTATAATTTTTTCATACAACCAATATTTCCATTGACATTTCAAAATAAAGATTCATAATGATTGATTTTTTGGAAACTATGAAAATCTTAATTGTTCAATTACATTTTTTTAATAAAATTAAATTAAAATTACATTTTTATAAGATCAACAACATTTTCGATATAAATAAAAAAAAGTATACTTACACAAAATCCGTTGTTATTGAAAGCTCGTGTCACTTGTTGAGTACTTTTGAGGTTATAAAATCACTTGATTAACTAATCGTGCAAAATACACTCAAAATTGATAATTTAATTATTATTGATAAAATAGGAATGATTAAAAGTTAATATGAGAGATACACTGAGATAGCAAAATAATAATTGTCAACGTTACTACTACACTTGATGCATAAACAATAATGATGGCCGACAACTGTGTAGGGAGTGAGAAAGAAAGGAGACCGGCTTCGTTCTCATCCCTACTCCGTGCTGTTTACTGGGTCAGAAGTGACACCTGTAGACATCTGGCGGGGATAACTAATTAAATGACGATTGATCAGTTTTCGACCGGAGAGGAAAAATGATTAAATTACTAAAATGGCTATTAAAAAATAAGGGTTGATCGCAGAATGGTGAAAATTGAGGATTGTATGTATTTTTGTATGTTGTATCATTAAAAAATAGAAATTAAAAATTTTGTCTAAAAAATAAAAATTTTGGGGTGGACTACCCCTAACATTTAGGGGGATGAAAAATAGATGTTGGTCGATTCTCATAGATACCGGATAAGCACAAAAAATTTCATCAAAATCGGTCAAGCCGTTTCGGAGGAGTATGGCAACGAAAACTGTGACACGAGA
This sequence comes from Hemithea aestivaria, assembly GCA_947507615.1. Taxonomy (NCBI): domain Eukaryota; kingdom Metazoa; phylum Arthropoda; class Insecta; order Lepidoptera; family Geometridae; genus Hemithea; species Hemithea aestivaria. Next base: position 13,839,968 of record OX382337.1, on the reverse strand, counting down.
ATTTTATATATTAGATTATAATATTTAGTGTTAATTCCGCTTCAAATTGGTGTGTCTAAGTTTTAAGTAATGGCGAGGAATTCTAACTAACACTAACTATTAAAATTATTAGTCATAACCCTTAATGCATGCATATTCGGGAGGGCGGGTGGTGCACTCGGTGGTGGAATTAATACTATATTTTTCTTTGGTATCGTTAGAATTCCTCGCCATTACTTAAAACTTAGTTAGACACACAAATTTGAAGCGGAATTAACACAAAATATTATAATAGCTAATAAATTTGTGATAATGGACTTTCGCAAAGTAACGCCTGATTCCATTCATTATTATTTGCATGTTTTATTCATAAATTGTGTATTGTAAGCGGGCCACACATCAAGTAATCGAGTTTTCCCGTTACACCAACCACTATTCCAGGAATCCGATTGTAAATCCGAACGAACAAACGATTTACATACACATTTGAATTTAAATCACTGCTGGTATTGGAGTTTTAACATGTCACGTCAATAATAAATGTTATGGATAGCGCTTCGTAGGCCTTGTCTACAGTGAAGGGTAGAGGGTCTACGAAGCTACGGAACGCCTACGAGATTTATCATTCAAGTATTGTACAGCAGTCAGCTATGTTTATTAATCCTAGGTACTTATAATTCTAAATTATGGAGGTGTGTAGTATTATGTGCTGTACTGTGTGTTTGCGTATGGCATTTTAAGTAGACCCTTTTTTTTACCCAGGGTAAAATGCGTTACGTATGCGTATACGCCGGGGGGCGCGGGGTAGTATGTGGGACTACAATAATAAAAACGGCACAACTCACGTCAAATATTGCCGAGAATATCTCGACCACGGTTTCGGACAATTACGATGTCCTTCATCAGGAGTTCACGGCTGCAGCAACCGACGCTCACTGGCGCGCGCCCGCGCCGCTGCTCGGACCGAGCGCTGCGTCGGTGCGGGCGGGGGGTCGCCTGACTCACTGTCGCTACTACTTATGTCCGACGCATCGTTAGGGAGTAGACACACCGCACTCGTTGTATCACACTCGCGGACAGATATTAACGCACGATTACTGGTACTAAGCACAGGTAACCACGCCGAAGGTACGGACCACCCGCGATCCCGATTAAAATTAGCACAGCGACCAATTTCGATGGCCTCCTTAAATTTCCGCGGCACGAAAAACTTCTCTTTTGCCAGCACGGAGACTTTATCGAATCTCAGGTAATGCTTCGAATCGGAGATAAGGGCGTGCTCAGCCACTGCGGAACGGTCAGTTTCCATATTCTTTACGGCTCTAATGTGTTCCGTAATCCTCGTGAAAATGTTCCGCTGTGTTTCGCCAATATAAGATCGACCACAGTCTCAAGGGATCTTATATACACCCGGCCCACACAGTGCCTCCTTGTCCTTCGGCGATCGCAACAGTTGACGCAGCTTACCAGGCGGTCTGAATCTAGCCCGGATTCCACACCTGCGGTCCAAGAGACGACCGATCCTATCCGTCACCCCCTTGACAAAAGGCAGATATACTGGCGATCTCCCTGGCATTTCCGGTCGCTTCAACCTGTCAGGGTTCGCCCAGCGACGGCATCTACTCCAGGAGTATCCATTACTCTCAAGTGCTCGTCTTACATGGTCGAGCTCCTCTTGGACGTACTCCGGATCACAAAGTCTAAGAGCCCTTCCAATCAGAGACCTTGGCACCGAGGCTAACTGGGACATATGGTTTTAAAAATCGTATAGTAAACTGCTACGGCGCGGTTGTGCTAAATAAAGTGAAGGAGTTTGTGAAATTAAGAATTAAGTGTAAAAAACTCGAGTGCGGTTTAAGTTTCGTTATTAAGTGCCGGGATAATGGTGTGATACCGAAATTTGTGCGTATAAAACCGCTTCGATGTATTCGGGATTACGCTAATTTCTTCAAAATCGCAAGTATGAGGCTACTAAGGCGGGTAATCGTTGATTATAGACGCAATTTGATGTGCACGTATAAGCGGGTGTACGAACTGCACTTGTCTTTGTCAAGTGAGCTAAGTGAGGATTTATGGACAACATTGGATGGTATGTCATATTCTAGATCCATGTCAGTATTTGCATTAACGGAAAAGAGGCATGAGAAAAAGTTAAGAAACTTGATTAGTGAAGAATATCATCTCAACCTTCACGACTACCCTCGGAATGTAAATAATGTAAACAACATTAGGGTCGAGACACATAACACCCGGGGGAATGTTGTTAATTTATCATCGCAACAGTTGAGTGAGGAAGCGATTTGTGCACTGTCGCGCGGGTTGAATTTTGCGCCGGCTCCTCGGAGGATACCAGTGGAAGATATCGTAGCAAGTGTGGAGGATACTTTGTTCAGGAACAAGATACCACATATGGAAGCGGAGTGTATTAGGCAGGATATTTCTTCAATATTGCGTAGATCCAGGCCACCTGGGTCCAATTTGAGCTCTGATGAGCTGTCAGCGTTAAGGGAGCTCCGTCACAATGCTGACTTACTGGTGCTGCCGGCGGATAAGGGCAACGCAACGGTGGTTGTTGACACGTTGGAGTATGAGCGCAAGGTTGGCCTTCTTGTGAGTGATTCCAACACGTACAGGAGGGTTGACTATAATCCAACGTCAAGAGTGACTGCGAAAGTGGTCAAGTTGTTGCGAGACTCTGATATGGAAGGCATGGCTGCAAAGCTTTATCCCCGCAGCCCCATAACGCCGAAGATATATGGTCTGCCGAAAATACATAAGCCGGACTGGCCTTTGAGACCAATTGTAAGCCAAATAGACGCTCCGACATACCTGTACCGGCTTGTGGTACATAAGGGAGTTTATTCAGAGAAACTCCAGCACTTTACTTTTAGATTAATTTATTTATAAATTAAACATGTCTAACGCTTGAAGAGCGGGTTAAGAATGGCAAATGGCGGAACATACATTGTAATATTAACTAACGCCTGACCAAATAATAATGTAAATCTCGTTAGTGTAATTCAAGAATAGTCCAGCTCATTGCTATCGTATAATTTAAAGGCTCTGGCCTGAACATCTTCCGGCCCCGGGAAAAGAGCAAAATAGTTGTAAATTAACAAAAGTACAATAAAATTAAATTGCAATATTGAATTTACCACAATTTGAATTGAATCAGCAAATTTACAAAATTGAGCTAGCTATTTAGAAAAATATTTATACTTTAAAAACGTAAATTAATACAAAATGGTATTTTTAAGTTTAGCAAAAATGAATTTAAATTATAGTAAACATGAAGCTATAAAAACTTAATTCTAGACTTCAGTCTTGATATTCTTCAGCCGTGGGAAGAGGACAAAGTCTTGTCAGCGGTCTTCTCACGCAGCCCTTTGTAGTAGTGACGTCTGCAACTCGTGAAATTCCATCAGGTCCAGGAAACAGACGGGAAACGCGTCCAAGGCGCCAACACAGCGGCGGAGCATTGTCTTCTTGAAGTAGAACCAGATCGTTGAGTTTCAGCTTGTCAGTATTAACCTTCCATTTGGTTCTCTGTTGGAGTTCAGCGACATATTCTTTTTGCCATCTATTCCAGAAGTGTTGACGAAGCCGCTCGATCCGAGCATATCGCTGCAGTGTTGTTTCTGGTCGGTCTTCCAGAGCAGGAGAAGGCATCGCGTTCAGCGGTCTTCCGATGAGAAAGTGCCCTGGGGAAAGGGAAAGTAGGTCTTTAGGACAGGCAGGCAAAGGACACAAGGGACGACTGTTTAGTATAGCCTCCACTTGCGTAAACAAGGTTGACAATTCTTCAAATGTCAAATGACTATTCCCTACGACGCGGCGCAAATGGTGCTTAGCGGATTTTACACCAGCTTCCCATATGCCACCAAAATGAGGAGCGTAAGCAGGTGAGAATTTAAATTTTATACCTTCCTGACTGGCAAAATCAGACAAAGGTTCTGCAGCGGATTTTATAAAATCACCAATTTCTTTGGCGGCAGCAACAAAGTTACGACCGTTGTCACAAAATATTTCCGCTGGCTTACCTCGACGAGCTATAAATCGACGAAGCGTCATTATGAATGCATTTTTGCTTAAATCGCTTACGGCCTCTAAATGAATACATTTGTAACGCAAACATACAAATAAACAGAGATAGCATTTAATTAGACGGCTACCTCGACCTTTACGATTGAGTATAAGAAAGGGCCCTGCCATATCTATACCTACGGACATGAATGGATATTGAGGTGTGATGCGTTGGTGTGGCAAGTCACCCATCTTTGGCAACAATGTTTTACCACGTAAACGCACACAACGCACGCATTTGTTTACGGTGCGTCGAGCTAAGTATCTACCATTGACAGGCCATACGTACTCACGGACGGTCGCTAGCAGTAACTGTGCACCTGCATGCATGTTACGTAAATGCTCCATTTCAAATATTAATTTAGTTAAATGATGTGACGCATGCAAGAGAATCGGATGCTTTTTATCGTAAGCATAATCTGAAGCGCTAATACGTCCACCGACTCTAATTAAACCTACATCGTCGAGAAACGGAGACAATGATAGTGTTTTGCTTTTCAATTGCAAAGGTTTGTTTTTAACTAAACAATCATACTCGACGGCAAAAGATTCGCGTTGAGCCACTTTGCAAAGATAATGAAATGACTCATTCAATTCATCAGCTGTTAAAACGCCCGTAATTTTATTGCTTTTAGGTTTTAAGTTATTTATAAATCTTTTTACGTATGCTATTGTTCTTTGAAGTTTTGTAAGTTTAGAGAAGCTTTCGAAATGAATTATATTTTTGTTTATGATTACTGTGTTAGATTTTGTCTCAGGTAAATTATCAGTTTTAGCGTTTAACACAGGCCATTCCGACTCGTCTTTAGTTAAAAAACTAGGTCCAGTCCACCATAAGGGTGTAGTAAATAACTGGAGGGCATCCACCCCCCGCGAAATTAAATCAGCAGGGTTGAGTGCAGTCGGGACGTACCGCCATGATGATTTATCTGAGAGTGTTGTTATTTCGGCAATACGATTTGAAACAAATATCTTTAGTTTATTTGAATCATTATTGATCCACGCGAGTACAATACTGGAATCACACCAGTGCACAACACGTGTAGGCGCATACCTAAGTGACTGCAATGTTGACCTACTCAGTTTGGCAGCGAGCAGTGCAGCGCACAGCTCTAAGCGAGGTACAGTCGTAGCCTTTAGAGGTGCTACCTTAGACTTAGAAGTCAGTAATTGACAAGTGACGTCACCATGTACGTCTGTCGATCGCATGTATATACATGCTCCGTATGCATTTAAGGATGCATCACTGAAAACGTGCATTTCTATTCTAGCAGGCGAGTCGCACAAAACTCGTCTAGGGATTTCTATATTTTTTAAAGATAACATTCCTTTATAGAATTGATCCCACTGAATACTTATATCTTGTGGAACGGGCTGGTCCCAATCCAGTTTTTCTTTCCACAACTTTTGCAACAACATTTTAGGTTGTATAATGAAAGGACTTAATAAACCCAAGGGGTCAAAAATTTTGAAAGCATTAGACATAATAATGCGTTTTGTTATGACATTCGGTTCAGTTAAGTTTTTTATAGGAAAATTAAATGTGTCATTTGTTGGACACCATCCTAAGCCCAGAGTGCTCGATGATTCACTATCATTAAATTTTGTTGAGCATTTGTGTCAAAGTTTACAAATAAATTATTGAAATACTTTTGAACTAACGTAAGTTGAAGCAACCACTACTTAATGTGCGAGTGACTTCGCTCTGGATGTACCTCAACAGCTGTTCGTTGTCGGAGCCTGTGATAAGGTTATCGACGTAAAAAACAAGTTTTATTATGGTTTGAATAAGTGAGTCATCGCGCTCCTCTCCTAATTGAAGTAAACAACGCGTGCTTAGGTAGCTTGCACTCGCAATGCCGCACGAAAAAGTTTTTATTTTCTATTTTGGCCAATGAAACCTCTGAACCGATTTGCTGAAACCTTTCTGGTGAGGTATGTGTTTCGTCTGACGACACAGTGCAAGTGGCGTGATTACATTTAACATTACTTAAGGTACCCAGTGAATCCACCGGGCCTGACACTAACCACCCTAATTTTGAGCTACGTAATTTAGGTGCCCTAGGACCAAGACATTTTTGCTCGTTACCTAAAACGTCCCAAAAAACGTCAGCGCCAATCAACATATCGACAGGCGCCGGTTTATGAAAGGTTGGGTCGGCTAACTGTATGCCGTCAGGTATGTTTAGCTTATTTACGTTGATAGCTGATCGCGGTAAATTACTTGTTAGTTCGTTTAGAACATAACACGACAACGATGTGTTATATTTTGTATTTCGCGACTTTATTTGTACGTCACATTTTTCGACTACGCTATCTGAACAATTATTGCCAATCCCGATGACTTTTAGCGCGTCTATGGGACATGAATCGAGTGATAGTTTTTGTTGTAGCCGTTTTGTTATAAACGTCGACTGACTGCCGCAGTCGAGCAATGCCCGAACTACTTGCGTTTCCTTTGTTTTAGGATTCACTACCTCGATTAAGGCGGTGGACAGCAGTACTTCGGTGCATTGATTAGATAAATTTACTGCTATTTCGTCCTGATCATAACTATTGGAGGCGTGGTTTACCACTGGCTGCTCCGAGTTATGTAACAGAGAATTATGTTTTTTATTGCAAAATTTACAAGGACCCACGCGACACTCGCGCTCGGGGTGCCCTTGACGTAAACAATTCTTACATAATTTGTGCAACTTAACGTCAGCTAAGCGCTCATTGATGCTCTTATCTTTAAATACGGAACAGTCATAAATTCTATGATTCATACCGCAAACAATGCAAATGTATGTTGACTTTAGCTTATCACTGTTAACACTTGCAAATGATTTTATGTGATTTGATTTTTCTTGTTTATTTTTGTTAGTATTATAGTTTTTATTGTTATTGTAACTATTGTTTAGCTTAATATTATCTGAACTACGCGATGCAGATGATGACATTTTAGCATTATTGTTACGATTAAGCGATTCTAATACATCTGCACGATCTGTTAGGATTTTAAAAAAGTTATTTAAAGTAGGCTGACCATCAACCGTGTTTAGGTACTCTTCCCACTTGGCTAGCGTTTGTGTGTGTAATTTCGACGACATCATAAATATAATTAAAGTATCCCACGTATCTATAGGCTGACCTAGACTGCGTAAGGCGCGTAAGTTTTTAGTTACTGTATCCACTAGAAACCGAAGCGACTTCTCTGTTTCACTAGTAGCAGGTTCAATACTAAACAAGGCGCTTAAATGGTGATTTGTTAACAACCTTTTGTTGTTGTAACGATCGCAAATCAACTTCCAAGCTTCCTCGTATGTGTCGGACGATATTTCTAAATTGGAAATAACCCTAGCAGCGGCACCGTCTAAATAGGATACCAAATAATGGTATTTTTAAATAGGCAAAATTTTGTCATTATCATGAATTAAGCTCTTGAATGTGTCGTGGAATTCAAGCCAGCGGAAATATGCACCATCGAATTTTGCGATGTTTATTTGTGGCAACTTAACACCTAAGTTACGATCGTGAGAACACTGAGGCCCGTGAATGATTGATTCTCGTCGATGCTCATCTTCCGCCTTATTATATTGATCAACAATGTTTTTAGCTGTGGCGATATTTAAAATGAACTCACGCTCAATGTTCTCTCGCTCTTCTAGTTCTTCAGATAAATTTATGTGATTCAGAACCTCAATCTCTTCTTGCAAGCTATCAAAACGTGTCGATAAAGTTTCAAACTTTTGAAGCTTTAAGTTTAATTCAGTTAATTCCATTGAAGTTAACCGAGATTTTTGTATAATATTTACTAAATAGTTTTTAAATTTGGTAACTTGACCTTTAATTGAGCTACGCCTTCGGTATAGCTCATCCAAAGTTGACACATCGACACCTTTTGAGGAAGTCATTTTGGAAAAAATATTAATTAATTAACAAATTTATAAAATCTCACGCTCCTCAAATCGGTGTACAGCTTGTGGCTCCGCTCAGCACCCGTTGCAGCCGCGGACCGCGCCTTGGTATGACGCAACACCTAGGTCGCACAGGCAGCTAGCTCACGGCACCTGGAATGCGCGGGCAATAGCGTAAGCACGGCGAATTGACAATAAGGAACGCGAATTATTGTTGATTTAATCGAATTTTAGAATATAAATGGTACCAAGTGTATATTTTGCACCACGTGGACCACGTGCAATATGCACGAAAATTATCCAAAAAATGCACTAATTAATTTAATTCCGTAAAATAATGTTAAAAGAAGTTAATTTAGTTAAAAAACACTTGTTTTCTGCAAAAGAAGCTATTAAAAAGGGAAGTTTAGCGTTATTTTTGAGGTTAGGTTGGCAAGGAAAGGGCACTTATCTTTTGGCAGACCGCAGCTCCTGGCGTGAATCTTTAGCTGATTCACTGACCGCTGTCAACGATTACCAATCAATTGACCACTGAAGTCCGGATAAGTTGGCTCCTTGAGACTCGTCCGAGTCTCCGATGAAATTCTTCAATGTTCTTATCAACCAAGGGGAGTCCCGTGAATTCTTCTTATTTGTCACGGTTTCGTTCCTCTCATGGGCCACCAATTTATGTACCGGCTTGTGGTACATAAGGGAGTTTATTCAGAGAAACTCCAGCACTTTACTTTTAGATTAATTTATTTATAAATTAAACATGTCTAACGCTTGAAGAGCGGGTTAAGAATGGCAAATGGCGGAACATACATTGTAATATTAACTAACGCCTGACCAAATAATAATGTAAATCTCGTTAGTGTAATTCAAGAATAGTCCAGCTCATTGCTATCGTATAATTTAAAGGCTCTGGCCTGAACAATACCTTATGGCTAAGCATGTAGCAGGTGTGTTGCAACCTCTCACGGGTAAGACCAGCAGCTACGTGCGTGATTCTGCCCATTTTGTACAGCTGTTAGCAGATGTATCTCTTCGTTCGGACGAGGTGATGGTGAGTTTTGACGTCGCGTCATTATTCACTAATGTGCCGGTGGATGAAGCGTTGGGGATTATCACCGAACTGATAGGAGCCACGGACTTACCAGCTGTGTATGTGGATTGGACATCGTATTGCCTCAAAAATGGATATTTTGTATGGCGAGGTGAGTTTTTCCTGCAGATAGATGGAGTGGCTATGGGTTCTCCGTTGGCACCAGTAGTGGCAAACATCTACATGGAGTGGTTTGAAAACCGTGTGTTAACAGAGGCGTCGTCAAAACCACGGTACTGGTGGCGATATGTAGATGACGTGTTTGCCATCATATCAAGGAACGTGTTGGAGGAATTTACATCTTTCCTGAATACGGTGCATAGTAAGATACGGTTCACCGTTGAAGAGGAGGAGGATGGGAGTTTACCTTTCCTTGATGTGCGGGCTATACGGAAGCCGGATGGGAAGCTGACTCATACTGTCTATCGGAAGCCAACACATACTGACCGATATCTGCGGGCGGACTCGCATCACCATATGTCCCAGTTAGCCTCGGTGCCAAGGTCTCTGATTGGAAGGGCTCTTAGACTTTGTGATCCGGAGTACGTCCAAGAGGAGCTCGACCATGTAAGACGAGCACTTGAGAGTAATGGATACTCCTGGAGTAGATGCCGACGCTGGGCGAACCCTGACAGGTTGAAGCGACCGGAAATGCCAGGGAGATCGCCAGTATATCTGCCTTTTGTCAAGGGGTGACGGATAGGATCGGTCGTCTCTTGGACCGCAGGTGTGGAATCCGGGCTAGATTCAGACCGCCTGGTAAGCTGCGTCAACTGTTGCGATCGCCGAAGGACAAGGAGGCACTGTGTGGGCCGGGTGTATATAAGATCCCTTGCGACTGTGGTCGATCTTATATTGGCGAAACACAGCGGAACATTTCCACGAGGATTACGGAACACATTAGAGCCGTAAAGAATATGGAAACTGACCGTTCCGCAGTGGCTGAGCACGCCCTTATCTCCGATTCGAAGCATTACCTGAGATTCGATAAAGTCTCCGTGCTGGCAAAAGAGAAGTTTTTCGTGCCGCGGAAATTTAAGGAGGCCATCGAAATTGGTCGCTGTGCTAATTTTAATCGGGATCGCGGGTGGTCCGTACCTTCGGCGTGGTTACCTGTGCTTAGTACCAGTAATCGTGCGTTAATATCTGTCCGCGAGTGTGATACAACGAGTGCGGTGTGTCTACTCCCTAACGATGCGTCGGACATAAGTAGTAGCGACAGTGAGTCAGCCGACCCCCCGCCCGCACCGACGCAGCGCTCGGTCCGAGCAGCGGCGCGGGCGCGCGCCAGTGAGCGTCGGTTGCTGCAGGCGTGAACTCCTGATGAAGGACATCGTAATTGTCCGAAACCGTGGTCGAGATATTCTCGGCAATATTTGACGTGAGTTGTGCCGTTTTTATTATTGTAGTTATGGAGAACACTCGCGATAGTTTTAAAAATCGTATAGTATGTGGGACGCTAAAAATGGGCGCGGCAGAGAGACCCACTAAAAACCTGGGGGTATTCCTGCGGAACGCCATAATGCCGGGGCAGCGGGTACCCCGAAGCACTCATCCGCGACATCAACGGATTTTAGGTAGACCCTATAATAATACTAATAAGGTAGGCTTAACTCTTACTGGAGGTAGACTTCCTTTGCAAGAGGTTGACTAAATAGGTGGATTCTCCAACAGTGCCAGTTGTTCCGTCTGAGCAGTGATGTGCAAACATTACTGTGCTTAAAACGCATAAAATCGCCTATAAAATTATACTATGTAGAGTGACTGTAATTAGTCAGCCAGGATAGAAAAGTATTAAATAACTGATTTTATTAAAAAACAAATAAAGCACGTGTATGTGTAAAAGTAAGAAGGCTTACTAATGGGTGCTCCATTACTAGTTTAATAATAGTTTAATAATAGTTTCAATAAAACTATGAAGGGATTTTTACCAATTTTTAGGTTCAGTTTGCTACTTTCTTCGGCCGCATTGTGACTTAAGATCAGGCGTGGTCAAATGTAATAGGAAAAAGAAATCTTGTTTCACTTTTGGACTCTTTTGTTTGGTTAGAATATTTTGTAAATGTGAAACTAAAATCTGCAATCAATGATCCCCAATAAAAACAATAGTAGCTAATGTGTATTGTAAAGCTCCGGCTTGCAGAATGCATTGTTCATACCACGCGGCTTTACTGCATCATTATCTGGCTGAACGGAGGTTTAGTAGGACCCATGAGGTTTATTGTTCTACTAGAGATGACATTGATTACAATATGCAACAATAGTGTAATATGTGGTTACACTTTATAATATGTTGGTTTAGTAGTCAGCGAGGTTCAATGGAGGTATATTTACTAGAAATTACATTGATGTTGGTTCTGGTTACTCAGGTGTGCAAATTTCTGATATTGATTTCTCTGATGCCTCTAGAGAATTCAAATACGCCATTTTGTCTAATCATCACGATATTATGTTGCGGATAAAGCCCGAAGTGTGGCTACATCTAATGTTATGTGGGGTTGGTAAGTCTCTGAAGGGGTTCATCTCAACCCACTAAACTTCTAGGGTGTTCCTCGATTGCCCGAAAAGTTCGGACTACGGGATCGGAAAGAACCGGGGCCCGCCGGAAAGTTTCCGCTGATGGACCTACCACTACTGGTGTGGAATTTCATGAGGGGTATTAGTCTATCGGAAAACATCTTATTATAAATACTAACCTAGGCGCTCTGCGCTAGGCTCTCTCTCTTTAACCGGCTAAACCTAGGTGTAGTATTCACATATAACGCTATTTTCATTCGATTGGTTTTTAAAAGCATTTCAAAGTTAATGTTGTATGAATATACGAGAACAAGACATTAACTTCGAAAGTGCATTTGCAAACTCCACACGTCTTCAGATTATAGTTATTCAAAAGAAGACCCATTCGCCTCTACCTCTACAATAAAACTTTTCCACTTTCCTTTTAATAGATATCTGCTTTGGTTTCATGCGAACAGCTCTAGTTTTCCGTATACACTTAAACTAGCCTATGCTCGCGGGTTTGCCCACGTGGCAAAACCATTTCTTAGCGAAGGTCTACGTCATACAACCTATCTACATACATATTACAAATTTCTACCCAATCCGTCCAGCGGTTTAGGCTTTGCGTTGATAGATCAGTCAGTCAGTCAGTCAATCACTCACTCTTTCCTTTTTTTATATATTTAGATTTTATTTATTATTTGTCATTCTTGTTTCAAAAAAAATAAAACGAGTTTGGTGTGCAGTTCTGCAACCTAGTATTATAGAAGTATATTAAAAGTTTATACGAACAGGTGCACGGAAATTTTGATTTTATGCTTTTAAAATTGGTGCACAAGCTGTGCGAGGGTTTATGACGTCACGTGTTGTTAGTAAAAGTTATAAAAGGGAAACGTGGGTTACGTGTGTATGCGGGGGCTAGAGAAGTATGTTATGCGTTTGTGCGTTCCTTATGTCCTAATAACTCTCTGTAGCGAAACGTGCAAGTGTAAAATAGTGTACCAGGGGACAATTTACTTACCTACCTTTTTCTTTTTTACCTTTGAGCAATTTTTACTTCGTCGTGCTGCAATGATTTTCCTCGGTGTACTTTTGCAAGAGTATTTTTCTTTCTTTGTATAAAATACATAGAACAAATTTATTTTGGGTCTCTTTTGTCACTTTGATTAAACCAATCTACTAAATTATTTATGAGCTGCGTTTCGCAGACTCGTGTAATATAAAATAATTTACTTTCTTCGTATTATTACTTTACTTTCTACCTAGAAACATTATTTAATTTAAAAAAATCACCACAATCCTGTTTTGTGTTCACAAAAGGAAATTTACGCTGTGTTAATGAACCAAAGCGCACCTACAATAATTAATATCTTAATTATAAAAAAGACTTCACGACGAAAATGAAAAGCAGCATAATCTTTTTAAGACATTAATTTATTTTGGTGTTTGTACAAAGGATGGGTCTATACTTAATTAGAAAATTAAGTTTGACGTACAACAGAGGCGAGACTTACTGCTAGCCACCAAAATAAAGGCCGCCAAGAAATGTTTTAAATTGACTAGTAAAATCATTTATTTTGCCAGGGTTGTGTTGATATTACAGATTCCGTAGTTGAACTTTATACAACTTTATATTTATAAAGGAAAAGTTTAAGCTTGCAAAATTGTTCTTGTTTCAAAACAACACTTGTCTAGTTTAAAATCAGTGTTACTTGGCTTTCAAACCATTACAAAATTTAAATTTAAACCTGCCACTTGGAGTAAAAAGTAGCTATCAAGTAAGTTTAATTATGTTTGTTTAGTAGAAATATCAAACTATATTTTATACAACTTTATCAACGCTGAGCATATCCCGATTGCCATTACATTATATTATTATACATAAATTATAATTAAATTAAGTTGGTATGTATAGTTTCCTATATGTATATATATGTATATTATACAGTGCTCTTTGTACAGCGCCCCATACATGCCAATGCGGTGAACAAGTGGACCGCACCGGCCACCATGGGCTCTCCTGCGCGAGGAGCGCCGGCCGCATACCGCGTCACGCCGGTCTGAATTACATCATACGTCGGGCCCTCGTAAGTGCCGGCGTCCCGTCAACCTTGGAGCCTAACGGTTTGTTGCGGGACGACGGCAAGAGGCCCGACGGCATGACTCTCATTCCCTGGAAGCAGGGAAGGCCCTTGGTTTGGGACGCTACGTGTGTCGATACTTTGGCCCCTTCCCATCTTCCAGGGACAATGTCACAGGCCGGTGCTGCAGCCGACAAGGCTGAAAACCTCAAACGGCGTAAGTATGTGAACCTAGATAGGGCTTACATATTTTTGCCGTTTGGGGTTGAAACCTTGGGTCCATGGGGGCCGGCTGCTTGGGAGCTGTACAAAGACCTCGCTAAACGTTTGGTGGAGGCTTCAGGTGACAAGAATGCTGGCTTATATTTTGCTCAAAAAATAAGTTTATGTATTCAGCGGGGCAATGCCGCCAGCATTCTTGCCACCTTTCCCTCCTCCACCTGTTTATTAGATTAAGTTTTGTAGTTAAGTATTAGTTTTTAAGTATTTAGTTTTTAAGTTTTTACCTTTTAAGATTTTTATGTTTAATATTAATTAAATACTATATTATAAGGTTTAATTATATTATATATTAAGTACTTTGTAAAAATGGCAATAAATACTTTTTTATTTTATTTATTTATTTAAAATGATTTGAACGAATTCATTTGTAGGTAGATCAAAATATAAGCCGCTTATATACAATACTAGTGGACCCATGCGCACATTGTTGCGCTTAATAGAAAATTATTAGTGTTCTACTATTTTATACATGTATTATACATATAAACCTTTCTCTTGAATCATTCTATCTATTAATGAAAACTGCAACAAAATCTGTTGTGTAGTTTTAAAGATATAAGCATGTATAGGGATAGACGCGGGAAGCAACTTTTATTTTATACTATAAAGTGATGTAGTGGTAGTGTTTGCATTCATTGATCGCGCGGTCTCGACTTGTGCGTGTATTAATTGTCACGTTGCGTTGCTTGTGGATGCAATAATATATGGACAACTTATATCTACACATTAACACAAATGTTTTCACGGCCATTTTCCCCTTTCTAGATCGCTAAGTTTGCTCCTTAAGTCTCGACTCTGTTGCAAATAAAATCTAACAATCAAGTTCACTCCTTAATTCTCAAAATTACATATTTATCATATTGATCATAAGATATTGGTGTACAAATTATATTATATTTGCTATGCAAAATTGCAGAATCTATTATAATAGAAAATAGCAAAACATTTTTCATAAGCAATCATTTAGTAAAGTAGGTGAAAATATTCATAGAAACTGTTTTGTTAGCTTCATTTCTGTAAATAATTTAGAAAATATAACAAGTAAAAAAACACCATATGAAAGTAGAAACGTTCATTAAAACATAATTTCATTAAATTTAATAATAAATTAGTATAATATTATTTTTTATGAACGTTCCCAGAATATAAAAATAAATTAATTCTTGGACTATTTTTCTCTCTCGTTTTATAATCACAATTATAACTTAGCTATACTTAATTTACGAATAAAATAACAATATTTTAAACATTTATTTTTCTAATAATTATTACATTTACAATAATATATTTTTATTACTCTTTTTAGGATGGGACTCATGAGGCAAGGACTGACTATAATGAGTTAAAATTATGATTAAATCTAAACGTAGTAGTTATTTTTACTTTATTTTTATAAAAAAAGTTTTATTTTAAGTTGCTACTTTAAAAAAAGACTAATGCCTTTAAGAACACATTATAACATTCATCTATTATTAAATAATTAATATTATATTAGTTCAGAAGATTATCTTTTTGTTTGTGCATCTTTCCCAAACAAAAGCCAAGCTAATCCGCCCAACTATGAATGTAAGTCTCAGATCAATTTTCTACTCTTTGATGTGAGTGCATGGAAATGTTGGTTTACTTGTAGTTTTTTATTAAGTATTAAGGCTAGAAGGCAATAATGTAGAGGTAGTGCATTTTTTTAATAATCTTTAAGTTTTATTTAAGGCGTTTAAGTTAAAGTGCAGCACAAGAAAAATTGAAAATGTTAAACAATGACACATATATTATACCACACATGAAAAAGGTTGCTCTACCTTAATCTTCTCACGACCAGACACTAAAGTTTGCTTTCATAATTAAATCAAAAAAAAAATCGAGACTCGGAAAAACTGTTTTTTCCTCAATCTTAGATCCGATATATACAGTCGAAAGTTAACTGTGTGTAAGTATTTTTATTGAACTAAAGGTATGCTTTAAATTAATTAATTCAAAATGTTATGTCATTTATTGTAAAGGACGGGACGGAAAATTGTCAGGACTTTAAAATTTAGTGAAAGTAAATTCACCTCAGATTCGTGACAAAAGCGCAGGGAAAAATATCGTTTTAAATTTGTTTTTAAAAACATGATGACCAAAATCAATCTGATAGTATCATAGCTGCCTCGAGGCAAAGTTAAATTACTTAACTCTTGATATCGGCACACTAAATATTGGGATAAAACCACAGACTATAACAATAAGAACAGATACCGTGTTTAATAACTTGTATAAAAAATACTAATTAGTTCCAAAACCTATTGCAAGTAAATCCAATGGTAAATATTTTTGCACGTGTCATGTAGGTATGTAATCTCTTTAGTATAAAATACTTTTATAATACATAGGTACCTACAGTTTACAGATAATATTGTTCGTTTGACTTCAAGATCAGACGAAACGCTCTGGACCACTTGGGATGGAGAAAAACTGTGATCTGGACCACATTTAGGGGTCGCAGTTAGTGCTGTACAAACGAGTAGAGCTCATCGCCTGATTAATTATCAATAACGCAAGCTTTTTACTCTTCTAGCACGACCTGCCCCTCAAGCACAGACACTGCGTAGACTTGTCTTGCTGTCAAGTCAACTGTCATCCCATACATGTACAAAAGTACAATGTATGGGATGACAGTTCTACTCTTGACATTTCTGCGGGATCCTATGTGTCATGCTACGGCCACTGCAGCCCCTCAAGCACAGACGCTGCGTAGACTTGTGTTGCTGTCAAGTCAACTGTCATCCCATACATTCACAAAAGTACAATATATGACAGTTCTACTCTTGAAGTTTCGTCGGGATCCCATGTGTCATGTTACGGCCACAGTGGCTTTAGCATGCCAACGGAATCCGACAAAACTTCAAGAGTAGAACTGTCATCCCATACATTCACAAAAGTACAATGTATGGGATGACAGTTCTACTCTTGACATTTCAGCGGGATCCCGTGTGGTATGCTAAAGCCACAGGCTCGTACGGAATGTCAAGACTACAACTGTCATCCTATACATTCTCAAAAGTAGAATGTATGGGATGCTAGTAGTAGTCATGATATGACTGCAAGATCGCTATGTGTGAAGGGTACAGAGTAACAGTGTCAGCATTACGTCACTCGAATCTTAAGAACTTGGTGAACATAATTTGTGTTTAGTGCGCGGCGTCTGAATTTACCACATAGTCTGTTGGTAGAAACAGAATATTCAATATTATGTAAAGTTTGATAACTCCGAGAAATCAATGTTTGTAAACAATCAGATTGTTGGTGTTAGTTTAACCGTAGCCTATTATAGGTATACATACGAGATACAAATCCCACTAAAGTGGTTATTACACTTGGCTGAATTTAGTCACTAAATTCAGTGACTAAATTAGGATGCACGATACTTTCTTCTAAATTTAGGATGCTAAATGTGATTACACTTGACTAAATTCAGTGGCGACTGAATTTAGGCTTCTAAATTTAGGCAGGTGTAATAAGCCTTTTATATTGTAAACGTGAAAGTTTGTAAGAATGTATGGATAACTGGATGTCTGGAAGTATGTTTATTACTATTTCACGCCTAAACGGGTGGGCCGATTGGGCTGAATTTGGGTATATAGATAGCTTAGACCCTGGAATAACATATAGGCTACAGTACCGCTAGGCACAGTTATCGTTAACAATTTGTTAATGTCCTGAAAAAAAAACTATTCATATTCTAAAATAAGATTCGATACTTTTAAAGAATATCACAGATCAGAAGAATACAAGGAATATCAAACTTATATCAACAAAATCCTAACAATATAAATGACAAAAGCATGAGCCTTAAAAAAGAACTTTCAATAAAGAATATTGTGCTACAAAAAAAATTGTGTGCTTCTGTTCTACATCACTTCCGTTTAAAAAATGCAAACAAACAAAGCTGCTCAGGTCATATATGCAATCACGAACCTACGACCGGTGCGAGCTGGTTCACCGAACTCCTCCCTTTTCCCGTTCATACTGGGCCGGAACTAATCCCAGCAAACTTTCATTGAAAAACAAACGAGAAGCGACTTGTGCATGCGGCGAATGTATGTACATAAAGCTTACGACAGACAGAGGCGGGACGGAGCGGTAAAGCGGGAGCGATCTTCATTTTGTTCCTGCCCGCGTTCGCTTTATATGGGACAGGTTACGTACAAATTCGAATATTACAAAAATCCGCGACCGCTCTCCCGTCTGTGTGTAGTGTCAGCATTAGCTTGATATTTTACTGGATGGTATTGTTAAATAGATTTTTCTTATTTGGACCTCTATCGTTCTAAAGGAATGCTTTGGCGCATATTACTGCGCAAAATGTGATTTTTGTTTTTTATTAAATAGCCTCTTCATTTTCTTGTCTTCTAATAACTCGGACACAATATTTTATGAGACTTTTAGTCAAATTTTACAACTCAAAAACAAAGGTGATATACGAAAACCTAAACTTATTACACATTACATAAAAAGATTGACTAAACTTTATAAAGAAGTATGTTGAAGGTATACACTATTTAACATGTTTAATGTTGACATATATTTTATGTTCATTTAAAAATGAAGTGATAAAAATCCAGATTTTTTGTTTTATGCTATTAGATATTACTTTATTTACTATCTTAGAAATAACGACAAGTACAAAAATACTTTAGAGTGCCATAGGACTACATTTTGTAATACAGGTACAGAGAGAGAGAGAATTTAATAGCGTCATTATTTTATGGAAAAAAAAATTCAAATAAATTATGTAAAAAAATATTCTTTAAAATATTTTTTTACTTTTTGTGATAACTCAAATTAATGTGTTAGAAGTCAATCACTTTTTCACTTAGGTACCGTTCTGCAATTCCCCAATAATGTTTTAGACATATTTTATTATTGAGTGTTAAAATACTTTCTAATATCTTCATACTCGTGATCGTATTTACATTAGTGAATATTATTAATTTTATTACATATATTATTATTTGATATTTTAATACGTATTCCAAACAATCCTACTTAAAGCTATTTAATTTATATATTGCTTAACAATGACTCACATTCTCATTTGACACACTCATGTCAAATCATTCGACAATCTTTCGCATTCATTACACACTAACATAAATAAAAATTATTTTATTACAATA
Organism: Hemithea aestivaria; assembly: GCA_947507615.1. Lineage (NCBI taxonomy): Eukaryota > Metazoa > Arthropoda > Insecta > Lepidoptera > Geometridae > Hemithea > Hemithea aestivaria. The sequence continues at coordinate 13,820,905 of OX382337.1, read as the reverse complement.
TCTTGAAATAATTATAACTAGTGACTTATAAATTAAATAAATATCGCAAACTTATAGTTTCATAACGTCCAGAAACTTATTTGGTTTACTTAACAACTTTTACAATTATAATAAATGTCAACGCCTTATGTTATTAAGTATGAGTACAACAAAGAAAATAACAATTAATTATAACAATACTTACTTAAATTTAAGTAGCGTTTACAACCATCGAAAATGAGTAGAATTAGGTAAACTTTGACGACACGCACCCGCTCAGGTACTAGTAGGTATATGCAATTTGAGATCAATTGAGATGTGTAAACTACTTAAGTTATTATTATTTTCAACAAATTTTCGCGTGTTTTCGCAGCGCGAGTCGTCGGAAAATGCTCTTAAGCGAAGTCATACTCGTAAGGGTGTATCTGACAGGTATTCCTATACAGTATAATTTTACAGGTTGGTATATCTGAGCATATATGTTGCACATAGAGATGTGTGCAGGATTGCATACAAACTCACCTGATGCGTTTAACTTATGCAAACCTCACCGGTGTAGCGGTGAGGTTACGTATATGTCTAGCTTTATAGGATATCTAAACAATCCATAATTGTATTCTGAAATGCCGTTTAAAACATAATCTTATATCTACTACGTCCAAAATTCTTTCAATATTTTATGACAAACGGGAAGTGTTTACAATTTTCTCTAACAAAAGACATTTTTCACTCAAACGCTTGTTATCTCGAGTGTATAAATTGAATTGATCAAAGTACTTACAAGAGCCTTCAGAAAACCCTTCCTTGGATTTCCAGAACAATTATTATGCTGATTTCGTGTATTTCTTTACAATCGAATTTGGACGTAAGTAGAAAAAATAATTGGTATTGTAGTAACCTCGAGTTCTTTCTCTATCCTTATAACTTAAGGTGAACTGCGATGCATTGTAAACTTCTAGAAGTTATAATTTTTAGGACTAGTTTTTAATTAAAAGAGCAGATATATAAAAAGAGGAATTGACCAGTTCTATTTAATTTAAATCGAGGTGCATTGAGTTTAAATGAATCATCATCTTAGTAAAATTTATCAAACACTGTGAAAAATGTTAACATCCTTTTAAAGATTGAATATTAGCGGTACTGAGTATTTTCTATAAATTCACTTACGTTATTACTCCTGCTACTTTTATTTTGCTCCAAGTGCTAGTTCAAAGTCGTTTTTTAGGGTTCCGTACCTCAAAAGGAAAAAACGGAACCCTTATAGGATCACTTTGTTGTCCGTCCGTCTGTCTGTCTGTCTGTCTGTCTGTCAAGACCCTTTTTCTCTGAAACGCGTGGAGGTAATAAGCTGAAATTTATAGGAAATACTAAGGTCTATTGCCTCTTAGAGCTGTGAAAATTTCAAACTTTTAGGCCAACGCAATCAAAAGATATAGTCGAATATGTCGCAAATTTCAGCAAATTTTCGACATTACCAAATAAATCAAAACCTACGGGGCACTTCCCGTGAACTCAGAATCTTGAAATTTGGCACGAAGTAATTCCTTAGAGCACAGATAAAGGAAAAATTGCGAAAACCAAAATATTTTTTTTGCATCATATGAAAAAAATATTTTGAATAATTTTATACCTACTACCCTTTTTCTCATGAACGCGTAAACGTATTTAATTGAAATTCATATCAAATACTCAAGTCTATAATACCTTTAAACTGTAATAAAATCAAACCTCTATCTCAACGCATTCAAAAGAAACAGCAATTTTAGCCGAAATTTTAAACACGTAACTACTCTCAAAAAACCAAAACCTACAGGGTACTTGCCGTGAACGTAGAATCTTGAAATTTGGTAAAAAGCAATTCCTTAGAGCACAGATAAAGGGAAAATTCCGAAAATTGTACATTTTTAGTTACATCATATAAAAAAATATTTTTAATAATTTCATACTTACTACCTTATTTCTCATGAACGCGTGCAGGTATTAAACTGAAATTCATATCAAATACTAAGGCTTATAATACCTTTAAACTGTAATAAAATCAAACCTCTATCTCAACGCATTCAAAAGAAACAGCAATTTTAGCCGAAATTTTAAACACGTAACTACTCTCAAAAAACCAAAACCTACAGGGTACTTGCCGTGAACGTAGAATCTTGAAATTTGGTAAGAAGCAATTCCTTAGAGCACAGATAAAGGGAAAATTCCGAAAATTGTACATTTTTAGTTACATCATATAAAAAAATATTTTTAATAATTTCATACTTACTACCTTATTTCTCATGAACGCGTGCAGGTATTAAACTGAAATTCATATCAAATACTAAGGTCTATAATACCTTTAAACTGTAATAAAATCAAACCTCTATCTCAACACATTCAAAAGAAACAGCAATTTTAGCTGTATTTTTTAACTCGCGACTACTCTCAAGGGAATCAAAACCTACAGGGTACTTGCCGTTAACTCAGAATCTTGAAATTTGGTTCGCAGCAATGTCTTAAATCACAGGCACAGGAAAAATTGCGAAAACTGTAAATTTTTAGTTACATCATATAAAAAAATATTTTTAATAATTTTGTATTTATTATCCCTTTCCTCAAGAACGCGTACAGGTATTAAATTGAAATTCATACCAAATACTCAACTTTATAATAACTTTAAGCTGTAAAAAAATCAAACATCTATGTCAACGAAATCAAAAGAAACAGCGATTTTAGCGGCATATTTTCAAACTCGCAAGTACTCGCAAAGGAATCAAAACCTACAGTATATAATATTATACCCACTTTTCCTTAGGGTTCCGTAGAATGTCGTAGGTTTATACGGAACCCTCGGTGCTCGAGTCCTACTCGTACTTGACCGTTTTTTTTATAAATTTATCTGCAGATCAACGTGACCCAACAAAATTTGTGCGTTTACTTAAATTATGTGCGTCGTGCGTAAATCGTACCACTTACTCTGTCTTTACATTACATCTAATGAACAATAAAAACAATATTTGTATTAATGACACGTTAAAAACTAAAAAGGAAACAAACACTACCCTTATAAGTACATACCTATACATATTAAATACATCATTTTATATAATTTTATACGAGTATAACAAGTAGGTACCTACTAATCAAATTACTATAAAACATAGAACTACGTTCATTTTTTCAATATAACTTTTTACACCTATAAACTTCCACATACTTATTATCTTCTAAATATATAAAAGGACTGACTGACTAGTTATGATAAGCTAGTTAAATATAAGGATGGTTTCATAAGAGGTAGGTATCTAAACACTAAGACATTTTGTTTACGTCCACTACATTATGATAAGGCTGCGACATCATTACCCGCAAGAAAAATGACTTTATTCGTTAATGTGAAATAGATTACACCCATTGACTACATGTGCCTTGGGAAACACTTTTTGTGTCGAAAGTGTTTGGTGTTCTCTCTTGTTATTTATATAATAGCGCCTACACACTAAACCTGGGATGTGCCCACAACAAGCCAACAATATTATCTATTTGAGTTAAAATAAACATGGGAAATACAGGCATTATTACATAAAAACAGTTTAATATATTTTGTTGGCAATATCACTGATGTTGAAAGTGTCCATAAGCGATAATCGCTTACTTTAATTATTATATTTGCCACCTAAGAGCCTACGCAACCGTTATTTTTGTAGCGCCATCGATGATTCGCGCCCTTACCGTGCTGTCAACATGTTTCAATACACTTCATTTCCATCATCTCGCAGTCGCTGGGCTGTCAACGCACCGTCAGCCTTAACAGCGATACGAACGCAAACAACCAATTTGTAGGTGAAAAACCGCGACTTGCCGTCAGCGTGCTTCTGCGGCGCGGCCTGTATAGACACTTAGGCATAAATAAATATGGAGTACAAAGTTATAAACTTAATGGTGTCAACACCACATCGTTTTCGTCAGTAACAAAAGTTTCAGACATAGATGATAGATATTGTTTCGAGTTTCGTGTGTAGGGCTTGTAACTGTGTTTATTTTACAAAGTGGCAGTGTAATGGGTTCAAACTCTACCTATTAAAATGACTTACTTTCCTAAAGGGTTTGTGCATTGATCATCATCAACTACAGAGGTTTATAATAGAAACAATAATTTTCTTAACGGTAGATGCCTACTAAGTGGAGTGTAAATAACTGATTAAAATTCAAAATTGACAATAGATTAAATTACATAAACAAAATAAGTGAGAGCGATAAATATTATGACTTGAAAATCATATTGTCTCACCTCTGAAGTTGATGAACTGATCCGAATCATAGAACTAATCTACGAGTATCATTAAAAATATTAAATATCACGTCATGCTCTACTAACTATACTTAACATTTTCTTAAGGAGTCTTCACATATCTATGTCTATTTGATTGTCTTACATAGATAAATGTGAAGAACCCTTAAAGTAGGATTATCAGGATACAAACTATAACAAAAGTGACAATTATTTTAAAGGTTTAGTAAATTCATAAGCGTCATGAAGTTCAGTAGTCACAGTGTGCATAGTAAAGACGTCGTCAGTACAAAATATATTCACTCCAAAAATATTGGGTTCTTACTAAATCTATCATAATTCTTTTTCAAAGTTGGGAACGCTTCATTCGTCGCACCTGTGGAAGAAAAACGGTTGTTGTTAACTTGTGGGCTCACTTTTTGTGCGTTAAGATTAACTAAGTTTTTAGTTTACTTCCAAAGTTAACTATATACATAAATCAACCACGAAAATAGGATGCAACGTACAGGGAGATAACATCGATCAATCGCCGGTGCCAAGATAGTGTTAAGGCGTGATGGTAATTAATGAGTGCTTACTACCACTTACCCGTGAAATCAAGCGTTAGAATTGACTCTGCGTCGGACCCCCGTCGAATGACTCCTCATTAATCAGTCGCAGTTTCACCGACTCCCTGCGCAGGTTGTAACTAGTTGATATGTGACAATGCTTCACGTCAACAGTCAGCAGATCCTCGTTTAATTCGACGCCGCTTTTTTCTACGTCAGCGGCGGCACTCGGCTTCCTCTTGTGCCTGAATGACGTGCCTCTCTGGGAGCTAGAATTTAAATAACTATCGGTGGTGGTGTTGCCGTTGAACGTCTTCTCAGCGTTCCCTCCCATCTGCTCCAACTGAATATTCCCTCTCAGTTGAGCCGACGTATCGATGCAAGGAATCAACTGCTTAAACTCCTTCCGGAAATTCTCATTCATCCACGCGTATATGAATGGATTGTAACATGTCGATGACATCGCTATCACATGCCCGATGAAAAAGATCAAAAAGTAATACTTGAGATGTATCGCGTAGATGTAATAGTCGTTGCAGAGATTGATCACGTTCAAAGGCAGCCACGAGAGCCCGAATATAGTCACCATGGCAATCAACATTTGATTCGTTCGTCGTTTTCTGTTTTTATCTAGTTCCTCTTTCCGTGAGTTTTTGCTGGCAGCTTTCGCTTTGGCCCTGTCGTTCAATTTGAAGCTGACACAAGTGTAGCAGAAAGCTATTACAATAAACGGTAGGACAAACTGCAACACGGACGTCACGGAGCCGAACAGACGTCTCAGTTTCTCCGAGGGCCACGTCTCCTCACAAAATCTACCGATGTTGTCGTAGTCGTAGTACGTCATAAATATTGCGTACGGGGTCGTAACCGTGACCGCGAAGATCCATATCAAAATGATGACCGTGATACAGGTCTCGATCTTCATCCGAGGCCTGAACGGATATATTATCACGAAGAACCTATCGATAGCTATAGACATAAGCGTCAACGTGGATATGTATACGCTGCACCCCTGTGCGAAAGGCATTATGTGGCATAGAAGAGAACCCCAACTCCAAGTTCCTCTGAAGGAATAGAGAGGCGTGAATGGAACTGCGAATATACAAAGTAAGATATCGGAAAGCGCTAGGTTGCTGATGAAAAGGTTAGTGACCGTTTGCATTGCTTTATTCCTGATTACCACGAAACATACTAAAAGATTTCCTAGAAGACCAAGAACGAATATGATGGTGTATATGACACAGAACACCGCTTGCACCCACTTGTTGTCGATGATATTCATGTGTCCTGGATTCAGGGTGACCATGCCATCCTGTGTTCCGTTTAAATTCTTCTCGGTTAAGTTGTTTAATGCTGTGTAATTCACAGTCGTTTCGTTCATTGTTTCTATCGTGGTTTCTTCCGTTATAAAATTGGAGATAACAATTTACTCTTGGCGTTAAAATGCCTGTTTTACGAGCTTCGACGGCCTGATTTATCTTCGGCGAAGCCTGTAACAAAATATCTGAATTACATTTTAACATCGGCAGCTCTATTGCTAAACAACGCGTCAAAGCGTATTCATTTTATTATAAAAATATTATCAATGTCAGTTAAACAACAATTCAAGTTTCTGAAAAAAAGCACTTGATTTCTTTTCTTCCTAAATTGACGTTGTTTATAAGTTATTTACAGTACGAACTGATATCTGCTCTATTCAGGATTTCCAAAAATGGTAAAACAGACTAGACGGCACAGCTACTCGTAAAAGAGTACAAACTACAAATCACTAACATCTCTCTGCTTGCAAGATAAAAGCAAAAAGCCTAGAATTTGAATAAGGGTCTAAACCTACGGGAACCTACGAACTTATAAAAACATCCATGTAAAGATTTTCAGAAATGTTGTAACAACGTAAGTTTAGGACATCAACAGATACACGATTGTTATTTTCATCTGAAAATTTTCAAAATTATCTCAAAATAAACAATGACATAGATTTCACAAGGAAAATATTATTATAAGTCGCTTTGACTTCAATTGATTTCAAAGTTGAAGTAATAATTTGATGCATTGAAAGTTTTGTCAAATAATGACAAATGTACCGATAGTGAAGTTTACAACTTTGTTTACACGAGTCTTCCGATGGGTTTCAAGCAGAGAGGAAGTAGGGTTCCGCTGAGCGTAGCTGGCTCTTAGCCAAGCTTTGATTGCGATCCGTAACGTGACATGTAGACCTACTATACTTTCGTTTGTATATAGCTACTATTTATTCCAGATCGCAATTAGAGGTGGAACCAAAAGATTGAGTTTTTTGTGATATATTTTATGTGATATGCGTGTTTGATATTTAATATAAGCCTTTCTTATTAGCCTAGGTGCATTCTGAATTTTTACCGACATTATATATAATACTCCATGAGCATTTTATTTCAACATTAATATGAAGACATACCTAGACTAAATCCTAAATGACCTAGGCAAATGACCTAGTTGAATGACCTAGGTTTGTCTTCTGAGGTTCTAACGAAGTTTAGTCAATTTATTAGTGAAGTGAGTACGATAAAATAAAAGTAAAAAATACAATCTCGAACAGAAGTTACTTATATGAGACAATAAAAACATACAATCTCTAGTTAAAGATATTAACATCGAACCCCTAGATGCCCAATGAAGATGAGAAATAGTGTAGATACCTAATTATTGTAAAACCAATTTCATCACAAACAAGATGGCCATTGTTTCAATGTCTTTTCTCAAAAATATATTCATCAATTTTTTCAGATTTGGTTAGAATAAATGTCAGGGCCACAGTGGAGCTAACAGAAAGGTCCGAATTCAATATGCTATGCCAACATTGTGCTAAGATTACACCCAACCCTTTTAGGGCCCTGTCGGATATAAATTCCATCGCCTGTCCAGCGGGGACACCTCAAATTATCCGCGAAATGGAATGGAAAAACGTATGGCTAAAAGTAGATTTATGAATGATTTATAAAAATAATTAGATATTATATATTTTGCTTCTAACTATCTATCCATCATGAATGATATTTTACATAAATTGTCAGGGGTTCACAAAAAATATAGATGTAATATTATGTTTAGTTCACAAGCGAAGCTATATAATTATAGAGCGTAAGCGTGTAGCGCGGTAGCACTACATCCTATCGAAATCTTAACCGAATTCTTAAAATATCGGTCCGGTACAGCCGTAGAACACTTAGTATCTTATGTACTACAGCTATCCGATTCTTCTTCATAGTTTATAGAATTAGGGTGGCCCTAGTGCGTAAGCTACCATGCAAAAAGATATAGGTACCTATAAGATTCCACCAGATCTTCATTTTAAGAAGTTTTAATTTTAAGAGTTGGGCTTAATCTTTTTAATTTGTCTGTCTGTCAAACTTTTCAATTAACATCATATATTAATACGTCTACGCGTCATAATATGAGTTAATTTACTAGTGCGACCCTACTAAATTCAAGGCACATAGTCAAGTGAAATTACTCGCAGATTTTCCTTGAAAAAGTTTTTTGTTACGGTATCTTCCACTTTGCTTCGCACCGGGAGGCCGTTTATATGCAAACACTGTGCCATACATTTTCTCCTGCGACAATGTATAAGATTTGTAGTATAGAGATAATGAAGCTTAACATTTTTGACGATCCTCGAAGTGAACACACATCACATACACACACAGTACCGTGGAGGCTACCCCCTCCAGTCTCCAGAAGTCTACTTTATCATTAAGTAACATAACCCGGATTTTAAATTAAACATTAAAAAAACCTGTAATGGCTAATCTAAAGTCCTCACGTCTTTTAGTTTAACATCTTCTGCGTGCAACAGACACGCGACGGCCACCTGACACGCCCTATATTTGCGCATTGGTATTTAGTTCGCAAACTTCGCAAACAAAAGCTTTGTTGGTAAAATATCTACTAGGTATGCCACTCAATTTGCAATTCTAATATTTATTAATAAAACGTTACATCTTGTTAACACTGACATTGATGAGGTATATCATTAATGGTAACCTCTTACTATTTACAAAAAAAAAAAAAAAATATATATTTTTAAAAACATTATTAAAAATAATTATACATTGAAATAAAAATAAAATTTCAAATCGACAAATATTCATACATCACGCTAATAAAACTTCAAACATACTGATAAAACTTTAGGCAGATGTCCCACCGGCAACGATGAGCGATTAACGAGTAGAGCTAGAATGTAAAACGAGTTGGCGAGCGGCGAGAAGCGAGTGCGTAGGTTCGATAGTTGTGTAGCTCGGCAATAAGCGAGTGTGCGAGTGAGACGAGCAATTACCCGCACTGTAGAAAAATTACCGATGGTTGCTCGCTCGGCGTGAGTTCTGATTAAGCGCGAGTATCGCTTAGCGAGTGTTATCTTTCATAGCTTTTGTCGCTGAGCGACAAGCTAGTAAAGCGAGTACTCGCTGGCAGTGTGAACAGTCAGCGATCAACTATTTGTATTTGCATCGCTTTTGTTTACACAGAATGTTATATCTTTTGTACGTTTCGTACTCGTTTTCTCGGCTTCGGTGGGACAGGTACCTTAGAAAAGCAACATATTTATTTATTTAATGAAAATTAAAGTAGGGTATACACATGTTTGGAGTCCACTAGCCCCCACACTAGGATACCCTGTAGGATATATTATGCTCTTACTGGTTATATCTTCTGTATTGTGTATAATAAGGTTTGCATATTCAAATATTCTCGCGAGTTTCGTATGCGTATGCTATCTTATGTGATAGTTCCATAGTTAAGCCGCTATCAAACTTGTGTTAAATCTTGAAACTACGTGGACAAAGTTACACTTGAAAAGAAGTTGCTCGAAGTTTTATATTCAAATGTAAAGATTTATTGTTACACAATACGAAACTTAGACTTACAGGTGTAAATAAAAAAAAATGGTTTTAAAAATGTTACAGTATAGTTGCCCCTCTTAGAAGCTAAGAGCTACGAGTACCTTCCAAGAAATAGGGAATTGAGGTAAGAAATATATACAGATTTTTTTGTTTTTATGGTCTACCTTTGACCACATCCCACCTGATAGAAAGTGCAGATGCGGTCGACGATGAATCACGTAAGATGCCTAGAAAGGTGCCTTTTCACTCGTGCCTTGAATTTAGCCTAAGCTGCCAACTCTACGTAGGATTCTAATATATCTTGAGCTTCTACCCTATTCCTACGATTAGTAAAAGTTAAAGCATTTATATCAAGGCCAAGTCAGTCACCCATATTTACTTAGTAATCGCCGCCCCATTAGTCATAATCATGGAATATGGTAGGCTGCTATTTAGTTGTCCCGACGCAAAAACGACGGGGTGTTATAAGTTTGACGTGTCTGTCTGTCTGTATGTGTGTGTGTGTGTGTCTGTGGCATCGTAGCTCCCGAAACGGATGAACGGATTTTAATCTAGTTTTTTTTTGTTTGAAAGTAGAGTTAGTCGAGAGTGTGCTTAGCTATGTTTGGTGGAAATCGGTCCAAGATGGCCGCCGCTACAAAATGGCGGATTACTTTTTTGTTCCACACCCCCCTCAATAAGGGTATCAAATGAAAGGGTTTGACTAGTAAAATATAGACGCACAGTAAAAAATTAAAATCTAAGATGGCCGCCACCACAAAATGGCGAATTAAATATTACGTTGGGGGTTTTTTAAACTTTTAATTTAATTCACTTGTTTCTTTTGGTAGTTCATTGGGCCGAAGTAGGTGCCTACTCATAATAGCCTTTCCATCCCAAAAATAAAATAAAAAACTGTTACGTGTGTATGTACATATTTGTGTTACCCGTACCCCGTATGTTTGGTACTTTACGCCAAAACTTGTAAAAGTTTTGTACATATACTGAAATTTAATCCAATTAAATTCTGTAATAACACAAACTATCTAAATAGACGCGTCATTATGTTGATTTTCTTCAACATAGTAGGTGTACACTTGGTAACAATTTATTGGTTTAAATAACAGTGACAGCTAAAGAGACAAGGATGGCAAGAAAATAATGTCCTAGGAGGAAAGAGAGCCCAGATATTCCATTTATGCTCAAATATTCGTCAGACGTTTACAGATTTTCTTTGAAAGACAATAATAATAAAAACCATTAATATAATAATATATCATGCACATATTATAAGTAGTAGGTACTTTTTAGCGGGTAAAACAGCGAGTCATCGTTAGTTCCTAAATTAATTTAGTAAATATTAGTCAGCCTACTATATCAAAGCTAATTAAAAGGGGAATGTTACACTAAGTCGTAATTACAAACAAGGTACCAAAATAGATGAAACATATCAAATAACGCCATACTCATTATTGTAGCCCTCAATTAGGTACATTCGAATAAGGTCGTACACTACACGTGTATCTAATATTACCACTTGACCTTTACCAGGTCATACTTATACCTACTCTAATATGAAATCTTCCTTGAAGCTCATTTTACCACCTCACATGTTAATGTTAATATGAATTACTCGTCAGAAAATATGTTCAATTAAGGGATTATTTTTGAGGTTATAATATTAATACTTACAAAGCAATGTGTTAGATGTAAAGCTGCTGCTATCACTACATTTGTCACATTTAAGTTATGTTGATTAGTTAAAATGCTTGTTTAGTAAAAGTAACACATGGTTTTGTTAATATTTTTTGTTTTGGCCGCACAATGAGACAGTGGCTGGTCGGTAGGAGACATGCGCGGTGTTGTTACGCATGCGCGGTGGATGCGAACCACTGGGTAAGGCAATTATTCCTGTGAAATTTCCGTTTGAGCGCTTCATATCGGAAATTTTTAGGGCTTGGCGTGTTCCTGCCGCGGTGTTTTGATTTTCACGATGATTTTACGAGCGGATGTTGACAATGTTTCAAAATTATGTGCTGTCACGGCGCTTTTTCGAGCGATGATTCTAATACTTTTAATTAGACTTTCTTTCTTACACAAAATAAAGAATTACACAAATAGATAGAGCAGGAAAAAGTCTCACTATTCAGTTAGCTTTGAGATAATACTATTTCGCCCCCTTACAGATAAAATTACAAAACGTAACAAACCATTATAAAATATAGTATTAACGTCAACTATGGCTTTTAGGCTCTATTCACATAAATAAAATATAAGTCCTAAATTTGTATTTACAGCACCCCAATGAATTACGATTAGCATTCTGTTAATATTATAGCATAATGGCTGATTAGGTAGAGCATTGATTGGAGCTAATTAATGCATTTACTACCTCTATATTTGCAACTCTGAGAAATAGCAAATGTTTAACAGTTTACAAATCCAGTTTTAGAATAAATATTGGCATATTATTTAGCATTTTAGTTAGGTAGATTGTGTTAATGATTGGGTGATATTAAGCAATGTTGAGTTTCAATATGGAATAAGCGAATAAATAAACATGACATGAAATTATGCACTCATTTTGATCAAGCATAAAGACATGATTCACTTTTTGTTAGGATAAAATGCAAATTCATTATAATATACTTCAGAGCATATTAACGTTTGCCATAATATTATGATATTAAACCCCAGGTAGGTACAATTCTTCTTTTCAGTTTACTCTATCTATACAGACTGTATTCCAATCATTTCAGTTACAACCTACTAAAATGATATATCCTAATGTTATCCTATTGTGAGTCTTGCAAATAAAGTTTTACGAGAATATTGTCAAGCTTGCGAAAGCGAAGCTCTCCATTTAGAGTAAATCGAAAAAGTTACTCTTTTGGTCAATGCACCTTGGAATTCAATTTCCAGAAATAGTACTTACTCGTAACTAATCTACCTACTTTCAACATCAGAGTAAAAGGAAAAGTTTTTACCAAATTTTATGTTATTTTAGTATATATTGTTTGAGCAATGCACTTCACTAGTCGGCAGGCATCGGAAACTATTATAAATTAACTTCTTCCTTAAGTATTGAATACAGAATATACTATCGGGAAAATATCTGTAATAAAGAATTTTTATATTGTAGACATTTTTTTAATTAAAAAACAAACATCAACATAACAAAAAATGGAAAAGAATAATATAAAAATGGTTAAATTAGATCGAATTCTCAAATAATACAAAACGCCAAAAATATTTTTGAAATGTTTACATATCTTTTTCAAGTGGAGTGCGGGGGTTGAATTGAGTCAAGTGGAGCCTTAACTGAATAATAAATACCACATTTAATGTCAGTGCGAAACCAGCCGCGTATTTCCATTATACCCGGATGACTTAATGTGTAAAGAGACTAATAGCAAGTGTAAAATTGTATTGATGTCAGATTGTTACTAGATTGTGCTGCACTCCAATTAAAAAACAAGTGATAAAACTTTCTTTTGTTTTAAAATAGAAACAAAAGCTGCACTCAGGTAAATGCGGTGACTGACTGAGATACTCCCTACACCGGTACAAAGAAATACACCATAGAGTACATTTCAAAGCGTATTTCACTTAGCTCTGGGAAATAGTTACCAGGTGCAATTGACGACATACCTCGATAGACTCGACTCGGTTGTATACTGACTGTTGAATATTGGTATTTTAAGTACGCAATACTATGAAGTCCTTCTTGTTTTTAACTCGAAATGTTTTTTTTAATAACTATAACTTTGTGGACCAGTAAATGGAAGTAGCGTTGCCACAGTGAGATCCGTGTAGATATACCAGGGCAGCTGGGACTTTTGAATATTTGTAGTCCGTCGTTTGAATAGCTGCACAATCGCTCTAATCGTTAACATAAAAAACCCCACTTTACTTGAAACTATGTTGTGAAACTACCGTAATAGACAAGGCAATAATTACGTGGATTTTGTACATAGTTACCGACTCCACCACGCCTTCTAGATTAAGACTGTTGCCATCTTTGGCCGCATCAAAATCTAAAGTTAACTTACCGTAAAAATATACTAAGAAAAGGTAGAATTAAGTGCCTTATTGTGACCGTAATGTCAGGTAGAAATGTGATACTGTATGGGACTGCAGACAAACTAGATCAGTCTAAGTGGTCGACACGTCACCCCCCCCCCCTGTTCACCAGACACATCTAGGATTCCATTAGTCTTTTGTTTCATCGTTCTTTATAAAGTTGTGAGTGAAACTTGACCACTGTATTTGTGTTTCCTAGAAAAGTCTACTCCGGTACTTTGATTATTATTAATTAAATGCGAAAAACGTGTTTGTTTCTATCTTACTTATATACTATTATATTTATATTATTACTAGCTGACCCCGCGCGCACTTCGTTGCGCGTGACAGTCAATTAATAAAACGAAAATTTGGTGCTGCTATTTTATTAGACTCTGATTGTATTCCCATCCCCGAGACTTTGTGAGAGTAAAATAAGTATAGACCTGTTTAAACTATGGCTATAATATTTGCTCCCGCTGTGGGTAGGTGTGGTAAAGAGTATCGGGCTGGATATTTCTATGCAGTTTTGTTTCGCTACCGTAGGAACCAATCCTATGTCCTTTCCCAGGGATCAAACTATCTCGGTTTAGCGGTTGTTGATGCGTGAAAATTTGTGAAGGCAACAAATTTTCACGCCTCTTTTCAGGAATTAAAACTATATTTGGGTTCCTTTCCCGGTAACTCTTTAACTTATATCTACTGTGACATACCTAAATAAGCTAAATTAAGTATTATTGGCTACTATTTCTCCTTCCCGCGACTCAAATCAATTCCTTGATTCCTGAGTTCCTATTAAAACTCTGACCTAGAGAGGTCATCCTGATTCTACCTAAAAATTAATTTCTGACATAAAAAACTATTCATTAACAGACCTTAAACTATAATTGCTTAACAAAAATTCAGCTCATTTTCGGTTCAGCGGTTACTGTTTTTCATGCAAAAGTTTTTCGGAAATAATTTCCTCGTAAGAATTTCACTAAATCCCTCCTTATCTGTCGCTAACGTTACCTAAAAAATACGTTGTCCAAATTTCAGATATAACGAAAAAGCTTTCACCGATTTCCTACACAAACTTGCACCCCCCTTTTCCCGCCCTTATGTGTGTGTCTGTCTGTGGCATCGTAGCTCCCGAACGGATGAACGGATTTTGATTTAGTTTTTTTTGTTTGAAAGTTGAGTTAGTCGAGAGTGTTCTAAGCCATGTTTGATTTAAATCGGTCCAAGATGGCCGCCGCTACAAAATGGCGGATTACTTTTTTCTTCCACGACCCCCTCAATATGGGTATCAAATGAAAGGGCTTAACTAGTAAAATAAAACCCACTATATAAAATTTAAAATCCAAGATGGCCGCCACCACAAAATGGTGAATTACGTATTGCGTTGGGGCTTTTTAAAATTTTTAATTTAATTCACTTGTATATAAGATATTTTGAAACTTTTTGTGTTTTTGTAAACTGTGCTCAAGTCTGTGGCACATTTTTAATATACTACGATGTAAGGATGCCTCAAACTCAAAATGTATTTTTATACTATTAAATAGAAAATACAATTGAGAATTGAACAAAATAAAACACATTTTCATTTCCTTCATTTATTTGTACAAGAATCGTAACAAAATATTGTTTTTCCAGGATAAAAATACCATTTTGTATCAAACAATGTCAATCAAGCATAAAATAATTAGTTGGTTGATCAAGCACATTCAACGGCAGATTGTGAACCTTCGACCAATTTCCTTCTGCGCGCGGCAGAGCTAATCAACCTTTAATCGCAACATGACACTTCGTTTTTGCTTTATCCTGAAATGTTTACGATCTCTTCCTAGAATAACTAAAGTAAAGTCTATGAAATATTGCCCTTCATTTTGCATCTATGTTATAACGACATTGATTACTATTAAGTTCAATAAAAAAAAATTTTTTTGTATTTACTT
This sequence comes from Hemithea aestivaria, assembly GCA_947507615.1. NCBI lineage: Eukaryota > Metazoa > Arthropoda > Insecta > Lepidoptera > Geometridae > Hemithea > Hemithea aestivaria. The sequence continues at coordinate 13,805,250 of OX382337.1, read as the reverse complement.
TGGATGACATTATAATATAACGTATATTGATAAATATCTTATGAAATAAAGATACAGAAGCTATAGTAGCTTATTTCACTATTATCTTTTCACTGTTAACTTATGAACAAAGTATCTATGCTTCGTTTCAAAAACAAAGATAATTTTTGCAGGGTTCAAAGGATCAATATCTTAATAAATTCGATATATATTATATCCGATATTTATCATAATATATCAGATATATTTTATATCATAATATATATCGGGTATAGTTTTTTTGAATATATCAATGATATTTTCACTGATTTATAACCTTCGAACCCTGCAAAAACATTATCTTTGTTTTTGAAACGAAGTATAGTACCTAGTTATTAGAATATGTTTTTTGTTTGACTGGGGACATAAATACACAGATAATTAGAGGCAGAGTTATCTCTTAACATCAGAAGTGCTTCTTGCTTCTCTTCTTACTTCTTATATAATCTTATATATTTTTTCAGTACCACGAATAATCATCATAAAATAAAATGACTTAAATTAAATACACAATGAAATACTCTTATTTTTTGAGGAAATTTCAAGATCTCTACAAATTAAGTCACTGCGTTGAAAACAAAGAAATCGTCAACAAAGACATTAACTTAAATGAAACAGTAAGTAAAGCTAAAACCCTCAATTTGGTCCGAGTCGTTAAAAGCTAACTAGTAAATCTACTTACTTCCATTATGGTAATTCTTTGCAGCCACCAGGATTTCCTTGCTGCGGAAATGTGAAAATTAATATGAATGGTCCAGGGTTTACAACGCCTGTTTAGATTTTACTACCGACCTAGATCTGCTTGTAAGTATAAAATTTATATTATTTTAGAATAAGAATTATATTTATCTTGTATTATGATACGTTAAGATGAATGTAAATACGCATGAGCCACCATCATCATCATCAACATCAGCCCACGTTCGTCCACTGCTGGACAAAGGCCTCCCCGCAGGCACGCCACTCAACTCGGTCCTCCGTTTTCCTCCTTCACCCACATAATATATTATGACTAGATGATATTAATTTGATACATTACGTGTAGGTACCTAATATTGTTAGCTCTAAGATATTTATAAAACATACCTAATAATCTCAGGATTTCAAGATCGGATTTGGGTTGTACGATATATGAAATCTGTTCGTATAAAACGTCAATACTAAATTAATGAATTATTATGTAAGTTACCGCTTCATCCATTTATTGTATTCGTAATATGTAGAGGAATATTAATGAACACTGGTGATAAATCACGGGCCCTTGTCACAGAACCGGATTGTTCGCTAGATCGAGCTCTACCCTTGTCATTACATTATTGTGTTGTCAAAATTATATTACTAACATAACTAATTACTATGTTGTGTAGCCACAATAGTTTGAGGATATAGATGTTGCCCACGGGGCGTCCTTTGTGATTCGGGCTAGTTTGCAAAACTGAGGGAAAGTTTTGGCTTATCCTGACAATTGATATACTAGCGGAAAAGGTTTGATGTTTTAGTTTATATTAACGGCTCTTGGCGCAAATGTTTGCTTCAAATACTATCAAATTCTCAATAAAAACAAAATTTTAAAAGTCTTTCTGAATAAGTATTTTACACATCACACGCATATTCGTGCGTTTGTGGGGTGTTGGCTAGAGGCTTCGGAGTTGGTAACAATGTATCAGGAACAAGTATTTAGTTAACTTAAATGCATATTTAAATATACCTACAAAAAAGACATCAAATCGATCTTTATAATATTGTCATTTCAAAGAAAATAAACGACATAGAAAAGACACGAACCCATTCTACCATAATGAACTGAAGCCACGGAACTCCCAATTTTTGTGAACCTATTCTAAATGGCAACGATGGCCCAAATTGAAAGGATGAGCATCGTTATCAAGTGAAAATAGGACATTCATGACGAGCACAATTTAGCCGACGTTTTAATCCGATCATCTATCATTTTATATCATCATAAATCTTGCGTATTGTGAGCGAATGTACTTATCTATTTATATACTCGCAGTAATTGTTTTTGAAAATGTGTGTTAACAATTTTAAACTGCACGTAATGCCACATTTAATTACATACAATAAAGCAAACATAGGCTTTATTATTTATATTTAGTTTGTGTACAGATTAAATCCATACTAGGAACATCTATTACGGTTTACCCACTGAAAATTAGCCCACGAGGATATCATTCAAATTTTTGTGTTAACAGTTTGATGTTAAAGTTGTTCCCATTTAGTATAATTATTATCAATATTTGTTATATTTTAATAATGGTAATAATTAACATAGTATATTGAGCCTTAGTACAAAGATAATTGCAGAAGAAAAAACAAAAAAATACAAAAGTTCTATAGTCACAGTCTGACCAAATATCGGCCCAGTTTATCAATAAAACACTCTCTAAAAATAGCACGTGAACAATGAATGCGATATAAGAATGATGTATGTTTAGTACGTGCAAAAGCCGCGAACATGAAAATTCTATTATATCGACAGTGTCCTTTGAAAATAAAACAACAAGCATGAAAATATATCAATCGTTAACTGAAAACGTGATCCAGTCACACATCACGTAGGCGAACTGTTTGGGATGCGCTTTTTGACGTGAAATCCGTTTATATAGGTAGTGAATTGATAGAAGTAGGTAGTGAAATAATAGAAAAGTGAAAACTTTATGCTGTAGCCACACTACGTGATATGGTATGTAGTGACTAAGGATCATATCGGTTACATACTACTACTGTCTAAAAATAGGCTTACTGTGTCTACAAACACACTACTAATTTGTTACTAGTCATAACTATAAATGATAATGATTCTGACGCGCTATTCTGATGTGTCACATAATACCATACCACAAAAGTGTGAATCTAGCTTTACAAACACAATTTATGGATCAGAACCTAGAATCATGTATAGTTTGGTTAATTTCAATTGAAATCTTAAGTCATATTATGCTATAAAATAACTTTTAGGTACGAGAGTTACTGCACGAGCGAGTTTGGGTATAGAGCAAGGATAACTTATGAAAAGAGTCAGTGAGAGTCACTAAAAAGCGGCTAGTTTTTTGCGTATCTAACGTTGTAACTGGAAATTTTACTAACGGCAAGTTAATTATACTCGCTACAGTTAGAACTTCTCCGCTTTTAACACGTTGAAATAGTAGTTATTCTTAAAAGAAAGTAAATTACAATACTATGAAGTTGTTCCAGTTTCAAGCCTAGTATTGTGGACTTTCATTAAGAAAGCATCTTCGCATCGCTATTGTAACTCTTGAGAAATTAATACGAAAAACGATGCAGCATAAATCTTAATTATTTGTTCTATTTACGTTTTGTTCTATTTGTAGAAAACTACAAATATTGTTATTTAACGTTAATAGAATAAATTGCTGTAAGCATTCTGTACGTATACCATTAGGCACATGTAATGGGCTGCCATTTTGCTATTCACACGGGTCATTAAAGTAATTAATTGGTATGCTCATCACGCCTCTGTAATAATAGGCTGGGAGATCAATATTATTCGGCATTTCGTGGTGGTCTTTTTTTTGTTCATTTTAGGTTAGCATTCAACCACGATCTCGCTTAAGCTATATTGCGGCCGAAGAAGGTAGCAGACTAAACTCAGAAGATGGGGTAATTCTTTCCTAGTGTCACTGAACATCGTGAAGTTGTCGTGACCTCTTGGCAACACGGTCTTGTCCAGATGGTGGTAACTAATCACAAACATTTTCTACATAGTGACTTGTAGAATCATTGGGTTACAAAGATGTAAGGGAGGAAGGTGGAAGCTTAAACACAAGATAAACTTTTAGTATTTTTAGACAACAATTTTTTTTGACACGTTTACGTCCAATTATATGGAGTCGTTTTGTGCAGAACACAGAAGTGTCTTTGTCCAGCAGCAATTTGCACCGAGACATAGCCACCGTCCAATGTTCTCCGACTACTTGACATTCACGCAATGTTCGTTATCTCACGTAGTTTGTGGCTTTGAGGCAGCTATAGGAAACTATAACTTAGCCAGTATCTGCCGCGTACGGCGCCGCATGTAAATGCAACTCGAGAATTTACATAAAAAGTAACGTTTTTGTCTCAAAAATCTAAATTATTTTGGTCAGAGAACATGCAACTTCTGTAGATAATACTGATTGTCCAAATCCTTGAAATTTCAGTTCAATACAAACCGTGACTCTACCTTTTAAGAGTTCTATCAGATAACGACTCTTTTTTATTTGACGAGTTGATTTAATGTGTATATCGTTTGTGTTTCAGTCCATGGAAACTACGATTTCTGAATTAAAAACACAATAATGCTAAACCAACAAGCAAGAAAGTTTTTCAATTCAATCTGTCACAAGGTTTTATTACCACATGTTCTCAAGAAACCCTTCCCAAGTTACTCAGCAAACTTCTAAAGTAAAAGATTAGAAACCGCTGTTGACGCTATCGGCTTTCCAAGAAGACTTGGGAACACAATTCGCTATAAATACGTGCTTACTGACGTCGCGTCGACTTCACTAACAATTTCCATTTTCCTGTCTTTCGATTTGTCGAACGGTAAACTGTTAAGTATCGAGATGGAAATTGATTACTATTGCATTAGACCGTTGATCGACAGGCGTGATTAAACTGTTGAAGGTCAAAGAGCAACATACTCATTAGTGCATGTTGGTCGGCCACAAATCTTGATGAATAGTTTTGACAAGCAATTATATTTAGTTCATAATCTCTTGCAGTACATACATAAATACCACCACAATAGTCGAGGGACAGTTATCAGCATTTTTAACCTCCGTGCGCTGACTACAAGATATATATAACTCTGTATGAAAATATTATGTTACACCTATTAAGATATTTAAACAAAGAAGTATCAAAGCATTTTTAAAAAGGAACAGCCAGACAGCATATCGGGTTAACTTTAAAAAGTTTATTTTAAACTTGTCGCTATTGCTAAGACATGCAATAGGTGAGACAGGGTGCCAAAGTGCCAATGCGCCACTAAGCGTCTTTCGATGGTCGTCTTGCAAACCTCTTGCAATATCCAAGATGGCTGATTGCGCAAAAATACGACTTAAAATATTTCATTAAACTTAATATACCTCATCTCATCTAAATATATAAAAGAGTGATTGACTGACTGATCTATCAACGCACAGCCTAAACCACTGAACGGATTGAGTTGAAATTTGGAACACAGATAGGTTTTACGACGTAGACCTCCGCTAAGAAAGGGTTTTGCGAGGCGGGCAAAGCCACGAGCGAAAGCTAGTATATTATATGTGGCACATTTTGCTCTAAGAATATCCAAAACATTTGTCTTATTTGAGAAACAGATGCTTACTCTAAAGTATCGTGTTCGAGACAGATCATTACATTTTATTGCTTTGCAACGTGTACACCTTGAGAAAGGTGAACATAATAATATACACGACATATGCGCTAACAATAATGTTAATTCTTACAAGTTTATATAACACGTTAATTTTAGTACCTAGTCGGGACGTATGTATTTTAATGTTAGCAGTTTTACAAACACATAATATTATAAAACCTCGACGTTTCGGCTCGGTTACATAAGCCGTGGTCACAAGCGGACATCATGCTTTTCCGTGTGGGTTTAGTAAGAAAAAACTAATACAATACAGCCATTTAGTATCTAAAATATACAGTTATTCCAAGGACTCCAAAGCACTGACAAATGGAAGCACGAAAGCTTTACTTAATTAACGTTGTCTCCAAGCATAATAACATTTGGGCTAAACATGCAAGTCTTGTGATTACAGCCGACGACGTCGAGAGCTGGTAGGTTGACAAGGTAAACAAAAGGTGTTTTTGTAGAGATATCTCGTATAATACGTCCGTCCACTGTTAAACGTAGATAGATAGATAGATAATAATGCTTTATTGTACACCACACAAAAATAAATACATAACAAGTAGAAAATTAATGACAAAAATATAAATGTACAAGCGGCGGCCTTATCGCTTTTTAGCCCTCCTTCGTTGCATTAAACGTACCTACTTCGTCGCATTAAACACCAGGTAATGCACGCAGCTGTGTTCTAAATTATTTTATTTTTGTAGAGAACGTCACAATATCTTTCTCTGTGTAAAATTACTAATATCAATGGGCAATGGTTTGGGCTGTGCACTCTTTTTAAATTTGTTAATATATTTAAATTTCACTCTTTTTAAATTTTGTTTATATTTTTAGTGAAAATCATGACGATTTTCTATAAATTAACTGTGTACTATGCAATGTCATCCTACAAAGCGCAGAACATTGGCTAACAAATGGCTTCCTTAGAGAAAAAAGTTGCTAGTGAATTAGTTTGAATTCCTAAGTAGATTATTATGTTCTTCACAAAGAAAGTTAAGAAATGCACTCTCATTTTAAAAATTCTGACGTATTATTTTAATGAAAATTCAAATCAAGGAACGGCAAAGGAAAGAATTCTTGACTTTCATATTAAAATTCAAGAAAACATAAATAAAAAGTAAAGTAAAATCTTAATGCAATGCTGTGTGTATTGTGAAAAATTATATAACTCGACTTATATCATCATCATCAAAATCATCATCACCCCTCGTTCGTCCACTGCTAGACATAATGCCTCCCATGGCACGCCACTCAACTTGGTTCTCAGTCTTCCTCCTCCAACCTCCTCCTAGCGACCTTCCCGATATCGTCGCCCCATCTCGCCCAAGGACGCCTTACATTACATTATACGACGTATATCGCCGTAGTAGATTTAATGTAAGACTACAGATTTAATAGTTTTATAGGAACAAACCGAATGGCGATATTTATGGTGTATAAGTTTGCTCCGGACACACAATCCACTCTCGCATTTCTATAACTTAGAATACGAGTAATTGCATATTCCAGTAGAAATTTTTTCCTTCTTTGATTTGCCCTTCTCTACTATCACTTTAAAGAGAACCTTCAGAATAATTTATTCTCGGGCTACATAAAATATTGTTAAGCAATATCTTTGAAAGTAGTTCGGTTTGGAGATCTCTTGGAATAGTTCCAAACCGATCCGGTTCGTGTCTAAAGTAATAAATGTTCCGATCTCGCCTTTTGTGGATTAAGTAAATGCCTGTGGTTTGTTTTACATTAAATATTAAATACACACTGAATAGTGAAGGCCTACTCGTAATATATGGAAACTTTGAAGAAAAAAGAACGTTTGATTTGTATTTCTCTTCAATTACGTATACTATTACTGCTGATCTAAGTTGTTAATTTTGTTTTGTTTAGTGTTATTTTGTTATTGAGGTAAACGGGATATTAATTAATATATGGTTAAAAGAGAGTTCTATAACTTCTCTATATAGATACCTAACTGCATATTAAGGTATAGTCTGTAATAAAATATTAGATAATTATTTTCAATCAAAAATTTTCATCAAAATTTTTTCTTTCCCACCAAAATCCTTATAAAGTTATTTCGATTTAGACCTAAAAGTTAATTCACACCCAACGCGAACGTATGTTCGCAACAATTTAAATTTCACTTTACGCCTCTCCCGTGTTTCCAACTTAATTACTTTTCAGCTTTTAACCTTAAATTAACTGAGTGGGATATATATGGTCCCGTAAGCGCGTGTTTTGTACACTTGTGTAATTATTGCGGTTGAATTCATTATTCAAATGTCATTTGGCGGTGAAAATCTCTTCGGACAGCAATCACCGCTTAATAGTTAACTACCTATATAATGGCTTGTGGCTTTCACCACGGGGTTTTCCCGAGAGAATTGTGGGAATTTCGAGTATATAGGAACAAAGGTAAGGCCACATAAAAAAATTAGACCACTCTGGATACCTATTAAACATTCCTACTACATACATTATTCTAATATTTCTAATGAAATAATTATTTCTAATGTGTGAGTCATTACGTCGCATCGCTTCGCATGGTTGCAGAACGCTACGAATCTCATAGCAATTCGTAGCGGTGCTACGATTTTGAGTATTATCCATTTTAAGTTGTAAATATATAACGTATTTGAAATTTTAAATTATCTCAAAGTCTGTCGCAAATGTTTATATGGGTTATATGATTATCAGAAGTTCATTTGTATTACTACTGCAATCTCCTATTATAACAAATTAAGCATGATTATTCTATCTTGAAATTAATTAAGACCCTATTAAAAATGCTGTAACCAAGTAACCAAGTGATAACTGGAAGAACGTAGTTAAATAACGAATGCATAATGAAGAGCTCGATCCGCTTAGCAATTCTAAAGGATGCCGGCCACGGGGCGTCTGTACTTATACAGATTTCTTCATGAATATTTGATGGGGCAAATAATGTCAAACAATTACGATACAACGACTATGAGTACTGACGTATATTAACATTATTAAGTTCAAAACAAGCTTATGATAATGAAAGTTTTAATTTAATGCAGGAAGTGATTGAACAGGCTTTTCAGAAAGACTCTATTACTATTTGATAAGAGCGCTTTTGATCTTTTTTCCGGTTTGAGATTGAGCTAAAAGTAATTGAAAAGATCACAGAAATTCTGTTATACGTACAAATAGACTTTGAACTTTGATCCTAGATGTCTTTGCATACTAATAAAACGTTCTCTGTAGTATACTTATTTGTTGTAAGTGAACACAAATTTATAGTCATTACTTAAACGGTGGAAGAGTTTCTCGTTTAAAAAGCCTGTCGAGTTAAAAAGCGCTGCTAAAAAAAATATTCAGCCGCGATTCGCTCTGGCTGGAAGTGTAAGGTGGCCTGTGATATTACTGGGTGCAATCGCACTAAGCGGCAACTGCACTGCAGCGGCGCGGCGCGGTATTTTTTATACAAATTACTTTGCAATTTCACCTTAACAATCTTCGACTCAAGTGGCGAATGCAGTACAGTATTGCGTAGAACTTCAAACTTCTCCAAATACCTACGCAACCCTGCGTCTTTGAGGAGCCGTCGTTATCGTCATAGCTCGTTTATCTTCTAAGATTTAAAAGAACTAAAAAGTTATTTTGTATGTACAATCTAAAAGTATACCACTTGGATTATAAAAACAAATCGCACATTTTAATAATTATTAAGACAAAACATTCTCTAAAGCTATATTTTATTATGTTTGTACCTTTTATTATGGATATTTTCAATAACCAGTAAGCCACATTACATCGATCATAGTAATAAAATGTCTCAGTAAATAAGCAACAGAAGCGTAAATTGACACCGTTTGAATGATTACCTTCCCTGACTGGAATATATTTGGCAGTCTCGGACACAATACTTGCTGAATACAAATTCGCTTAGACTTGGTAATTTGGTGTCTTATAGAAAACCTGATTTATAGACTTTTTTAGTCTTGTATTCATGCTTTTACTGAGAAAAACATGCACGGTTTTTTACAATGGAATAAAGAGAAGGCAAACAGATCTTAGCGGTCACCTATTGAACCCTCCAAATAGTAAAGCGAAGCAAACTAGGGCAAGGGTTGCTGGCAACCCTTTGACTATACAAATAAAAACCTTTCCTAGAGGTTTTCTTGGTGCTAGGTAAACAAAAAAAGCATGGTGTTAGCCAGATTTATATGTCTAAAGTAAACTACTGTCTATAAAATTGAACCCCGTCTTTCATTTATGACTAGTACTTTTTATATTCTTATAGCAACATCATCATTTTACTTTAATTTTACCGGAAAGATGTCTAATTTTCTATGAAAAGCAACGAATCGTGGGTCTTTAAAGGCTTCAAAGTGAAAGAATACCTCATCAGTGGTAGTTAAGCTCCTATCAAAGAACGCAAGCTTCTTTAACGGAACTAATCATGTAACATTTTGTACGTTAGTCTGCGAGTTTAAAACAGGAAAATATTTTTAAGCTGTCTGTTTAGATTGTGAAAGAAGAATTAGGTCATACACAATGGACTCAAGTTAATGAACATTACGTATATACAATTATATAGTAACTTCCATTAAAAAATCATATTATATTGTCAGAACCTTATTAAAAACAGTAGTACGATTTGCAGTGATTATTTTATTGAGGTTGTGTTTATAGTTACTTAAATATCGAAAACAATAACGATCGATATAAAACCCTAAACTATTTTATCAGTTACGATATTTTGGCATGTGTCATTAAAATAAATATTTTCCCGAAAAGGTACAAAATCGCCGATAATCTGGCTATAGAGAGACCCTAGTTGCTCTACGTGACCCCGAATATCGTTCCTTTTTATTTTATGTTTCAAATGCGACAGTTCCCGCAGGCAAAGCCTAGTATTATAAACAGTAATATTGCCTCTCTCCAACCAGATCCCAGGTTTATTTCGGTCTTAACTGAGCTATTAATGTTACTTCAAAAGGATAAAAATTAAAGAATACCTGGTATAAGGAAAGCGGCTTTTGTGAAGACTCGTTTGAGACGCGTTCAGAGGAACTTTAATTTCTGTCCACGTTACTTGTTTATTTTCCTTTTTACTCCAAGAGCTTGATTCAATTTTATGCTTACTTTTTATGGAGGCGTGAACTGGGTAAAGTATAAGTTGTTGGAAATCAGTTTTAATGAATAAAACTTGTACATACACTTAACTCAATAGCTAAACGTACCAACTCAGACTCTGTTTTAGGTACTAAATCGCAGTTAACAACCTTGCCTAAATACTACCTACCAACGATGTTGGTTTATATATATTATGTTGCGGTTAAAGCCCGAAGTGTAGCTACGCCTGGGTTTAACCGGCTAATTCTAGGTGTAACCGCACTTTGGACTTTAGCCGTGACTTAAATAGTCACTGCGTGTACTTCTTAGCCACCATTCGCTTTATATCTCACCCTATTTTCTAAGAGTTTAGTTCTAATTTATTTTGTACGTGTTGTAGCTTTTAAATAAAGCATACGATATCTCCCATGTTCACAGCCAATAAAGGTGGCAAGCAGTGGCAAGTGCCGATCGCTTGCAAGTAAGAAACTCAATGTTCAATGTGTAGCCACCCGTGTGACCTGCATGAACAAAGCCTGTGCCAATGTTGTCGTCTTTTGTAAGCCAATTTGCATACCTTACAGTTTCTAAAGAAAAATAACATGTTGTTCAAGATTTTCTTTATAACAAGAAAGATTTTCCAAGATTCCTCTTGTAACGAGTCGAGAAATTAAATCTTGTTTGTGGATTTAATATTATTTTACGTATACTACGGTGCTAGAGTAAGCCGTAGCGGCTATGTTTATTCACCAGTGATTTTAGAGAGATCATTTAGACAAATTCTTAGGTTTTTTTTCATGTGGAGAAGTAAGAAGACGAGCAAGACGCTCTCCTGATGTTAAGAGATAACGCTGCCCATAATCAGTACAGTTCTACCCAGAATTTCACAATGATGTGCAATTCTAGGTGCACTGCACCAACGCTTCTTACTCAAGAGTCATAAGATGTTAAGACTCTTTAGCCCAGTAATTTCACTAGCTACAGTGCCCTCCTACCGAAGCACAGTAATGTTTGCACATCACTGCTCAGGCGGTAGGATAACTGGCACTGTTGGGGTACCCACCTAGACGACCTCCTGCAAAGGAAGTCTATCCCCAATAAGGTTAGGTTATTAATCTCTTATTAATTTATCGCGGTTGATATAAAATTGTCGTCAAAAGCATAGTAGATGAAAATTGTATAAAATTTGAAACACTAAAATACGACGATAACTATTAATAGTAAGTGTAAACTAATTGTCAACGAAGTTTTAGTAACGAATGACGTTCATAGTTGTTCGTTGAATTAGTATTCCATCTGCTCATTTGGGTCCACTTCATTGCATTCGGCTGCTTAATAAAAGATTTCAAAGCATTTGATTTCGCTGTGATGCTCCTAATTTTTCCCAGAGTGGCGTTTTATTTAAAGCTCAGTGAGTATACAGAGCAAACAATCATCAATTACCGAATTGTTAGCGACCGAATCGGGCGCGCCGACGCGACGCGGCGTGAGAGTGACCTAATTGCCAACGCGTTTTATGTTACCGTCATTTGCTATTCAACCAACTTATCAGTGTATAGCATGACTGTTGCGGCATGCGTCTTTTATTTGAGAAGACAACTTTACTGCTACTTACCGATACTACGTTTCAAAAACAAAGATAATTTTTTACCTAATTTGCATGGTTTAAAGGATCAATATCTTAATAAATTGGATATATTTATCGGATATTTTTCATAATATATCCGATATATATCATAAGATATATCGGATATAACAGTTTTTGTGAATATATCTATGATATTTTCATAGATATACAACCCCTTCCTTCGAACCCCGCAAAAATTGTCTTTGTTTTTGAAACGAAGTATAAAACTCTTTTAAAATTCTTTATAGGTCAGTTTTTGACCACGATCTCGTGATGTTAACCGACGATGCGGCCGTAGATGTTAGCAGACAAAACCTAGAAGGCTAATAAAATAAATTCCTCCTAATTACCACTATACTATTACAACTATAAAATAATAATGATACCTACTAAATGCAAAAATTCACTTAATGGACATTACTAAAACAAACACAAACTGTTGAATACATTTAACGAAATAATATAGACAGTGGAGTAGGTGGTTCAAACTATTTTAAAATTGCACCCGTATGCCAAACAAATTTTCCTGAACCCTATGAGAACTTTGTACAATGTAAAACTGGTAAAACTTAAAAAAAACTCGCTTAGATGTTACAATGTTAACAAAAGTAATTTTCGATGTGTAAAACTTCACAGCGGGGCTATTTTTCTATAAAATACATTCAGTTCATTAAACAAAGTACACACACATCCTTTACAGTATAAAAGAGCAAACTCATTTTAAAAACAAATAAATCGTTGATCTTATTTGAACGATAAACACAAATCTCCGGATATGGTTTACGTGCACATCGTTCTCGCAATGAAATGATCGGAAACGACGAAGAAACCGTTTATAACCTGTGCACCTAGCATAAGAGATATACATCTTTAGAGACAATAAAATCACTCGTAAAAGCACACGACTGTAAAAGAGTTTTAGCTGCTGATGAATGGAAAGAAAATTTAATTATCTAACCTTAAAAATTTAATTTTAAGCTCAGGGTAGTTAGATACCTTCTTATGAAGGTACTTAACTACCCTCCAAAAGAATAATCTAACCTTTCCAACATTTACTCGTACTATCATATAAAATTATTTAAGTTAGTAAAGCAATATTAAAAACGCCGTTTAGGGAATATAGCGTTACTCAAATACAAGGAAATTACAAGATTAAGTTACATAAACGCAAGTAAATTTTTAAAAGAAACTGTAGCTTGTATTTTTATGTAGAAATAGACAGATACTTTATAATTTTTGATAAGTAGATTGTGTACAACGCAATACTTTTATAACACAGTACCTAGAGTTATTTTAAATAAGAGACCCATGGCATTCACAATTTCAATCCTATTTTCCTTGACTTGCAGTGAAATAAAATAATACGTTACCGAGATAAAACTATTCGACAAATAAAAAGTTGATTTTATTATGTGTGTATTCTTGGTTCACATATTATCTCACACCGAAACTACATAATAATATAAACCATAAAGTTCCATAATAAAATACGTAACTAAGTACCTAGTATTCAGCTCCCAGACTAAAGCTCGAACGATGACCGGAGCCCTGAGATACGAGCGTTGTACCTCGACAATGAAAGACGGGGGAAATAGATAAAACTAAACGTATTCTCGAGATTGGTCGCTCGCTCTAGTGGGAATAGATTATGACGGAGGTGCAAATTGGACATGGTCCTTATTTACGCTGGTAACTGGTAATCATTTGCAAGGACATAATAATGTAGTTTTTGTACACCACAGTATATAGATTATAAGAATGTGATGACATTACTGAAGATGTTGCACGAAGGCCTTGATTTATGGGGCCCTTAATACTTTACTATTTTCAGTCTTGTCTTTCCCACTGTTGGGCTTACTGTTGCGTGGGGAGACCTTAGGCTCAGTCTCCATTCTTTCATGGCTTTCTCATTCAAGGGCTACGGTTGTCAAACTATTGCAGAAAGAAACCAGTTCGACCCGCCATCTCCGTCTGGGCCTACCGCGAATTTTCTCTGCGATGCTCATAGGGTAGGGCAGTGCTTCGAGCCCATCGTTCGTCGATTTTTCCAGTTTCCAGCGCAATTTATTTACCCAAGATAAAAACAAACATCAAAAAGCTTCATGTTTGGGGAGGGTAATTACTCTGTAAATAGAGACCTTGTTGAAAACAAGTATTATAATATTCCTATAAATAATAATGTCAGCTCGTACTATAAAAGTGTTTGACTGGTTAGTTTCACACTCAAACATTAAAACTCAAATAACCCAAAACTTTAATTAAATTGGATGTGGGGTTTTACAAACATAATGAAATTATAATTGAACTTTTACTACTTTAACGCACATTTACCCTTAATTGAGTATAATTCAAATATCCAGTATTTTTTACATTCAATTAATTATATTTACTAAGCATCTTATGTGCAATACACAAATTTGCAGCGCACATTAATGCTAATTTAAATAAAGATAATAAATATATTCATATTGACCCAGCATTATTACGAGTATATTGCGTTGTGATCAAAATTCAGTTCAGCCAAAAACCAAAATCCAATTTGATTTATTTGGTCCGCGATTCAATAACAGGCTCGGTGCAATCAAGACTCGTTGTGCACATTGTGATTGTATCCACTATACTTGTATTTTTATCTACATTTCGGGACTGCGGATTTTGCTTTTTTGTCTATGTGGCTTTGCAATGAGTTTTAACAATACTGGTCTTGAACATATTTTGTACACTAGGTTATATTGTCTATGTTATTATTTCGAGCGATATAATTTGCCCAAAACTACTTTTGATTACAGTTTCTAAAAAACGTAATTAGTAGATAAATATCCTTGTTGAAAACGTGAGAATCGCCCAAAAGCCGTATTGCCTAATTTACATCGGTGGCAATAACTATAAGCTTGCAAAAATAAAATGTTCTAAAAGTAGTGATGTTGTAAAAGTAGGCGATTCTCAACTTTGTGGCATAATCCAACCGTGTATTATACGACGTAGTTAAGAAATGCTTTTTAACTTGGCGTTTCTATATCTCAATGTACATTTTATTTCTTGTCGGCTTATAGTTATTGCCACTGGTGTAAATTAGCTAATACGGTCTCGACGTCTAAATACTGACCCACACAGTACAGGTTTTTGCTTTCATTATAATAAGTAGGATATGATAAAGTCAAATTTCATATTAATGATTTTGTTTATTTTTTAACGTGGCACACGATCACGACGACCCAAATCTTTTTCTTGATTATATAATATAACAATATCACTATTATTTTTATTACAAAAATATTGTTTTAATACGTTACATATATGAAATAACTACTTCTATCTTAATTAATCTAAAACATAAGTAAAAACAAATTATAATTACTTTACATATTTCACAAACGATTTGTTAGATATATATGATATGTAATTTCGAAAAGCAATTAAGTTAATTGAGAAACAAATTGGATTAAATTTGAACTTTTTGATGTAGGTAAATTCGAAAACGCTCAGAATAATTAGAAAGTGAATGATATGAAGGACATATTTGTGTTCCTAGATAATATAATATTACATGAATGATAAATAAAATGTTGATGATCACTTAAATATATAGGTAGGTACCTACTAAAATAAATAATGTCTAATAAAATCGTAATTACAAAATACACATAAACACAACAATAGTATGCCTATCTAATATACTATGTTAAAATATACATAATAATGTATATTATTAATAGCAAAACAGATCTTATAAACTAAATGTACAAGCGGCGCTCTTATTGTTATATATTAAAATTACTTTCATAAAATATCTGCTAAATAAGGACTAAGAAATTGTAATAAGCCCTTCAAACTACTACTACTACGCTTCAAACTGCTAGCCTACTCAATATTAAACTACACAACTCAAACAAAGACTTAATTAGTATTGTAACGATTACACTTTCGTAGACCATCAAACGCTAGGAAAACATCATATACAAGTCGTAATAGAATACGAACTACAACTGTCATCCCTATTTTTACACTAAACGATTCGTGAGTATTTAGAATCACCTTTGTAAATAAACGGCATAAACTCACTTGTATTTACTTCGGCTTCGTGCCGACCGTTTCGATCCTGTACGAGGATCTTCTTCAGGGAGTAGCTGCGGTTACGCGCCGGCAAAGACAAAGATGAATCCCTATATATTTTTAATCTTAGCCAAAAGCGAGCTAAAGCTTGGCTAGACGGGCAGAATGAATTTACTTAAATTACCTGACAATGTCTCCTCCTGGCACATAAATCTATTACAGTCACGTGCACACGCTAGAGATGACTCGAAATCTTGAAATAGCGGTAGATTTGCCGTGTGAGGGACAGAGATAAAAAATAAAGGTAAAAGTACGAACATTGTGACTGCTTTCTATATCCCTTATTTTACTACGATTCTAAAAAGATAAATTATTTCTATTATAATATTTAAAAATGATTTGATTGTGTGATTTTTAACGATGTTTTGACTATTTAGTAAACAAATACAACTACAGCAGCATAACTCTCTTATATTTTTTTTCTCTATCTACTTTTCTCTTACATATTTAAATTACATTCTGTTATTCAAATTAGTCTAATCAATGATCTAAACAATCCTCAGCCTGTTTGACCTGCGCGTACAAATGTTGACTGTTACTCCGACATTCCTTCCTCGGTATGTCCTCATCATCAGGGTGATCAAACTGGTACCCCTTTGATAAATAATGGAACACGACTATCGATACAAACATCATACCAGAATATATGAAGAATTGGGTCTCCTGGAAAGAAAAACTAGCTTTGAATAAAATCGATGAGTGGGAAGGGGAGATTAGTTTTTATTTCTAGGTAAAGCAAGCTCCTGATAATAACGCTATTTTATTGCCGTATCGTATCGGTGCAGCTCAGTGTTGGAATAGATAACTCTTTATTGAACACCATAATTACAATAGAATAACCTTACATAATAATAGGCGGTCTTATCGCTAAAAGGGATCTTTTCCAGACAACCAGTGAGAGCAACACTGACGTCATCACCGCCTTCATGCTGCTCGGGGCTTCTTTGAAAGTGAACTCATTGCCTGTCAATAATTATAATATAAATCTCACCTGTAAATAGTTAGCGAAGAGCCTGTTGACAACAATGATGATGACATTCCCGACCGCCTCAGTGAGCAGCCACACTGACGTCATCACCGCCTTCATGCTGCTCGGGGCTTCTTTGAATGCAAACTCATTGCCTGTCACTGCGAATGGTACCTAACATAACAGCATTAATTAAAATTCCAGAAGGATATCCTTCGCAGAATTTTATTAAACAATTTGATTTAATATCTATTATGCAAAATATTAGGATTAATTAATAATTATTTATTTGATGAATGTAACAAGTCATTATTGATAAAATGAATATCTATCACACCCGTCCCCCTCCGTATTTTGTAACTTTTGCGACCAATTCATATTATACTGAAATGTCAGATCAGTCAGTCCCTTTGAAGTTATATCACAAAAACCCACAAAAAAATACAATAAATGGAATAGGTTCCACACAAAATTTATTTGTTATTTCAGGTAAGAATTTCTACGTATTCTGTTTTCGACTTATGCGCCCCGTTAAAGTTTGAATTAAGGAAATAAATATCTGAGAATAACATAGAACTCAGTAAATTATAATATGATACTGACCTCTGCCAAAGATATAATGAAAAACTGTGGTAAAAGCCACGCCATTGTTATTGAATTAGCTTCCGTTACGACGAACATTTTTGACTTCTGAAAGAATAAAGAGACGAATTACTCTCAGGAACCTCCTAAAAAAGAAAACTTTTTATTTCTTCTTGTGCAATTAATCTAAGAAAAATAACATTATTATCACTGGAACTTTTGCATTCATAAAATTACTTCAAGCATCAGAGAAAGTGCAAAATTTCTACTTGGTTGATTAATTATTAAAAATAAAAAGTTTTGCCCGTATGATCCTACCGACTGCGCTAAAAATCAAAAGAAACATTAAATTTACGTAAAAATATTTACATGTTATTATCTTGACACGGTGATCAGTAAAGCAACGTTTCATATCACTTTTTAAACGTAGGTTTGATATAATAAGCTTGCATCTGCTGCAACCGCACCCGCTTACCATCAGGCGAGTTGATTAGTACATTAGTAAGCTTAGGCTAACAGATCAAATATTCAAAAATATACTAATTTCTATTTAAAAATCCGGGAACATGCGGGACGTGACTGATAGCCAAAGCGGCAGATAGAGCGGCTTGGAATTTACTGGGTCAGCCCTATGTGCAGAAATGCATTACAAGAGGCTAAAAAAGAAGATTAAAGAAATTGGTACGTACAATACTACCCTGGTCTTCTCCGATCATGATTACGTATACACCCCCACTTTCCAACTCGACCCCTTGCATTAAGGTTTCATTGTTGACTATAACGGAATATGAAGAAGTGAAGACTTCCATCTGTTTCGATACCCCAGAGGTGGTCACTTGAGATTCGGTCTCATTTCGTCTTTCATTGTGTAAGGTTATTGTGTTGTTTGATGATTGGAGAAATCTAAAAGACAAAAATTAGTAATATACTCGTAGAAGTATATATCATTTTATGTTTTTAGTATGTATACTCGTATTATACATAGGGTATAAAATATGTAGGTAAGTATAATACGAGTATAAAAAAACTAAAATGAGATAATTTGAAAGACTAGACTAAAAAAAGATAAGTTATGATTTAGATAACAGGAATCATTACTACGAGTACCTACTTTAAACATCAATGTGCTCGTACTCGTAAGTATATTAAATACTTTTAAATATTAAATACTTTTTAGGTACTACTAAATAGTAATTAAAAAATTAGATTTCTTTTATAAAAAGTCGATTTATTTTTAACGTCGAATTGAGAAAAAAAGATTACAGACGGATTACATTTATTTCGGTGAGCCCTTTTGTTTTCCATTCCCAATCAAAAAATACCCTCGATTTCGGCAAAGCGTGGACTGATCAAAGAACGAATGCGTACAAAGAATGATTGGAAAAGGCTAAACGCAGCCTTATCCGCCGAGAATGGATTAACACACCTCACTCTAATCTAGGCCAGTAATGTATTACATATAGCCGGCGGTTTTGTTTGCTGAAACAAAGCTATTGAATGAAGGCATTTTATAAACCAATCTAGTCTTTGAGACATCTTACGTGCTTATCCTAACATAATATGAACGCTGCTTAATCCATTTTATTTAGATAATAAAATAGGGCTAGTAATAATGATGACTCTCATTACATAGGATCATTATTACATCTTCAAATTGACGTTGTACAGAGTCAGAGTAATACAGTGACCATGTGTCGATTTCTCAAGGGAACGTGTCATATCAAGGGAACGTCGCGCTCGTCCTCTTAGTGTAGTAAACAGTAAACAGTCGTACATACACACATTCGCATATACGAGCAAACTTTCCCACATGCTAGATAGATGGTTTCTCAACTTTGGGAATTACTGAGAAAGGGATGATATTATTACACCCGCAAAATAAACAGATAACTTGGATATGAACTAGATAATGAAACGTGAACTGGAACATCGTAACAGACATTGACAGCTTCTATTACAACTTGACAAGATACTTGGAATATTTTTTCCTTAATTATCTTTTTTTACAGATGGGTACATACTCTATATTGATTTATATCCATTTATATCCATCACACAACGCAGAATAGCTGATAAACTGTATGAGAAGTAAAGAAGTAACCTATTGCTCGCGAGTCTCAAACAGAATAATAGAGCTACATTAAGCCAATTACCTAGATCTAAGTTTATATGATTGGTACAATGTAAACTGAATCCTAGTTCAGAAACTAATTCTACGGCCAACAATGTTTCCGGATGGAGGCTTCAACAAAACCAATCCATTTCCGGTTGATTTTCCCGGAAAATTGAACTTCCGATTTGTGTCCAACTTTTCCGTAAGATATCCGTTTCTTTTTTTGCTTTGTTTAGCAAAATACAAAACTTCTCCATTGTATACAGTTAATATTAATTATCTTAGAAATTATTTCGTTTAAGAAAGTTTGTTCCGATTTCGTATGATGTTTTTACCTCTTTATGCCTAACTACTGAACTTATAAATGGTTAAGTTAATATTTAATACGAGCAAAACATAAATAATATTATAATTTAATTTATAACACATAGGACTATTATGATTTAAACTATCGTAAAATTAGGTTTTCAAGATAGCTATTTATTGTTACCTCATTCATTAAGGAACGTTTACAATTACTTTGGTAGCGTAAAGGCCTATCTATAAGAATGGTCCGATTTATCAGACCATTGAACCAGGCTTAAAAGCTTAAATTAATTTTTTATAAAACAATTTAATAACAGGTAACTTTGATACCAGTGCCACTTTTAATATATTGCCGCCTGCTCTATCAGTAACTATTCATTTAGCAAAGTTTATAAGTTCACTAATACTCATTTCATTAGGATAAGTAGCTGGATTTAGTTACACACTCAAAGAAAACTAACTCAGAAAGTTTACGCGTAATGGTCGTGTTAATGAATTAGAGAGACAAAGTTTATCTCGAAACTTTCTTCAGTTCATAAAAATAGATAAACACGAGTATAGTAATATGTATCACCAAATTATAAAAATCCTATTTCTGTGAAATCCTTTTATTGAGTTAATATTGTTTTACCTTCAAAATTATATCAACAAAAAAATACATTATGCTGTCTGTGATTTCAATTATTATTAGGTTATTATTTGAACATATACGAGTACAATAATAAATATACAAGTGAATGTCAAAATGTACCACCGATGTTTAAATGTATATGATAAGATATAAGTCCCACTATATTAGGTTTTGCAGTCCAAGTACTCTTAGATAAACGAGGTGTGAGGGTTGAAAAACAAAAGCTTTCTGCAAATAAAATGAAAAATCTTATTTCGATCAACATAAATTTTAACGAACTTAAACAACAGCTTACCTGACGAAAGGCAATCCAGACTTGCTCTTCCCAAGTTGATCTCTATACTCGATTACATCATTTCCCATCAAATAAAAAGAAATCGCTTGTTTCTCCTCCAATTTAAATATCTCATCTCGTGGTTCAATACAACTCCCGCCAAGTTTTAACGATAAATACGAAATTTCATTAACTTTTATATCCTTTTTAGAGTACTGTGAGAAAGGAGGCATGGTGTATGTTATGTTTTGTTCCATATTTTCTATGGATATGGAACATGGGTTTCCGTTGTAAATTCGTAATTGAGAATAGCCCCTTTGTGGTAATTCAGGGTATGTGGTCTGAAATACGAGGAAATATTATATTATGGTGTTGGAATATCTTGTTAGAAATTTCAAGCAACAATAAGTATATATAACAATGAGTGCGTAACACAATATTACGCTCAAAAACGGGCATAACAGACGTGGGCAACAAGGCTGCCAGGCTGAAGTGGAGCTGGGCGGGTCATACCATTCGTATGCATCCTGATCGGTGGGCAAAGGTCACCACAGAATGGGTACCGGAAGATGGAGAGCGCCACCGGGGCCGGCCTCGAAAGCGATGGCGTGATGACTTAGTCACATACCACGCGGGTTGGCAAGAGGCGGCACTAGATCGTGAATTATGGTGGGACTTGGGGGAGGCCTTTGCCCAGCAGTGGGACAGTAAAGGCTCGTAATAATAATATAATAATAAATAATGAGTATTATATTTAAATAAATTTAGGAAATTTTGGCATAACACCTCTGCCAATGCTTAATTAGAGCACATATTTTTTCGTTAGGGATGTTCAAATTGCCATTGGCTGCTATTTTCACTAATCAACCTTCGAAAGATAAATACATATCTATATTTTTTGTTAGTTTTAATACCTCTAGATACATTTTTATTAATTTTCATTTGAAGGCTTGTGCACACATAACAAAACAAGCAAACGACGTCCTTAATAAACGATAATCTCCAAGGGCCGGTGACTAGAAAGATAAAATACCTGACAAAGCCTTTTCTTAAATATTTAACGTGTTTAAGCCTGGTTTTTGCATTTAATATTAATGCCGACGTTCTTGTTTATTGCTGAAGTAAATATTTGCAATTTGGATTGTAAAATTAGTAGTTTTAAATTATCAATATGAAATCTGCTAAACTTTATTTATTGTTCTTTTTATTCTTTAGAAATTAATTCTAAATGATAATTATGATAATAAATAAGAGTCTAAATATATTAGATATTAAATCTATAAATACTTTGTCAGCTTTTTATGATTTTATATTCTACATAGACTGTGATGAAACGTTGGTAATTTTAATCCTAGGAAAAAATACATCACATTGTGTTTTCTTTCAAAATAATTACTAAAACAAAAAAGCTGTAGCTGTGTAAACTGTATAGTATGCAGGTGTACCGAAGTACAGGCTAAAAAGCTAGTAAATAAAAATACAAAATAACTTACACTGATGTAAATCTCGACGACAGCAGATGCGATGAATGCAATCCCCGCGAGCACCCCGCCCAGTGTCAGCCGATGCAAAGGATTTGTTAGCATGTTGTAACGGGCCAGGAATGGATAGATGTACTGAAATTGTTGCATTATATCACCACAGGCAATAACTACATAAATTGAACACAAACGCAAAAGGCGTTTATTTAAAAAGGATATTGAGGAGCATTTTTGCGAGAAAATTACAAAGTATTTAACTTAGAGATTCTACCACCAATTAGCTCCTTCTCGCCTGTTTAAATACTCTTTAATATCTCTATTATAACTACTATATTATAACTCTTTAATGTATACCAATTTACAGGAAATAGTTTTAAATCACTGTGTGACAAAAAAATTATATCATCAATATTATATTGCGTGTACTGAATTATTATCTCAATTATAAACAAAATTGCCTTATATAATTTAATGTTAATTTTTTGTTTTAAAAATATGAATTTTACAGACCTAATTGACAAAAAATCTGTTATTTAAACTGAAAAAAAAAACTGTTACTGAAAAAAAATACAAATTTTGTCCGCAGTGATATTATTTATTCTATATAATTCGATTGAAGAACAAATGAGATTATTTTTAAAAAAGAGACAAAAGTTTGTTGTTACATATTAATACAGCGTGCACAAAATGAAAAAAAAACCGTACATTATAACTCTATAAAATGCAAAACCTTTATAAATTCCAGTTAAAAATTAAACCCGACGAGTTCCTTGTTTATTAACGATTCTTCTCGCAAAGACACTCCTTTACGAATGAGCGGTGGAATTAGTAATATTATAACTTGGCAAAAGAGCTTTTTAAGGCCTATTTGAATAAATGAATTTGACTTTGATAGCTTTAGCTTGCCGTGCTCTTCATTTCAGTCTATCTCGGATATTTTGTGAAGATAATTTTACTATAGTTATTTTGTATTACACATATAATGCCATCCCACTAATGTTTCAAGAAAAAAAATGCCTGGATGTTTTCTATCCATTAAACGATGAGAGGTTTTTCTGACATTTGGGATATTTATTACTTAAACCATAGAAAACATTGATGGAATGCCATAATTTTTCATACTTTTCAGTGGATGAGTCTGAAAGGACAGGCTAAAATAGTTTGTAAATACCTATAAATCTTCCCATTTCTGAGTTTATTTTCGTCGAGATTGATGTCATATACTTGTACTAATGGACCCATGAAAACTTCTGCCAGTCATCAATAAAAATGTCTATATCGACATCATTTTCAGTAGAAAATGCCAAATGAAAAGAACTAATGTGTCCCTAACATTGTATTGTATAAGTAAAAAGCAGTAAGCTGTTTGAGAGTAGCAGTAACTAATGATAAATTGCTGTTAAGAATTGTAGAGCATAAAAAATTAAGAACCTCTATCGTTTCAGCCGGAAGAGGTAAAAAAAAAACTGAACCAACCTACCTACCTACCTAGGTGAAGTAACTAACTAAACCTACTCCTCCAAACAACCTTAATCCAAAAACTAAAGCGCCCATAATATGATTTTGGTGTCTGACTCTAAAATATACCTAAAAACGCTGCAGTACACATACATTATACATACATGCAAACCTTCCACTTTATAAAATTATTGAAATATTTTAGGAAAGACACACCTACAAGAGACACACATTTATTTCCTTAAAAAACAGATTCTTTTTTCAAAATCCGGCAAAAAATCCTCGATCTCCAATAAAAAGCATGACCAACAAAACAGGATATTATTGTCCCAGGTGCATAAAAATCAGTAGAACATCCTCAAAAAAACCTAAAAGACAGGTTTTTTCCTATCGGTCATAAAATTATAAATTAAACAACCCTGTAAACAATTTTGTTGTTCAGAAACTGTGTACACTTTAAGGATGCTTTTATCTAAAAACATTTAATCACTATTTTCATTACTTCGAAAATATTATATAGAAAAATCATATGCCTTGTAATAAGACATAATAATAGGGCATTTTTCAGCATACAAACTGCTAGATAAGAAAAAAGAACAGCTTGTGTTTATTAAACAAGGCGATTGGGAGGAAATTTTAGGGGAAAATAGCTATTTTATATTAGCTATTTTCCACTGAAAATCGTGCTAGCTACATTTTTAATTTATAATACAAGTTTACTTTAATATTAGCTATCCTTGGAAGTTCCTTCTGGTGTTTCTAAACTGTAGTAAAGTAATGAAAGCTATAGATCTCTAGTACTAAAAGAGGAACTTTTCAATCGTTTTATGGGCGCAATCATTTCACCGTGTTTTCCTTTGTCAGGGAACTAGGACGCTGTTTATTCTTTGACGAGATACTTTCTCAATGGACAATTGACTTGGTACGATAGAATTAATGCTAAAACGAGTGTATAAGACCAGTAATAATGCCTTCGAAGATAATTCTTTTTTTTTACAACACAATAAATGTTGAAAATGCGACTTTTTAGTAAACTTTATTCTGTGGATATAGTAAACTTCGTTATTTTATGGATATAGTCACCATTCAGCCTAAATTCACTTTATTAACTTAAAATGACACGACCCATAAAACACGCCAAGTTGCTAAATTTTGCACTGCTAAAAACGTAACAATTTTTAAACGATTTACCAAGTTAATCTACTTGATTAATATAATGATTTTTGTGAAAAATAAACCTTGCTTGTAATTTATCTTTTTCATATCTTGTCTGTGAAGTATTATAATATCGGTAGTATTATAATATTAGTAATGTAGAATGTAAATGTTACCACTACAACTACTAAACAAAATACAAACTTACCTTTTGGCAAAGTGGGATCAATATCAAAATGAATATGGGCGCCAAAACTTGCATTTGATCCGGCTTTATAGTTATAAAACCAAATCTGCCGTCCATTTTCGTTGCCTGTAACGTCCAGCGGGACCCCTGAAATAACAAAAATATTGAAATTGCGCTCAAAGGACTTACTGAATTTCACTTTAGCTCTTATCTGGGGAGTGTTTATTACTTTTTAGTTAAGCTGGGATTGGAATTTACTATTTTGAACCCACTCAAAAGTAGGAGGATGTTGTAAAAGTTCGGTAATAGATGTAAATATTTTCCCATGTGATCTCATTGATATTTAAGTATCGAGTTTTGTTTCAAAATGTTTACCAATCTTCCAATAATTTAACGTTTAAAGCAGTGTTTTGTTAGGTGTACAATCAATATTTATTATGAATTATAATTTGTTTAGGTATACGTATAACGATTAAATTAAAAAAGATTTGTTGTGGCAAATTCTTTTATGGAGAAATAAGTGACATTACTACAGCTACTTCCAACCCAATGATACCCAATGAACGCGTGTAACTACTTACGATCAGATAAGTCACTTAATCTACAGAAATCCTTAACATATTTTTACAAGCATTATGAGGTTCTTTTTACAAATCAAAAGTGTAAAATAAACAGACTCGCATATAGAGGTAGTACACACACAGACAGTATTGTAAAAGTACTTACCATCTGATCCAAAAGTGACCAGAAAACTGGTGTGACAGTGAACAACATGAGAATGGAAAGAGTTTTCTTGATGTCTCTGATGAACTTCTTGTCATATTGATGCTGGGTGGTGTCCAGCCAATGGGAAACCTTTTCATTTCTGTCGCGATTCAATACTGCGTTCTTTATACCTAACTGTTGAAAATTTGTGAAAAATGGAGTTAGAAAGGGTCCAAAAGACGATCTATTAAAATAGTTGAAACGTTATTATGAACATGCACAAATATGTATATAACTGAGCTGCTGCTTTATACCACCTACCAGTTTTTGCCATATTATGTTACTCCCTTCCAGCACGGGTGTCTAGAAGATATCGCTTTTAGCGATAAGACCGCCGGATGCAACAGCCTTGTTTTGTTTGTTAATTACCGTTGTTAATTTTAATTTTTAATGTGGTGTTACAGTATAGTATTAATAAATAAATAAATATAATACATGAAAAAATATAACACGTGATCTACAAAGTCCGAGGTGCTGTAGCGCTCTTAGATTAAATTAAAAAATCCTGGTTCGATCCGCAAGAGTAGATAGGCTGTGTTTTTTAAACGATTTTTAAACTTTGTTTTTTTGCGCTTCATTTTCTCTATCTGAATTTAGTTAGGTACTCGATTTTCAGTAGCTTATTAATTTATTGGATCAACTTAGAGCAATTTCGTTTTATGCTCTAGAACGCCTCTATCAAAATCATTGCTAAAATGTTATTAAACGAGCAAAACGTTCTCTAGAGATGAATTGGGACTAAAATTTGAAATAAATCTCAATTTAATATAATCTTTTTTTATTTAAAAAGCCGGTAATTTAAAAATACTCGCAAAAACTATAGTTACGAGTCAAATTCAAACTAGAATTTAAAATTATTTATGTACCCAATTTTAAAAATGAACAGCAGGGTGATTCACTTATCCGATACCGAAACCGAACCGAGCGCGCTACCGAAAGGAAAAGGAACCGATCGAAAAGTCAATTCCGTTTTACAAAACCGACTGGAAAGTATCTTCGTAAATCTTCGGGCTCTACCGAGTAAGGAACCACCTACACGGTAATTGGACAGTAAAATAGAGCATAGATTACAGATCTAACAGTTTACGAAAATAGTTTTATTTTAGTGGTTCATTGTAGAAAAAATATTTACCCATAATCTGCTGTTGAAAAGTTATTGTGCAAAAAGTTTAGCGAGCACACTTCGTAAACATTTCCCATCTGTGCCTCCAGTGATGAGTGATGTAACTTGAGTTTTACCCTTTTTGAGATTTTTCCATATAAATAATGAGAAAAAAAATAACGGGTTTTTCGTCTTACTCACGTTCTTCTATCTTCTATAGTTTTAGGAGATAATTTTGTGAAAAGTGATACAAGTACCACTATTTTTGCAAAAACAACGTGATTATGAATATATTTCAAGTTATATCTCTGATTTCATCTAGTCAATAATCAGTATTTTGTGGTTAGTGGTACAATTGTGATTATAAACATTTTCACATTTAAAAAAAAACTTGAATATTGATATAGCACTGATCATAATTACTTTTCACGATTTTTCACAATATTTGCCAGCGTACAATTCAACTTATATCTAAAAATACATAGATTTTTTTTAATGTAAGTAAAAGTGTGTGTTATAGTGAGATTTGAAGTCTTAACGCCAATCAAACCTAAAAACTTAATGGCTAATGTGTAATGGTGCAATTTTTGTCTAAAGTCCACAATTGGGAACATATTCTCTAAAAAAGTTCAACAGTAAACCGAAAATTTCAACAACTTGCTGAGTATTGAGAGATTTGCAAATTTGGACAATATTACTAACAACATGATTTATTAGGTATAGGTACTTGTATTATTATTTACAATTGATTGGATAAAATTGTCGTAGGTGCGGATACAACTCACTGGTTTTTCGTGAATTACTTAAATAATGAAATAATTTAAGAAAAACTATAATGCGGAATGATAAAAACTCTTTTATCTACAAATCTACCTTGATTAAAAGCTAATCTAAACTGTTGGATTTTCTCCCAGCACACGCTGAATGCACCCCTATTGCCTAAATTATATATTTTTAATTAATTTTCCTATTTTTTTTTGTATGTAACTACTCGGCGACTCGCGCTATGCGAATCTGCCTTTTGGTGTGTTAATAATATCTATGTTAAGCTCTAGTGTATATTTATCTTTAAATTGGGCAATAAATGCTTTTTTATTTTATTTATATTTATTTAATTCAGCACACATAGTTCGCCAAGTAGAATTTTTTGAATCTTGTTTTAGCTCTGCTGAAAAAGGATGATTTTCACTTCACTTCACTTCACTTTTTTAATTTAATGGCTTGGCTTGGGGTTGCCATTGATTGAGCCAATGGATTTTCAACTTATATCACTCATGACAGCCATTCATTGTCAAGCATCTTTGACAATTCAAATTATAATTTGTCGGTGTCAATCTTCTTCATTATTTTCAATCGGTGGATTTTTATCTGCTATTTTATCTAAATTTTAAAATTATGAATATAGGTAGTTAGTTTTCTTACAATTACTTCCTGTTCATATCTGTAATGAGTCTTAATTTGATTTAAAATTGTGCGTATTCTCAGAGCACACGAGTAACAACTATTATATCGGTATATTACTTGTGAGATACCTACATTGTGTTTTCATGCAACGGCCAAGTCGATCTATTAATTTAAAACATAAAAGATTTTATCGATTTGGTAATACATGGATCATGGATCTCAACAACTTTTACGGTAGAACTGCGAGTTGCGAGACTTGGTTTTTTTACAAGTTACGTTTTTGCAGGCATATTTCTTTCGTTCTTGTATAATAAGCTGCGCCCAGCGGTTTTACCCGCAGTACTTCCAAGGTCTCAGCTATCTCTTTACAAAATTTCATCTCAATCGGTCCACCCGTTTAGGCGTGAAAGCGTAACAAACATCCAGACATCTCGATATCCATTCTTACAATCCTTCACATTTATAATAGTAAGATTGAAAAGGAGGAGCAGGAGAAGATAATGGTTTATACAAGTTTTTCACTTAGTAAGTGTTTACTAGGTCGCCTGAAGCCGCTGGATGCAGGTCGCTTCCAACAGGTACATATGGAAGTCCAAAGGGGAGGCCTATGTTCAGCAGTGGACGAATGGCTGAGATGATGATGATGAAGTGTTTACTTTCATGTGTCCGTCTGTCTGTCTGAGCTGAAATTTTGCATGCATGTATAAATCGGATAACAATTGCAATATTATTTTGAGATCGAGCTGATCTGATGATGGAGCTGGAAGATGGCCTTAAGAACTTCATAATTAATCGACGCAACCCATCGAGTTTCGGCTCATTTGATTCGTCTTGACGAGTACCTAAGTTGGTGCTAGATGGTAATAATGATGAAAGCTTGTTTTAAAAAGTTTTTTTTAAAATTTTACTTCCTAATAATTCTAGTTTATATAGATGTGATGCGTACGCATTTAGTTCCTATTGTTAATATATTTTTAGCGCTATCATATTAGGAATTAATTATGTAAGAGCAATGTTTGGTTTGATATATAAAATAAATTTAGTTCTCATTTACTACGTTTTTGCACAGAAGATCCATTGGAAGCTTCTTTGGAGCGGCAAGCTGCTGCTCTCGAAAGAGTGGCAGATGGTGTGAAGAACCTTTCCAAGGCCATCACTGAGGGGTGCAATTATAATCTATCAACAAATCTAGCAAATGCGCTAGGGAATATAGCAAGAACTATTAAACCGTACGCGACTTATCAAGAAGAGGCTTTAAAATGAAAATTGGTACACACATTGGTACCTACCGCTTACATTTTGATCATTAAGCTGTTTATTAGATTAATATTCATTGTTTCAGTTCAATGCCTTAAAAAGCACCTCAAATAAGCCAATAAAAACTCAGTATAATTCTTAGCCTTTTATTTTTACTGCAACAAAATGCAAGTAGGTACCTAATTTTTACTGAGTTTTAAAACTACTACTTATACGCACGCAAAGTAACAATACTTAACATGTTTGACGCACTAACCTACATTATGTTATGCCCGGGTCTAAGCTACCTCTATACTAAATTTCAACTCAATCGGTACTTGAACGGTGACCATCCGTTCAAGTGTGAAAGAGCAACAAAAATACATTCTTCATCATTATACATACATTCTTTAAAACTTTCGCGTTTGTAATATTAGTAGAATATTATATCAGCGTATACAACTCTGCAGATAATTTATAATAATCTATTAATTATGGCTACTCGGGCCTGTAATCCTCTTTGTAATAGGAAATTATTTTCTTGGCCTTCCATAGGTTCTGCGATCGAGTCATCACTGCTGGTATCATATTCGCAGTTAGGCCATTTTTTAAACACATTGTGTCCTACAATATGCACAATACAATATGCCATGCATTGTGTTGCACATGCAATAACAATTCTTCCACATTTTTCTGGTGCATACTCCAGCACGGGACTTTTGTTTAGGCATCTAAAACGGCTCTTTAAAACTCCAAAGCACCGTTCAACTGAGTTGCAAGCCTGAAAGCAAAGTACTAATTTAATGTTAACTAATACAACAAAAAAAATATAATCGTACGTATAGCCTTAATATCGGCTAACGTCTCTTGCGTGCTCGAGCCTCCGGGTCTGAGTAGATCCGACAGTAAGAGGCCGAAGGGGCTGACTCTGGTGCCTTGGAAGAACGGGAAGTGCTTAGTGTGGGACGCTACTTGTGCCTGCACTGTCGCCGCCAGCCACTTGACGTACCATCCACTCACCGTCAGCAGCCGCGGAAGACGCCAGTTTGAAGAAGAGGAGTATGCCATGGCATTATCATTTCGTCCACGTTGCCGTAGAGACCATGGGCAGTTGGGGCAGTGAAGCGCGCGGTTTCGTCTGAGGATCTCAGAAAAGAGCGGGGACTCCCTCTCCGGCTCACTGATCTTTATTTCCATTTTACTGTTAAATTCGGGTATTGAAGTAGATAAAATTCATATTTACGTTTATTTATATAAACGTAAATATGAAAGCAAGAATGACAGGATTTCGGTATCGAATCAAGTGAATCTATCAAAATGACTCTTCCGAAACGAAAAGGCACCGATCGTAACGTCAAATGCAATTCACAAAACCGATTGGTAAGGATCATCGGCTATCTTCGGGTCCTACCGAGTAAGGCACCACTTACACGGCATTTCGGCAGTAAAATTGTGATATAAAGAGGTAATATTATTATAATGACATATCAGTGCCAATGATTGTCAGTACGAATAATAAATGTCGGTTTCAGCCAATTTTATTGGGAATTTTAGAATGTACAATTTATTAAAGAAATTAAGATTTTTAAAGAGAAAAAGAGCAGCAGAGTAATAATTGAATTGGAACATCTTAATCTTGCAAGGGGCCGAGGTTTTGGACGCTAACACGACGTGTAAAAAAAAGTTGGACGACTAGTAGAGAAATAAAATACGTCTTGTTAATATTTTGATTCCTTGGAGTGTTGATGTGAGATGCTGCCTGTGTTAAAACATACAAGCGTCCGCTCATTTACCAAAAGCATCAAAGGTGACTGGAACAGCCGCAGAGGACGAGGAAATGATTCTAGCAGAAAACGAGTGTGATACACAACAAATTTCTTTCGTTCCCTATAGGGACCATTTGACTCTTGGGAATTGGCGCATTTATTTTATTAAGGCTGTTATCCAAGCTCAAAAAACTACGGTCCGGTGTCCTAAACGCTGGCTTTTCTTTTACCTTCGCCGAAGTACAATTCAAAAATCCTGCATCAAGATCCGTTGCAGAATTTTTAAAATTTATGCATTCATAGGGACAAACAGACAAGTGACAACACAAACAACTTTGTTTTATACCTACTGTGTATGTGTTATGTTAATGTATCCAACTTTATAGCCCCTTTAATAACTGCAAGTTTTTTACTTTAAATTATTTAATTAGGTAAACCTACTTATTTATAATGTATCCCTTTAATTTAATTAAAAATAATATTATGATAATTAACACTCTTTATTTGCTGTTGTTTTTTATTGTTGTCCTTCATTTGTACTTATAGTATGTAGGTTAACTGTTACAATTATCTTACTAATATTATTATAAATGTGAAAGTTTGTAAAAATGTAAGGTTGAACAGATGTGTGTTTGTTACACGTTCACGCCTAAACGGCTGGAACAATTGAGCTAAAATTTGTTACAGCGTAGACCCTGGAATAACACATAGGCTACTGTAAAGCGAGCAAAACCTCTGGGCGCAGCTAGTGTGTGCATGTATATGTAATACGCATTTTGCGGCTAGCCAGACGGCAGATTGTCCGGCTGTCCGTGGGACTTGGGACACGGTTGTAAAATTGCGGCTAGCCGGTCGCGTAGGTACTGTGTAGGATATCGCAGCATCCGTCCGCACTACCGTGCGTACAAAGACTGCAGTTTTTTACATTGGTCCGCACTGCGGTCAACTGCAAAGTGCGTATGTAATTTTACACGACATGTAAAAGTTGAATATGCTTTTAACTCATTATAATAGTAATTGAAGTAAAGTACGATATTTTAAATTTATCACACGTATTAAAACCGCATTAAATAAGCGAGAATAGCATCAAAATATGTATTTTTTTAAGTATAAAACTTTGATTCGAAAGCATTCCGCGGATCAATTTGTGCCGGAAGAAAATCTTCCATTGCACCGATTTTTACGTCATAAATCCTCGACTCGGTTTCAAATACGGATAAGTGAATAGCCATCATATCGATAGATACGTCATTTCATTTCGACGTTTTAAATTGGCACGGCGCGGACCGCGAATCGGTTCCCAAACGGATACTTTTTATTCGGAAGCCAATAAGCGTCGGAAGAAAGTCTGTCATTGTACTGATTTAATCATTGTCAAAAACCATCGACTCGGTATAAAATTCGCATAAGTGAATAGCCATCGTACCGATTTGTACGTCACTTCATACATTTATAGCGTTCGGTCTCGGTTCGGTTCCCTGACGGATACTTGAATAGCTCAAAATCGGTAGCCGTTGTTAAGTTCCTTAACCATCGGTTCGGTTCCCAAATACGGATAAGTGAATAACCCTGCTGAATTAAATAAGCTAAGACACCTGTCAAATAACATTAAAACATGTTTTGAACACCAGATGCTCATAAAAAAGCAAATAAGTCTTTTAAATATGAAAATTCGTTTGGTTTTGATATATTTGCACTTTTATTTAAATTTCAGCATAAATTTTATGGCTCTATGAAACTTGAGGCTTCATTTTTCTTTTTTAACTATTTCGAATAGAAGAAATTCCTTAAGATTAAACGTGCATTAATATTTGTTAAAAATTAACCGTGAAATGCGAACAAAAAACAATGTATAATATATTTTCCTTTTTTTTAATAAAAATATATTTAGGTATAATAAATTTATTTAGGTATGTACATGTAAACCATCTTAGGTATATATATTTTTTGTAACTAGTCTATGTATACAGATACTGCGCACCACCGTCTATTATTGTAATATCAGTCCTGTTCCATTCCCAGGTTGTCTCTAAGAAATTGCCTAGTGTGAAAAGACCGCCGATTGTTTGCCTAGCATTTAGATATCTAGCTCAGTAAGGTTCTTTGTAACTATTTGGTACGCAATAAAGTATTATTTTATTCTATTCTAATGTAATACTAATTCAAGAACAAATTGCAAAACTATTCAATTTATAATGAACCACAAATCTATTAAACCAAATAATACCCCAACTAAGTTATATGCAAAATAGATTATTATTCAAAATGATTGCTTAAATCGGCCATTATGTATGAATATGCATAATGATTAATTAAATTTCGGAAGCCGATTGATTTTAATCAACGTACCTGTTAGGATTATGATGAATTGAATAATGCTACATTCGCTATACTAGTAGGCTTTAACCGTGCCTAGTTACCACTCACAGGGCAAAACCGTGTCACCTAGGGGTCATTACGACCGTGGTCCGACTTTTTTTTATGTGAAGAAGTAAGAAGACGAGCAAAACGATCTCCTGATGTTAAGAGATAACGCTTCCCATAATCAGTATAGTGCTTGCTACCTAGGATTTCATAATGATGTGAAATTCTAGGTGCACTGCACCAACGCTTCTTACTCAAGAGTCAAAAGATGTTAAGACTCGTTAGCTCAGTTTCACTAGCTACAGTGCACTCCTACCGAAACACAGTGATGTTTGCACATTACTGCTCAGGCGGTAGAATAACTGGCACTGTCGGGGTACCCACCTAGACGACCTCCTGTAAAGGACTACCCCCGGTGAAATGAATGTCCGGCTTGGTGGGGGATTTATCCTACTTAGGTTTAGTATAATACCATCTACGGCTACATCGTCTTAATATCACTCGAGAGCATGGTGAAAGACTAGATAAACCTATATTGAATATAAAAAGTAATAATACCTACTACAAACTATTTATTATTCTAGTAGATACCTATTTTAACAGACTATTCTTTCAGTAGACAAATCTCATTTTAAATTGGTTATTTACAAGTGTCGACAGAGACACGTGCGAAAGATCCTTGATCCCTACAAGTCTAAAAAAAGAACAAAGTAATACAATCAATTTTATTTTTTTACTTTAACACGAATTTTTAACCACCGACGAAAAAACGGGTGTTTTAAAAGTGTCATGTACACAGAGCAATACCACAAAGCCAATTTAGGATGCAGTTTTTTTTTGTAATTTGAAAACGATTCTAAAAAAAAATCTAAGACATGTTTCATCAAAATCAGCTCAGTTATCAGCTCTTTTGTTAACTGCAGTAGAAATTCTTAAGCGAATCATGATTTTTTGGATTTTTATTAGCTTTAGGAGTAATTTACTTGTACAAAGCTACCTAAAATTCGTTTAGTTTTCGAAAATTTATTTAAAATAGCTAGTCCAATTTAATAGCTGTTCATTCTAACTAGAATGAATGGGTTTTGAAACGGCAATCGGCACCACACTTTACGATCTGACAAACTCTCCGGTGGAACCATCAATCCATCTAGTTGCACACTAATACAATAGCTAGTCACGCTAGAAATTATCATGATAATGTTCGTCTATATCATCATTAGAAAATGTATTAAATAGGTGGTTATTTCTGTAATATTTTAAAATATTACATACCTACCTACATTTACATTTTATTTTAATGTTTTCACACATTAAAATAAAATTTAAAGCTTTAAAGATTGCAGTGAGTGATATTTTTAAATAAATATTATATTATAACGTAAGTTACCCCCCCCCCCCCCCCTATTTCCCCTACTTTACTTCTTTTATGAATTATTTACCTTGGCGAACCTATCTCAAAGTTTTTTCACAATTTTCAACATTTTATAATATTATATTTTACTAATAAGGCGTTATCTTTCGACACAATCGAATCTATACCTGACAGTGTAAGTAGGGAAACATGTTTTGTTGGAGCTATTGTAATTCTATAATTATTATTGTTAAATAAACAGAGAACAAATACCAACATTAGTTATTATAAAACCAACATAAATGATAAGATTAAAATAATAAGTTTAAAATAACTTACCGATATGCACTTGACGAAATCGAAGATGACATTGCCTTCTGGTTTCCTGATCACATAACGATTCTTGGCACTCACGAATATAACTGAAATAAGGAAATAAATTATAAAATATGACTCTAGATTCTAGATAAATACTTATGTAAATTTATTTTAAAATAATTATTAACAAGGAAATAAACTGTTGAAGACTTTGAAAGCAACTGAAAAGCCACAAAACTAAAAATTACAATGCATTTATTCAAATAAACTTTAATCAAGCACTCCTTTTACAGAGTAATTTGTTCTATTTTAATACCCTGCTTTTCGAAAAGTGCCTACCGTACCTATGTACTTTTATGAGAAGAACATGAGAGAATCCTACTGGGATTTTTGACTCTTGATAATTATTATATTACTTATGTCTTCCTTAGAATACCACATAATATATCATAGTTGGTATGTTTATCTAATGAATTCACAGGACATGACTAATGATGTTTCAATAAAATATTCCAAAATATTTTTACAATGTACGCTATTTTACTAGATAAAATGTGTACACAAATATTGTATAAAATAACGTAAGATAATACGAAAGCAATATGCGTGAAAACGATCAAATATTTCCCGTGCCATATTTTCCCCGTTGCTATTTGTTATAATAATATTGACTGCACGTATAAATAATTTTTATTTGAGTTCGCATCAGTGTTTGCCGTTCTTAGTGCGTGTTTCTACAATCACGCGAGGAAAAATCCTAGAGCAAGCCCGAAATAATACTGTAAATATTAATGTTGTGTTCCTTAGAGAATAGACTGTCAACTTATGTGATAATAATATGATAAGAGAATAGAACTGTCCTAACAAACAGTGAGTTTGTTTACGAAGAAATACTGTATGGGTTCCTCGTAATTATATTTTTCATTTTAAGATTGAAAATTATGAATGCTAATCCGAGTAATCGCAAACATTTCTTATCGGTTAAAATGCATCAATATCTAGCAGAAATAACGAAATGACTTTAAAAAAATTCAAATGTATTTACTTTCAACGTAACGCACCGTTGTTTGTAAAATCTAATTTTTTATTCAATTTGGTTAGACATACCCTACTGTAAAGTGCGTGCAATGTGCGTGTGTGTAATATCTGCACGTTGTAAATACATAATCAAATCTTCTAACGCTATCGTCACTTATCTCTATCTTTAAATATTTACGCACAATCAAAACGAAATGTTAATTTCCATAAAACTAATAAATATAAATTGGCAAACAGAAGAAGATATTAATAGCCACTCACGCCTTAACCTTTACTCGTAGCGATAAAACTAAGGTTGTTTTGATACACTATATAAATAAATTCACAGAAAACTTTTAGAATTTTTGTTTAAAAATATTCCGTGGACATGAAAATGGAGATAAAAAACATTCTGGAGATCTGCTTTTTGAGATACTTTAGTCTAGAGGTCTAGATACCAATAAAATCTTACTTTTACGTCCGTTAAAACGAATTTCCGAACGAGGAAAATACTGACGTCTGTGAAATAGTGATTCACAGAACTTGATTGTTCTAAAATTTCGGATTTTATTTTTCTTTAAAGGCTGTTTGAAGTACATAACCGCTGGGTTCAGTTAGTAATAGTAATAATGTAAGGCCTCGCGGAACTAATACACCGACATGACCATCTGCATATAGTAGAGATACATATGAACGAAAACATTACTGTTTGACTGATCTATCAACGTATAGCCGCTAAAGGAACTAGTTTAAAATTTGGCACTAAGATAGTTATAATATCGACATCCGCTAAGTAATGACTTAATCAAGGGAGTGAATTCGCGAACGTAACCTAGTTTCTTGTAATACTAAATGTGGAAGCGAAACTGAAATGTATCTCTCTATAGCTTTAATGTACGTGATAACTCTATTATTAGCACCATTCATCCTTTAGAAGTCGCACGCAGACTTTCGTTCAAGTAGGTAATTAATCACAAATGGTTTAACTATGACAAAAGAGATTCGGCTTTTAGAGTGATACAATTTGAGTGATGAACAGTTGGAATCTGCCAGTCACTTTTATATCATTTGTAATTTTAGAGAGTACGTTCTATTATTATAGCCTTTTTTATACATTTGGGGTGAACTTATAAAAAATGTATTGATTAACTTATCTTCGCCACAAAAGTTCGTAAAGTATTCTTTTAATTATTCTTGTGTAAGATATAGATTATAGAACTAAACAGAACATAATACCACAGAAATAGATCTTGCACTCCCCTCATGTGTTACCTGAATTATTATGTAAGTATTTAAAACTATGTTAAACCAGTGCATGAGACTGATAATAAATAGAAGCTGAATAGATTAGGTTGAACACTTTGACACAGTCGATACGTTTTTTAAACTAGACATCCACAAAGAAAAGATACCTAACCACCTAATACGGATAAAGCCACGAACGTTAATAGTAATTTATTATTTGTACAATCTGCGAAATAATAATATATGAGAAATTAAATAATTAAGGTTACCTTTACCCTAATTAGCTTCGACTGGATCAAAAAATAAACTAAAATTAGTTAACTAAAACATTAAAAAAAATATGATTTATTACTTACCAATAGCAGCCAACACTATAAATCCAGGCGCACCAAACGCCAAAGAATAACAATCTTTTTCTCCAAAGCAGTGTACCTCGGACCTCAGTATAGGCGACACGGTCTTAGCGATAAGACTGCCGACGCATAGGGTAAAGTATAATATGCTGAAGTATATAGCCAAATGATGTTCTTGCTGGGGCAGCGTGAACTGATCGCCACCGAATGAGGTGACGCAAGGCTTTATACCACCGGTGCCTACAGTTATCATGAATAGACCTATTAAAGTGCATAATCTGAAATAAAAATATGTTTATTGTATCAAATAATATGCTTGTGTATCTTAAAGCATAAGCAAACTAGTACGAACCGCGCCGCAACGCAACAAAATTCCCATTGCAATACTTTTGAACTTCCTTAATACAATGTTTGTAGAAAAAGAGGTAAATGTTTCCGAAGACGATGTCACAAATAAAGCAAAAGGATGAGTAAAATAAAGCTAACTAGATTAAAATAAGACGGGAAGACACTGTATGCTATAGCCAAACTTGGGCTTGCTGGATACGATAGCGCGACTCGCGCCGAAGTAAAATTGTGTGTATGAACCTAATTGGTCCATTTGCGAGATGCATATACCGTATCTTCCCTTTTTTATTCTAAGTAACTAAACAACCCCGCTACCAGTTAGGAAGGGAAAGAAAACTATAGAAATAGTAACTACGTACCTATGTAGGTAGTTAAATTAAAATACAATATTTACTAAGCACGTAAGAACCTCAAAATTGATGTCAATGTCATTAAGATTAACAAAAAGGAAAGTGGAACACAATTTCACACAAGTAATGGTCATGCTTGCACTGAACCTGTTTATATAGCAAGAAAACTTCTGCAATAACTGTCTTAGACAGAACTTACTGATTTAAACTTTAAGCTACTTTAGCTAGTTCATTGTATATATCCTATGTGAGTATTATTGCAAAGAACATGACATTTGTTAATGGAATTGTAGTATATTTGTGCAGTTACGAGTTCTTAAAAGCCGTAGAACTTTCTTTTTTCTGAAACTTTTGATTGGCCTGATAAATCGATGAACCATGTACCTACCTAGTTTTGAAAAATCTTAATTTTATTTTGATGAATTAAATAAATTCTGGAGGTAATTTTCACTAATACAAATTGAGCATAAACGATTTTTCTATATATAGATTTCTATAGTATGGAGTTGCCTCTTTTTAACCACTTTTGAAAATTACGTCTAGAATTATAGTGATGAATAAATCATAAATATGTATCTTACCGTCCAGGCAAAGCCAGTTGTGGTATCGCTGTAATAGCAACTAGCATGTTACCCGCTGCGTATACAAACATCATGTACAGAATTGTCCTGAAAATATAGTAAAGAATACTGAAATATATAGATATAGAATAGTTACATACATATTATATATTTTAAAGATAAATTATTATGATTGTACGATTTTTTAAAATACCGCGAGTGTTCTCCATAATTAAATCATCAAAAAGTCATAATTCATTCGTCTACGGGTACTGCAGGCGTGAACTCCTGATGAAGGACATCGTAAATGTCGGAAACCGTGGTTGAGATATTCTCAATAATATTTATTAGACGTGAGTTGTGCCGTTTTGTTAATATACATAGATAAGTTGTGTGTTAGCTATTCACGCCTAAAGGACTAAACCGATTGTTCTGAAATTTAGTTTAGGTATGGTTTAGGTTAGGGTTTAGATGGTAGCCTTGGAACTCAATAGGCTTTTCTTTACAATTAGGTACAACCAGTTCACTGGGTACAACCAGTTATTAAAATAAATTCGGAATGATTGGTCGCTTAGATAGACTATAAAAAATGAATAATATAAAAAATAACTAACATGTAAATAAGGTTTTTTAATGTTCTCTAAAATTTTAAAATATAAGTTGTTGAAATTTCTAAAATGTAACTTAATGAGGAGTAACGTCAGCTCCGGCGTAGCACCGTAGCACTTCCCGTAGAGACTCGAAGCATCAAAGAAACTTGTGTTTTATATTTATATATTTCTGTTAA
This sequence comes from Hemithea aestivaria, assembly GCA_947507615.1. Classification (NCBI taxonomy): domain Eukaryota; kingdom Metazoa; phylum Arthropoda; class Insecta; order Lepidoptera; family Geometridae; genus Hemithea; species Hemithea aestivaria. Next base: position 13,764,898 of record OX382337.1, on the reverse strand, counting down.
TATTATTATAAATGCGAAATATCGATGTTATAATATGTGTGTTGTGTGATTTTATTACCTCTTCACGTATAAAAGTCTACACCCTAAGTTGGTTAGACGTTACAATAACATACAAACAGGCTACTGATTGCTTTACATGAATGGAAGATCTAAGAAAGCCCTGGATCTAGATGTAATCGTTGACCACCGATCTAAAGGTATCTTCATAGCTCCGTAAGCTACATAAGGCCTTCGTACTTTAAATATATAATAGAAATTTATAAGAAAACGTCTGCTTACTATAAACGTATTAAAGATTATTTATTAAAAAATAGTAGCCTAACAGATAATTTTTTTGTAATACCTACTTAGTTATAATTTCTGAAGTTACAATGAAGCAGATTTAATTCCTCACCTGAATTTTCCCAAGTAATTGTCAGCCATGATGCCCCCGATAATGGGGAACACGTAAACAAAGGTGCTGAACAGGTGATACGTTTCTGTAGCCTCATCGTCAGAATACCCAAGTTTACTTCTTAGGTATAGAGTAAGGAATGCTGAAAAAATAATATTAGACGTAGAATAATTTGATTTTCCATTAGCATACAACCTGTAGCATTCAAATATCAAAACCCATTTTTTTGACCCAGGAAAAATGCGTTACGCATCATCACCCCCACGCCGGGGGGGGTGGGGCGGTATGTGGGACTCCCCCGCCAAAGATGGGCGCGGCGGGGATACCCACTAAAAAACCTGGGGGTGTTCCTGCGGGACGCCATAATGCCGGGGCAGCGGGTATGCTGAAGCACTCATCCACGGAAGTATCAAAACCCCAGGCTTAACCAGTCTGACGCGCGCGCGCGTCGCGAACAGTGCGGTCATTGATCTCTCGCGAAAAAATGACATCGAAAGTTGTGAAGTGCAATAATTGCAACATAGTAATATGTGAAGTCCTTGCCTATGTCCAAAATAAACTGGATGTAATGGATGAGGAAAGTTTGGTGCGCCTGTGCTCTTCTGGATTTGCAGTGCAGGATATTAAAAGTGCGAAAACGTTACTTTTTGAGTCAGTCCCAGTGAGGAGACAAATTACGAGAAAAGGTGATGGGAAGACGGAGCGAGATCTGTACGACATTATTACTTTACTCAAAGAAACGGATCCTGAACTTGTCCCGATCTTTGCAGCTAGGGAATTACATAAACTGCCGCCGGTCACTTTCGACCACATAGATGCTACGAGGCTTTTGAAGGACTTGTTGATAGTGCAGAATGATATAAATTACATAAAGAACACTTATGTAACAAAGGATCAGCTTGACAATGTAATAAAAGATGGCATTAAACAAAAATCTCCGCATAACAGCTGTTTAAATGTCAATCTAAAAAGAGGCGGTGGTTTGTTAAATAGTTACTGCTGTTTGGATAGCGGCCCTGTCGGCCTACCTCATTTTTTGGAGTCTTCGAGAATCGCGCCGGCGGATGACGCGGTCGTGAGTGAAAGCAGGCCGTCCTTGTCACCCTCGGCGCGTGCCGTCTTGCTTACGCAGGGAACAGTAAAGTGTGCTGAGGCCTCAACTGCGGTTTCGGAACCTAACGGGATCGGTGGGCTGGAGCGGCGAAAACATGCTAGCATGACGTGCCTCACATCACCTGTTGCATCTAGTCTAACAAATGAACTTGCTGTGTCCTCGCCGGCGCCGGAGTTGAAGGAATTAAACAAGGAACGAAATAGCCGTGTTCCGAATACGAACTACACGGATGAATGGACAACAGTCAATAGGAAGAAAACTAAACCTCGCTTTGCAGGTTGGAAAGGAAAGGCGACACTTGAACAAAATGATAAATTCAAGGCTGCAGATCTTAAGGTGCCGCTTTTTATAACGAATGTTGACCAGAATACTTCAGAGAGTGACATTATTGACTACATAAAAGCAAAAACAAATGTGTTAATAACTTTGAAAAAGATAAAAATGGCAAAGCAGAGAGAATATAATGCTTTTAAAATATTCGTTCCGAACCATAAAATGTATATGTTTATGAATGATACCCTCTGGCCAGAGGGGATATCTTTTAGGAGATTTATATATATTAAAAAGGATGCATCGAAAGGAGTGAGTAACAGAGGAGCAGCTAACACATTATTTAATGACAAATACGACTAATATGATAAGTTTTAACTGTAGATCAATAACAAGATCTATTGACTGTGTCTCATCGTTATGTAAAATGGCCAACATAGTGGCACTACAGGAGACGTGGCTGCTGCCGCATGACCTACCGTACTTGGGGACGATCGATACTGACTTCGCATACACTGGTAAATCAGCTGTAGATACGGCGGCGGGAATACTGCGCGGGCGGCCGCACGGTGGCGTGGCGATCTTGTGGCGAAAGAGTATGTTCACTAAGGTATCGGTGATTAAGTGTAGTAGTGCTCGTCTAGTCGCGATAAAAATTGATCTAAGTGAGCGATCTATGTTAATATTTTCGGTATACATGCCCACGGGCGAACCGGATAATCTTGCCGAAATGTGTCAGTGTTTAGGTGAAATTAGTGCCATAATTGATGAACTGAATGTGGAATCTGTCTATATATTAGGGGACTTTAATGCACATCCTAGTCAATTATTTGGTATAGAGTTGTTAAATTATTGTAAAGAGCAACAATGGAGGTGCGCTGACCTTGAAATTCTTGGTATGCAAACGAACACCTATACATATCTAAGTGATGTACATGGCAGCACTAGTTGGTTAGACCATTGCGTTGTTACTGAAGCTGCGTGGAAAGCTATTATAGGTATTAAAGTATTGTACGAGGTGTCATGGTCGGATCACTTTCCACTTGTTATAGAATGTAATTTTGATAATTTAGAGCCTAAATCAATATTACTTGAGAATAATCCTACTTATGATGGAATTAAATGGGGAGAAAGAGATGCGACTCAAATTAAAATATACCATGATGTGTGTAATGCGAGTTTGAGAGATATTCATTTTCCAGCAGTTTTTGAAAATTGTTGTGACGGTTTGTGTAATAATAGCGCACATCACGTAGCGTTGGATAAGATGTACATGACAATAGTAAATATATTGGCTAGGGCGTCTGAAGCAAGTCGTAAGGTAAAATCTTGTAAAAAATACATAATTGGCTGGAATAGACATGTGAAGGGAGCTCATGCTGAGGCTCGGGCTTGTTTCCAGAACTGGGTATTGTATGGTAAACCACTCAGCGGACTCGTGTATGAGAGGATGCGCAATAGTAAACAAATATTTAAAGATAAGCTCAAGTATTGCCAGAACAACAAAGAGCAAATTAAAATGGATATTCTTGCTGAGCATCACTCCCGTCATGATTTCAAGAATTTCTGGAAGCAGGCTCGTAAATTAAATCCTAAAATGAGTCTCCCTAATAGTGTAGGGGGAATCACAAAAAGCGCCGAAATAGCGGAGCTTTTTAAGAACAGCTTCACTGTGACGTCTCCGTTGGACCAGAATTTGGGAGGAGCGGGGTCGGAGGCTTTGGAGAGTAATCGAGAGTTGGCGGTGCGCTTTAGCGCCGGGGACGTGGCCAAAGTGATCGCGGGCATGAAAAGAGGTAAGTCACCAGGACATGACTCATTGAGTGTGGAACATTTACGGCATGCAGGAGTACACCTGCCTCGAGTGCTGTCTATGTTTTACACTCTTTGTGTCGGTCATTCTTACTTGCCAAAGGAGTTAATGCGAACTGTGGTGGTACCTGTCATCAAAAATAAAACCGGGGAAGCTTCGGATGTTAAAAACTATAGACCGATCTCTCTGGCCACGATCCTGGCTAAGGTGTTGGATAGTCTGCTTGATAGACAACTCGGCAAGAACGTGGTGCTGAATGATGCGCAGTTCGGCTTTAGGCCAGGAGTATCTACCGAGAGTGCAATATACTGTCTCAAGCAGACTGTACAATACTATACCGCTAGGAATACACCTGTTTTCGCCTGTTTTCTCGACCTCTCTAAGGCTTTTGACCTCGTGTCCTACGACCTGTTATGGCAGAAGCTGAAAAATGATACGCAGGTGCCACAGGAAGTAATAGAATTATTTAAATATTGGTATAGCCATCAAACCAACTATGTAAAGTGGGCGGGGTCAAGGTCCTGTGAATACAGACTGAACTGCGGAGTGCGGCAGGGAGGGCTAACGTCTCCTAAGCTGTTTTGTTTGTACGCAGATAAGTTGATCGAGGAGCTCAGTGGCACCATGGCTGGATGTTCCATAGACGGGGTCATGATGAACAATATAAGTTACGCGGACGACATGGTGTTGCTGAGTCCGTCGATCAATGGCTTGCGTAAATTGATTGCTATATGTGAGCAGTATGCCGTGTCCCATGGTCTCAAGTACAACGAAACAAAAAGTGAGTTGCTGGTATTTAAGTCGCGTAACAAAACTTATAACAGCGCACCATCGGTAGTACTTAATGGGAAGTCGCTAGCGAGAGTTTCTCAGTTCAAGTACTTGGGACACTGGGTCACTGAATCTCTGCATGATGATGTAGACCTGGAACGAGAACGCAGGGCTTTGACAGTCAGGTGCAACATGTTGGCCCGCAGGTTCGCGCGATGTACTGAGAAAGTCAAAGTGTCCTTGTTCAAGGCATTTTGTCAAACTTTTTACACGTGCAGCTTGTGGGTGAACTGTACAAACAAGGCTCTCAATGCGCTGCGAGTCCAGTATAATAACGCTTTCAGGATTCTTTTGGGGCTGCCTCGATACTGCAGTGCATCGGGAATGTTTGCTGATGCTCGAGTGGATGGTTTTAATGCTATAATGCGCAAAAGAGCAGCATCCCTGATGGCGCGGGTGCGGGGCAGCTCCAACGGACTCCTGCAAGTGTTTGCGGACAGGTTTGATGGACCCATAATGGAGCACTGGATCAGCATGCATAAAGCGTGCTGGTCCACTGCTAAATGAATCGATAGGCGTGTGTTTTTTTTTTTTTTATAGTTTTAAGGATCATACTAACATAGGTTTTGTAAGTTAATGTAACTAACACTATATGGAAAATTTCCGAAATAAAATTATTGAATTGAATTGAATTAACCCTTATTTAAGAGTGATATCGCGGCTCATCCAGACTGTGCGCGAACCTGGCTGAGGCGGTAGGTGTACTGTCTTGTCTATGCACGAGAAACTTTTGTGTATGGACGAATGCCTTCGGTACACTTGTCGGCTTTTCTCATTCTTGTCGACGAGACATTCGCCACATATTGTGGACGACCCATCAGACTTTTATTAAATACTTTAGGTCCTACTGATAATATAAATACACAGAATTGTTTTGCAATTTTTTTTCTGTCCTTCATATTGTAATTTTGTAGATTGGTTAGATAAGGACACTTGAGATGGCAAAATGACAGTTATAAAGAATTAATATAAAATTACAGGGTTTTAACTTACCTCTCATTCCAGAAAAGGAAAATCGCTCGCAAAATTCTGTCAGTATAATTATAATGACAATGCCGGGAAAGCGGTCCTTGACCTAAAAGCAATGTTATTTAAACCTACGAAATTGTTAAAACGTATTTAAATTAAATAAAGCATAAGAAATAAATAAAAAGTGTAATTTCTAATTAAATTTGGAAAACAAAAGAAGGGCGCTTCTGTATAAAACTTTCTTTTCTCGTTTTCAGATGGCCAGACACAAATAAAAGGTCTAAAGTCAACAATGAGATCCTATGAAAGGAGGTCTATAGTTGAAAAGCAAATAGAATAAATTAAAAGTTTGCCAAGCGTTAACCTGTAAACTTTTCTTCATTACAAATTTAATGATAATGGTATATGTATGGTATGGTTTGGTGGTATGGTATGGTAATGGTCATAGGTAACGCATTCAACAAATAATATAAATATATGGTTTACTCTCACTTAAAATATTAACTATATTAAACTATTGGTTAGATTAATTTGGTGAATAATTTCAATTGAAAAACTGTAAAAAAAATATCTTTGCTTGTACAAAGATATTTTTTTTACAGTTTTTCATACATAAGGTAGGGTAGGTGATTAACGCCCACTTAACTTTATGTTGATATAATTTTGGTATTTACCGTAATATTAAAAAAAAACAACGGTTTACATAATTGTTTTTTATTTATTATTTGAAAAATAACTCCTTATAATGAATGGTACCTATAATACTCATAGTTATCTAACATTTAAAAAAACCCTGTGATGGGCGTTATTAAAAACAACGTGGGTATTTACGCCCGTTTCTTAAAATCAGCTTTAAATGAAAAAAACTCTTTAAAATAAAAAAAAATTATGTCTCAGCCAAAATCTCACTTCGCGTTTTCTTCATTAGACTAAAAATAACAAAATAAAATCAACATTTAAGATAATCTAAGTCAAACTTAACAACATATCAAACATCACGTCGTAAATTTATGTTTGGTCATAAACAAGGAACTTTTAAAGTTTTTTTCAGGTAACACTAATAAGTATTTTACGTGTCAGCTGATTTAACGCCAAAAAAAATTTTTTTTTCAATTGTTCATTGGGCGCAATTAAACTTAGTAGTTTAATTGCGCCCAATGAACTTTTAATTTAAAGTGTATTAACGCCCCAGTTTATTCGGCAATACCGGTCGTGTCATTTTAATAGAGTGAAATTTTATATGTATTAGCATTCGGGGCAAATAAACTCTATATCACATTTAGAGAGGCCTACACACTCCTCATGGTACCATCGTTTACAAGCTAAGCATTGCCGCATATCCAACTGTTGTACTTCGTGACAAGCATAACAGTACCAGTCTTCTTGATCGTTCTTATTCATTTTCATTTTATGTGTATTCTTTTTCTCTTTTTCATTTTTCTTTGATTTCTCATTTTGCTGTATTTTTTTCTGCTCGTTATTATTTTTATTCATAGTCTTCTTATGTTTCTTTCCCGTGTTATCTTTCCGTGCTTCAGTTTTGTCCTTGAATAAGTCTTTCGTTATTCTTTGTCCTCTATAGTTCATCGCTTTCTTACGCGGATTTTTAGATTTAGTCGATGCATAGTTGGGTGTAGGTAGGAATTGTTGAAATGGTGTTTTATTGCTTTGTTGTAGCCTAGATAGTGGTACATCATCATTGTCTGAGTTAAATGATTCATTTTGATTGGTACAGATTAATTGTTTTTTTGGTGTCGATTCTCCTTTCTTCATGAGAAAGCGACTTTCGTCTCTTGATGATTCGTCAGATGAGTAACTGTAAATATTTTCGGGTAAATATTTGGTTTGTTGAAAAGCAGGCCTAGTTACAAAGGAGTCGATATCAGAAATTGTTGAATCAGAACTGGAGTTGTCACGTGTTGGTCTTTGTAATCCTGAGCTACCAGGAACTGCCAAATCATGCTGATAGTCAGAAACATGAGTAACAATGTTATCTGATATCAGAGAAGGTGATCCGCGTGCTTCTTCCATCGTAACTGGTGACGGTGATGCTGTATTCTGCACAATATATTCTACGTCAGAATCATCGGATGAACTATAGTCCACGAGGTAGGGTTTGATTCTCGGATTGATATTTTCTTGAGATAATCCCGTTTTTCTCTGTAGTTTTGGTGTCATTGCTATGTGATTATCATTACTGTCATCGTTTATTGCGTTTGATATAGGATTTCGCAGGGGCTCTTCACAAGTTTGAGGGCATGGGATTTCTGATAAAACAGATGGAGCAAATGCTTCCTCTGGTATCGCTTCGGGATCGAACGGGAAAAGACCAGTAGCTTTGAAGCCATTGACTATATTACTATGTGTCATACATTTGGGCCAAACTCGGGTAAATATTTTATTAAATGTGGCTTTGGTTAGTGATCTGTCGGCGTTTACGTATAAAAAGTTAAGAACTTCATCATCCCAGTGATGTTCGTAAGATTTGTTGACTGACTTATCCAGTGGTTGAAGTTCGTGTGTTGTGTTTGAAGGAAGGCAGTACAACACTATACCATTTTTATCTGCTTCTTCGAGTGCTTCGATGGATAAATGGCATTTAGCACCATCAAATATAAGTAAACATTTTCCTGTAACCTTGTATTTAGCTAGATGCTGGAGGAATTCCACGAATAAGTCGGCAGTCATAGATGCTTTCGGCGCCATTCTAACTAATGTTCCAGCAGGTAAGTTTTCTGAAAGATCAGGTCTTTTTCTCTGCCCTTTAAAAAGGAGCATAGGAGGAATTGCTGTTCCAATGGCGTTAACACACATTGCGATCGTCACATTTTCAGCGTGTTCCGGCGCAACAAGGTGAACTCTCTTACTACCTTTCTCGGCCAGTACTGTATGCTGGTTGTGGACTGTTATTCTACAACCCTTCTCATCCATGTTGTATAATCTTTCTGGATGCTGAGAAATATCCAACTCGTCGTATAATTTGCGTACACTCTGAAAATGTTGTTGAACAATTGGTTTGTTCAGTTTCTGAGCACGGGCTGGATTCATTATTTGTGGCTTTCTTTTGCAGATCGAGGGGTTTCGTTTCAAAAACTGTCTGAACCAATCAGGACCTGCAATTCTTTTTGTTAGATTAAAATTGTGTTTGATATCAAATCTCTCACAATACATAAAAGCTTGCTTTCTGATAAACTTTGGCGTGAGAGGTACTCCAATTTTTGCAAACCTCTTGATTCTGGAGCATAGGTCTTGTTCCAGGGCTTTTGATAAAATAGGTTTTCGTCCAAAACGTTTCACATCTTGACCTGTTTTTAAATGATCCCTCAATGTTCGTCGCGGGATATTATACTTAAGAGATATGGCTCGCTGACTCAATTTGCCTTTTTGCACAGCTCTCATTGCAGCTTTCAAGTCATCTTCTGACCAGGAATCCCCCCTCTTTTTTCTAGGAGACATTTGGGTGATAACCTAAAAATAAAGTAAATAATGTTAAACGAGTATAGTAAAGATATTTAATAAGTTTCTCTTTAAACGTTTCAATATTCGAGGGTTAAAATTAAAAAAAAAACAGCATTAAATACAATAAGGGTCAATAAAATAAGCCAAATTAGGTTATTAATGACGTTTAAAAGTAGCAAATGCTAAGCAAAGGCCATTTTTATAAATCCCTTATAAATCTTACTTCAAAACACATTATGTATTTTGATATACCAAGTTATAAAAAAATTTAATTAAAAAACATTTTAAAATCAAGCTTTTATTTAAATGCTCTAAAATGAAGAAAATAAATCCATAATCATAAAAGTTTGTCGCGATATCCAATAGTATTTAATGCAGCAATATCTTACGACAAGCTTTTATGATTATGTATTTATTTTCTTAATTTTAGAGCATTTAAATAAAAGCTTGATTTTAAAATGTTTTTTAATTAAATTTATTTTTAGCGAACCATTCTTTAACGACTCCATCATCAGGCCTCATCATCAAGTGGAACGACTGTTCCCCAAAACGACAAACCAAACGAGCCCAAACTCGACTATCCTAGCACTTTTCGTAAGGCAGTTCCTGTGGATTTATTCGGCTCCATCATCAGAACCTCATCATTATCACATGGAAAGAAAAGTACTCATAAAATTATAGTATATTAGCCAAAATTTAAGTATTCTATCAGCAGTCTTCATAAGGTTCCAGTTGCTGCGTCACGGCTCCATCATCAGATCAGCTCGATGGTACCAGAATATTGCATTGTCTGACTTACATACGTATACAAAATTTCAGCTAAATCTGATTACTCTAACTGCCTTAAAATTGAGTTGCAAGATTTGTACCGGACATACATACAAACATACATGCATTAAAAATATACATACATTGCAAGTTAAATAAAAGCTTGTAAAATGCCTAGTGCTAATAGCGCCCATGCAGGCTAACAGCGCCCAACCGTCATTTTAGCGGACGTTATTACCCCGGCGGGCGCTATTATCGACACTGTCACATTTTTACAAAATAATCATAGAAATTGAACTAAAATATTTAAGCTACAGCAGAATAATTATGGCTTGAAACAATGAAATCAAAAAAAGAGGTAAAGTGCAACAGAATCCAACAAAAACTTACGATTTCGTCGCAGGACTTATTACAACAGCGTGACACTTGACCGATTCTTGCCGGAACGCGGCGTGCACTGACGAAAATGGCGGCGCGAGCGATGCGCTGCTCGACGCGCACTTTCCTATTGGTTCATTCTATGTGTGCGAGGAGTGTTGACAGAGTCACACCACGTTTAGTATGTTTTCTGTTCCCTGGGCGTTTTTAGACACCGGGCGTTAATCACCCACCCTACCTTATACCATTATCATTAAATTTGTAATGAAGAAAAGTTTACAGGTTAACGCTTGGCAAACTTTTAATTTATTCTATTTGCTTTTCAACTATAGACCTCCTTTCATAGGATCTCATTGTTGACTTTAGATCTTATTCACATTATAGAGTTATATAGGTAACGTATGTTTAAAGGGAAATATTATTTTAATGCACATAATATTATTATTTATCCAAAAGGTACACAAAAGCTTTCATAAAAACTTTTTGTTTTTAAAACTCTTTGCGCGTCCATCATTCCATAGAGGTCGGTACACACCGGTGGCGGCCGTATATCCGTATATTCGACATCACGGTCCTTATTCACTTTCCCCATCGCACTGCCACGTCTCAAGTACAAATAATGACTAATGTTATCTCGTATTTTGCTAATTTATATTGTTCCATAGTTGTTTTGTGAGCAAATAACCGGTATCTGTTCTCGTCTTAACTTATCATTACATCAGGAGACGTAAATAAACTTAGTTTAGGTCTGTCATAGACTCAGGCGCCTAGGTGAATAATGTAATGAATAGATTTTCCAAAATAATACTTAGCAACTTACATTAAAATTTCACCATAATAAATAATGTAAGGTCAAATGGCTATATAACATAATTACCTAAAGCTATACTTTTATCTATGTATAAAAAAAATTATAACAATTTTGATATACCTAAGTATAATTCTCACGTGTAACGACAATATCCGTTTTTTTTGTTGAAACTAGAATTAATCCAAATCAATTTTCCATCAGTTTAGTAAATATTATATACCCTGGAATAGCACATAGGCTACGTGCCCGCGCGTAAAACAGTTTCTGTTCACACAGTTTCCTTATAAATCAGAGTTTAGAAACATTCTCATTCCCACGAAAACCACAATCGTGTGTACCGAGCCTTACACAATCTGCTGATGTGGCTTCAGAGACAAAAGCATATTTTACACGATAGGAAAAGAGCGACATGATTTACAACCCACGGTGTTTTATAAGCATTCGCAAACAGAAGCTAGGTGGCAGCACCAGTTAGCAAATAATTTCGAATCCGTCACTGAAAATTATAAACAAACAGATGTACTTAATTAATTGAAATATTATTAGTATTATGTTTGTGTTTAAAAATTAAACGCCATTGTTGAGTTTCTTGTTCAGTTGTCGACGTTTTACTTCCATCTCCCTTGTAGGGGTTCTTCCATAGTAGGTACTAGGTACCTAGGTATCTACCATAATACTAGCATAGCATGATTCTTACAAGCGTAATATCTGGGAAATAGTGGGTCTTAGAGAAAAAATCATAGGGACCATTTTTATAGAGAATTTTAAGATCTACAACTTTGCTCTGAGGTACTTTTTCGATAAAACTTACCGTTTTCGAGAAAAATCCAAAAAACCTAAAATTTTTACCTTGGGCCCCGAATAAGTCCCTAAGCTCACATGGGACTGATGGGGACTTTTGACACTTTATTCCTTGTGGTAAACCTAAGGTCTCTACGAAGATTTGGCTCTGTCGGAATTTTCTTTATTTGATCACTATTTTTATGTCTAAAATGACCGGACTACTATGATGATAGAGATAATACGAGTAAGAACCTACATTGTTATGGCATGAAAACTTTTTAAATGATGTGTTCTCCTCTTTACAGCGTCCCAGGTCAAACAGACTACCGTGCAGCTGCTGTGCTGTAGATAGGTGACGAACACGCATAGGAAACGCCTCCGATTGATAACGCAGTAGCTTAGCTTTGACACAAGACAACCAAATCTTTGTTTACTCAGTCTATAAATAAACATTCGACTTGATGTTTTTGTTTTGATGATTCCTTCTGTGCGAGATGTTATATCTACTGATCCAATTTTATTTACGAACTAGCTGACCCGCGCGCACTTCGTTGCGCGTGAGAGTCAATTAATAAAGCGAATTCGGTGCTGCTATTTTGACTATGATTGTATTTCCATCCCCGCGACTTTGTAAGCGTAAAATAAGGCATGGCTATAATATTTGCTCCCGCTGTGGATAGCGAAGAATATCGGGCTGGATATTTCTATGCAGTTTTGTTCGCTACCGTAGGAACCAATGCTATGTCCTTTCTCAGAGATCACACTATTTAAGTTTAGCGGTTATTGATTTCCATCACAAATTTTCACGCCTCTCCTCAGGAATTAATACTATTTGTGGTCCTTTCCCGGTAACTCTTTAACTTATCTCTATTATAATTTTTCTAAGCTAAATTATAATTATAGGTTACTAATTTCTCACACCATCCTTCCCGCGACTCAAATCAATTCCGTGGTTCCTGAATTTCCATTAAAACTCTGACCCTGAAGGTGGGGGAAGGATCAATACTGAGTCTCCTTAAAAGTTAATTTCTGACATATAGATGTGAGGCCGGTATATAACCAATCTTACCTATCGGTTAGTTACCAAAAAACCCATTTAATACCCAAAAACACCGTAAAACACCATTTAAAACCTTTGGAATTAAAAAACATTTTTTTGTAATTATAACTACATTTCTTGATTTTTTCGAGACGCAATAGGTGTCTTATGTCCATATTAGCTGCCCCCAGCGGTTTTACCCGCTGTTCTATATAATATTATAGTCTATGTGTTCTAAGCTATCTCTATACGAAATTTCAGCTCAATCAGTCCATCAAGAGCAGAGATTACCTGATGTATTTATAAAAACAAAGGAGTAATAAGTTTAAAAGCTCCTTCTTTGAAAAAAATAATATTATCATAAAGAAAATTATAAAACCCTTTAATAAAAACAATCTATTATTACTCCTACTCTTTCAGACAAATCAAATGAACTCGTTTGAGCTGCGTCAGCAAGTGGCAAGGTGCAAAAATATTATAATGTTTGCTACGAGAAGTGTGAGTTGAGCTCGCTCTGAACAGTTAAAAAATTCCAATATCCTTAATAACATAAGAGCGAGAAGCTTGCTGAGACTGCAAAAAAAAATTGCAAAATTCATAACTCTAATGTCAAATAAAAGCTTGTAATAATTTAATTCGATTACTAACCAATCTAACAAAATTCACACACTCACATTCTCACCTAAACTACACGCACACAAACGAAAAAGATTTGATTACAGATAGACAGACAACAGATCCTACACCTATCAGTTGTCTGTCAAATAAAAGCTTGTAATAATTTAATTCGGTTTCTAACTAACAATAAAATAATAATGAAATTCACACACATAAAAATAAAAATTCACACATTCTCACCTCGCACACACACAAACGTTAAAAATTTGATTAAAGATAGACAACAGACCTTTCACCTGTCTGTTGTCTGTCAAATAAAAGCTTGTTATAATTTTGTTCGATTTCTAACTAACAATTTTTTTCAATATACTACGAAGTAAGAAGACGAGCAAGACGCTCTCCTGATGGTAAGAGATAACGCTGCCCATTATTAATACAGTGCTACTCAGTATTTTACAAACGTACGATTCTGGGTGCACTGCGCCAACGCTTCTTACTTGAGAGTCATAAGATGATAAGACTCCTCAGCCCAGTAATTTCATTAGCTACAGTGCCCTTCTACCGAAGCACAGTAATGTTTGCACATCACTGCTCAGGCGGTAGAATAACCGGCACTGTTGGGGTACCCACCTAGTCGACCTCCTGCAAAGGAAGTTTACCCCGGTAAAAGTAATATAATATTCACACACTCACCAAAGCTACACGCACACACACAAACGTTTAAGATTTGATTACAGATAGACAGACAACAGACCATTCACCTGTCTGTTGTCAGTCAAATAAAAGCTTGTTATAATTTAATTCGGTTTGTAACTTAACCAATCTAACCAAATTCACACATTCGCAATCTACCTATACTACGTACACTCACACACATACATAAAGAGCAGTGCGGGCCCGCACAATACGGCAACGTCGCATTACATACACACTCGGAATCTACCTATACTACGTACACTCACACACATACATAAAGAGCAGTGCAGACGCCGCACAATACGGCAACGTCGCACGACTAGGGCGGATCCAGGATTGGGCCCTGGGGGGGAAGGTGCAAAAATATTATTATAACGTTAACTACAAAATGTGTGAGTTTTGCTCGCTCTGAACAGTTAAAAAGTTCATACATTCTTAAAAGAAATATGCAAAATCCGTAACTAAAATAAAAGCATGTAATAATTTAATTCAATTTCTAACTAACGATAAAATAATAATAATAATATTCACACACTCTCACCTCAACTACACACACATACATAAAAGATTTGATTACAGATAGACAGACAACAGACCCTTCACCTGTCTGTAGTTAACATTATAATAATATTTTGCACATTCCCCACAGGGCCCAATCCTGGATCCGCCCTTGTCTTAAGTGCGACGTTGCCGCTTGGTGCGGCACCGGCACTGCTCTTTATGTATGTGTGTGAGTGTACGTAGTATAGGAGAATTGCGAATGAGTGCATTTGGTTAGATTGGTTAAGTTACAAACCGAATTAAATTATAACAAGCTATTATTTGACAGAACAGACAGGTGAAGGGTCTGTTGTCTGTCTATCTGTAATCAAATCTTTTACGTATGTGTGTGTAGTTGACGTGAGTGTGTGAATATTATTATTATTTTATTGTTAGTTAGAAATTGAATTAAATTATTACTAGCTTTAATTTTAGTTACGGATTTTGCATATTTCTTTTAAGAATGTATGAACTTTTTAACTGTTCAGAGCGAGCAAAACTCACACATTTTGTAGTTAACGTTATAATAATATTTTTGCACCTTCCCCCCCAGGGCCCAATCCTGGATCCGCCCTAGTCGTGCGACGTTGCCGTATTGTGCGGGCCCGCACTGCTCTTTATGTATGTGTGTGAGTGTACGTAGTATAGGTAGATTGCGAATGTGTGAATTTTGTTAGATTGGTTAAGTTACAAACCGAATTAAATTATAACAAGCTTTTATTTGACTGACAACAGACAGGTGAATGGTCTGTTGTCTGTCTATCTGTAATCAAATCTTAAACGTTTGTGTGTGTGCGTGTAGCTTTGGTGAGTGTGTGAATATTATTATTACTTTTACCGGGGTAAACTTCCTTTGCAGGAGGTCGACTAGGTGGGTACCCCAACAGTGCCGGTTATTCTACCGCCTGAGCAGTGATGTGCAAACATTACTGTGCTTCGGTAGAAGGGCACTGTAGCTAATGAAATTACTGGGCTGAGGAGTCTTATCATCTTATGACTCTCAAGTAAGAAGCGTTGGCGCAGTGCACCCAGAATCGTACGTTTGTAAAATACTGAGTAGCACTGTACTAATAATGGGCAGCGTTATCTCTTGCCAACAGGAGAGCGTCTTGCTCGTCTTCTTACTTCGTAGTATACAATTCTTTTTTTATTGTTAGTAAGAAATCGAACTAAATTATAACAAGCTTTTATTTGACAGACAACAGACAGGTGAAAGGTCTGTTGTCTATCTATTTGTAATCATATCTTTTACGTATGTGTGTGTAGTTGACGTGAGTGTGTGAATATTATTATTATTTTATTGTTAGTTAGAAATTGAATTAAATTATTACAAGCTTTTATTTGACAGACAACAGACAGGTGAAAGGTCTGTTGTCTATCTATTTGTAATCATATCTTTTACGTATGTGTGTGTAGTTGAGGTGAGAGTGTGTGAATATTATTATTATTTTATCGTTAGTTAGAAATTGAATTAAATTATTACAAGCTTTTATTTGACAGACAACAGACAGGTGAAAGGTCTGTTGTCTATCTATTTGTAATCATATCTTTTACGTATGTGTGTGTAGTTGAGGTGAGAGTGTGTGAATATTATTATTATTTTATCGTTAGTTAGAAATTGAATTAAATTATTACAAGCTTTTATTTGACAGACAACAGACAGGTGAAAGGTCTGTTGTCTATCTATTTGTAATCATATCTTTTACGTATGTGTGTGTAGTTGACGTGAGTGTGTGAATATTATTATTATGTTATTGTTAGTTAGAAATTGAATTAAATTATTACAAGCTTTAATTTGAGTTACGAATTTTGCATATATCTTTTAAGAATATTTGAATTTTTTAACTGTTCAGAGCGAGCAAAACTCACACATTTTGTAGTTAACGTTATAATAATATTTTTGCACCTTCCCCCCCAGGGCCCAATCCTGGATCCGCCCTAGTCGTGCGACGTTGCCGTATTGTGCGACGTCTGCACTGCTCTTTATGTATGTGTGTGAGTGTACGTAGTATAGGTAGATTGCGATTGTGTGAATTTTGTTAGATTGGTTTAGTTACAAACTGAATTAAATTATAACAAGCTATTATTTGACAGAACAGACAGGTGAAGGATCTGTTGTCTGTCTATCTGTAATCAAATCTTTTACGTATGTGTGTGTAGTTGACGTGAGTGTGTGAATATTATTATTATTTTATTGTTAGTTAGAAATTGAATTAAATTATTACTAGCTTTAATTTGAGTTACGAATTTTGCATATATCTTTTAAGAATATTTGAATTTTTTAACTGTTCAGAGCGAGCAAAACTCACACATTTTGTAGTTAACGTTATAATAATATTTTTGCACCTTCCCCCCCAGGGCCCAATCCTGGATCCGCCCTAGTCGTGCGACGTTGCCGTATTGTGCGACGTCTGCACTGCTCTTTATGTATGTGTGTGAGTGTACGTAGTACGTAGTATAGGTAGATTGCGAATGTGTGAATTTTGTTAGATTGGTTTAGTTACAAACTGAATTAAATTATAACAAGCTATTATTTCGCACCCCCCGAGGAAGAAAGTCGTAACTGAAAAACACCAACTTTACAGGAGCAACAAAAAACTGATTTAAAAAATCATCGGCAACCTGAGAAAAATTTAGTATATAGCAAAAAATAGCTAAAATTAACCTCGATTGGCCTATGTATTACAATTTGCAATTTAATTAATCGTCATGGAGTAAATCTTAAAAAATAGATTTACGCTAATTTTCAGCGACACATTTTAATTAATTTATGTAGTTAACAGAAATATTACTTTATTAACATGGAACGGAAACTATAATGCTGACATAACTGCAGATACGACTTTCTGAGCGTATGGTGGCGTTACAAACTCCACGCGTAAGTATGATTTACGACGTTTTTCCACGAAAACTTTGTCTCGGTCTTTTTGCGTAAAATGAATTGCATCCTTTTTCTTCGAAAAATATATTCAAATAAATAATGTATTTCAAGTAAGCGCTTTTTTAAACGAAAAAAATTACAGACATTTTGGCGTATGTTTACATATTACGTTATTCCAATCATTTAATTTATAAAATATTAGTCGTTTCTCACTACAAAAGAAATAACAAAATAAAAAACAGCCTTTAAATGACTCCAGTATAAGGGATTAATGTGTAAAACTTTTAACTTATTAAAATTTTGTAGAAAGATCTTGTAAATATTACTGATTATGTATTTTAAGGTAGCTTTTGTTGTACTATACCAAAAATCATAAAGGTTTCGTAATAAATTTAATACCAGCTATGTTGAGTAGTTTTACAGCTTTAAAAGTAAACTAAGTAATATTTCAGGATATATTGTATATCTGTGCAAAATTTCATCTAGATCCACTTAGCCGTTTTGGCGCAAATAAATCAGAAATATTCATCCACTCATACATTTGTATTCAATGATTAAGTCTAGTATTATGACAGGAAAAGTGTCATAATTATGTCTTTTTATTAAATTATAACATTGTTTTTCATTTATGAAGTATGTTAATGATGATTAAACCAATTTCAAACATTGCTTGAGTAAAAACAAAGTCTATGACACAAGGAAACGCGAATGACTGCAAAGTGTTTCAAATACGATCAGTTATTGCGCCACTAGGTATGGATGCCGAATTGCTGGAAGCCCTGACTTTCGAAGTTGAAACGGGCTTAATAAATGGCGGGAACGGGCGGGATAGGATTTGTTTGTGTAATTCTTGCGCTACTCTCCGAAACGAATCTTAATAAAACGGTTAGAAGGGGTGACTCTTCTACAGTGTTCAAAACTCTTAGAATTCACTAGCGTTTGGTCACTCACGAGCCTTTTGGCGCTCCCCTGAATCGACTCCAGAGTCTGAAGCTGGTATTTGGGAGTATCATCCCAAAGACGAAAACAATATTCTATACATATAGGATCGGCTTTATGATAGAAATAAAACAAATGTCCCGGATGAAGTAATGTTGCACCTTTGCCAAAATACCCAACTTCCTGACAGTCTATTGAGTCTAGACTTGATGTAATTACAGAAGTAAAAGGCAAAAATGAGAGAAATTTCCAGTATCTGAACGTGATTAGCTATCTACAAACATACATTTTGGAAAGGAGAAGTTTCATTAAATCATTATTTCAGTGTTTCCTGTTAATTACAACTTAGGAGTCTTCAAATCGAGGGTTAATAGGTATTTACTAGGTCTGTGTGTCACATCTTCGACCGCGTCATCACTTACCAACAGGTGAGACTGTGGTCAAACGCAGCCCTATTCTCTATATAAATAATAAATAAAAAATAAAATTCTTTTAATAGCAAATAACTTTTATTCATCGCACCCCCCGTCGTCATTTTTTCTTTCCGTCTTTATTAGCTCTACCGCTAGATGTTATCTGCTTATCCAAGAAGTGAGTGATATGCAAAACAGATCAACAGTAGATTTACCAGCACAAGACCCGAATTTTTGATCACACAAGAGGTAATTCGTCGCGATTGACGTTCCATTTCATGAACGTGACAGATACACCAGTGGTTAGAAGGGCCATCACAACTGCCTTTTTTTAAAACAGGCTGCACGTTGGTGTGTTAGGCTGAAGGCTAATCAAAATCGGAGTGAGCCCTGGTGCTCATGTCTTTAACACTATCGCAGGTATTCCGGCTGGAAGCCAGCATATTCACATGATTCCACTGCGTTCTATGAACCTCTGATTAGTTATAATCAGATATAGGTATAACAAACATTGAAGGAGGCCAGAAGCATTCAGACGCTTTGATTCCGTAAAAAGAGAGCCATATAAACTGCCGAGTTCATCACGGGCGTAAATGCATCCCACACATGTGGCTTGAATTTGTCTTCAAGTGAGCCTCCGGTTAATCTGACAAATACACATCTGACGGCAAACCTATTAACGTCTCCATGAAGAACAAGAGAGCAGGGTTTCAGATTCAAAGTAGTGGTGGTAGTGGAAAATTTGAGTGCAGACGTTGAATGTTGGGGAGGCGCACTTTTAGAGAAAGGGATAACTGAAGCTGTGAAACCGTTCTCTTAGTCATTGATTTATAGAGTGACATGGAACACAGAAACTGAAGTGGAACGAGATCTTGCGCTACAGGTCATTAGAAATCAAAACTTATACTACGTCAACCGAGAGAAACTAGAATGAGAATTGCGAGGTCACTCAAACCCTCCGGGGATGTCTTTTGGGTCCTCTTATCCATCCAGTCGCTACGGGTACGATCTTGCATGCCGAGACTTTCTTTCATGACTGGTTACCTCATCATTTGCCTTACTCTGTCTACTCTCCAGATTTCAAGCTGAAGCAGGGCAGAATGAGTAACTATGATCTGCGTTTAGCGTAATGATACCCAGTTTACATAACTGGCTACACAGATACGTGTGCTGCTGGATTCCAATAACATAAAAACCAATCTCTATACAACTATTTCTTAATAAAAGATGTAAACAATTAGACTTATTTATTTTAATTCTGACTAAAGTTTCGTGAAAGAAGTGAGTAACAAGTAGTTAAAGTGATGAAGGCTGATAAATGTTTCGTAGAAGAATGTGGTAACTGTAATTGCACGACAATATATTTACGAAAATTTCTTTAAAAAGGAGTTATCTGTAGTTATGTAAAGATATTTGTAAAAATGTTTGTCGGGACAGGATACCGGGCGCGTAGCGTAGTAACCTATATGTGTCACTGTCACCATATTGTCGCTCATTCTGGAGCCCCTCAGGCATGGTTTACAGCGTGAATATAATGGATGAAGAAGAATAAGACATCACACCACAATATGATTAGTTTTATTACATTTGCAAACAGTTACATTACAATGTGATTAGGGATGATATTACACTACTTAGTATTACACAATATTAACGGGGACCGAGTGTTCCGCAAAGCTACGAACGCTTCGATAACTAATTCGATACCCAAACCGTATAGTGACCGTCCCAGTCACCCTTCGGACATAACGTCCGTCCGAGGTGCCGTCCCGAAGTAAAGTGACCGTCCCAGCCGCCAGCCAAACGTAAAGTGAGTCTCCGTCGTCTACACAGCTCAATATAATACCTCACGCCCGTCCGCCCTACCGCTCTCTCTCAACAGCGCCCCTAGCGGACGACCGTGCAACTACTCGACTCATTGGCTAACGTCACTTCCCGTCACTCCCCTTTACTTGTCAACCGATCACGAAAATGCGATGTTGCCTGCGTTACACAAGAGATGGCGCCACTTCCGTCTCTGGTCCACCGAATTTAACTATGTGGCGTCTAAATTAAGTAGCTATAATCTAAGCTGCCGATACGGCCTTCCTGACGCTCGCACGTCCTCGGGCGATCTTCTTGCAGAGCGAACTCCCGCAGGGTGAGCTCTCCCAGCGTGATCTTACTGCACATCTATAACAAAAGGACACCATGTTAATTGATTCCACATTCCACCGCTCGTTCATCCTGACATAATTATCCTGACATAATATCCTGACATAATTCTTTCAAAAGTGACAGATAATTGAGGCTCTCATTAGAAAATATACCCCAGCGACTTAGTATGCCATCAAGTTCGGTTGTGACACGCGACAGCTCAAAACTCAAGATGCACCAGCAGTACAGACCGGATAAAAGTGTCTCTTCGATCTACAGCCACCGCAGCAGCTAGTAGGGTTCGACCCAGATCACAAAATCCTTTCGACTGACTCTGGACTCACTGCACCAACAATAGCCCGGATAACAGAGTCCCTTCGATCTACGGCAACCGCAGCAGCCAGTAGGGTTCGACCCGGACCCCTGCATCTTTTCGACTACTCACTATGCGCTCACCGCATCAACAATAGCCCGGATAACAGAATCCCTTCGATCTACGGCAACCGCAGCAGCCAGTAGGGTTCGACCCGGATCTCTGCATCCCCTCGACTATTCACCATGCACTCACCGCATCAACAGTAGCCCGGATAACAGAATCCCTTCGATCTACAGCAACCGCAGCGGCCAGTAGGGTTCGACCCGGATCTCTGCATCCCCACAACTACTCACTATGCACTCACAGCATAACAATAGCCCGGATAACAGAGTCTCTTCGATCTATAGCTCCCGCAGTAGCCCATAGGGTTCGACCCGGATCTCTGCATCCCCTCGACTATTCACTATGCACTCACCGCATCAACAGTAGCCCGGATAACAGAATCCCTTCGATCTACGGCAACCGCAGCGGCCAGTAGGGTTCGACCCGGATCTCTGCATCCCCACGACTACTCACTATGCACTCACAGCATAACAATAGCCCGGATAACAGAGTCTCTTCGATCTATAGCTCCCGCAGTAGCCCATAGGGTTCGACCCAGACATCTGAATCCTTTCGACTATCTCACAACACACATCGAACAGCCGTGTCACCTCCAACCGCAACTGATCACACCACTTTGTCTAGGTAATTTCACTTCAAGAGTTGGAAACTATTATAACTCGAAATAAAAACCCGCATGAACTACACAAACTCTCCCTTACGACATGGGAACAAGATAATTTGCTATCAACTACCGAAAAAAGGCTACTAATTCAAAAAATTTTTTTTTTTTTTTTTTTTTGGTTTTGTTGGTTTGGTTTGGTTTGGACCTCATCTCTCGTGGTGACTGGCAACTTAACATAAAAGGCGATACAAATCCTTTCTCTCTCCTCCCCCCCCTTTTTTTTTCTCTCCTCCCCCCTTTTTTTTTTCTCTCCTCCGCACACTCAGAACGACCGCGCGTCGCACGACCACACGCGCTGATGCTCTGGATAGCGCGCCATGTGACCGCACACGCACCGATGCTCAGGCCAGCACATCGCACGACCGCAGGCGCTGCTTGACGTCACTCATCTGTAATAAAGATACCACAGCACAGAATTTCGTTTCCTTTACCTGACTCAATCCTAACCTCAATTGTAATGTAAGCCTAAGATCTCTGAATATCGTATTATACCGGTACACAAACCGGTGGCATTAAAATTGCAATTTTCAATAGTGCACCTAACCTAACTCAAACCTAACCTCATTTATTGTAATCAGTCTAAGACTAAAATCTCAGAATTTCTTATTTTACTTCCATTAACACAACGCGAGGGCCTAATTAATTATCAGATAACACTTCTAAGCTTTGTTCTAAGCTGACTACACTGCGAGTCATGTTCAACTATTTACAAAAAAAGTGAGGGTAGGTAATTAGCATTGAGCGACATTAAAACTTAGCTCAGGCATCAAATTCTCCACTACCGCTCATCGCACACTAAAATGCTACTACAAGAGTAGACAAAACAAGCTACGGTTACGTAGTCTGCAGTAGGCATGAACAAAAAAATCATGGAATCGACTCACCAAATAATGTTCATCGCTGATACGGCTCGATCTCTCAGATCGTCTCATAGCTCACAGTCACACCAAGGTCGACTCGTTGCTCGACCAGCAGCGTCGCAGGTCACAGCGCAGCAGACTCAGCACGCACGCATACACGCACGTATGCACGTACGCAAGCAGGAACAGACGAGCACACACGAGCGCCGGCAAAAGCGCTCCACTGCATGTCACCCGCGTGGACATCTGCGCAAACACAGCACGCAGATCGCGCACTCAGCACTCGCCACAGGAAAAGACAGGTGCGGCGAACAAGGCAGGCAAACTGAAACATTGAAAAAAACACGTTAAATTCTTTCACCGTTCTTTATCCCACTTCTGATGTCGGGACAGGATGCCGGGCGCGTAGCGTAGTAACCTATATGTGTCACTGTCACCATATTGTCGCTCATTCTGGAGCCCCTCAGGCATGGTTTACAGCGTGAATATAATGGATGAAGAAGAATAAGACATCACACCACAATATGATTAGTTTTATTACATTTGCAAACAGTTACATTACAATGTGATTAGGGATGATATTACACTACTTAGTATTACACAATATTAACGGGGACCGAGTGTTCCGCAAAGCTACGAACGCTTCGATAACTAATTCGATACCCAAACCGTATAGTGACCGTCCCAGTCACCCTTCGGACATAACGTCCGTCCGAGGTGCCGTCCCGAAGTAAAGTGACCGTCCCAGCCGCCAGCCAAACGTAAAGTGAGTCTCCGTCGTCTACACAGCTCAATATAATACCTCACGCCCGTCCGCCCTACCGCTCTCTCTCAACAGCGCCCCTAGCGGACGACCGTGCAACTACTCGACTCATTGGCTAACGTCACTTCCCGTCACTCCCCTTTACTTGTCAACCGATCACGAAAATGCGATGTTGCCTGCGTTACACAAGAGATGGCGCCACTTCCGTCTCTGGTCCACCGAATTTAACTATGTGGCGTCTAAATTAAGTAGCTATAATCTAAGCTGCCGATATGTTCATACAAGATTGATGTAAGTGTATTTTATGATGTTATTGACATGGAAAACTAGTAAATAGTGTGGTCGCAAAAGTAATTAACTTCAGTTTTATGGAGTAATTATATTTGATTTCAGTGTCGTACAAGTTTAGTTTTTTTTTAATAATTCCCTCATTTTTTGAGATAAATTTATGAAAAAAATTGACAATATGTATCGGATTTTTCTTGATTTTATTATGCAATAAAAACAAAAAGTCACAATTAGGGTTAATTCTTTCTTCTTCGAGAGGTGCGATTTGACAGAACAGACAGGTGAAGGGTCTGTTGTCTGTCTATCTGTACCTAATCAAATCTTTTACGTATGTGTGTGTAGTTGACGTGAGTGTGTGAATATTATTATTATTTTATTGTTAGTTAGAAATTGAATTAAATTATTACAAGCTTTAATTTGAGTTACGAATTTTGCATATTATATCTTTTAAGAATATTTGAATTTTTTAACTGTTCAGAGCGAGCAAAACTCACACATTTTGTAGTTAACGTTATAATAATATTTTTGCACCTTCCCCCCCAGGGCCCAATCCTGGATCCGCCCTAGTCGTGCGACGTTGCCGTATTGTGCGGCGTCTGCACTGCTCTTTATGTATGTGTGTGAGTGTACGTAGTATAGGTAGATTCCGAGTGTGTATGTAATGCGACGTTGCCGTATTGTGCGGGCCCGCACTGCTCTTTATGTATGTGTGTACTCACACACACACACACGATCTACCTATACTACGTACGAGTGTACGTAGTATAGGTAGATTGCGAATGTGTGCATTTGGTTAGATTGGTTAAGTTACAAACCGAATAAAATTATAACAAGCTTTTATTTGACAGAAAACAGACAGGTGAAGGGTCTGTTGTCTGTCTATCTGTAATCAAATCATTTACGTATGTGTGTGTAGTTGAGGTGAGAGTGTGTGAATATTTTTTTTTATTGTTAGTTAAAAATTGAATTAAATTATTACAAGCTTTTATTTGAGTTACGAATTTTGCATATAGTACGGTCCCCAATACAAAAAAATAAAATTTCCGTGGGACACATCTCCGCCATACAGATTATTGGTATGTACTTATTTGTCATATTTTCCTGAACACGAAAAGTGCGGTAGTCACTTCCTAAGTGTATAGAGGGGGTAGTTATGACGTCACAAAGATGGCCGCCAGCCTATTCTATTGTGCGGGTTATTTCAATATCTACTAAACCGATTTACTTAAGTAGGGTGTCAAATGAAAGGTTATTAAATAAGCATCATTTTATTTCTAAGAACTATTAATTTGAAGTAAGTAAGAAAGGAAATAATTCCAAAAAACATAATTTCTAAAAAAAAAAATTCTTCTTATGTATATAACTTGGTAACCGTTAGGATAATGCAAATATAGGTTATTATAAAATATTTAGTTTCTTTCATCAGCTTTCTAAAAAACCTTTAATCATTACAATAAAGCTATATACACGGAACTGCAGCCGTTTGAATGAGCATCGGTAGCGCTGAACTCATAGCGGTAGCTAAGCGATTAGACGGATTTTCTATAGAATGATCATAGAATTTTGAATAAAAAGCATGTGCGATAGTAATGAAAATATATAATAAAATTTAAGTAAGCTGGTACGTATTCATAAGTTGTATTTACAAGTTTTTTTCTGATGTGATCAGCATAATAATAGGTAGGTGTATGTGTTGTACTAAACTTACTGATAAAATTATTAAAAATAAAACATATTTTTATCTAATTAATGTCCTCAACGTAATCTGTATGTTCTGAATAATTATACTGGTTGTAACATTTGTTACCGACATGATGTATCCCTTCTAAGCACTTTTGTTTTTTGTCATTACATCCACAACGGGATGAACACTTTCTTCACATTTTCACCTAATTCACACATTCTCACCTAAGCTACACGCGCGCAAACAAACGTTTAGGATTTGAATACAGATAGACAGACAACAGACCATTCACCTGTCTGTTTTCTGTCAAATAAAAGCTTGTTATAATTTAATTCGGTTTGTAACTTAACCAATCTAACCAAATGCACACATTCGCAATCTACCTATACTACGTACACTCACACACACATACATAAAGAGCAGTGCGGGCGCAGCACCAAACGGCAACGTCGCATTTTCACACACTCGCAATCTACCTATAACTACGTACACTCACACACATACATAAAGAGCAGTGCCGGCGCCGCACCACGGTAAAGAGATACTCTTTACCGTGTATGTAGAGTTGAAAGCTGGCAACGTCGCATCGAGATTGAGTACTTACTGACATTAAATATAGGCGTTACAAGTAGGTACCGTAAGTTCAGTTAGTTTGGTCCGTCCGACCAAGTGGAGAGATAGGAATTAGTTATAAAAACTACATTGATACGGTGAAAGCTCTGTGTTCGTAATAAAAAACTATAGGTTGAATAGAATTAAAAACTTTTTTGATAACCACATAATAAATATACCTACTTTAGGTATACCTAATAATTTTAATTCGGTTTTAACTAAACTCACACTCTTGCCTCGTTACGATATCGTAATCAGTTGTAGGTATCTCGACAATATTGTAGGAAATAGGTACTTACTCTCTATTGATATTCTATAAACTTTTATTAAAATTCTATTAACTAATATTTTGCTATTGTTGTTTTGAGGGTGATTTATTATATTAGTTTTGCTTCTTTTTTATTAATGTTGTATAATATTTTTACTATAGGTAGGTTTACTTACCTACTTATTGCAGGGGTATAGGATTTTTTTACTTTGGCGACATGGCATTGCTGTAATGTTAACGTAGTAGGTTTTAACTCAATAATTGCTCAAAATAACGAAGAATAAATTTTTTTTTTTATATTTGTAGGAGAGTTTTAAACTGTTTGAAATTGTGTATTTGGAGTATTATACCACAAGATTTGGAATATAACGTTTTAAATCGGTGTATTTACATCTGTATCTGACATAACAAACTATTCATTAACAGAACCAAAATTCTGAGTACTGGTGAGTTCGCAAAATCTCTTCTTATCGGTCGCCTACGTTACATAAAAAATACGTTGTCCAAATTTTAGCTTAAACGAAGAAGTGGTTACCGATATCCTACACAAACTGCACCCCCTCTTTCCTCCCCTCAAAGGTTGATTTCTGGGATAAAAAGTATCCCACTACACACAACTTTTTATTATTCCTCGACACATCCCCAATAATCTTATTGTGGATTTGTATACAAAAGTTTTTTAGGAATAATAATTCCCGTTCCCGTAAGAATTTCGCAAAATCCCCTCCCCTCTTACGGGTCGTGAAAGTCACATAAAGAACACGCTGTCTAAATTTTAGCGTAAAATATAACTGGTTACTGATTTCCTACTTAAACTTCTACCCCCCTTACTCCCCCGCACCCCTCCCTCTTAAAGTAAATTTCTGTCTAAAATAATATTCAGTGTTCCTAAACAAAACTCAAACCATGATTCCACAAAATTTCACCTGAATTGGTTTAGCGGTTACGGATTTGCATACAAAAGTTTTTCGGGAATAATTCTCGTTCCCGGGGGAATTTCGCAAAATACCTTCATATCGGTTGCTTACGTTACCTAAAGAATACGTTGTCCAAATTTCAGCTAAAACAAAGAAGCGGTTAACGATTTCTTACCCAAACTTGCATCCCCCCTTTATCCCGCCTTTGAGGTTGATTTCTGGGATAAAAATTATCCCATATCATTTTGTAGAACTCAGTCTACCTCTCTACCAAATTTCAGCTCAATAGGGCCAGCGGTTCTAAATTTCCCATACAAATTTTGTACCCCCCTTACCCCCTCTTAGAAGTTAAATTTTGTCATAAAAACTATTTAATGTTCCTCAAAACAATCCCAACAATCGTTTTACAAAATTTCAGCTCAATCGGTTCAGCGGTTAAGGATTTGCATACAAAAGTTTTTTAGGAATAATTCCTGTTCCCGCGGAAATTTTGCAAAATCCCTTTATATCGGTCATCTATGTTACATAAAAAATACGCTGTTCAAATTTCAGTTTTAAAAGATGGCCGATTACTGATTTCCTACTCAAACTACTACCCCTCTCTTCCCCCTTCAAGGTTGATTTCTGGGATAAAAAGTATTCCATATCATTTATTTGGATTCAATCTACCACTGTACCAAATTTCAGCTCAATAGGGTCAGCGGTTCTAAATTTTCCATACAAACTTCGACCTCTCTTTACCCCCTCTTAAAAGTTAATTTTCGTCAAAAAAAAAAACAATATTCCTAAACACAATCCAAGCAATCGTTTTACAAAGTTTCAACTCAATCGGTTCAGCGGTTAAGGATTTGCTTACAAACGTCTTTTAGGAATAATTCCCGTTCCCGTGGAAATTTTGCAAAATCCCTTTTTCCGGTCATCTACGTTACATAAAAAACACGCTGTTCAAATTTCAGCGTTAAAAGATACTGATACTGAAGTTACTGATTTCCTACTCAAACTTCTAACCCCCCTCTTCCCCCTTCAGGGTTGATTTCTGGAATAAAAAGTATTCCATATCATTTATTTTGACTCAATCTACCTCTGTACCATATTTCAGCTCAATAGGGTCAGCGGTTCTAAATTTTCCATTCAAACGTTGACCCCCCTTTACCCCCCCCTTAAAAGTAAATTTCTGAGATAAAAACTATTCAATGTTCCTAAATACAATCCAAACAATCGTTTTACTAAATTTCAGCTCAATCGGTTCAGCGGTTACGGATTTCCATACAAACGTTTTTCGGGAATAATTCCCGTTCCCGGGAGAATTTTACAAAAATCCCTTTTTATAGGTCGCTTACGTTACCTAAATAACACGCTGTCCAAATTTCAGCTAAAACAATGAAGCGGTTAACGATTTCTTTCACAAACTTGCAACCCCCCTTTCCCCCTTTTAAGGTTGATTTCTGGGATAAAAAGTATCCAATATCTTTTTTTAGGACTCAATCTACCTGTGTACCAAATTTCAGCTCAATAGGGTCAGCGGTTCTAAATTTTCCATACAAACTTCGACCCCCCTTTACCCCCCCTTAAAAGTAAATTTCTGACAAAAAAACTATTTCATGTTTCTAATCACAATCCTAACAATAGTTTTACAAAATTTCAGCTCAATCGGTTCAGCGGTTACGGATTTGCATACAAACGTTTTTCGGGAATAATTCCTGTTCCCGAGGGAATTTAGAAAAATCGCTTCACTAATTTATTGCACGATGAAGTTTTTCAAAGAATACGCTGTCCAAATTTCAGCTCAATCCGTCCAGCCGTTTGGGCTGTGCGTTGATAGCACGAAAGTGTACGAACGATTTTATATAATAAAAGAAGATAAGTAAATCTTTAGATAGATACTAGCTTACCCGGCAAACGTTGTTTTGCCATATAAATTATTTCCTAGTAATTTCTAGTGTAGACAAAAAATAGCTTACTTATTGGAAGTATGTATGTATGTTAGAATGTGTATATTGTATGTATGTAAGAATGTGGTATATGCGTGAAATAAGCATTATTTTATTGAAAAATTTTTCAAACAAAAGTAAAAAATTAAATTTTATGAAAACATTTTTTCATACAACCAATATTTCCATTGACATTTCAAAATAAAGATTCATAATGATTGATTTTTTGGAAACTATGAAAATCTTAATTGTTCAATTACATTTTTTTAATAAAATTAAATTAAAATTACATTTTTATAAGATCAACAACATTTTCGATATAAATAAAAAAAAAGTATACTTACAACACAAAATCCGTTGTTATTGGAAGCTCGTGTCACGTGTTGAGTACTTTTGAGGTTATAAAATCACTTGATTAACTAATCGTGCAAAATACACTCAAAATTGATAATTTAATTATTATTGATAAAATAGGAATGATTAAAAGTTAATATGAGAGTTACACTGAGATAGCAAAATAATAATTGTCAACGTTACTACTACACTTGATGCATAAACAATAATGATGGCCGACAACTGTGTAGGGAGTGAGAAAGAAAGGAGACCGGCTTCGTTCTCATCCCTACTCCGTGCTGTTTACTGGGTCAGAAGTGACACCTGTAGACATCTGGCGGGGATAATTAATTAAATGACGATTGATCAGTTTTCGACCGGAGAGGAAAAATGATTAAATTACTAAAATGGCTATTAAAAAATAAGGGTTGATCGTAGAAGGGTGAAAATTGAGGATTGTATGTATTTTTGTATGTTGTATCATAAAAAAATTGAAATTAAAAATTTTGCCTAAAAATTAAAAAAAAAAATTTAGGGGTGGACTACCCCTAACATTTAGAGGGATGAAAAATAGATGTTGGCCGATTCTCATAGATACCGGATAAGCACAAAAAATTTCATCAAAATCGGTCAAGCCGTTTCGGAGGAGTATGGCAACAAAAACTGTGACACGAGAATTTTATATATTAGATAACTCTTTTATTTAAAAACCGATTTAAATAAAACCAATACTATTTACAAATTAGAGAAATTTGCAACGTTTTAGCGAAAACTGCATACAATTCGGTTGTGCCGTTTTATCACACATAAGTAATAACCTTTTTACAAATTAAGCCTAATAAAACTACTCTGGTAAATTTTCGTTTATGGCCACATCGATAGATGGCGTATTTTTAGTTTGTCGCACTTTTTGCTTTTTGATTTTTTTGAATTGAATTTACTTTATATTCTATTACTTTTACTTCGAAATTTTGATGTAAATTAGGGGCGATGTGTCCGATATAAATGATTATTATTTATTTTATTATTTTATTTTACGTTTCCCTAGGAAAAATTGACAAAATGTTTTACGATCTAGATCGCGCAAGCGACTTTTTCGCGTCGTTTTGTTCATATGCGTATTTTCACAGTTCACCTTAGTAAAGGATCACAATGAATGGGGAGAAATTTCCATTCTTATTATATGTATGGATGTGCAGAGGTTAATAAGTCAAAATAAATAATTATACTTGATCAAAAGAGTAAATGTACTACCTATATATTATTATATACTGTACAATACATGGAAAGCTATAGGAGTGATTTACTGCACAATTATTTTCGTTCTATTGAAGTGCTATAGCTATAATCTCATAATAATATGTGTAACATTGAAATCCAAAATAATCAAGCAGCAAATGTATAAACTTGTGGCATAATTATTATTATAAGTAAAAGAGTCACATCCGTCTACAGATAAAAAATAATATTTTAAATTAATCGATCGTTTTGGTACTTCGTGATACATCACTACGATACGTTCCGCTCCACGGTTGTTTGCGGTATAAATATATAACTCACCTGTCACAAAGATTTTGGCTGTATATGGACTTCATCGTGAGAAGTAGCTTATTTATTCACTCAAAATAAATCAAGAATGAAATAGAGATTTCTGGTGGTACATTAATTGAGCTTTAAAATAATTTCAAAGCTGCTACAGGCCAAAAGATCTTTGTCGATTTGCCGGGTTCATGCGTGAAACGAAACGCTTTTGTTTGAAATTTGAAATGGCAGTGGCGGTTATATTGACTGTGAATATTGAATATTTGTGTGTTTTACTCGTGAATTAAATTAATTTGGACTTATGCGTGTTGATAATAATAATTGTTAGTATTGAAGACACTGCCCACTGTTTTTTTATAGTTGGGAATCTGTTTGAGCCACCATTACAACAGAATAACCATAAACAATTTTGTATATAACATGGGCAAGAGTGGAAGTGTTATTTATTTCTGAAAATTCTAATGTAGCCAGTGTTTTATAAATCTTTGAACATAAGAAGAATAGGAGGAAGAAAAAGGTGACAAAATGTCAAGTTTCCGAAAGCCGTCTCCGGCGCGGTCTGTCGGAAATGAAATATCGAAAAAACCGCTGCCACCGCGCAGGAGTCGAAGCGTAAACTCGCCAACCCCTTCAAACGCGTCTGTAAGGCTTAGCACGGTGATACAGGAGTATAATGAGAGGAATACGGGCTCGTTTGTTCTGTCTCCACTGCCTAGGAAGTCAGTGCTCACGGACAATACTAATATTGAGGAGCCTCGAAGTAAGTACCAAGACTACACTTTGTGATAAATTTAAATCTCTATTATCTATTTACCTGTTGATGACTCACCTGCACCACAGATTTATTCTATAAACTTACAGTGGGCACCAGTCCTTCATGAGATAGATTACCTTAAACTATTTATTGTAAACATTATAGTTCTTGAGATCTTGTGGAAGAAATTAACATTTTATTATTTATTTAACTGATGAGAACTTAGAATAGAAAGAAATGCAGAAATTATTACGATTCTAACAAATTGTGTCAATGCGTATTTTATGTGCTGCTGCCTTTCGTCAGTTATCCACCAAGCACTAATGTGCAAGCTTACTATGTTCTGGAACACAGCAAAGCTTGCACATTAAATTATTATAGTCCAGACTCTGGACTAAAGCTTTCTTTAAATTAATTGACTTAAGACTATGGTCCAACCTTTTCAATTTTTTTTTTTTTTTTTTTTTTTTTTTATAAATGCATCCGCGATCAGTCGCAGGACTATGAGCGGATTTGGTGTTATTTTCTAATGTCGTTTAAGGCTCAGGCTCATCAGCTCCTCTTCCTTCCGGTCGTAGTTTGTCGAAGACTTGCGCTCTCTTCAACCTTTTTTTTGATTGCGGGTTCTCTATAAGTGCCCTGGCAAGGGGATTGGAATGCGATTTAAGGCGGTCACAATATCGACTTCCTATCGCTTTTATTTCTTCCTCTACTGTCGGGACTCCCAGGTACTCGTGGATTTCTTTGTTAGTGATAAACCACGATGTGTTGGCCAGGGAACGCAGGATCTTATTTTGTGCCCTCTGGATAACTTCGAGATTGGATTTGCTAGTGGTACTCCAAATCTGTATCCCGTACGTCCACAGCGGTTTCAGGATGCTGGTGTATACTAATCGTTTGTTACATATAGAGAGCCGAGACTGAGGACCAAGCAGCCAATGCAGATTTTTAAATCTCCAATCCAATTCTTTCCTCTTGGCCTTCACATGGTCTTTCCACGTCAGACGTCGGTCCAGAGTGAATCCCAAGTATTTAACGGAATCTCTGTGAGGCATTTCTTCTCCACCAAGATTTACTGGTGGGCAATTTCCTCGACGTAGAGCGAATGTGACGTGAGTCGATTTTGCAGCGCTTGTTCGGATTCTCCATTTCTGTAACCATCGGTCTGTTTGATCAAGGCAATACTGGAGAGCTGAGGATGCTTTAGTTGGACAGTCTTCACATGACAAGATAGCAGTGTCATCTGCAAAGGTAGCTGTAACTGTGTTTAGAGATTGCGGTACCTTTTCAATATATTTTAAATATCAACAATACACCTGTAATAATTTTAAGCGGAATGTTGCATTCCGAAAGGCAGAATAAGGCGATCATAATATTGTTATTTATATTATACCAACCATATTGGACCCATATAGGCAAATATAATAATTGAATTGATGTCTACTCCTCCTTAACCTCAAGGTTAGGGGGGGCAGTGCAATGCTATGCAGAATTTTGTATTTCAAAACATTGGGTGGTACTGTGTTTGATATGGGCAACCATGATGCTTTTTATGGGCTTATGATTTGTTTGTTTTGTTACTGTTTATCTTTAAAAATTTATATCCATGTTAAATGTTATACTTAACAAGTTTTAATACGTAACCACAAACCTTTTCACTAAATTTCCTGATAAACTTATTAAAACTAAAAAGAAATCTAGTAGGTTATGCTTAACAAAATTTCTTCCCAAACTAAAAGATTGTTATAAAATTACTATTACAGGACAAAGTTGGTGGCAAATGTTGGATGAAAATTCCAGAGAATTCATTGATATAATGGACAACCAGCATCCGGAACCATCTACTAATGTAGAACAAAATATTATGGAGGAATTGGACCTTGAAATTTTAAGGTATACCTGCTAATTTAACTTAGTACAGGGGATTTCGCTTATAACGACATTGAAGGGGACAACTTTAATTTCGACGTTATATCCGGAAGTCGTTACATTGGCTCGCAGTTTTTTTTACTTGATTTTTAAGGATTTAGATTCAAAGCATTTTAATATATTATCACGGTTTATCTACATCACAAAATAAGAATTTGTTTATTCATAGATTTCAGGTACATAATATCATCTAAATGTAATATGAATCTTATATTTTCAGAGAGACATTTTAGTTATTGACTTTATTTTTGGTTTAAGTATGGACCAACTAAGGGCACAGTATAAGTTGCATCAAAATCGGTTCAGTGGTTTTTAAGTTATGAATAATTAAAATGTGTTGAAATCAGGAACATTTCATAGGAAGCGTAAGGTCCAGCCAATGGTGTGACGTCACGCGCTCTGA
Organism: Hemithea aestivaria; assembly: GCA_947507615.1. Lineage (NCBI taxonomy): Eukaryota > Metazoa > Arthropoda > Insecta > Lepidoptera > Geometridae > Hemithea > Hemithea aestivaria. The sequence goes on along the minus strand of OX382337.1, from coordinate 13,730,659 downwards.
TTGGCGTTCGCATTCGCGTAATAATAAGTAAAAATATTGAAATTAAAATTGATTTTATTCAATTTTGGTTTGTAATTGGATCCTTAAAATGTGATTTTAGGTTTTTAAATACTGTCTTTTATGTGAAAAACATAAGTTATTGTGAATTCGTAACATGTGTCAACATCCCTATTGTTCTAGATTCCAAGCCTGACATACTCTTACTGGTCTGTTTACTATTTCAGCCAAGAAAAAAGAAATTTCACCCTTGATTTACCAGAAAGCAGCGACAATGAATCTATCAACAGCATTGTATTACCACAGAGAAAATTATTCACTGAGAAACAACATATACCACAGCAAAAGTTTGGAATGATAAAAAATAATAGGGCCACATTGGCCAAAATTAACAAAACTACCACAAAAGATGTTGTTATGCCACCACCAAAAAAACTATTTCAAAATGTTAGCTCCAAACCGGTGTTTCCTGAAGCACTTCTTGCATCTCCTAATACAACAGCCACTGACTCTCCGCAAATAATGCCTGAGCCACAACCAAAAGTTCGTAACTTATTCGGCCATAATCAAGGCATCAAAAGAAAAAACATGCTCGCCAACTACAACTTTATTATTGAATCCGAAAATGAGGCTGATGTATCTGACATACAACCAAAAGTGTTTGGATTTCAAAAGAAGTCAGACGGCAAACATGCCTTAAGGAAACGATCATCTATATTAAGCAATACTACTGACATGGAACTAGATGATTGGAGACAACTTCCATCATCAACTATGGTGGACAACCAGTTAGAAGCTATGATAGATGGTAAAACTCCGAATAGGGAGAGACTCAGTAAATTGTCTGAAGCCAAAGAATCTGACACTGCAAGTAATGCAACCGTAAATAAATCTAAACAGTCCAATAAGTCTTCCGCTAGAAATAAATCTATTGAAGATAAGGAGAATTCTTTAAACAAATCTATTAATAGAAGTCATGTTAAAAGTAAAAATGTTAATGTTCCACAAGAAGATGAAATGGAAGTTGATAATGAACAAGATAATCCACAAATAGAAAATTATGAACGGCTTGTACAAAATAATAAAGATGAGGATCGGCAAATAGAAAGTGAGCAAGAAAATTACAGTCGACAAGTAGATGCACAAAAGTGTGATCAGCTAGGAAAAATGAATCAAAGTAAAGACGAACAACAAGTAGAAACTGAACAAGAAAATGATAATCAGCATGTGGAAATTGAACACAAAAATAATGACAAGCAAGTGCACATTGAACAAGATAATGATAACCAACAAATGGAAAGTAAAGAAGAAAACGAAGATCAAGAAATAGAAAATGACAATCAAGAAGCAGAAAGTGAACGTGAAGATGATAATCTGGGAGTAGAGAATGAACGAGAAATTGATGAGCCACAAGAAGAAAGTGAACAGGGAAATGACGATCACGAAATAGAAAGTGAAGATGAAAATGACGAACAACATGAGGAAAGTGAACAAGAAAATGAAGATCAAGAAATAAAAAATAATGAATTGGAAGTAGAAAATGACGAACAACATGAGGAAAGTGAACAAGAAAATGAAGATCAAGAGATAGAAAATAATAAATTGCAAGTAGAAAATGACGACCAACGAATGGAAAGTGAACAAGAAAATCACGACCAGCAAGAGAAAAGTGTCAGAAAAATGGAGGATCAAGACATGGTGCATCCTGAGCAGGAAGTAGAAATTAATGACCAGCAGGTAGAAACTGACCAAGAAAATGCTGAACAAGAAATCGAAGAAGAAAAGGATGATCGGCAAATAGAAATCGAACACAAAAATGATGACCAGCAAGTAGAAAGTGAATTAGAAAATGATAACGAGCAAGTGGAAAGTGAAGTAGAAAATGACGTCCAACAAATTGAAAGTGAACAAGAAAATGACGATCATGATGAAGAAAGTGAACGTGAAAATGTTGAACAGGAAGTTGACAGTGAACAAGAAAATAACGACCAGCAAGTAGAGAGTGAACAAGAAAATGATGATCGAGAAGAAGAAAGTGACCAAGAAAATGTTGAACAGGAAGATGAAAGTGCACAAGAAAATATCGAACAAGAAGTAGAAAATGAAGAAGAAAACGATGATTGCGAAGTAGAAAGTGAACAAGAAAATGACGATCAGCAAATGGAAAGTGAAAAAGAAAATGACGATCAGCAAATAGAAAGTGAACCAGAAAATGACGATCAGCAAATGGAAAGCGATCAAGCCGAAAATGATCAAGGAAGTGATAATGAACAAATCACTGATGAAATTGACGCAACACCAGATGTGTCACATGACACTACAGGTAGAAACAGAGAAAAGAGGGGCAAAGATCGCATGCCAGAAGGGGTCCTTGACTATGTACCAAATAACTTGGATACATCCATTGAGAGACAAAATGCAGCTTCAAGGATGTCTAAAAACTTGAATATTAGTGCTCCAGCGATAGCAAATCTGCAAAGCGAAAGCGTGCGCTCCTCTTTTGGAGCTCGAAATTCAAGTGCCGAAGGTTCCGGGTGGGATTCCCACAGGACAACAAGAAAAACGCTCCGACAAACTTTCGGGAAAGATTTCACTATGCGCAAATCTTTACGCACTTTGGTCATGGAGAAATCGGCTAAAAGACAAACTTTACATAATAAAGCCGATATTACGTCGAAGTTTCCTCAAGCCAATTCTACAGAGATTCATGAAGAATCGGACCAATATAGCGAAGCTAATTGCTGTGATTCTCCACCTGAAATGCCTGTTGAAATGTACCTTGAGAAGGTCATGCAGATGAAGATGGAAAGTCGGATGAAAATGGTAAGTTTTTATTAATTACTTGGTTTTTCTGTAAACAAATTTTAACCCAATTAGTTTAACAGTTAGACCTGTGCAAAGATATGAGGACATCAGTCAATCAATCAGTCTCACTAACCTTTAGAAAGAAAGAAGTAACTTTATTTGCCACAAGCCATACATACAGAAACTTTGACAAGTGGTATATAAAAAAGATACCTGCAAAAAGGGGCTAGCTCAGCATGTGTAGATCTGGTTTGATCTACGCTGGTCTTCCGCTGGTACCCTATTATGGAAAACCTCACATCTAAAACTACACGTCTTGTTGATAATGTTTTTTTATATTTCAGAGAGAACAAGTAAGAAATTCACTACTAAAAGTTCCACCAAGAGACCTTGATAATCCATTCAAAGTGCCGAAAAAGCCCATGTTCCCGCGCAAAGCAATCGCCAAATCAACCAAACCAAAAGCAAAACCTATGAAGTCATTGATACCTTTGGAAACTTTACCCGAGGAATTCATCCAGGATATGAAATACAAGCCGCCAAAGAGATTTCAACCCAATGATGCATCTTGGATTACCAAACGATTGTACAAACATTTGGAAACTAAATTAGAGGCCAAGTAAGTAACAATATATTTAGGAAATGTTACAGTTTTTTAAACAAATTTATAAAAGTTGTTCTCTGTTCTTTCTCTCACGATTTCGCTCCCATTAAGAATTCCATGCTTTTTTTCTTTTTTTTAGCATCTTCATTTTTTTTCTTAGCATCCACTAAGTAAAGACTTCTATCATCTACCAGACATCCATCCATCCATCCATCTGTATTGCAATATTAAATTTGCTAAATTGCATTCTAACCTATTCAGTGGCACTCTTCTTTCATATACAAATTTTTATCCCAGAACTCCCAACATTTATGAAATTACTAGCTGCGCCCAGCGATTTTACCCGCTGTACTATAAGCCTATGTGTTACTCCAGGGTCTAAGCTATTTCTATATCAAATTTCAGCTCAATCGGTCCACCTGTTTAGGTGTAAAAGAGTAACAAACATCCAGACATCCATTCTTACAAACTTTCACGTTTATAATATTAGTAAGATAATATTTGTCTGCATTTATATTGCACCTGTTTTGTTCCATTTAAATTTTGAGTATATCTGCAACATAATAACAATAAAAACGTTAATCTGTATACTCAAAACTGTCTCTTTACTTTCCAGATACGGCTACAAGAAGCGTGTATATGCAGAGAAGTTAGTAGAATCGATATACAAGTTCGCAAAGGGACTCAAACGGCGCGACACGGCCGCACCCGACGCCGTAGACCTTCTCAAACATGAGCTGGCTCATCTGAACATTGTTCAAACACATTACGAATTCTACGAGTTCTTCTATCAATTCTTACCTAGAGAAATTATTATTAAGGTGAATGACTAAGAATCTACATTGAATATTGGAAAGTCGGCAAGATCAAACAAATTAAAATCTAATTACTCCGTTATTTAATTATATATTTTTAGATATATACGTATTTTTTGCTTTGTAAATAAAATAGATAATTGCTGAAAAAATAACGCTTATACATTTTTGGGTTGGGGTTGCGCTACGTCACTCTTCATGTTCAGAAATGTTGAACGCTGTGACGTCATTCCCTCCCACTATGTAACTTTAGTGTGTTAAATCCCAACTGATTTTTTATATATTGACTGACGGACAAACTTATTCTTGCAACATCTTGTGTGATTTTTTTATTGTATTTGTTGCAGGTGGTGCCAGATGTAGTTAACAGAATTCCAGTGCCACATGGAGTGTTTGACAATATTATAAAATAATTTACTTCAAAACATTTTTTTTAAATAATGATTTAATTGTTACATCTCCATTGCAATTGCATTTACTGCGTGATATTTTGATTGTATGATGTTTTTGTAAAGCCGTGTCTCCAGCTCCTTTTTTGGTCTACACTCTCAATAAAAACACGCCAACACACAACAAAATTCCCCTACACAAAAAAAATAATAATGTCTACGCTTCAAGCGTCAACAAATGTTTTTGCTTTCCATCGGCTATGGAAAGCAAAAACATTTGTTGAAGCTAACCGCCGGGCTCAGCTAGTAATTAAATAAATGAATAAACAAAGCAAAAACATTTCTTGAAGCTTGAAGCATAGACATTTTTTTTTTTTTGTGTAGGGGAATTTTGCTGTGTGTTAACGTTTTTGTTGAGAGTGTAGACCAAAAAAGGAGCTGGAGACACGGCTTTTAAACAGTTTTCAATTGTAATTAATTATTATGAATAGAAGCTTTATAAATAATTTAAAAAAAAATGGTTTCATTTTAATCTATCATTAAAACACATTTTGGGTATCTAGGAATTGTTTATTTAGAAAATAGTGGGATACAAATGTAAACCTATTTTACAATAATGGAGCACCATACACAAAATTATATATTGCGATATATTGATACAAGAGGAATTTACCTAATATAAATGTAAAATCGTCAAGAACCTTGAAAAGGCCAGTCTATACAATGACTTATGTGAACTGAACCTTAGAAATTTGTCCCTTTAAACTATCATTTCCTATCATGCCCTTATATGTTGTCTTTAGCTAGTGTTTCCATAATCACTTGAAAAGTATGCACCTGCTGGTATATTACGTAGTTAAGTATTGTTAGAAGGAAAGGTGAACCTTTATTATCGTTTAACGAAAATAAAAATAGCTATTAAAAGATGGTCAAATAGCGGATTCAAACAGAAACAAGTCTATAAACTGGCCTTATTGACCACAAAAATATATCAGAATAGATGCCGTGTCTGTAAGAATGAATCATTTTAAGGGTTTTGAAGATTTGTGGCAAACGGGCATACCTAATGATCTTCCATTTTGATCCAGCGAAACCTATATAAATCGATAGCTGACATCAATACCAACAAAACATTATTCAGGCACCTTCGTAAAGTGTCAGGTTTAGGAGTTATTAAGTGTCAAAGTTGATTACGTGACTTCCATTTTTTGTCGGTATGTGGTATACCTTCATTCTATTCTTAATTTTGTCACATTCTATTCTTAATCTTAACTTGTGAATGTGCGATAACACCAAAACTTTGCGAATGACTCGTGTAAAACAATGATCTTAAAACTTAAAAAATCATAATGGCGGACCAGTAGGTATGCGAAACGCTCCATACAAAATCTTGAAATCCCTTTCTGGTACATAGTAATTTAAAAAAAATAACAGTTCCATTTCGAATACGCAAATTCGATGATGGGTGTTGGTGCGGTTTCTGTCATGATATATTTATGTGAATGTAAAAAAAAAAAAAAAAAAAATATTATAATACGTTTCATACTAATTTAGGTATGTATAGAAGGGTAAAGGCAAAGCTTAGTCTTAGTTTGATCTTCTAATTGGGGCTTAATTATTGTTTACATTCCTTATAATGTCAAAACATACTACCAAAATTATCATTACGTCATTTACAATACGTCATGTACAATATAATAAATTTTAAGCGGTTAATAGTCGCTGAACCTCTGTCTCGCTCGTACGATATAACAAATTGTCAAATAACAATAATTGATAAAATGTACTTTTTGAAAATGTGTTAAATTGAAAATTTAGCTCATATTTTTATACAATTTTTTAAAGTATAACCAGTTTGATACTGTATAAAATGGTTGAGGCATGTTTAAAGATAGATATTTTTCATTTAAGTGAGAATGCCATTGTTATTATTTAAGGTAGCAAACTGGGAATACTTATAAAATTGTATAAAAATATGAACAACCTTTTCAATTTAATATATTTCCAAAAAGTTAATTTTATCAATTGTTATTTGACAATAAGTTATATAGTGCGAGCGAGACAGAGGCTCAGCGACTATTAACCCCTTAATAATTTGTTACAATATTACAATTATTTAAGTCTTTGAAATAAAAAAAAGTTTCATCGGTAATATACTATTTACAGTGTTACTAAATATCTCTGTAGAAATATTTAAAGTTACTACATTGAATTTGATATGAGTAATTGGTTTTTTTTTTATCTTCGTTTCTGCCATATCTGTACATTTTATATCAAATTGTGCTTATTAGAAACCAACATATACATAACATTATAAATAACTATTAAATGCAAAGTGAAAACCTAGGCAATCAAACATACCTACACATAACAATAATTCATGCATTTTTAAAAAGGCTATGTGTCTACGAGCACTCTTAAAATAAAACTTGTTTAAGAAACATGGAGAAAAACTTGAAATAAATATTGATAAAGTCCCGTATTTAAACTGAAATAAATAATATGCTGTACCTTAAGATTTTTTAACTGTTTCCTTTTTACTAACCCTTACAAATTACATTTATATATTTTAAAGTATTCCAAAAGACTTTAAAATTCAGCTACAAATATGACTTATTTTGTGACACAATTGTGAACATTTTCAATATTAGGTAAAAATTCAAAATGGGCTTGAATTTTGGCACTACTAAGACACATTTCATGTTCAATTTTGGGTTTTTTTATTGTTTCTTATGGCCCTAATGCTATATTATAAATTTGTATTTTGCAATAATTTTGGCTTACATTTTTCTAAGTACTAAAAGCTAAAGAAATGCAGTCGAGTCTAATAAAATTAAAGCAGTCCATAATATAACGCTACAATTTTACTAAGCTATAGTTTAATTAAAAAAACTGAATATATTCATTAGTGCTTAAAAAACTAATTCATTTAAAATGCGAAATTTTAACAAAATTACACAACAATCCTAATACATAATACAGTATACAAAACTAATTACTCTTAACTAATCTGCTACATGACTTAGTTCACAAAAAATGAAAGAAGTACCTACACGAAATAAAATATAAAATCGAAAAAAATATCATAATTTCTAATTATGCTTTCGCTTATCATGACACGAACCTTAAAGAAATTTTACATAAAAGTCTACCACCATACGCTCATTGCCGCAACAAAAACACAAATTAAATTAAGCTTTTTAAAATGAGCTTATAAGAATATCTTTTTTTTATTCTTTTTAAAGGTACCATTATTGCAAAAATTGAATTTTTGTATTATTTCAATAATAATGATTTTAAAAGAATCGAACTTGTAATATCGATAAAACATCCTAAAACATCGGACAAGTTTCAAGTTGGTTTCATTTCAGAAACATTATACTTTTCAATAGATTAATTACGCAGTGAGTTCTTACTAAATAAATGTTTTAATATTTTCCATAAGTACATAAATTAACTGAAAATGAAATACTGTTTACTCAAGAAAATTATATGATTTTTTTACTGCATCTAGTAGAATGGACACGAAAGCAGCACGAAGCGAAGCGAAAGCTTTTCAATATCAACGTTTTATAAAAAAATAGTTAGGGTTCATAATATAATAATTATATTGCTTCCATTTCATAATAATCATACTATTCTAACTGGGTATATTATTATTTATTGTACATACTATAAAAATCGTTTGCCACTGTAATTTATAGGGTATACATAAAACAAAAAGTCTTATAATATAAATATAATAGTTATAAAATTGTGCATATAATACGACTATTATGCCCGCCGATTAACTCCTTTCTTAGCAGACTTTCTTTCAACATCTATGTCTGTGTCAAATTTCAACTCAATCGGTCCAACTGCAAGCTATGCGTAGATAGATTAGTCAATCATTTACGCTTTCGTTTTATATATTTAAAAAAAACACTGTTTACTAGTGTTTTTTTTCCTTTATACATGATAGGGTTTTTGTCAATTTTTTTTGGTGTTTATCACACTTAGGCCCTAAAAGGCTAATTTATTAAATCACTGATTTAACATTTTATAAAAACACAATTATTCGTTTAAGATTTTTTGTTGAAACTGTAAATTCTATTTTGCATCATTAATAAATAAATCTTGTGCTAAATGTTTCACTAACAAAATATGATTGGTTCAATTTTCATTGTATTTTTATGAAAATACCGAGACAACTTTCGTAGTGATTTACACTGCATTATTACTATGAATGACACAGTTTGTTAATTCGTATTGTCCCTATTTTGGTTACATAACATCCCATACAATTTTTAAGACTCGCGAGTGTTCTCCATAACTAAAACAACAAAAACGGCACAACTTACATCTAATATTGTTGAGAATATCGTAATTGTCCGAAACCGTGGTCGAGATATTCTCGACAATATTAGTCGTGAATTGTGCCGTTTTTGTTGTTTTAGACGTACAACCCATGTTAGCTACAAAACTGATTGTAACAAATTTTGTAGTTGACTTATACAACTGCTGACAACTACCAGAAACTTTACCAATACCAATTACATTACAGTTCTTACACTATTGATGATATTAGATTCCATTTATTTTTACAATTAGGCTTTTTAAACAACAAACATTCAAAAATTAAACTTAACACTTGACATATTAAATTCGTAATCGTTATGTTTGTTAATACACTCAAAGCCTTATAGAATCGAATTAGAAATTCATTTCATACACGTTAAGTGTTAAATGAAAAAAATAGAACTAAAAACAAACTCAACAACTGTCCTGTATGATAATAAGATATTATCAACATTAGCTGCTACAAAATGTTTTTAATTGTCAGCAGTTATGTTACCGACCTCTACAAATGTCAGCAGTTGTGTCACGACTCACGATTTGCACTCATCGTCAGCAGTTGTCACAAACAACAAGCAGCAACACGGCATACAAACCACAACAACACATACAAGTTACGTACTCCAATGGAGAATGCGTCGTGAACACCAAACCAGCAAGAAAAACAACGTCAGCATCGAGTGTCATCTCACTTATAAACAAATTTGTATGAGTTAGTGCAGGGGGTCATAATATGACATGATATTATCATCGTGGCCACCTGTGAGACAAAAAACAACTTACGGTTTTTTTATTATTTTATGAAAATACGCGATATATTGATATTTTAGGTCATAAACTAGTAGAATAACATTGTATTGTCTCAAATTGCTTTAAAATTCTGGAAAAAAAAAACGAAACACATTGGTATTATTGTCACAGTGAAGCAGTTTGACAGAGTTTGACAAACAACATAAACCGGCCACGCTGCAAGGGACGGAAAAAAATAGGTTCTCCTTTTTCTTCACACAGAATTTTCCCTATTGCCATCACACTCACATATAAAATGGATACTTCTAGTAGTATTCTGTGAGTTAGTGGGATGGCACTGAATGTTAACGTCATTTTTCTTGCTTCAGTTTGATGTTGTAAACTTCTTGTGTAGATCAGTTTAGTGTGGCGCGTGCGGCAATAGTTCGACGTAGTTGGCTGAGAGCCCCTGCCACCAGCCCGCGTCAATTTGATCGATGTGAGTGGAGTTGTCAGCAGTTGTGTAACGATATCCACTAATTGTCAGCAGTTGTGACGAACAGCTGACAGCAACATAGTGGCATGTACATCAGTTTAGTGTGGTGCGTGTGGCAATAGTTCGACGTAGTTGGCTGGGAAGAGGCCGAAGAGGCCGCGCGGGCCGAGCCCCTGCCACCAGCCCGCGTCTATCTGCTCGATGTGTGTGATTATATCGCCCGGGTCGAATGTTATCTCGGACTCGTCCGCTGAAATACAAAAGAAAATATTATGACTATAAGGGTTAGTTGGCAAGACGGGATGAAAACAGGTGGACCAAGGCTACGACAATATGGTACCCAAGGCAAGGACAGAGATCTCGAGGCAGACCACCAGCCCGATGGTCAGACGATATTGTCAAGTATGTCGGAAGGAACTGGATGAGACTCGCACAGGATCGGCGCGGTGTGGCGTGAACATGAGGAGGCCTATACCCTGCAGTGGGTGGATACAGGCTGAATAGATAGATAGATAAGGGTTAGAATGGCGTGTCTTGAGTTTGAGCCCCCAAGTCGTTCTAGAAGGTTTGTTAATCAAATCACATCTGTCAAATCAAATAAAAAATACATCAAATATATTTTTTTGTATTTTTAAGATAGCTAGCAGCTAGACACAATAAGTAGGTAGATTTTGAAGAGTAACGAAAAATATTTACCGGCTTGATAGTCATATAACGCCCGCGCAGTGAGTCCGGGATCGTCGTCCAGGTCTTCGTATATCGTACCTTCCTCTTCTAGTCCTTCTGGTGACACATCTGAAAATATATACAATTTTATATGTCAAATAACCTAACTTTACACCTCTTGACCCCTATCAGTATTGAATTAAATTGGCCCTTTGAAGTAAAAATAAAGTATCTTCCGAATCCGGTCAGACAAAGCGAAACTAAAATAAGGCTTCCGTGTTGACTACGTAACCTTTCCCTCTTTATTTGACGTCTGCATAAATAAGTTTAAAAAACTTTTTTTTTATTTATTTAGGACCAAAAATGACATGGTATGTAGTAATTACTTATAAATAATAAAGAAACTTAAATAACTATGCCACCTACATCGTCTACCACCGATTACTACACAAACTATTTATATCTTACTTACTTACTTTCTATCTATATCTATTTAGTTACTTAAATTTTTGTATAAAAGGAAAGAATATAATATTAAATATCTCTAATCAACCTCTTAAAACTTACCCTCAAGAGTAGTCCCATTAGTCTCCTTCTTATAATGAACATTTTCAATAACCGTGTTCTGTCTGCTTAATTCCTTCTCCCTCTCTCCATCCTCAGCTATATTATTCTTACTGTACGGTGACCGTTTGATCGTACTAAACTTATTGTCACTGTCATCATCATCGTTTTCATTCGAACTCGAGTAGGACGCATCAAACATATCGTTCTCTAGAATATTCTGCTTGATCATCGGCTCACTCTGCTTCAAGTCTCTATAAGTCTCATTCTGCTTAATCTCCGAGTAGTTAATGGCACTGAACGAACTAGGTTCTGTATCTGTACTGGGACTTAAATCTGCGAACGGGTCTATTATAGGTTCGAATTGAATTTGAGACGGACTTTCGAGACTTAGTTTTATCTTGTCTATATTTTTGAGGGGGGATGTCTTTGCGGGTTCCTCGGTCGGTGGGGGGAGGTTAGTTTCTAGCTTTAAGGGGGGTTTGATGGGGGAGGTCGGCGGGGTGGATTGTTGTGAGAACGTGTTGATGCGTTGTGCGATTACTGAGCTGCGGACCGGTTTCTCTGGTATACTGTTAGATCTGTAAACAAATTGTGTTATTTCAAGTAAAGGGTCTCGTTAGCTGTAATAGAATTATTGTGGACTAGTGACACCGCGCGCACATCATAGCGCCTAACAGAAAATTATCAGTTTCTCTACTATATTACGCATGTATTACACATATAAGGGGTGGGAAGGGTTCTAAATTTCGTGACATCACATTTCAAAATCTATTATAATCTCAGTGTTAAAACACGAATTTTAAACTATTACTGAATGAAAACCGCTGTTTTGTATAATTTCTAAACGTAAACTTACAAAATATGTAACGTCACACTATGGGGGAGTCTCACAAACGTGACCAGCTGTGACAAGGACGGGGGGAGGGGCAATAATCATGAAGTTCGTGTAACGTAATTTATGGATAACCCCTAATACATATAATATGATGTAACCTCCAACTAGACTTGCATTGACTTCTAATAATTCTAATAATAATGTGTATAAAAGTTTATAACAAAATTCCAAATCATTTTAGGGAATCGAATTTAACACTAAATGTGTTTAAATATAAATTGACGCAATGGTTGGCGGAGAAATGTTTTTGTAGCATAAATGATTTTTTTTAATACAAAATATAAATAGTCATGCATACTCCATAAAATGTAACTAAAGGCATTATTCTTAGCTATAAGTCATTATTGTAATTATGTATTATTCATATGTCTGGAAAAGACAGGTTTCGGCAGAACAATGCATTACATTAAGATCTGATATTATGTACAGTCAACTACAAAGAGATGTATCCATGTTAGGCTTACAAAATGAAGTAAATTTTCATTTGCCACAATGAACTACCCTTGATTCGTGACATTTCTAGTAGCAATCAAACTTTATATTATCATCGACTCGTTTAATATGCAACAATGATGTATCCCAATAATGTAATGTGATTACTTTTCCTTAGGTTATACATAATAATAGCATTTAAAATGAATCGAATATAGTATAAGATTTGGTGGATACTGAAAATGTCACGAAATAAGGGTAAATAATATTTGCATACTAAAAGTTCCTTCATTATGTAAGACTAACATGGATACATCTCTTTGTAGTTGACTGTACCTGAAATCTATGAATAAACAAATTTATATTGTTATTCTTAAGTACCTGTTGACCATCTGTCCTTGCGCCAGGTTCCCCTGGAAGAGCTTCCTGGCGGCGGCGGTGGAGGCGCACAGCGTCCGCGCCTCCGCCGACCGCTGCGCACGCGCACTCTCCGCCGCGCACTCCACAACCTCGCTTATTGGGACTGTACTCCTGGAAGGAAGGCTTATTATAACAAGTTAAATTTTAAAAACAAGCTTTTATTATTACCATCTATCCCCAAAGTTCTCGTCAAAATGAATTAATCGAACTCAAGCTCGATGGGGTTGCGTCGTTTAATTACGAGAGTTCTTATGGCCATCTTCCAGCTCCATCATCAGATGAGCTCCATTGTCAGATTGTCATAATAATATTGCATTGTCATCGGATTTATACATGCATGCAAAATTTCAGCTCAATCGGAAACTGGGAAGTGGACCAACTTTAACTTGCTAGATTTGATAACAGACAGACAGACAACGGGACGAGTGAAAAAAAATAAAAGCTTGTAAAAAAACAAACACTCCAAAATTATAGTTTATACTGGCCGTGGCTAGTTACCACCCACTGGACAAAACTGTGTCGCCAAGCGGTCATCATAACCATGTTCCGGCATGACGTTCAGTTCAGAGCCCGCCTTATATGTTTAGTCTGCTACCAACACGGCCGCAACGTCGCGCAACATCACGCGAGATCATAGGCTATCCTATCATCATCATCATCATCTCAGCCATTGGACCGTCCACTGCTGAACATAGGCCTCCCCTTTGGACTTCCAAATGTACCGGTTGGAAGCGACCTGCATCCAGCGTCTTCCGGCGACCTTTATAACTATCAAGGCTAACCTTTAAGGCTATCCTATAATGAATAAAAAAATAAGTCAGGTCAAAGTTCTCTTTTTAGTTCTTTTTAGGATAAAAGGAAAAAAATGCGTAGTTTCTACCTACGAACACTCCCAGCGACTTTCCAGATACCGTTAACCTTTCTCAGGCGCCTAAATTATGTTTGTCCAGACTAAATAAAACTGAATAGAGTCCAGCAGGGTTATTCACTTATCCGTGAAAGAACCGAACCGAATACCGATTTGTCAAATATGTATGAAATGACGTATTATGTTGATACAATTTGACATGTCATGTCACGTCATTTCATATATTTTTGACAATCGGTATTCGGTTCGGTTTCTTAACCGATATGTGAATAGCTCTGCAGAGCAATCTAAAGTCAATTAATCTAACTTTAGAGTGCTTAACAATCAGGAATGATATAATATACTGAACCTAATTTTCACAAAAGTTGAGTTTTAAAACTTACTTTTGTTGTTCTGCTTTGGCTCTTCTCTCCGCTTCTAATTCATCTCGTTTCCTGGCCGCTTCTTCTGCTCTCAACTTTTCCTATAATAATACAATGAAGTTTCATTTGGACAAGTCAATTAAATTAAAAATTTAAAAAACCCCCAACGCAATACGTATTTCACCATTTTGTGGTAGCGGCCATCTTGGCTTTTAAATTTTATATAGTGGGTTGTATTCTACTAGTTAAGCCCTTTCATTTGATACCCATATTGAGGGGGTCGTGGAAGAAAAAGTAATCCGCCATTTTGTAGCGGTGGCCATCATGGACCGATTTCCACCAAACATGGCTAAGAACACTCTCGACTAACTATACTTTCAAACAAAAAAACTAAATCAAAATCCGTTCATCCGTTCGGGAGCTACGATGCCACAGACAGACACACACACACACACAGACACGTCAAACTTATAACACCCCGTCGTTTTTGCGTCGGGGGTTAATAAGACATAAAATGTATAAGAGATTTTTGTCTAAGATAAAAATGTGCCTCACTTCTTCCCTTCTTTTCCTTTCTGCTTCCACCCTCTTCTTTTCTTCTTGTTCTTCTTTCATCCAAAACAGATCTCTTTCTTTCGAGTTGATTTCTTGAACTGGAATAAAGATATGTCTATTATTTATAATTAAATCAATATAAAGATAAAATTTCACACAAATTGTTTTTGTCAGCAGTTATAACTACTAGAACAACACAACTGCTGACAACAACAATAACTGCTGACATTTCAGCAAACTCAGGGAGGGATTTATCCCGCCCTCTAGGTTAATTCTGGTACCATCTACGGCCGCATCGTCGCCTAACATCACACGAGATTGTGGTCAAACTCTAGCCAATAAAAGAAACTGTTCAAAAATGTTGTCACAATGGATCAACGCTTCTCTAACTTTTATATACAGTGAAAACATTTTGTTTTGTGGTTCTTTACTTTTAACAAGCTTTTATTTACTTTCACCTGTCTGTTGCCTGTCTGTCTATATGTCTGTCTGTAATCAAATCTTGAGAGTTTAATTTGACCCCCTTTCTAGTGTTCGATTAAGCTGACATTTTGCATGCCTGTATAAATCGGATGACAATGCAATATTTTTATGACATCGAGCTTATCTGATGATGGAGCTGGAAGGTAGCCATATGAACTCCGTTATTAAACGACGTAACCCAATCGAGTTTGGGCTCATTTGATTCGTCTTGACGAGTACTTTATGATTCTAGATGGTAATAATAATAAAAGCTTGTTATTAAAAAGTTTTTTTAAAATGTCACTTGTTTAATGACACTTATTGATTACTTGCACTTAATTCAAACGACCTAGAAATAAGTGGCGTGACTGAAAGTAATGGAGAAAGCTGCTTCCAAATAATAGGTATCCTCGCGGCCAAGCTCGGCGTCAAACTGGAAGAGCGCGACGTAGTGGACGTCCATCGTGTGGGGCCAGTGCGCGTAGGGATGGATGGCAAGCCGCGCGCGCGGCCTATAGCGCTGCGTGTGGCGCGGCGTGCCCTGCGCGACCAACTGATGCGCGCCGCGCGCTCTCGCCGCGGACTGACAACGGCCGATATCGAGGTGGCGGGGGCTCCGCGGCCTATCTTTACTAACGAGAGGCTGACCAAGGAGAACCGGCTGCTCTTTGTCAAAGGCCGCGCACTCTGCAAGGAGCACAGCTGGAAATACGCGTGGACCCGCGACGGAAAAGTCTTCATCAGAAAAGTCGACGGTGAACCGGCCTTTCGCATTCGTGACGAAAAGGAGCTCTCTAGGATCTTTAAACTGTAATATAGATATACTATTTTCAACTCTTGATTACTTTATGTTATTTTTAGTGTTATTATGTTTATGTGCATATTTTAAATTGTTAATATTATTTTTAGCTATGTTATATTATCATCCTCGAACAACCACGATAGACCATAGTAATATCACACAGACACACATTACATCTTACATTATACAGATAATATATATACATTCATATATAGATAATACAGTTATATATATGTATTATACAGTTATTGGACTTTTACATTTTAATTACAATAAAACTAATTGGCTATTAGGGATTACTATTATTAAATTCAAACGTATGTATATTTTGAAACATACTGATCGATGCATTTGTGTGAAATATATCATAAACGATTATGAACAGTACGAAAAATAGGAATAAAGGCTTAAAACTTGGGCTAATAAATATACGATCACTTAATACCGGTAGAGATGATTTGGAAGCAAGCATGCAAACACACAAACCTGACATACTAGCGCTTAACGAAACGTGGATCCGAGAAGGGGAGGAAGGTATCGCCCCTGTTCTTTCAGAGTATACCCTTAAACTTAAAGCTCGCAAGGCAAAACACAGGGGTGGTGGTGTAGGGTTCTACGTGCGAAAAGGTATGCGCGCCAAAGTTAGGGCTCATCCAGATTCTCAACTCGAACAGCTGTGGATGGAGCTGGCGCTACCTGGGGCGCGGATGGCAGTAGGTACAGCATATCGGCCAGAAAGCGTGAAGGTCTCTACGGCTTTGGAAGCGCTAGGTGAATCTCTGAGTACATTTATCCATTGCGACTATATTTGTTTGTTGACTGATTTTAATATTGATTTATTGAAACCTGACTCCCCTAAAAGCCGAGAGTTCGATCTGTTTTGTACGCAAAATGGTCTTGTTCAGCTGGTCCAGGAATCGACTAGAAACACTGACACTACTGTGAGCTTGTTAGATTTTATAATTACTAATGTACCAGATAGGTGTAAGAAAGTTACGGTGATTCATAATGCCTGCTTGAGCGATCATGCAATGGTGCTAAGCGAGTTCAATATTAAAAAGCATAAACCGATCCCGCGAGTCATCCAGTCTAGAGCTCTGGGAGGGATACAATTGGAAGCCTTTAATCAAGACCTCAAATCTCTTAATTGGCAGGAAGCTTTGGAAACACAGGAAGTTCTAGACTTGGTCCATAAATTCAATACCAATGTTACTGACTTATTTGACAAACATGCTCCTTTAAAACAAAAAATAGTCAAAGAGTATCCTAAGCCATGGATAACCAGCATTGTTCGTTTTATGATGACCCTAAGAGACAAAGCTCTTATTAAAGCACACAGTAAAAAAACCGATTCAGCCAAAAATTACTATAAATCCCTAAAAAATTTAGTCATTGGTGCATTAGAAAGAGAAAGAACTGCTTTTTTCACTCAGTATATAAATAAAAATCTGCGTCAACCGAAAAAAATGTGGAATTACCTACGAAAAATAAAAGAAGTTAACAATAATAACAATGTAATTTTTATACCTGACAACCTTCGTAAGCCTAATTTTATTAATGATCACTTTTTAAAAATCCCAGGTGATGGTCAAATTGATCATAATACATATATGTTTTTTAAATATAATAAAAAGAATCAGGGTGCTAGTTCTTTTTCTCTACATACAGTATCGCAAGACAAAATTAGTAAAATACTTTTAAACATCAAAACTAACGCTACTGGATGTGATGGGCTTAGTGCAGAAATGGTGAAGCTTACGTTACCAGAAACATTACCCATTATCACTGCAATAGTAAACGGCTCTATCACCTCAAGCACGTTTCCAACTGCATGGAAGCGTGCTCTTGTAAAACCGATACCTAAGACAAATAACATTGAGGAGCTTAAACACCTACGACCTATTAGTATACTTCCTGTGTTGTCCAAAGCGCTTGAGAGAGTGGTACTGGAGCAAATGGAAGAATATATAGAGCGCGAACACGTTATTCCAAAATATCAATCGGGATTCCGTAAATCGTACGGCACTGAAACTGCACTCGCAAAGGTCACGGATGATATAATAACAGCATCAGATGCAGGGCTTAGTACTGTGCTTGTATTGCTTGATTTTTCCCGCGCTTTCGATTGTTTAAATCATGAAATGTTAATCGCTAAGCTATCTTACTATGGTTTTTGTGTTAATACTTGTAAGTGGTTTGAGACCTATTTAAATAATAGAGAGCAATACGTCGAAGTAGAAAATCGCGATGGAAGTAAAGAGGTATCGGACGTACGAAAGGTGCCTTGTGGTACGCCCCAAGGATCGATACTAAGCCCGATACTTTTCTCCCTTTTTACAGCGGATATGCCAGAACAACATTTAGACATAACGCTTGGCATAATTTTTAATATCTTATTACCAATCTGAGACGTAATTCGTTACTTTTATTTAGATTAACTTAATTTAATATTCTATCGATAAAATAAACTTGTATTATTTAAATTTAATTAAAAGCGTTTTATATTATTCTTTTAAAGTATTTAATTTGTAGTACGTTAACACATTAACCGCGCAAAATAATATTACTGTGTAGGTCAACGATGAACTATAAGGCGTAAACGTGTGAATTAACTTATCCGTTAATGCACTTTAAAATTATGAAATCTTATTTATCCATTATATAAATTAATGTATTTGTTTTATATTGTTCTTATATCATAAATGAAGTTCGAAGGAAAGCCAAATGGCCATATAATACATGCTTAGTATATTTGTTTACATTGCTGTGTCGAGTAAACAATAACATTGTGTCAGAACAATGTTATTCCAAGTATTAATAAATCATTACCTGTTTGAAAAGAGGAAGGTCGAATTTCTACAACATTATGTGGCCCCACATTGATTTTAAATTCAGTTATATATTAGTTAGTTTCTAAGGTGTTTCTAGTACAAAGCAGTTTATGGCCTATTCAAGTAATTAATTTTACCCATTAGCTATTTGCTACTTGAAAATCACTGGAAAGTGACATACCGTGCGCTTATATACAGTTTTACTTCGATGAGGAAACCATGTTTATATAATATTCTTCTTTATCCAAGATGTTGACAGCAATTTAGTCTGTTTTAGATGGTTAAAAAATTATAAAATAATTGATTCCCCCATAATATGAACTGTCACCTTCCTTTTCACTTTATCCTTTAATTTAAGAAGTAAAGGCTGAGATCTGGGATAAAAATATCATGTCCCTGGGACTATCTGTATACTAAATTTGGTCCATATAATAATAAGTAGTAGTCTGTATATGTATAGTTGTTTTTTGTATATTTATGTTCCAATAAAGTGTTATATCTATCTATCTAATAACTCTTCATACAAACTTCTACCTTCTTAATGGAAAAAATAATTTTACTACAGTTCTTCTAAATACACACACAAATATGTACAGACAGACATAATATACGAGTACTTTCGCAAGAAAAATATAAATACTTAGCTGATTTTTTAAATACCTGGATTAACCTTCTTATACGTAGTACCCACAGGTCCACTAGGCGGTAATTCCTCAGTCTTATTCGACTTGAAGTTGAACGCGGAGCCAGCTTTAGCGAGCTTGTCCAATATGACCCTCTCCTCCAGGTCGTCTTCAGTCCGCGCGTGCATTGTGAGGTGGAAGCCGGTGAAGAAACTCGACACGTGCTTGATGTGGTTCGCGCATGTGCCTTTACGGACCGTTGGGGCGCCTTCACCCTGAAACATTTCAGTTTTTTATTTAGAAAGTTGTTTAAACAGAGTAGCCATTATTAGTGGGTATCTATAGAAGAAGTTTGCGTTAGCTGCTTATCTTCCGTTTAGTTCTTTCTTAGCAGATGTCTATGTCACAAAGTCAATTACAATCCCTATGAGTTTCGTACTTGTTCTTCTTGTAGAGGTCCTTTGCGAACGAGCACAAGAGTCTTTAAATAGAACTAAATAATTGTAAAATTGTCTTTCAAAACTGCTCAACTTTAGCCTATTTGCGTAAATGATCAGTCAGTCACCTTTTCTTTTATAATAATAATTCTTTTATAATACCTCTATATAATAATAAGCTAAAGCTCGAGGTTTCGCCCGCTTTGCAAAATCCTTTCTCAATGGAGGTCTATGTCATAATACCTATTTTCAAACGAAAAAAAAACAGCAGTTTGAGTTGAACATTGAATGATAAGTAAATCTGACACAATTTTCTTTTATATATTTTTTAGAAGATGATTCAAACAGTCCAGTCCATATAAGATAAGCACTTCTGTGAATAGCTATTATTATAATATAAGTAAGGTCAATAAGGTAGTGAGAGACTTACAGGTGTTCAACTTAAGTAATTATATTCATGACGTCAAACATAAGTCTTTTATTATAAATATTTCAAGGATAATAATATTATAATAATCCTAGTTGCAATAGGTACAAATTGACCACAGAAGGATTTTTTGTCTTGTTTAGTTTGACAATTAGATCAGAGTTAATAAACTTAGAAAAATAAATATAAGTAGTTAAAGGGCAAAACTCAAGAATGGTAGGGCAATCTAAAGGAGAAGACTAAGTTTTCCCTATCCCATTATAACGCCTTTTTTCCTTAGCAAAAAACACATACATATTATATAAGTCCTAAAAGTACATAAATTATGACAAATCAATGATCTCTAAGCACTCATATACATATAATATTATAGAACAGAATAAACTTTATTCAAGACTATAAAACAAAGAAAATACAAAAAGAAACAGTAGGTACCTATATCTAAATGGAATCAAACTAAGTAGGTATGGGATAATATTCATCAGTGGCCTTTTGCATCTAAAAAAGATGATTTAAGCAGCGTCCATGTTCAAGGTACGGCACTTACGAGAATGGCAAGTAAGGATATGATATGATTACACAAGTAGAAAGTAAATATGTGCATACATCGGAAACAAAACATTAACTATTTATTTTAATACTGTGATTATAAGAGTTTCACAATATTAACATATTGCATCAGAGCTTGTGGCTTTCCTCTTGACTGTATGATATAAGTTTATAGTATTTCCTTGTTCATCATACTTATATTATGTATTATTATAATACATATTAGTAAGATTATATCACTGCACAGTATAAAGTTGCTTCCCGCATCTGTCTGACCCTATGTATACTTATATCTTTAAGACTACGCAACGGATTTTGATGCGGTTTTCATTAACCCTTTAACCGCCATCACCGTAATATGTCGGGATATGAAAGATGTGCTCCAAGCGCCACACACGTAATTTCACGTTACATTCCAATATTATACAACGCCGCTGGCGTTAGGAGAATAATGAATGTAACAAAATATGGCGGTTAAAGGGTTAATAGATAGAGTGATTCATGAGGAAGGTTTATATGTATAATACATGCATAATGTAGAAGAAGAACACTGATAATTTTCTATTAACAGGGAAGTATGTGCCGGTCCACTAGTTATTATAAAAAATGTTAAATAATAATTTAAATTACCATTATGGAATTCTAAATGGATAAATTATATGGTAAATTCCATTATGAAACAAACTTCCTATATATAACCAAAATGTCAATTTAATTTGTATTATGTAGGTAATATATAATTATAATATTATATACATATTAAAGTATTAATATAATATTTCTTCAAAACCTTAACTAAAAAATATGTTTTGTATGCAGGTAAAACCCTGAAAATGTCATTGGTACTCTTGCAAGTAGACATTAACAAGGTTGTCTGGAAGAGATCGCTTTTAGCGATAAGACCGCCAATTGTTACACTAATGTCGTGATTTTGTGTTATAGTTTTTAAGTTTTCTGTATGTTTGTAGTGTTTCAATAAAGAGTTTTCTATTCTATTCTATTAACAATAATTTCAAATACCTACTTAATTAGATTTACTATATCCATAACAATATGTGAGTTCTGTTCATCTCCTCAGTGTTAATTAAATATCACCAAACATGATATCATACTTGTACCTATATGACATCATCTTTTCAATTTAATCTTTCATCAAGATGGTTAAATAAATACCAAACATTTTTTAAAGTTAGACACAGATAATATGAGCAGAAGGTATGACACATGGTGAGTGGTTATCTCTCTAAAATAAATAGATTATGTTATGATCATGAGAGGATGAAAGATCACTTAGAGAGAGAGACATTTTTAATTACATAAACTAATATATAATATAATAATTAGAGTCCGACCGAAACTGGTTTTACGGCCGAAACCGAAACCGAATGTTCGGCCGGGGCTTTAGTTTCGGCCGAAACCGAAACCGAAACCGAAACTCACGTGGTCAAGTAAAAAAATCTTTACAATACTGAAATTTGGTGCATTTTACCCATTATTCTGCATTTAATGAGGACATGAAATGGAAGCACAGCGTAATATTAAGTTTGTTGTATCAGTTGTAATATAAAAAATATATCAATAATATTTTTAATTTTTTTAGGCTTCCGTGGTCAACAAGGAAGCCTTATAGTTTCGCTTTGTCTGTCCGTCCGTCTGTCCGCGGCTTTACGGAGAAACTATAAGTCCTAGAAAACTGTAATTTTGGACAGAGGAGGGCAATGATTAGGGTAAGAGAACGGTTACGAAAATAAATAAATTTAAATCAATTAATTTAGGGTAGCTCCCATACTTGCAAAATAGGGATGATATTTTTTCTGGCTGATCCCATCATTTAGGGTATTGTTGAATAGGTATTTTAATGAAGGACATATTTCTAAGGAAATTTTTCGATTTTAATGATCCATTTGAAAGATATTCAAGTTTAAAATTTTTTTGGGCGTCCCTGCCCTCTGAAATCTAAACTACTGGCTTTCAAACACTGTTAAAAACCACGAATATAGTTTCAACCATGAAGTTTCCAGGAAAACCATAGCGGTTAAGATAGTTTTATAAGTTTTAAAGATATCGTTGATGAAAATTCCGGCAGTAGATATGTATACGATTTGCCAGTTCTACGGAAGCCTACATTGCGCGTAGTCTGAATAGCGCTTGGCCTATTTATTTAAATTAAGTTCTTATAGCAAAATGTTTATCAGTTATCAATTTTGATTATACACAACACTAATTGTTACTGTTATATTAACCCCTTGATTCAGGAAAAACTTCCAGTTCAAATCAAAATTGACATCTATTTCTAGCTTCTTTAAAATAAGGTTCAAATTCGCATGCGCAGGTGCGGCTCGATTGATCCGCTCGGTGACATACGGGTAAAATACTAAGTATTAGTATTTTGAAATCTTACTAATTAATACTTTGGTTTGTACCTATTTGTACTTAGAAGAATCATCAATCTCTTTAAGGTTTATTATTTAAAAATAATAATTCCTAAAATTGCTATTACACGCTTAGTTCCAGTCTCAACAAAGATAATATCAAATCATCCATTTAAAATTAACAAACCTATATTACAATTATTAGTCGTCCGCCAAAGCGTTGTCGCGAGAAACGAAGCTAGGCGAGCGTGCACGATAACTTCCGAAGGGAGTTTCGGTTTCGGCAAAAGTTTCGGCCAATTTTGGCCGAAACCGAAACTTTTGCCGAAACTCGATTTTTGGCCGAAAGTCGGCCGAAACCGAAACCGAAACCGAAATTTCGGTCGGACACTAATAATAATCTAAATATATAAAAGGAAAGAGTGACTGACTGACTGATCTATCAGGGCAGAGCTCAATTTGCTGGACAGATTCACTTGAAATTTTGAACATAGATGATGATGGTTTTATGATGTAGACATCCGCTAAGAAAAGATTTTCCCATGCTGGCAAAGCCGCAAGCACAAGCTAGTAAGTAATATAATATAGTTTCTTTGGTACATAAAGGTATTACAGTACCTTTTGTGTCATTTTAGGTATATTCCATAGATAGAGGTAAAGCCTAGGAAAACATGTTGTGTATATTATTAATATTAGTGTAGTGTGTACATAATCTTATCAAGAATTGTATTATCTTCAGAAAACATGTGTAGGAAATGATTGTTTTAGGTTTAGGCGTGATAACTTTATCACTAAATAGTGTACCTATCCTTACGCATAAATTTCTTTTCTTCTTTTGAAAGTCTTCTTGAGTCATTCTGTCCATTATACGACCATACTATTATCATGGGCGATTTTAATACATGCCTTCTTAAACAGGACTCCCGATCTAAGATCTTTCAATCAATTGCAAGGGCAAACAATCTATCTATTCTTCCACTACATGCGACGCATAATTTTCCAAATTCAACGCCTTCTCTCTTAGATCTTATTCTAGTTTCGTCTCCTGATTTTGTCAGAGATCATGGCCAGTGTGCGGCGGATGCTTTCTCCTACCACGATCTTATATATGTTGCTTATAAAATCCGCCCGCCTAAATTCAAGCCCACAGTCCTTCTGCAACGTAGTTTTGGTGGTATCGACATGGAAGCCTTACGTAAAGATGCAAGTGAATTAAATTGGTCCGGGATTGTTGAGACAAAATCCATCGATGAACAAATCGAATTCTTTAATGCTACCTTAATCGATCTTTACGATAAACATGCCCCCGTAAGACCGATCAAAATTAAACATTTACCTGCTCCGTGGATCAGTACCGAAATCCGCTGTCTAATGCAAAAGAAATGTGCTGCTAAAACTAAATATAAATTGAAACCTACCGACGTTAATAAAAGTAAGTACTCTATGCGTCGTAATAAGTGCAACAAGGTGTGCAGGGATGCGCAACGCCGGCACATTCATGACTCCGTCCAAAACGATGACCCCGCCAAAGTGTGGAAGTTTCTCAGGTCTTTGGGAGTTGGGAAATCACGGCAAGATAACTTGCCCCGAGACTTAAATTTAGACCTTCTTAACAAACATTTCTCTTCCTCTTCTAATTTCGATGGCCCAGTGAAGGCAGCAACAATCTCTCAATTATCATCAATTCCCGCTCCTGACCATTCTTCTTTTATTTTTAAACAATTCTCCGAAGGTGATGTTAAGAAAATTATCCACTCTATCTCATCTAATGCGGTGGGTAGTGATAGCATCAGTCGCAAAATGGTAATTCTCATTCTTGACGAACTTTTGCCGGTTATTTGCCATATCCTTAATTCCTCCATAACCGAAGCTACTTTTCCGACAATATGGAAAGAAGCACAAATCATTCCACTCCCTAAAAAATCGCATCCTGCATCTTTCTCTGATTTCCGACCTATTTCTATTCTTCCTTTTCTTTCTAAAGTCCTAGAACGTCTTGTGCACCATCAACTAAATTCCTTTCTTATTAGTAATTCTCTCTTAAATCCTTTTCAGTCTGGCTTCCGTCGTGGTCATAGTACCGTTACTGCGCTAGTCAAAATTACAGAAGACCTACGCTTTGGTATGGCCACGGGAAATTTAACTGTGCTATCACTACTCGATTTTAGTAACGCATTTAACAACGTGGATTTTGAAATCCTTCTCAGTCTCTTTCGTTCTCTTAACATCTCTTCTTCGGCTATTGAGTGGTTTCGCAGTTACCTGTTTGGCCGTCGGCAGCGTGTTCGCATTGATGGAAAGTTCTCATCATGGTGTAATACGACTGCCGGTGTCCCACAGGGCGGCGTTCTTTCTCCCCTTCTCTTCGCTATCTTCATAAACTCTATTTCACTAAAATTATCTTCTTCCTACCACCTCTACGCAGACGACCTACAAATATACACTCAGGCCCCAGTCGATGACATCGAATCGGCCATTGAGACTACCAATAGTGATCTACAACACATTCTGGATTGGAGTAAGTCCTATGGGCTCAGTGTGAACCCGCTTAAATCCCAGACGATCATTATTGGTAGTTCTCGGATGATTTCGAAGCTTGACTGGTTCCGACTGCCCCAAGTAATTTTTGACGGTACTGTAATTCCGATTAGCAAATCAGTAAAAAATTTGGGAATATATGTCGACAGCCACCTATCATGGGACACTCAAATAACAGAAGTAAGTCGGAAAATATACGCTTCAGCGGGATCTATGAGACGACTTCGCAACTTCCTGCCGATTACCACTAAAACTGCCCTTGCACAGTCTCTTCTTCTGCCCATATTAGATTATGCGGACGCTAGCTATCTGGACTTAACCCAAGAACAGCTTAATAAATTAGAACGACTGCAAAATTTCTGCATCCGGTTCATATTTGGGTTGCGTAAATATGATCACATTTCCGAGTACCGCAGTAAGCTGAAATGGTTACCGATCAGACTTCGCCGGAATACTCACATTCTCTCTCTTCTCTATAATATTCTTTTTAATCCTTCTACACCTTCATATCTAAAGGAACGTTTTAAATTTGTATCTGATTCACACTCGCTAAATCTTCGCTCTTCCAATAACTATCTTCTTATGTTCACAACCCCTACTATTGCCTCTAAGTACAATGCTAAGGCGTTTACTTATCACGCCGTCCACCTGTGGAACGCACTTCCTGTCCCTATCAGGTGCGCTAAAACGCTCGAACATTTTAAAACCAAACTTAAAGACTACTACTTGTCACAAACTTAATATTATCTTATTTAAATTTATATTAAAAATATGTATTATTTTAATTTATATTATTATTAAAATATGTATTTTAATATACTATGTATTTTAAAATTTTTTATATATGTATGTTTGTATTTTAGGTATATATTATTGTTTATTACATTTATATAATTCTGTATGTTTAATATTATGTAAGTATGTATATCATATATTCTAGTATGTGTTAATAGGTTTTTTAAATTAAGGCGGGGCTTTACGAGCAGATTAGGTATTTAGTGCGGGCAAAAGTTGCTCAGAACGCCCGTTGGAAACGTGTGGCGTACGCTTATCGTAAAACGTTCGGTCATTAACCCTTGGCATGTAGTTAGCACACACACATTCACAAACACGTCAAACTTATAAAACCCCGTCGATTTTGCGTCGGGGGTTACAATGTGCTAAAATTTTCGGACTAGATCGAAAAAATGAGACACGAGATAAATATTATAGATACACGTATTTTTTGTTGAAAAAAAAAAAAACAAAATTAGATTACATTTAATTGATTAGATTAGATTAATTAAATTGGACCAATTAATTAAATTAAATTAAAACAATAATTCAGATAAATTCAGAAAAAATCTGATAAATTCAAATAAATTCAGATAAATTGAGAAAAATCTGATAAATTCAAATAAATTCTAAAAAAGGTCTGATAAATTCTGAAAAAATCTGGTAAATTCAGATAAATTTAAAAAAATCAGATAAATTCGAAAAAAAAATCAGATAAATTTTGAAAAAATGTGGTAAATTCTGATAAATTCAGATAAAATCAGATAAATTCTGAAAAATTCTGATAAATTCAGATAAAATCAGATAAATTCTGAAAAATTCTGATAAATTCAGATAAAATCAGATAAATTCGAAAAAATCAGAAATATTCGAAAAAAAATTAGAAAAATTCTGATAAATTCAGATAAATTCGAAAAAATCAGATAAATTCGTAAAAAATCTGATTAATTCTGAAAAAATCTGGTAAATTCAGATAAATTTAAAAAAATCAGATAAATTCGAAAAAAAATCAGATAAATTCGAAAATAAATCAAATAAATTCTGAAAAAATCTGGTTAATTCTGATAAATTCAGATAAATTCAGATAAAATCAGATAAATTCTGAAAAATTCAGATAAAATCAGATAAATTCGAAAAAAATCAGATAAATTCGAAAATAAATCAAATAAATTCTGAAAAATTCTGATAAATTCAGATAAATTCGAAAAAATCAGATAAATTCGATATATCTGAATTTATCTGATTTTATCTGAATTTATCAGAATTTATTTGATTTATTTTCGAATTTATATAATTTTTTTTTAATTTATCTGATTTTTTTAATTTATCTGAATTAATCAGAATTTTTCAGAATTTATCTAAATTTTTTTCGAATTTATCTGATTTTTTCGAATTTATGTGATTTTTTTAATTTATCTGAATTAATCAGAATTTTTCAGAATTTATCTGAATTTTTTTCGAATTTATCTGATTTTTTCGAATTTTTCAGAATTTATCTGATTTTATCTGAATTTTTCAGAATTTATCTGATTTTATCTGAATTTATCTGAATTTATCAGAATTAACCAGATTTTTTCAGAATTTATTTGATTTATTTTCGAATTTATCTAATTTTTTTTGAATTTATCTGATTTTTTTAATTTATCTGAATTAATCAGAATTTTTCAGAATTTATCTGATTTTTTTTCGAATTTATCTGATTTTATCGAATTTATCTGAATTTATCAGAATTTTTCTATTTTTTTTTCGAATTTATCTGATTTTTTCGAATTTATCTGATTTTATCTGAATTTATCAGATTTTTTTTCTAATTTATCTGATTTTATCAGAATTTATCTGATTTTTTTTTATTTATTTGATTTTTTCGAATTTATCTGAATTTATCTGAATTTATCAGAATTTATCTGATGAATTTTCGAATTTATCTGATTTTTTCGAATTTATCTGAATTTATCTGAATTTTTCTAATTTTTTTTCGAATTTATCTGATTATTTCGAATTTATCAGAATTTTTCAGAATTTATCTGATTTTTTTTCGAATTTATCTGATTTTATTTTAAATTAGTTCAATCTAATTTAATAATTAGTTTATCGTTTATATTTAATGTAAATTAATTTAATCGTATTTAATAATTAATTCATATTAAAATTTAATTTAAATTAATTTAATCTAGTTAAATTATTAACTTATAATAATATTTAATTTAAATTAATTTAATCTAATTTATTTTATATAGTACGTGTGTGTTATATTTTTTAATAATCGACTAGAAGGACAAAATAAAGATTATAATATTTATAATCTAATTACAAATAAATTAAACCCCCTACACGCTTCTGAGATTTGGAAATTCACAATATATGTAAGTACTCCTAAATAATTCAAACGCGCGTGTGTAACCGTAGTGCAGGTGAGATCGAAGTGCACAGGTCCGACGCTGACAGTGGTCACCGGCGTTCTGAGTGCGTGCGGTAATGCTCCGTGGGAATTAAAATTCAATTAAAAATCATTAAATAAACTTATCGATAAAATACCTATATATAGCCATCCGTTTGAATGTTATGTATCAAATAAAGTACTCTAAATGTTTATTTTTGTCCTAGTTTTACAAATATTTAAATGGAAGGAAGAAAATTAGGCATATTTAAAAAAAATAAAACTATCGAGAAAAAAAACAATTATCATGTTTCTGTTAATAAAGATATCTTGTTCAAAGATTGAAGTTACACATACTAAAATATAAAGTAGTAGATCTTCTTAAAAGTTTGCTATATTAGGCTTTGAAAAACATACATTTCACTTACCATAGCGCCTTAAGTACCTTTATTATTATTTCGCATGAGAACCCTACTCTTCCTTGCATATAATATCCATTTAAAAATGCGGTTCCCTGGAAGAGATCGCTTAAAGCGATAAGGCCGCCCATTGTAGACCAAACTTATGCTCTAATTTTAAGTTACCTTATCATATATGTATTAGTTTGTGTTCCTTTCAATTCAATTTTATTACAGTGTTTTGTAAATATGTTGGTCCACAATAAAGAGTATTTCTATTCTATTCTATTCTATCTACACCCTGTGGCATTACTCACTAAAAGAATATAAGTACATGTTATCTCAGAAACATGTACATTCTTTTAGTGTGAAAACAAATTCAATAGTTTTGATATAAAAGATCTAGTGTGCAGAATTAAACATCCAACTTTTGTCAATTATAATATTAGTGAATTTTGATTACTTGGGATACATTTTTAGACAATCGAATAAAATAAATATATTAGTAGGAAAAAGCAATCAATGGTAACTTATCTCAAAGATATTAATAATAAATTACCTGCCAATTGATAAGAACATATTTAGATATGCTTCCATCTGGTAAATCAACTTTCAAGAAAGCATACTGAATCTTGCCGCTGTTTAAATCATCAATCAACTCTATCAAACCTCCATCTCCTTTGCTCACAAACTTTATATCATTTGACATCCCATCGTAACCAAATAATGCCCTGAAAAAAAAACACTGGCCGTTAAGATATAAACTATTCAAAAAAATCTGGTGACACAGAAAGCAATCATAAAAAAACCAATTGGAGGTAGAAAGTGTTCAATAAAATAGTTGCCAATAATTTACACTAGACAAGTTCTTAGAAATTGGCGTGACTCATTGTAAAATGGCAATTTAACAATTTTATTGATAAGAAGATAATTATTACAGAAAATAGCAGGAAAATATGTGTTGGTAATTTACCAAATCACCATAATATTCACAGCTTCATTTACAGAAATGCTGCAGACCCTGTGTTTTACTTTTTTGGTTAACAACGCCTACTTATGTAAATAAACTTTTATGTGGGCATTTATTAATGTTAAGGCCACACCTTTGATGTAATAATCGTGAATAAGTATTTAGGCTAGACATTGTTGTGAAAATGCTTGCAAGTTATTAGGGTGTAAAGCAAGTATTTCTCGAAGATAATAATATACCTTTTTCAATAACCAGTTGCACCCGAAAGCACTTTCAATAATTGCATTCGTGTGCAACCGCATCTAAATGCGTTTATTGTTTTAAGCCACGGATGCGACCATTGTCACGTATAAGGAACAGCAATTTTAGATGCCATTCAATTCAATTATAATCAGGCGCGCGTGTTTATTTAATTTCCTAGCCAAGTAGGTCGGCATCACCAACGTTTGTTGCACTCACCAGTTGGTGTCGGTTTTCTCGTCCAATACGTCCTTCCAAGCTGCAATCAATGCTTCTTTGTGCTTATCTAAGTTTATAGCCATTTTACATTATTTTAAACAACTCCAGGTTTAACAATTTACACTCAAATATATAGAAAAACCTAAAATAAAACGCCGCTGATCCGCCTGACTCACAACAATTTTGACAGTTTATGAATTTGACTGAATTTGACATTCGATTCGATACAGATATAAAATATGTTTGACATTGACAACTTTACAATAAATGACAGCCATGTTATTTTAAAGCCTGCGGCGGGTTATTCCGGTCCTAAATCGCTTCTCGTTTTGCTAGCGCCCACTATCAAATTTTAATAAAATTTAGATGCTAAATAAAAAAAATTTAAGTTGCATTTGAGTTTGTACTGGCATCGTAAGAATTTTCAAGATTTTTTTTCAAAATTTTGTTCAAATTTGACAGTGGGCGCTAGCAAAACGAGATGCGATTTTGGACCGGAATAACCCGATGATTGCCTGACACATGGTTTTTTCTCTTTAAGTCCACAGGAGTCTGGCGCAGCATGATTAATGCATTTGCCACTATCAATATACACATGGTTTCTCCATACCATATACAAGAGAGATATATACCGCGCTTAGGTCATTTTTTGTATGAAAACAAAGTCACCAAAACATGGTGGGGTGCGGGGGATGGGTGGCTAGATTTGATTGGCTCGTTCAAGGTCACGTCACAGTTACGCCACAAATTAGGTAATAGTTAGAGGCATAACATGACTTTCTAGTGATGTGGTAAAGTCGCTATATTGTATCGATAAGAAAATATAAGTTACTGTTATTCTTAAGTTTAATGAGAAAGTTCGTTGTATTTTATACGAGAGATATTTTAATACAACTTCAATTATTGTTTTATTATAGCTTAAATGTTTTCTCATCTCTATTACCTCCCAAAGTACCCGAATAAACATTTTATATGGTTTCACTAAAATATAAATAGGTCCATCGTTCGCATAAAATTTTTAGTCCTAATTTTAAAAAATTATGCGTGCGAATACGCACCCTATAAGAATAAACAATAAATGTTAGACAGCGAATTATTTGTTTTTAAATTAGTTACAAATTTAACATTATGTATTTTAAAAGCTTCGTTACACTTCTCTTTTTATAAGCTTCATAATAACCATTCATGAATTAAATACCAGTAACCCTGTATAATATTATACCCCGATAATTTTGGTACCTTAACATACCTAATACCTACCTACTTCAAAAATTTCAATAACATTTTTGTCGATAAAATTTGTGGTGTAAATTTAAATTTGTGTCTTATCACTAGTTTATCCGTGCGTAAGAGAGAACGAGATAATGTTATACAAATTTACCAAGAAAGAATGAGACGAAAAGAAACTTGGCCATTTTTATATTGCATTTTATGTTAAACTTTTTGCAATGATTATTATCGGAATAATAACTTGCCTGTGTAATAAGATTTCGTCTTTTGCGTAACTGAATGCAGCGCTAGTCTTTCCGCGCCTTTTTATTGAACAATACGGCATTTATCTCAGAATAAATACAACTAGAAGTAGCCATATTATGTGTGAGTGTGACGACAATAGGGAAAATTCTATGTGAAGAAAAAGGAGAACCTATTTTTCTTCCGTCACTTTCAGCGTGGCTGGTTTACGTTGTTGTTGTTTGTCACAAGTTCAAACGTCTTCTTTGTGACAAACATACTATCAAGTCATTCGATTTATCTTTTATTTTTCAAGATTTAAAGTGCTTTCAGGGAATAATTAATGGTTTATGTGTACTCATAGTGGAAGTGAAATGGTAGGATGTGCAGTTTTGGGCTGTAAAAGCCGTAGTGAACGGAAAATTGATCAACTAACATTTCACACGTAAGTAGACCAAAATATCCCTTATTGGCTTTTGCAGCGCTTTGTGACGAGAAATCATGATATTCTACAGTGAGATTCATCTATTTTATGACCTAAAACAACAATACTTAGCGTATTTTCATAAAATAATGAAAATCTGTTTATGTGGAAATAATACCATATTGTATATTTTATTTACCCTTACCCATTATCATGATTATGGGGAGAAATTAAGAAAGTAGTTTCTGTATGTACTTGGCTAACTGATACCTTTCTGTGGCTCTAGTGATGAGTGATATAACTCGAGTATACCTCTTTTTGAGTTTTTAACATATAAATCTGTAGCTCTAGTGATGAGTGATATAACTCGAGTTATAGCTTTTTTGAGTTTTTTTACATATAAATAATGAGATTTCTTTTGTAACTCACGTCCTTCTATCTTTTATAGTTTCGCAAATAATTTTGTAAAAAGATACAACTGGCATATTTTTTTGCAAAAATACATGAAAATGAATATATGTCACTTTTTTTTAATACTATTATAAATCCTGCTGCTATCGTTGCTGCAGCACCCTTATAACAAAACCACTTAATAATTATACACAACAATTTCCTAATATTACTAATAACTAATTATTACTACCTATTTATTATTATTATTTTTTTACTTTTTTTTTTTACATCATACAGGTATATAAAAATTAGCAAATTACAAATCAGACAAAAATAACCCTAGCCAACTTTGTATACTAACAATCATTAGTAAAAAGCTAACTTAATTATACAATTAAATAAATTAAACTTAACATGACTAATGTATAATTATTAAATTAAATTAATCATTAACATAACATACATTATATATACCGCACAAGCAACAAAGCAAGATAAAATCAGAAAAATTATATTATTATTCCAATATTAAATCATACTGCTATAATAACGCAAACCCAATAAAACAAGAAGTACAAAGTATAGCAGTCGCTTAATATAATCAATTAATGCAATAATCCATCATAATAATATACCAACAATAATATTTGTATTGATAATTCCACATTTTATACTAACACCATACCATTATATAATATGTATGTCACGTTGTATCTCCTTATTCATTCACTCAAAATATATTTTTTTGTGGTAAAGGATATAATTTCGATAATAATTGTCACATAACATTTTTTTTACTTGAATATTGATATATTATGTAAATGGTTATATTACTTTGTTTATCATCTCAATTGACAATATTGTGTTTAATTTGCAGATTGAACAGGATGAAAGTGTGACAACAGAGCCTCACACAACCCAGATCACCGATTCCAAAATGCGTAACGTATATTTCTGATATTCTGGTACTTTGTAAAAGTTCCACCACTCATAAGTCGAGAACGCCTAGACAGATTTTAATGATATTTAGTTTGTTCATTTTGCCAAATTCTTCTCCATCGACTTCACTTGGCAAAAATCTTCGCCAATGACAACTTTGCAGCAGGTAACACCGCGGGTTACAGCTAGTATATCTGTACTATACATCAGCTAGTATATAGTCTGCATCGGAATTAACAAAATTGATAATGTTGGGTTAAATTTACAGATTAAACAGGAAAAACCTCACACAACCCAGATGGCGATCCATGATTCCAAAATGCCACTTACCAAACGGATAAATGACAATATTTTAGCAGAGGTTCAGCCTAAGAGGAAGTGTTTGGTAAGTTAACGGTTAATTTTTTTAAAATCATGATAAAAAAAATCACAAAACTACGTTTTAATTTGTCATGAGGGTAAGGGGAAGGATGGACAACAATAGCTCAAGACCGCGACAGTTGGAGAGAGGGTAGGGAGGCCTTTGCCCTGCAGTGGGATCCTATGGGCTCATCATAATAATAATAATAATCATTCGTTTTAATTACAGACCCCGGTTCAAAAAACTGCAGAAACATTTAGCGGAAGTTCGTCATCCACGCCCAGAAAAAAGAAGATGAAAAAAATCATAAAAAGAGAAAAAAAAAACAGAATATAGACGAAAAAAACTAACAAACCTGCACAAACCTTCAGCAATTTAGTTGCTGAGGCAATTTTGTATTGCAAAGATACATTAGCTCTTGATAAATTTTTAAACTCGAGTGCAACAATTGAATTCATAAAATATTTTAATGATATTTTTGATATCTTGAATAGTCGCAAACTAACCACGTACGGCTTAAAAAAACCAATATCGAAAGATAACTTCAAAGAAGTTGATCATAAATTGACAGAATTTGAATTATATGTAAAAAGTCTCAAATTCGGCAATGGCGATTATGTCGTAAAGTCGGGTAGAAAGACGGGGTTTCTCGGGTTCCTAATATGTGCAAAGGCGTTGAGAATAATTTATCACAAATATGTATGCATAGAAAATGCCCCGCTTCAATATTTATGCACTTATTTATCCACGTGTTCATTTCACGTGGTTATCTGCTAACTCGTCTCAATGAGAGCAGTATAATATTCATTGCACCTCTTCATGCCTTGTACTGTACATGTCTGTACAATTGATTGCATTGTTTCTTACATTGGCAAGCAGCATCTGAGAATTACTAAAAGAAACGCTTCATATCTTTGTCATCTCTATTTTTTAAAGATTTGTTATAAATTTTAGTAAAACACAATCTCTCGATATTGATTGGCGTTAAGACTTTAAATCTCACTGTATCACATAGGACATTTTTTGCATACATTTTTTTAAAATTTTCTATGTATTTTTAGATTTAAATTTATTTATATTATTTTGATCGCGTTGTAGGTATAAATTCGCGTTTGTATTAGAAGGTATAAGTTGAATTAAATATATTCATAATAACTTTTTTTTGCAAATAATAGTAGCACTTATATCACTTTGCACAAAATTATGTCTGAAACTATAGAAGATAGAAAAACGTAAGTAAGACCAAAAAATATCGTTATTTTTTTCTCATTATTTATATGTAAAAATCTCAAAAAGGGTACAACTCGAGTTATATCACTCATCACTCGAGCCACAGATTTATATGTAAAACACTCAAAAAAGGTATAACTCGAGTTATATCACTCATCACTAGAGCCACAGAGTTATTGGTTGTTAAGGAATAATAAAGGCATAGTAAGGCAATTTCAGCAGTTAATGTGTTAAGTCAAACGGTGTAAACATTATATACTAAAATAAAAAAAAATAAAACCTTGAGGCACGTCAAATTTCCAGATAAAATGTTTATTAGAGATTTACATAATGATGAACATTTTCGAAAAATATAATATATATTTTTTATATTGCTCCACACCCCATGCCCCATGCCACGTATGCCATTCTGAAAACATTTTAAAAATATTATGTGCAATAATATTATGCAGGGCTGGTCTTGAGTCTTGAGTCTTGAGGAATCTTAATATATAACAGTCGTGTTAGATTTCAATGGTAGAAATTTTAATAAGAGAAAAATGGTAGAAGTTTTAATGTAAGATTTTTTCAAATGTATTTACAATATTTTTGTGTTGTCATATTATACCTACCATATTATAAACATCTGGAAATAAAAACTGTTGAAAATTTTAAATAGATGTTAATAATATTAGTCAATTTTGTCCATTTTGTACATTTCATTGTTATGTGTTCTTCTTCATCAAATACTTACCACATACTTTATACTAATACATATTTTTATTCTCAACAGACGTTTTATTTCACTATTTCATTCATCATCATAATCATCGATTATGTACAAGCTTTTATTAATAACTACCTACGCCCAGCTATTTTACCCCTTGTAATTTCAGCTAAATCGGTTCACTTGTTTAGGCGTGAAAGAGCTTCAAACAGAGACTCATAAATTCCTTCACATTATTAATATTTATAAGATTACAGAAAGTGCTAAGACATGATAGTTTGAACCTCTTTTTCCCAGCCTTGTCTTATTACAAATTAGGTACTTAATCGCAATATCGCTTAGATTTTTTCGTGTTATGAAATTGTAATAGCGCCTGTTAGGTATATATATTATTAATAAATGTAAGTCCTTTAATTAACCCAATATTATGGGAAACTTTTTTAAGTGGCAACATTAGGAGAAACTATTGCTGTCGCATAGGCGGGCACGCAGTGGTGAACCACCTGGCATTTATATTAATTATTTTTCATTAAGTATGTGAATGTCACGCTGTCAATGTCGGCCGTGGAATGAACACGAAAAAGAGGCGGAGCTACGAGCTTATGTTGATTCAGGCATATGACTTGGCGACTGTTACCTCATTTTAGCTTCCATCTCTAGCTTTATGATCTGTGCTCCATACAGACACTTAAAAATTATTTTAAAATATTTTTGTACCATAAATAATAAAACACGACTTTATCAGTGCAATTTGTACATTAATTTTATGATGATACTTTATTACAATAAGTAGGTACGCTCGAAAAAGATTTGGATGAACTGTGTGAGAGAAAATATGCGTGCTAGGGGAGTTGATGCAGATATTATGACGGATGATAGAGCAGAATGGAGGAGAAAAACGTGTTGTGCCTGCCGACCCTACCTAGTATGGGATAAGGGCAGAAAGAAGAACACTTTATTACAATCGATTTGCAAATTGTGACAAGTACTATCGCAATAATATTAATATGTAATATATAAAGGCTGACGCAAACTACACGGCGTAGCGCGCCTTTATGGTCTTCAGATTTTGGACAAATTTTGAAGGTGGTTAGTGGCGCAAACGTTAAATATTCAAACGAATTCTGACTAATAAAGTGTGTAAATATTCAGGGGCCGCTGTTCTACAACATCAAATCAGTAAATCAGCTATATCTACCTATTATCCTTGCATATTAATACTTAATGCAAGGAACCACATTAGTTTCCATGTATTTTTGCTGGATAACTTCCTTATTGCGCGCGCAATACAAACCCCCTATAAAAGTTATCAGCCCTTAGCGCGTCGTAATAAGGTATTTATGGGAACTTTCATTCATCACGAGAATAACTCGGTACAGTACTCGGTAGTCACGCAAGAGATTGCTTCGCGGTTCGGCGTGCTTACGCCGCAACTGCGCCATGGCTTGTTTTCATTTCGTTTTTAAAAACAAAGCCTGAAAGAAAATGTGGGTAGATGTTAGTGGACGGGAGAAGCAAAGTTACCTTACACAGACAAATGGATCCTTCATTCCTGGGTAAGTGCAAACAAATAAATAAAACGACTACACGACGCTACGCAAAGTAAACAAAGATTAATGTAATGTTGTAAAAAGACATTTTTATTTTTTTGTGTCGTCGAAAGTGTTATGCCACGTCACACGTCCAAGTGCGCTATAGTGAGGTAATTCAGTAGTAGGTACTTAGGTAGTTTCACCTCCTTATGAAGGTAGAAAGTAAGCGTACCTACTAACGACTTAAATAAATTTGTAATTTAATTCATATCCTTGGTTATTCCAAGCTCTTCGATCAGAATTCGATCGGGAGGAACTGGGAACACTCTAAGTGAGAATATTTTATTCCCACTGCTCCGATTATTCCCTTGTCGGTGATTACTTTATTTAGTAAATTTTAAGAACGTTGGTAATTATTCACAAGCAATAATTATAATTATTATTAAACCCAATGAATTAATATAATAAGTCTATTAATACGTTGATTAACCTATTTTTTTTTTATAAAACAAAGTAAGAATGCGAGCAAGACGCTCTCCTGATGATAAGAGATAACGCTGCCCATAATTAGTACAATGCCACAGATAAAAGAATACTAGACAATGCTACACAGTGCACTGCGCCAACGCTTCTTACTTGAGAGTTGAGAGTCATAAGATGTTAAGACTCTTCAGCCCAGTAATTTCACTAGCTACAGATTAAACCTATATTCAAGAAAATCATACATACAAAATCGTACACGTTACACGATTCGAAACTCGAATGCATTTTCAATATTCATGCGGGTAGGCGCTTATTTTCCCTCCACGCTTTCGTGACTGAAATAGACTTGCAAGTTGCAAGTGAAAATTAATGGGATTTGTAATTAATATTTCAGACTGAAATCTATGTGATTTTAATTAGAAGCCTACATTTTTAAAATTTGTATGTACATATATTTCCACTTAACTACAAGCGAGCGAGTACCTAACTACCAACTTATCTTTTTTACAAGCTTTATATTACTTTCACCTGTCTGTTGTCTGTCTGTCTGTCTGTCTGTCTGTCTGTAATCAAATCTTGCAAGTTTTATTTGACCCACTTCCCGGTTTCCAATTGAGCTGAAAATTTGCATGCGTGTGTAAATCGGATGACAATGCAATATTTTTATGACATCGAGCTGATCTGATGATGGAGCTGGAAGGTGGCCATAGGAACTTTGTCATAAAACAACGCAACCCCATCGAGTTTGGGCTCATTTGATTCGTCTTGACGAGTACTTCATGATGCAAGATGATAACAATAATTAAAGCTTGTTTTTAAAAAGTATTTTTTAAATTTCACTTGTTTACTTCCAAACCTAGACTTTTTCCGGCTTGCAATAATTAATCCCTACCTACCCGAAAAAAATATTTCTTCCATCTACTTATGATCTTTTTCATACTTAACATTCCATCTTCGTCGTCGGCCCATAATGTCAGCTAGGTAGGCTTTATAGGCTACCTGGATATTAGTAAAGGCCTCTTCCCACTCGCACCATCGTGTCTATAATTAATTATAATTATTAATTATAGACACGATGGTGCGAGTGGTCATCATCATAAACTCAGCCATAGGCCTCTACCCTCTTATATCATTAACTAGCTGCGCCAAGCGGTTTGACCCGCTGTACTGTGTGTAGCCTATGTGTTATTCCAGGGTCTAAACTATTTCTATACCTACCAAATTTCAGCTTAATCGGTCCACCCGTTTTGGCGTGAAGAAGTAACAAACATACATACACACTCATTCACAAACTTTCGCATTTATATATTAGTGTGATCTCTATTCTGGGGAGATCGTATTCAAATCGTCTCTACAATCGTCAC
The DNA here is from genome assembly GCA_947507615.1 of Hemithea aestivaria. Taxonomy (NCBI): domain Eukaryota; kingdom Metazoa; phylum Arthropoda; class Insecta; order Lepidoptera; family Geometridae; genus Hemithea; species Hemithea aestivaria. The sequence goes on along the minus strand of OX382337.1, from coordinate 13,690,821 downwards.
AATCCAAAGGAGTTCTTTTTAGTTGAAAGTTAAAAACAGGCAACCACACGGTGCTGATAATCATAAAACATTAATATAACAGCGGGTTATAGGTCAGGGTGACTTTCCACTTTCCGTCAAGGTTTACGTACCTATCCACCTATATTCGTAAAAAGCATTGAAAAAGCGCGTCAACATTGTGTCATTGCGTTCACGATTCACGCCCACGACACACGCCACGAGCTGAATTTGAAGGACGAACACTGTATGAAATTATGGTGGAAAGAGTAGCAGAGTAGGTATTTACAACAGATCTTAGAGGCTAAAATATAGAATAGAAAAGAATAGGTAGGTAACTCTTTATTGCATAATATTATATCTACCAAATTACAAAAATGTAAATGCATAAACAAACAACCGGCGTTAGTAGTAGCGAGAAGCAATCGGCGGTCTTATCGCATAAAGCAAGTTCAGCCCAAAATTAAGGCCTTCCAAATGACTAAATATTAAATATGGTTTATAATAGCTCTCTACCAATAAATCCCCTTAAGCTGTGAAATATTGGTACCTAAACCTAACAGACGTTCATCCATCAACTCTCGAATTGTGATTAGTGTAAATGAGGTGAAAGAATAAAGAAAGCAACCATTGATTTATATTATTGATGCACAATGCAGTGGACAGTGGCATTCGCTCGATTGATAGTGAAAACTGGATCAAATGACACGACTTTGATACGCGTGGTTTACTTTCTTTTATTATTCACAATTTATAATAGAGGTAGGTACAATTCCATTTATATCTACTTGGATTTCATCAAAGATTGAAAGCTATAAATCCGTATTTACCCAAATTATGAAAACGAATTTCAGCTCAATAAAAATGGAATCTTTGATCAACTTTAACCTTGGATATCCGAATTAAAATTCATGTTTAGGCTTTAGGCGTAATTTCATGTTTCGTGAAATATAAAAACAGTTAAGAGTTGGTGTATCTATCTACTTGTACCGTAAATTGTGTCTGATACACGCAATAGTCTGAAACGAAATAGCTTTCGGAGAGAACGTAAAAATCTGTTTCCTGGCTAGTCAAAACGAGTTAAGTACTTTAAGCATCATAAATCGTTTCCACTAGTCTAATCATTAGCTGTAAGTTTTGAATTTAAGTCGTCCTCTATAAATAGAACAATAAAGTCTTAAACTAGGTTCTTAACTATCTATTGTTGCACATCGTAACCTAGAAGCAAAGTTTTCAATCGGCCTGCAAACCTGAAATACTAGGGCAGCTAACCGGAAGGCACCTGGAATAGATTCATCCTTATCTACACGGGATCTATGGCAACGTGCCATGCAATTTCTACCGTGAACCTTCGCTCGATTTGATTAAAAATCGATCATGGTTAACTCTATCTTTAGTTTATCATATAATTGATCGTATATGGATGCAATTACAAGTTAAAGCGTTGTTAATAATACACCATGACTTCACTCCCTGAAATGTGTAAAACCCCGTATTACAATTACATAGGTACCTGCTATGTGTTATTCCAGGATATAAGTAATTCTAGGTTCTTTTCAGTTAGTAGGTTATAGTATAGTTTTCCAACTAATAGGTACCTACATCACGGGAATTATTTATTAGTATCAGGTTAATTATTATCTTTAGGATTGATCACTTATATTATCCGATCAAGTTATAATATGCAGCTAGGTAAATAAAAGATATCGAGCCACAAAATGGTGTCAAGGTAAAAGATCATCAGCACTACCCCATATAAATTAATTTTCAATGGCTACTTTTCATATTATGGCGAAAATTCTGCTGACGAAAAATCGATGTTACCTATAATAACACATAATAAAATCATGAAATTTAGTGAGAAATAGAGATTTATGCCTAAACACACAGTTATATAATCTTCAGGTGATAGGGTACCATATCACCTGAAGATTATATATCTCATAAATCGTCATAAATCTCTATTCCCTGCGAAACCCCTATCAATGATTCAACATTCGAATTGAAATGTAACACTGCTCGCTTACACGATACTAGGCTATTACCGTACACCCATATTTGTATGTAGGCTTATAAGTTCTCTGTAGACGACCTGTAGGTGCGATAAAGCACGCGGCGCCGTGCCGCGTGCCTGGTACAGCCCGGCTGATGAGGGCAGGCCTGTGGATTTGCTTGTTTCACTGTGTGCGAAATAATAGTCCAGCGTACAATGCCATGTGTGAAAAGATTTTTAAGTACTGGTAGGTAGGTACAATGTATTAAAAACATGAGGCTCTATGGCAGTGAATATATTACGCTCTGTAAGCCTTTAAGTACCTTTATAAATACAAATACCTAGTAAATGACGTGATAAGTGAAAGAGAGTCAAAGTTGTTTTCTTTGTTTATTTTTCACAAAACCTTTATTTAAACATACTACTACACTACTTCTATACTCTACTATAGTTCTTTATCTAGCTCAGTAAGTTTCTTTGTAATTATTTGGTTTGCAATAAAGCATTCTTCTATTCTTTTCTAAACCAACATAACGGTTGACCATTAAGATTACGTATGGTAAACTCCATGCTGCGGCTGCACCCCACTCTAACGAATATGGAAAAAGTGAAAATACTTAGTTCAAAGTATATTAAAATCTATCGATTCAATATTTTGTAGAACAAAGAAATTAGGTAACAAGGTAAAGCGTTCAAAGACTTAAAGTCAATTTTTATTCGTCTTTGAAGACGAGGATCTTTAAATCAAACAGCCAGTTATCCAATTATGTAATTTCGCCTATTTAGCGTTAAGTATTAAGTAGGACAGTTCGTGATATCGCCCCATTTCCCCACTAACCGCCTAGCTATGATACCCCATTTAGCAGTTTGATGAACACGTTTCAAACTTTATACAACCACTTGCCTAAAATAGTCGTTAAGCTTAGAACTAGGCTGAACCTTGTCGAGTTAGGCAATAGTTTATGGCACTGATAAGGCCTGGTGCGTGTTTTGTGTGAAGTAAGTCGATCGTTTTAATTCAAAACCACGTCTCAAATATCAAGAATTGATACCTCGATTCGTAAGACAGTTGGTGCTAAAAATTAGTCTTTATTCCAAAAAATCATAATATTAGGACTCTTAGAAATACTATACACGATAAAGTAACTTAGTAATTTTCACTCGTAAAATGAAACGAATGACGGATTTGATACCAAGCAGAAATTATGACACAGGTACTTAAAAATATCATCTTCCTTCTGCTCTTATCTCACACTAGGTCGGGACGGCAGAGTATTTTCCTCATCCATTCCAACTTCTTATACGTCATATTTCCACTCACCCCTCTCAGACGCATATCCTCTTACTCCGTTCATCCAAATCGTGATGAAGCTTGATCAAGTCAAAGCGTCGTTGTTAACGCAAGTAGGTGTATGCATATATTTTTTTCAGCACCGGCCTGTTATTTATAAAACAAAAGACTATCAACAACGGTAGGAAATAAAAAGGCCTATAATCGTGGGAGAGTTTCGTGTGCTTCTTCGGTAGCGAAACAATGAATACAATGTTACTTGTACTCTTGCTTTCGTTTTCTCTCGCCAATGGTGTAAGCTTTTATAATAGATGCTTGCTATTCAATAAAACCTGTAAGTATTGACTTTATTATTCTTGAGTTTACTGAACCTTAAACTTTTCATTAAATGATTTATTAATATTTAAGTCTATTTTAATTATTGTTTTCAGGTGTTGATCATTGTCCAATGTACATGCATCCATACCATACGAGATGTGACCGAGATACGCAATCTCAGAGAACGTGCGATTCTCCACTTACATTTGACTTAGGTTAGTCTTCTTCTAGTCCAGTAAAAGAAGAAATGTGGATCGAAAAGTCGAAAGCAGAAAAACTAACTTAGTAACTTTGTTCGGACTAGTTAGGAGATAAACATACTAAAAGTCCCCACCTCTCCGAGGTGAGCCCAAGGGGGGGGAGGCCGAAGAAGGTCCCATTTTTAGGTTTTTTGTTTATATGTCAAAAACTGTGCGTTGTACGATGTTTTGTTGTACTACATTATTAAACCTCATAAAATTTTCTACAACTTCGGCTTTAACACTTTTCATCTATCTCCAATCGTTGTCCAGCTATGAGCTTCCAAACATGGTCTATTTTGAAGACGCTTAAATTAGTTTTCCATACAAAGTTGGTAAAAAAATCTTACAAATAAAATTTGACCAACTTCTGGTTGTCGTATCATAATGAAACTTTGCAAATGTCTAGAAATCTGACGACAGTTTAATAATCTGGTACCATTGAGCTGATCTGATGATGGAGCCAGGAGGTGTCTAATGAAACTCTTTAATGGCTATTAGTAAAACCGGCGAGTTTAGGCTCATTACATTCGGATTGATGAGACGTAGGCACCTCCTGGTCCATTATCCGACCCTTGACAGCAAGTGTTATGAAAAAGTCCCATCGATTCGAATGTAATGAGCCTAAACTCGACGGGTTTACTAATAGCCATTGAAAAGTTTCATTAGACACCTCCTGGCTCCATCATCAGATCAACTCAGTGGTACCAGATTATTAAACTGTCGTCGGATTTCTAGACATTTGCAAAGTTTCATTATGATACGACAACCAGAAGTTGGTCAAATTTTATTTGTAAGATTTTTTTACCAACTTTGTATGGAAAACTAACTTAAGCGTCTTCAAAATAGACCATGTTTGGAAGCTCATAGCTGGACAACGATTGGAGATAGATGAAAAGTGTTAAGGCCGAAGTTGTAGAAAATTTTATGAGGTTTAATAATGTAGTACAACAAAATATCGTACAACGCACAGTTTTTGACATATAACCATAATACCTAAAAATGGGACCTTCTTCGGCCTCCCCCCCCTCGAGCTCACCTCGGAGGGGTGGGGACTTTTAGTATGTTTATCTCCTAACTAGTCCAAACAAAGTTACTAAGTTAGGTTTTCTGCTTTCGACTTTTCGATCCACATACCCTTTTTGGGCACTCATTGACTGGGCTATTCTTGTAGAACAATTTTTTAGACAATCGATTGTCTAAAAAATTGTTTTTTTTTACCTTAAAAACATTCTTAAATGTACCAACTAGTCGTTTAATCTAATATTACCTACGTTAGCATAACTACATACATCTCCATCTGATATAGATGTAGCCGGCAATTAGATTCGCATTCGTCATAATATATTTCTATTAATCTAGGCTACACATGTGGCTGGTCCCGATGCGATTGCAACGGCGACTTGGTTCTCGACGAGGATATTCAAGTGTGCGTCGATTTAGAAGACTGCCCTGTCATCAGACACAGAAAACCAAACCACCTCTATATACCTGGACGCAGGAAGAACCGCGATAGACCCAAGAAAGTTATAGTACCTGATGATGTGGACCTCATTGATGTTATATAAGACACTAGCTAATTAATAAAATTACTTGATTTTTATTATGAAAGTGTATTTTTTATGTCTAACAAAGCGCACTTGCTCCTTCATTTTATAATATTTTAATAGAATACGTTGGAAATATGAGCGTGTTAGGAATTTAAATATAAATAAATTACCAGCAATTTTTACAATCAACACCACGATGCAATTACCTTCCTATCCATACATAGCCTTCGCTTTATTGACAGGGGTTGAGTTGTATACGAGTTTGAAACGGATGATAAGCATTCAACATGTACCTGTACCTACTATGTAAAATGTACCTATCCAGTTATTATTTGTCAACACGAAAGACTACAATCGATTCAAACAGGAATTGAGGAAAGAAACAATTACTCTCGAGGAATACAATCTTCAATCATTAAGAATTAGAACGTTAGTAAGGTCTCACGAAATGTATCGAATCATTTTAGTATGTTGTCTTGTTAACATTGTAGGAAGCATGTATTACGGTACAGTCGGCAAGCCTGGATGTCTGAACTTTAACGGAACTTGTGAGTAGCAATGTGACCTATCTTAAATTTTATTTCGTATCTAAATATTTGGAAAAATGGAGGGCTCACAAAGGAGCCTTGCGGTATACCTTTTCACATTCAACTATTTATTTTAATCGCACCATATTTTGAGAACTGTTACTGTAATTCGCCTAATCAAAAATATGCACTAAAATAAAATCGCTCTACACTACACATTACCTACACATATTGGATTTTTTTTACCGATCACTTTTTTAATAATTGACCTACACTGTTGATCAGATTAGACCTCGATTACAAATTACTTAAGATGATATGCAATACCATTATTTTTCTAGGCGTGAAAGAATGTCCCGAAAACATGCACCGATTGAACAGTGAATGCCGTCCAACCCCTTCACAAAGAACCTGCGACGAGCCAGTGGCTTTATCCATGGGAATCATCTGCGACTGGTCCAGATGCGACTGTGACTTTCCCTTCGTACTACACTTGCCTTCCGGATACTGTTTCGCTTATGAAGATTGCCCACCTTAACTTAAAGTGTTTAGTCGTAATTTATAATGTGCCGTTTAACATATTAAATAGTAGATCGACTTTTAATTTGTACAAATCTACAGTTAGGAAATACCGTTCAAGTATCTATTTTTATTTGACATCTTTAATACATTATATTTTGTTCAATATTCATTTTATATTCCTCTTCGATTTTATTAACTTTGCGATATTTTACATTTCACCTGAGAGCATGATGTCGAATTTATTGATGTAGAAAATAAATTGTTGATTTTGTTACGTTGGCGTTTCATTTTTGGTCTGGCGCGACAAAATTGAATTTGAGTTCACGTCAACCTTTACCTATCCCCTATCCTTAAAAGGTGAGATTCCTTGTCCCTTGTAGATACAAGCCTTTAATGAACCTTTCCCCTAAGAAATATTTTTTTTCATTTTCAGGTACACTGGTCATTGTCCTATGCTGAAATTCCGCTACGGGAAATGCTATGGAGAAAATACAAGACACATTTTAAAAGAAATCCGCACAAAGGGACTTTTCAAGTAAGATCATTAGCTTTTTCAAACAGTTTATAGTTAGTGAAACAGTAATTTGATTTGTTGGCAGTTACGTGATTCTAATCGATTTATAAGTTGTCACGCAATGGAGACATGGACTGAAACTTGATTGTGCTGTTTTTTATTGCTTTATCCTTACAAGGACGAGTAAATCGTAACGTTATCTTTACTAATATTAAAATAATAAAATATTCATTCATCTTTGTTGGTGCTTATACAATATTATTTTTTCCTTATTAGCTACAGCTTATTCCTTCAACAGATATTAGAGAAAAAACGTTTTTGACCCAATACTAATAATATAGGTGTTTTATATTTTTCTATACTTCTCTTTATGCCTAGCTTTTCAATGGCAATTTTTATTTATTACTTTTTAAATAAATTCTCGATAAATCAAATTATCCTTTCTGCGTATTTGATGATTGATGACGCTCAATGTTCAGATTTTTAATAACTTATTATAATCTAATTGTTAGAGAATCATACTTCTTATAAGGTCAATTTAAAAGAAAACGTGTCAGATCTAGAGATTCAATTCTCAAGGCGGTGCGGTGTAAAGATTGTGTAACCTAAATCTTGGTAGCACGATCCCTATCGCTAATTAAGGGTCAGATAGTATGTCGGTCCTGTAATTAGTTCATTTTGTCCGCGTAATGAGACACCGCGCGCGAGCCAACTTTAATTAGGTCATGATAATGGGAATAACGATGATTTAAATGAATATTTGGTTAGGTTGGTCTACTTGATATATTTTTTGTAACAAATCATTGTGGATAAAAGCTTTAAAAAGCGCAAGAGCTCAGTCGAATTCACTTGATTCAAACTCCCATCTATCCAGATTATATTTTTTATTTAGCTTTAGGTGAAATTAGTAATAAATGAAGTTTTCCGAGTATAATTATATAAATGTGAGGTACCTAGTATACTAAAAGTACCTACATAGTCGTTCTAGTAACATCGAGTTTTGCCGCAATCAGTCTGATTTTAATTAGAAATAGTAGTAATTAGTTCCACGGAAGTCGGGGCTGAAGAGAATATAAAGTTAACTTTGCACTGACATAATCAAGGACTAAAATAAAATACGTTTTTAGACGACTAAACAACGGGGAAAAGAATAAAATCAAAGGGGAAAAAGATAATCAAAATACTAAAGAGATTTTTCTTTTATTCCAGCAAGAACAAAATCAGGGACTAAAAATAAATAGAGGCACCTATAAAAAGAAATACAAGATAAAGATAAATAACTCTCCACATCATACAAAAAAAGTTAATTTAAAATAAGGAAAAGAGAGAGAGCAATAAGGAAAAGAGAGTTAAAATACTAAAGGGATTCTTGTTTAATTCCAGCAAGCCTCTCGAATACCGTCCAGGCGACAACTACGAGCTTTCAAACATGCCGCGGCGGGAACGACCGCAACACGACGTGTACGATGGATTACATCACCGTCCAACTGCCTACGTCACGGGATACACTGGCTACGTACCGGGAATGAACTTTAGGTAACTAACTGACTACGAAAAAGAAGTTACGATAGTTGATTTTTATTTTTTACTTAGGAATGTTTTTGGTGTGATTTATATAGCTTTTTTCGTTTATGATAATAAATGAGTACCTCGTTTCAAATAGTTATAGCGGCTAGTGACAAGAAATAATGGCAGAACTAAAGGAATGGCTATGTCTTCTGTTATGTTCTCTTGGGGAACTCTCTCACTTAGGTCTATGCAGTTGACGATTGATTTTATTATAATTCATTCATTTAAACACAAATCTTAATAACAAACATCATGTTTATTTTTTTTTTCATTAGACACCTATAAGACTTGCAAGTTTACCAATTTAGCTTTGAAATTAAAATTTGATTACTTTAGGGTTTTAAAAGAAAAGTAATAATAAAATTATTTATTCAGATATGGCAAATCATACGGCAGAGCTGCAGATGACTGTATGGCAGATTTCGCAGAAAACCAAGACGGGTTACGACGTAAAGCTGATCTGAACAGAAGTTACGTCAGATCCAGGAGCGCGCCCAAAATGGAAACAATACATTCGAGAGACGAAATACGACGCGATCTTAACCGTTTCAGAGAAATTAATAAGTACAAAGGTTTGTTAGATCTTTACCAAGCTTTTGATATCGAACACCTAACATCTCACGAGCTAAAATAATCATAAAAATTATTTAAAACACATATCCATCCACTAAAGTATTAAGATTTTAACACATTGTGGTACAGAATCAAAATTGTAATAAAAATTAAAACATATTTTATGATAATAATATGGTGCGCCACAAGGTGCCGACATAGGACCACACATATAAAAATGTTCATTTACTTACAGAGAATACCATATCGCCTGAATTCCCACCGATAGCAGGCTACACGGGCCACATTCCACGCATCAAAGGGTCAGAAGCATCCCTCAGTCAACGATACCACTGCGCTGCGAAACGAGGCCTCGAACTGATCAGAATGGAACGAGACAAAAGGAAAGAGATCCACAAAGCCGATGCGAACATTAGGGCTATATTGAGAGACGACAAAAAGAAGTATTCCTATTGGAACTGGGGATAGCATACAGCCAGAAGGATGTTCTTCTCGAAGTGTAGATGAGCGTTCTTCTATAAAACACTGAATGAAACGATCAGTATTTGCTCGACTTTAACAGAACGTAGAAGCACGGAATCAATGTTGATAGTTATTGCTCACAAATCACCGTAATTGCAGCAGTTCTTGTTATTTTATAGACATTGTAAATGGCATTTACGAGTAAATCTCATTATTGTACAATAATTCTAGATAACTAAGCATTAGATGGTTCTCTTTACACATAGATACCTTATCCATAGCTCAGTCTTTACATAGGTCAACCTTTTTGAAGTAATTAGCTGCCATTTCCAAACATATAGATATTTTTCATAGAAACTATTGTCTCAATTTCTGTGTTTTCTGCGAGCCCTACTATCTGCTTTCTAGCCAAGCCACACACTACCTTTTTAATTTTGTGGTTGACAAACATTTTTGATCGTTATTGATTACCTCGTGCCAGTTAACTCTCGAGAGCATTGCTTATGTTTATTCTTTATGCCATCTACATTTTTAAAATGTACATAGCACAAAGTTTTATCATCCTTGCCAAAAGCAACAGTTACTAAATTTCGCAGTTTCTAGGTGTGTTGTATGGTATTCAAAGAGTATTTCAACTATACTTCCAATTTGCTAATACCTCAAGTATTATTTGAGTGTACTGTTCTATCTATATCCAGATATAAATAGATTTCTAAGCAAAAATGGTATGGAATAGTTTTGCAATAAAATGTTACTGGTTCATGTTAATTTGTTTTATTTAACGTTATTATACATTTTAATATTATATTACTTACAATTATTAATATAATGATGATTAATTAGCTTATAGCTAAATTATATTAGAAAATTAGGTACAAAATACTGACTATTTGGTTTATTAAATTAGCACGTATTCACACGTACCTACCTTACGTCGCCGTGTCTTTGTGTACATAAAAATGTCACAGCTTAAGCCGACTCCAGTCGTGCGTAACGTGTAATGTAACATGGATACTGTGTGTGGACTACTATACTAGCGTTACATGTAATGCTAAATTTCAATTTACACCCAACTGTCTGAACGAGCTTGGACGCATGTATTCTACGTAATTAGTTGACGTAGAATGTCATAATACGCCAAGGCCCACAGTTAATAAAATATAATATTCCGGATCAATAGTATGTTAACTATGTCATACTGAATATTTTATAGGGTTGCTCCTACATTGACATTAATTAATAATTATCATAATATTATTGTTAGGATTTTTAATTCACTATTTTAGCACTGAATTGTCAGCATTATAACGAAGGAGTAATCTAGCGGTACGTGTGAAACACGTAAACATTAAAAAAAAAAAACATTTTTAATAATGCCTTACATACATGGCAGTGGAAAAATATTGATTTTTTTATTATTTACATGTTTTGTTTCAATTAATTGTAAGTATGACATGGATATTTATAGGCACTTGTATAAGGCACTAAGTAACTAATATAACCTATTAAAGTATAAAAATATCTTATATTATTATGCTTTCCTCATATAGATGTTAGCATCTTAAATGCATATCGTTGTATTTTAGTTTTACTACCTATTAGGAAAACTTAATCATTTTAGGCACCATTTCCATAAGCGAGTTCATCTCCGCGATATTATAAGGCTGCTATTACACCCTCCGATTGTTTAACAATATTAAAAATCGATTGTAGAATATATTTATTGACATCAAGCAATCAACAAAACTCTTAGGCGCTTTACAGACTGAGCAATTATTTAGCAACTTTCTAGTAAGTAGCTGTTTCAAATCAAATAGTCTACAATGGAGCACTTTTGAAAGTCAATTTTACAATTATTTTAAGGCCCTACTGCCTTTTTTTATAAATTAAACTTTAATTGGTGCAGCCATTTCAGGCCTGTTCAATGTAGCTATTGCATTAAGATTATATGAAACAGCTAGTTGCCAGAAAGTTACCAGTGCACCTTTGAAATCTATTTAATTAACAGTATGTATTAATTTAATGTTATCCTTTCAAAGATATATTATAAGGTCCATTAACTGGTAAATAACATTGAGATTGTATTAGATTTATTACGATAAACTCACTCATGGATATGCCTCTATAAATTTGGTTACCTTTTCAAACTAATTCAACAAGCCGAATTAAATTCGAGTTACCTGTAACATTTCCTCAATGTATGTAGTTCAACTATCATTCATTTCAACCATTTTCCCTGTCCTTTCATCAACACCGTCCACTACGATGGAGTATTCCTCTTTTTCTTCATCGTTTACTTGAACATTTTCCTCCACTTTTTTGTTACTGGCAAGTTCTAGCATTAAAGTCTCTAATTTCTGTGCCTTTCGCGTCTCGTTGTGAGTGATTAACGCACAAAGGTGTTCAGTTAGGAGTTCTTTCTTGTCCTTTTCTTTTTGAAGATGTATTTTTGCTTGCAGGAACTCTTTTTCTACCTTTAGATAATGTTTCCTGTAAAAGAATTTTAACATAACGTAGACTTGCATTTCTTATGAAAGAAGAAAATATGGTAATTTAAATACAGTTTGTGTGGCTAATCTATGTTATATGTCACTGATCACCAAGATTACTACAAGGCCGGAAACATGACCTAATGACTGCCTCTTACATATATCTTATAGGAAACAGCCTGGATCCAGTTTAATAACGAATCGAATTATGAGATCTTTCTTTCGGTGCGATTGATGCCGATAGATGTGTGAGCACCATTACGTGCCATTCGTAACATGGTAGCATTCTAGACAAAAAATTGCCTCACACTGAAATTTAAATCCAGGGCTAATGGATCAAAGTATTTTTTACTTACTCTGCTTCTGAATAAGTGAGACAGGCTTGATCAATCTTTTTCCTGAGAACATTGACGTCTTGTGAAAACTGTCCGTCTAACACTTGTAGTTCTTTCTTTATTTTCTCCAATTTCAATACCTCTTCTTCTGTTTGTCTTGTCCTGAAATATACAAACGAATTTGTTTTTACGGAAACATGTTTATTATTTGGCAAATTTCTTTATTGAAGAGAAATAAGGAAACAATACTACAGCTGTTAGTGCAGTAAAGAACACTTGTTTAACCACAGATCGGCCACATGCCAAAAATTCAGAATGTTCAAATGCTCCAAACCATTGTCAAATGGCAGAAAACCCAGAATTCTACTAGCAACATTGCCTCATTGGATGGCAAAACTTATATGTTGGGTCAGATATACACCAGTCACCAGCATTTTAGTCATATGACGCCTCAAAATAATAATTGTGTTAAATACTTTTAAAAACGTGTAAAATTTGAATCTAATTTTTACCATATTGCTTTTGTAATCAAATTATAGAATTTATTAACCATAATTTAATATTTTCTGCAAATAATAACACATGTTCAGCTGTGAATTGTGGAAAGCACTCATGGCGATTGATAAAATTGTGAAATGATTTGTCACACGAGATATCTGTGATAAAACTTCAATGAGATAAAAATAGGAGATTATTGATATGTAATTTTGGTTTTTCTATTTTGCTTCTTTTATACTGCTATTTAGGTTGTAGGGCCAAGTACTGCATTTCAATGATTTTCAATAAAAGTTAAATTATGAAATTTAATCAGAATTCAAAATTATAATAATAATTGAGCAAAAGTATAACTTGCTTGACAAATTGCTAATTAAATAAAAGATCTAGGTTATCAAATAATATGTATTATAAAAAAATAGGTAACTGTCTAATTAATAATTCTACAAAAGAAATTGATAAATATAGGGTTTAATTTTTAATATGTAAGTTTAGGGTAACATCACAAGGTTTTTTACCCCCTGAAACATTTCTTGTGAGTTATTGCAGGGCCTAAGTTCAATTTTAGCACAATTAGTTGAACTGGACAGGCATGAATACAACTACACACCCGTACAAACATCCAAACTATCACATTAAAAATATTAAAAGGATTACCTGTCAGCAAGAGCTTTGCTCAGCATTTCTTTTCTCTTCTTGTTCTGTTCTTCCATCAACTTCTGTTTGAGTTGCAACTCCTCTATCTTCCCTCGATGTGAAGCCACTTCATCCTCTGTCATATCTACCCCTCTTACTATATCTGGTGTAATATCTATGCTCTCTTTTCTCATTAAATAACTTGCAAATTCGTCTACTACTTCATTTTGAGTTAATTCAACATTATCAAGGTCACTATCAACTTGGTTATGTGTATTACTATCATTATCATTACTATCATCTTGATTACTATCAGTTTTATTATCTTGTTCTGTTACTGTTATACTATCATTGCTTGTATTAGTTTTGATGCTGAGTCTGCACTTTTCAAATGCCATTTCATCTATAGCATCGTCAGAGGTTTGTTTCTTTAATGTAATGTGATTGAGTTGAGTGTTTTTATTTTTAGGTTTTGTTAGATATGCATATTTTAATGGTTTGCTGGTTAGGTTTATGATGTGTTGCGGACCTGTAAAAATAATTAAAGATAATAGTTTTTCATACATATTACACAATTAAGATATAATTTTTTAGGAACTTAGTCAAGTTAATACAGTGTAAGTATTAGCAATTAAACTCCCCATTGAAAATATATTTGTAGAGCTCTACTGATCAATCTTGATCCATTGTTAGGCTTCCTAGTCCAGTTTACATGTTTTTGATGCATTGTATGACTCCTACACACATATCATATTTGTTTGGCAGTCTAACATCAAAGTATGAGACCCAGCAATGGTGTAAATAACTATTGTACAATACCAGAAAAGTTCACAAGGTGATAGTTTCCTTACATTATGTGATTTTATTCACGGCAAACCATTATCGAGGAAGTCACTTTGTAAAACACCATACCTTTCTTTGGCATTAGTCATTGAGTAATTCTATACACTACATTTAGGTAAGTTTCTCAACATGTAAGTTAAATTTATTTTAACAGCTCACAACATAACAGAATTCCATTACATTATCAGTAACATCCTATACTAAAAATATGTAGGTATGTATGACTAACAAAAAATGTAGATATGTACTTGAAAATACCAATTAAATGTCCATGTTTTAATCTACTGTGATAAAGAACACAAATCGGAGACAATTGGAACACTGATTAATAAATCTAAAGTTTATTAAACAAACAAGTCAGGTTATTGTTTTATTACATCATTGTTAGTCATCATCAAACAAGTGGGTGTTACATACAACAAACTATGAGATGAACTAGTTGTGTGCTGCTGTTTCATCTAAAATTAGAATCATTTTTGAGAGAAACTAATAAACATGTATTACCGAATATCTTTCAGTATACCTAATAAATATGATTATAGGTACCTATTATACAATAGTAAATCATACAACAATAAAGTTGACAGTAAACTGTCCTTTGAATAAAATTATATTATAAGTCAGGAGTTTAACTTAGAACTAATTCCCCAGACCTAAGAGACATCATTTTAAAAAAATGATTCCATTAGCATGATTAGATTTAATTAGTTTTATTGTGATTGGTGTAATAAAGAAGAGTGTGCGTGGTTCACGAGTGTGTACAATTTTAAAATCCCCGCCTTTTTACTTTTTAACACATTTTTGTTCATTTATTATGAATTCGTTACACCTAGATGATGCCGAGAAAATTTGCAATAAAAGATTTAGACGGGTTTGAATATGTTCTAATTTGGTCTAAAAGTTGTGCAAACATAGATGACCAACTACCTGTGTACTTGGACTTTTTCATTGTGTATTAAAGGCGATTTGTTTTTGGGTGTTGAATATCACTAGTGAACAAATTCTGAACAATAGATGCCATTTCTCTATTAATTACTAATATTTGCACCGAGTAAAATACGTGTCCAATGTCCACATGTTCGCATATTTATTAATGCACGAAAACAAGAGTTACCTACTAATAGATGCACTAGCAAGATTAGCTCGAGATATTTAGCATTCGAATCTAATCAGTCCAAATCAAATAATTATCAGGGAAGTGAAACTGTGGGAAAACCATAACGAATTTCTTTACCGTTCGTCGGCCGAGTTTCTCCAGATTTTATTCTTTGTAGATCTTCTTCACTGAAGCCCGTAAATGTAGCCATAGTTATATTTTTGTCACCAAACAGACAATTAGGTTGTTTCACATAAACTTTATATCAATTTAACCAATAATTTAACAAAAAACCGACTTCGAGCAACGAAGTATTTTTTAAGTTTTTTTTTTTTTTTTAAAAGAATGATGACGGCTGATAGAAATGACGTGTGACTGTAAATGACATTTTATGACAATTATTGTCAGATTTGGAAGAATGTCAATGTCAGTTCCTAGGATAAATTCCGTAGACAGAGAAAGCTATAGACTTTGGGATGTGTTTTATTTCATTCGCACGAGAAAGAGAAAAACTTATGCGAAAGCTGTGTAAAAGAAAGAAATAGAATGATGCTATTTTTTGTTTCATACAGCGTGCCGCTTTTTTCGTGTTTCGCAAAGTAGTTTGCGAAACAAATTTTGACAGCTAGCTGCAAAATATTGTAGTCGTCTTGATTAAAATATAAATTACTGATTTTCAGCAAAGATTTTTTTAATGAAATTACTTGTAAACGATAAAGACTGAATATATCTACAATTTAGTTTAAAAAATGGTGAGGTGTAGCGTGATAGGGTGTAAAAGTGATAGTGAAAAGAAAATGTTCGGATTGTCTTTTCATTCGTAAGTATTATACAAAAATTTTTAATACAAGCGTTTCGTAACAAAATTTTAATCATTAGTAATTGTGTTGTATGCACTCTAGACGTAACTTAGGCTTTATAAAAAGCTTAAATATAAAAAATAATTATTATTATAACCTCAAAACTGAAAACGCTTGTGTTGCCAACTTTTTTTATAAATATAAGACATTGAAAAATAATGGCTTGACTTATTATTTATAATGTATGTAGTCAACTCGAACACGAGGGTGTGCTATCGGCCGTCTGAAAAAACCGTAGACAGGGGATACTAAAACAATAAAGATGTTTTGACTGAGTTTTTTTGGTCCATGAAGTCATTAAAATCCGTAATAAATATGATTAAATTTACATCAGGTATTAAAAATACCCAGGACTACCTATTTTTTTTTTGTCCTTGTCAATATCCCTATTCATAACAATAATTGACTTGAACGAGTGGCTGGGGCCCTGGCTTCCTGTCACATGTGGCGCAGCGGCGCAGATAGTGGCTTGTGGGTCGTACACTAGCATTTAGAATTTTTGGATTGAGTGCTTTTCACGAAAGGAGTCCCGCGAAATTTCAAGGAACTAAATAGGTATTACAACGTTTTTTACCTCAACGACGTTTTTTATTTATAAGTAGTATTTAAATCATTGCTTAATAGCTAGGTAATAAATACTTTTTCATAGTTGGTTTAATCTTATATATTTAAAATATTGAAGAAATAAATGCTTGTAAATAAACAAGTGAAATTTAAAAAAAACTTTAAAAAAACAAGCTTTTATTATTATTACCATCTAGCACCAAAGTATTCGCCAAGACGAATCAAAAAGCCCAAACTCGATAGGGTTGCGTCATTTAATTACGGAGTTCCTATGGCCACCTTCCAGTTCTATCATCAGATCAGCTCCTCGTCATAATAATATTGCATTGTCATCCGATTTATATATGGTTGCAAAATTTCAGCTCTATCGGAAACCGGGAGTGGATCTAATTAAATTTGCAAGATTTGATTGCAGACAGACAGGTGAAAAAAAATAAAAGCTTACAATAAAAGGTTATCTCTTTAAATTATAACCAAATACCATCCCATATAAAAAACGTAGACTCATTTCCCGTGTTTAAAAAACAGCTTACATAATATCTTACCTCTATATTATACCAACGAGTTATATACTGTAGAAAATAAAATTCTTATATGTTTAACTCAAACATTTAAAATTATAGGAATATGTATATTTGAATTTATCTCATATATTTTGTATCATGGCAAATATTGTTGATAATATTATAACCTTTCTGACCTGAAAATTATCTTTGTTTTTGAAACGAAGAACAGTAACTACCTTTTTTCCCCCCAGGAAAATGCGTCACCCGCGCATTGTCACCCAGCGCCGAGGGGCGCAGGGTGGTATGTGGGACCCCCCCGCTGAAGATGTGTGTGGCGAAGATAACCATTACAAAACATGGGGGTGTTCCTGCGGAATGCCATATCACCGGGGCTGCGGGTACACGCGGTACACCGAAGCACTCGTCCGCGGCAACTAATAATATCTACCCTATCTTGTAATCTTATAATTTAAGTTTTATTTAACTGATGATTGTGACGACTAACGAAATAATAATTGTTATGTACCTAAGTGTGTCTTTGTTGATAACTCACTTGTAGTCTAACTCACAGAGACTTAAAATGTACTCTGTGACAGAGTACATTTTATATATAGTAAGTCTACCTCGTATTTTACTTAATAAATAGTTAGGTACTTATTTCTAATAAATAAAGGAACATGCACAAATTTTGGTTTAATTTTCATCGTATGGTAACCCGAAATATGGTGACGTAATATTTATTGTCCCTTTCAGCGGCACGCGTTGTGAGGGTCTACAGTATTATCCGTTTACGATAAATTCTCTGTCCATCGAATGAATGATCGAACGACATAGAATAATATGGAATATTGTAATCTGTGCATATTTTATTATAATCTATGGTCCGTAGAATTTCGCGGCGTTGTTTATAGGTTAGAATTTAACTTTTTAGTTAAATTCTTACATTTTCTTTGTATTCCACAGCCGGAGAAAGGTAAATTACAATTTGATTTTTCTGTTGGAAAATCTCGTGTAAATTATTGTGAAATACATAACTTTGTCTATATTTCAGAAACAAACCTCGAAAATGGCGGCGGCTATGCCAATCAACCCTAAACCTTTCCTCAACAGTCTCACCGGTAAATCTGTCCTCGTAAAACTAAAATGGGGCCATGAATACAAAGGATTACTTGTATCTGCCGATGGATATATGAACTTACAGCTTGCAAACACAGAAGAAATCGTTGACGGAAGTTGTACAGGTTAGAATTATTGTTTTTCAACAACTTTACCTATATCCTGGATAATGCACCCCAAACCGTACCTACTTACATTTGATGAAATTGACGAGAGACTAGCTAGTCAAATAATATATGTTATGTTTCCTTGTCTCATTGGTCAGGCCTTTAATATTGTCTATATTTTCAGGTAATCTCGGTGAAGTTCTAATCAGATGCAATAATGTTTTGTATGTGAGAGGAGCTGAGGAAGAAGACGAGGAAGGAGAAATGAAGGAATAACATTAAGAGTAGATTAATTTAGTATTAAATTGCTTCGGCAATAATGGAATAGGGTGTTACACATAACAGTACATTTTTCTGGTTAAGGCATTGATAAAGTCTAATATTGTGTCATGCTGATAAAAAATAACATAGGTTTCACAATGCTCCACTTGCTTTTACTAATGAGTATGAAGCATTATAGTGTGACTAGACTTAATCCATACTAGTAGTAAAGCATAAGTTGCACATGATATCAATGTATTTTGTTTCAAGCCAAAAGGTGGTATATCTATTATTGTGATCTACTCTTACTACATTTCCATTCTTAGATAAGGTCTAGAATATAAGGAATTTGCAAAACACTATGTTTTATTTCAGAAACCTTTCTCCACTTATGATTTACTAGCTATGCTCAGCGGTTTTACCCATTGTCCTATAGCCTATGTGTTATTCCAGTCTAAGCTATCTCTATACCAAATTTCAGCTCAATCTGTCCACTTGTTTAGGCGTGAAAGAGTAACAAACACACATCCATTCTTACAAACTTTCACATCTATAATATTAGTAAGATCACAGATAAAAGAAGTAAGATTAAACTTCCTAAATGTAGCTGTTAGGTTAATTGAAGCTACTAGCTTTAGATAACAGTAGTAACTAATAGATCTTTGATTGTTACTTGTAGTAAGGTACCACAAGAGTGGATGTACACTATTTTTATTTTATGTTGTGCATTGTCTTTAGTTGCACAATAGTAAAAGTGCTTACATTTCAATGGATCTATTGTAGATCTATCAAGTAAAGGATTGGAATAAAAGTCAATTTATGTTTGTTCTCTCTTATTTGCACATTTTAACATATGTACAATACATAGTCACAACATTTACAGTCAAAAATATGCTCTTATGAAGACAGTTAATTTAAAAATTATATATTTGCAAACAGCAAAATGAGCAAAAATATTGGCTTAGAGCAATCGCACACAATATGAAAGCAAAGGTAATTTCACCACTTGACAAGAATTGGAAAAGCTAGAAGACTAATATCTCAACCAGTGATAGTTTACACCGTTCACCTTTACTCTAGAAACAATGTTCATGGAAAAGATGAAATATGATTCAATCTAATATTGAATGATTGCATCAATACAAGTGAATTAAATTAAAAATTTAAAAAACCCCCAACGCAATACGTAATTCACCATTTTTTTTATGGCGGCCATCTTGGATTTTAAATTTTATATAGTGGGCTGTATTCTACTTGTTAAGCCCTTTCATTTGATACCCATATTGAGGGGGTCGTGGAAGAAAAAAATAATCCGCCATTTTTTAGCGGCGGCCATCTTGGACCGATTTCCACCAAACATGGCTAAGAACACTCTCGACTAACTCTACTTTCAAACAAAAAAAACTAAATCAAAATCCGTTCATCCGTTTGGGAGCTACGATGCCACAGACAGACACATACACACACACACAGACAGACAGACAGACAGACAGACAGACAGACAGACACGTCAAACTTATAACACCCCGTCGTTTTTGCGTCGGGGGTTAATAACACATTGTATAAAAAGTCAGTTTCTCCAGTAGATCTAAATAGCACACACAATTGATACTGTACATTGTAAGACACAATTTCTTAACAAACAACCATAACACAATAATAGTTTTTCTCTCAAAGAAACCTTGAAATAATGGGCTAGTAACTTGTATCTGAGAACTTGATAGAGTCCAAATACATAAGCATGCAATTTTTTGACCAACTGACCATAACTTTAATAACATAGGTAGGTAATCAATCTTGGCACATAATTAATTTTAGCTTAACTACATTATAATTTTTGACAAACAAGCCGAAAAAGGTGAAGAAGAATAATTAAGAATCATAATTTTGTATTTTTTGTACAACTAGATAACTATGCGCAAAAAATGGACTTATGAATTGTTGACAATGCTATAAAAAGCTATGCATATTACTATAAAATGTATAGTTATATAAATGCATTAATTAGGCTTTATTTCCACGAACGAATAAATTGTGGGGATATCGTTGATGTAATATTTCTATGGAATCTTGTAGATATTCTCGCTTACAGAGTTTGAGATAGCGCCTTTTTACAAGCTTTTATTTACTTTCACCTGTCTGTTGTCTGTCGGTCTGTCTGTAATCAAATCTTGCAAGTTTAATTTGACCCACTTCCCGGGGTCGGATTAAGCTGAAATTTTGCATGCCTATATAGATCGTATGACAATGCAATATTTTTATGACATCGAGCTGATCTGATGAAGGAGCTGGAAGGTGGCCATAGGAAGTCCGCAATTAAACGACGCAACCTCATCGAGTTTGGGCTCATTTGATTCGTAAAATTTCACTTGTTATGTTTGAGACCAACACACACAAGGCAGACGGCCCGCCTGATGGTGACTCATCATTGGTGAGCGGTTTACGTCGCCTATAGATGTCTACAACACCAGTGGTGATGAAGACGCTGTGTCGATCTTAAAAGCAACCTTTTTTCTCTGTTCCATTTCTATCGTGCAATCAGTCTGCTGACTATGAGCAGATGGGTTATTTTTTTTTAATATAATGGTTTATTTTTTTATGGGTTGTATGCTATTGGTCATTTATAGAACTCATCCCCATCAGGGGTAGCCCCTTCTTTTACTATTTTAATCACTTGTGGAGTCATGGATTCGACGTCTCTTTATGGATTAAAAACAACCTGATTAAGTAATTATGTAAAGAAATTCCTGAAATCATTCATACATAAAGTATCATAGACATTCGTTTGATTTCACTAGTACTCTTACAAATTAAACTTTCACACAATAAAAAATATTGTGCAAAAACACTTACAACTTAGATGTAAATGAACAATCGTATTGTCGATAAAATTGGCTTAAAATAATAATTAATAAGTGTATATTAATTTTAAAGATTGATCATGGAGCGAACAAACAGCGACGTCATCTAAAAAGTAGCCGATATATATGTTGTTCTGGGGTACCTTATACCAAATTTCAGCTCAATTGGTTCAGCTGTGTACATGTAACAAACACAGACATCCATACTTTTGAATTTATAATATTAGACTAATATCATACATTCTACCAAGAAGGGACTAGTAGCGGGTTTTACCCGCTGAAAAGTAGCCTTTATTGCTTTATGCTACCTATATATCAAATTTTATATCGATCGGTTTATCAAAGTGTGAAAAGGTAAGTAGGCGATGTGGACTGTTTCTTCGCTGAATGAGTTCTCGTTTTAAAATGTAAGATGAATATTAATAGTAATAAGCGGTTATTGCCACGAATCTCTTGTCTAAGTAACTCTGTTCCACTTCTACTGAGCCACCTACATTCTTGGCTAATGACAGGATCTGAAAAAAAAGTAGCTTATTAACACATTTGAAGTAAGCTGAACGACTTCACAGTAGCTAAAAAAATGGTACATTGATTGAGAGCACTCAATCAATGCCTTAAAATTACTGTTTGGCGAATGAATACTTCCCGAGGTGGCCTCTGCTATATAAAGAAGCTACAGTGGATTAAGGCACACGTTTACACTTAGTTCAAATACGATTAACCATTTTATTTCGATGAAAATTTGTAGCGAGTAATACCGTGAGTTGCAGTTAGTATTTATATAAATAATAAAATATACCTGATCAGGGCGAGTGTTCCTAGGAAGGTAGAGGCATATAGAGTGTGAGATGGTTCGAGCTACTCTCATCAGTTCCGAGGCTGGCTTGGGCTCCAACATTGTTTCTATGTCGTATTGAGCGTTCTGAAATAAGGAAAACATTAACTTCTTTGTCTCACCACACTTCAAGAAGGAAAAGTAGAAATGCGATTAGAAGGATGTAGGATGGTAGACAGCAGCATAGTAGGAAGTAGGATGGTAAGTAGTAGGATTCGTAGGAAGTAAGATGGTAGATAGTAAGTAGAATTCGTGGGGTTGTAAACAGTAAGGAAGTAGAATTAATAGGCTGTGTTCCGTGTTTCGAAAGGCACGTAAAACTGTGGGTCCCGGCTGTTTCCTATAAGATATGTAGGAGGCTGTCGTTATGTTGCAGGCCTTGTAGGAATCTCGGCAACCTGAAACTGCAACATATAGGTTCGCCACACAACCTATAAACTGTGATTTGACTCTGACAGTGTAAGTAGGGTAACCTGTTCTGTTGGAGTATAAACCCCAAAAAAAAAGTAGGCAGGAGGATTCGTAGGAAGTCAGATGGTAGATAGTAAGTAGGATTCGTGGGGTTGTAAACAGTAAGGAAGTAGAATATGTAGGATTAGTTGGCTGCCTACAGCCAAAAATATGTTTAGTAGGAAGTAGGATAGGCAGTCCTACATCAAGGGACCAGCAGTATATATTTACCGAGGAGTACCCAGGTCCTCCCCAGGGCGGGCTGAGGAACACCATATCAGCCTGCAGCGTGGGCGCCAGCTCGAAGAAGTCTCCCACGAGGAACTGGATGCGGTCGGCGACTCCGTACACGGCCGCGTTGTGACGAGCCAACTCTATCTTAGCCGGGTCTATGTCTATTGCTATCACTGGAACACAATTTTTTTTAAATTAGTTTCGATACGCCAGACCAATATGGTCGTCATTAGCATTTAGCATTCACTATGGGCTACGTCTATTGCCATCGCTAGACAATAATATTTTGTGGGGTATTATACAGGGTCTTTGGTTATTCAGTACATTGATGTTAATGACCTCCTCAATAAGGCCCTATACACCAATGTACTGAATAACCAAAAACCCTGTATAATGCCTGACAAATAATCCTGGCCTGCCTACCACCCTTTGACCACAATCAGAGAGCCAGACGTTTCGGCAGGCCCAAACGGAGATGGCGGGACAAACTGGATTCCTTCTGCAATAGCTGGACAACTATAGCTCTTAACCGAAAAGAATAGAGCGGCCTTGGCCAAAGTTACTATAATACAATCAATCCATACATAAAATTAGAAGCGCCAACTGCGCCAAAGCATCCTACTCTGGTAGGCGTTTTCCAGAGTGGAGACCACGTCGCGGCAAACGTTGTCTAGGGCGTTATAGGCGAAATAGGAATCGTCCTATCTCGACCATATTGATCCCAGCGACCTGGGAGTCTCTGGGAGCGGTTGGAGGAGGAAGATGGAGGACCGAGTAGAGTGGCGTGCCTGCGGGGAGGCCTATGTCCAGGAGTAGACGTAGGCTGATGAACTCACCCTTGACACAAACCATGGGGAACTGTATGGTGTTCCCGGCGGCGCCGCAGAAGGCGTCGATGACGGTGCCGGCGCCGCACTTGCGAGCGATGTGCCGCGCCACGCTCAGTCATCAAGCAAGGTAATGTTACTCACCCTTGTCACAAACCATGGCGAACTGTATGGTGTTCCCGGCGGCGCCGCAGAAGCCGTCGATGACGGTGCCGGCGCCGCACTTGCGAGCGATGTGCCGCGCCACGCTCAGTCATCAAGCAAGGTAATGTTACTCACCCTTGTCACAAACCATGGCGAACTGTATGGTGTTCCCGGCGGCGCCGCAGAAGCCGTCGATGACGGTGCCGGCGCCGCACTTGCGAGCGATGTGCCGCGCCACGCTCAGTCATCAAGCAAGGTAATGTTACTCACCCTTGTCACAAACCATGGCGAACTGTATGGTGTTCCCGGCGGCGCCGCAGAAGCCGTCGATGACGGTGCCGGCGCCGCACTTGCGAGCGATGTGCCGCGCCACGCTCAGTCATCAAGCAAGGTAATGTTACTCACCCTTGTCACAAACCATGGCGAACTGTATGGTGTTCCCGGCGGCGCCGCAGAAGCCGTCGATGACGGTGCCGGCGCCGCACTTGCGAGCGATGTGCCGCGCCACGCTCAGTCATCAAGCAAGGTAATGTTACTCACCCTTGTCACAAACCATGGCGAACTGTATGGTGTTCCCGGCGGCGCCGCAGAAGCCGTCGATGACGGTGCCGGCGCCGCACTTGCGAGCGATGTGCCGCGCCACGCTCAGTCATCAAGCAAGGTAATGTTACTCACCCTTGTCACAAACCATGGCGAACTGTATGGTGTTCCCGGCGGCGCCGCAGAAGCCGTCGATGACGGTGCCGGCGCCGCACTTGCGAGCGATGTGCCGCGCCACGCTCAGTCATCAAGCAAGGTAATGTTACTCACCCTTGTCACAAACCATGGCGAACTGTATGGTGTTCCCGGCGGCGCCGCAGAAGCCGTCGATGACGGTGCCGGCGCCGCACTTGCGAGCGATGTGCCGCGCCACGCTCAGTCATCAAGCAAGGTAATGTTACTCACCCTTGTCACAAACCATGGCGAACTGTATGGTGTTCCCGGCGGCGCCGCAGAAGCCGTCGATGACGGTGCCGGCGCCGCACTTGCGAGCGATGTGCCGCGCCACGCTCAGTCATCAAGCAAGGTAATGTTACTCACCCTTGTCACAAACCATGGCGAACTGTATGGTGTTCCCGGCGGCGCCGCAGAAGCCGTCGATGACGGTGCCGGCGCCGCACTTGCGAGCGATGTGCCGCGCCACGCTCAGTCATCAAGCAAGGTAATGTTACTCACCCTTGTCACAAACCATGGCGAACTGTATGGTGTTCCCGGCGGCGCCGCAGAAGCCGTCGATGACGGTGCCGGCGCCGCACTTGCGAGCGATGTGCCGCGCCACGCTCAGTCATCAAGCAAGGTAATGTTACTCACCCTTGTCACAAACCATGGCGAACTGTATGGTGTTCCCGGCGGCGCCGCAGAAGCCGTCGATGACGGTGCCGGCGCCGCACTTGCGAGCGATGTGCCGCGCCACGCTCAGTCATCAAGCAAGGTAATGTTACTCACCCTTGTCACAAACCATGGCGAACTGTATGGTGTTCCCGGCGGCGCCGCAGAAGCCGTCGATGACGGTGCCGGCGCCGCACTTGCGAGCGATGTGCCGCGCCACGCTCAGTCATCAAGCAAGGTAATGTTACTCACCCTTGTCACAAACCATGGCGAACTGTATGGTGTTCCCGGCGGCGCCGCAGAAGCCGTCGATGACGGTGCCGGCGCCGCACTTGCGAGCGATGTGCCGCGCCACGCTCTCCGGCGTCACGCTGAACCAACTCTCGCGGTCCAGACGGATGCCCGCGTCGAATCTGTACGGAACAAGGCCAATTTTGAATAGTATGAGTGTGAAAAGTATTTTAGGAGATTTATTCCACCTTCTAGGTTTAGTCTGCTAGCATCTACGGCCGCATCGCTGCCTCACATAACGCGAGATCGTAGTCAAAGGCCAAGTTATCCGCGCTAAGTGAGTTGTAGTACTTTGAGTAAATTAGAGAAATACCTGGTTAGTTGTCATTTAAGTAAGAGATATCTTGAGATATTTTTGTTGTTGTTCTATTTAGATTACTACTATTTTTTTTTCATTATCTGCCCATTTGTACGTGTTTTTTAACATAGTATCGGGCAGACGCCATAGTCCTCCATAGCACCAGATCATCATTAACAACTCATATCAATAGACCAGTAATTTTAGAAGCCACATTTTTCCCAATAGTCCTACAATAGTGGGTGGTTATACTTCTCGGGTGCATTTTTATAGTGCACACAGGGGTTAATCATCAGCTATTGTCATATTACAATTTAGAGCAAAATGTCAAAGGGGCCTCTACGTGTTGGCTTCGGCCCCACGCACGCCTACCAAAATACCGAGACACTATTGGCCTGAGATACCTACAGGTTGACAAACAAATAATAATAATAAAATACCTATGGAATAGTGAGTGTCGTTTCTTCCAATACTTCATCATTTTGGGATCATCTCGGAGTTCCTCCGGCACGTTAGATATGTCTTCGTCTAGTTTCGCGTACCGCTTCTGTCGCCTTCGACGCTTTGTTGATTCAATGGCTTGAGGAACTGAAACACACACAACATTAATGAAAGCTTCCGACTTATTCTCAACTTAAGTATAACCTACATATGGTTATGGTTATATATGGTTAAACGTTACAAACAATAACACAATAAAAATCTTGTTTCTCAGCATTCGCTAATAAACTTTGAAAGCCGCTTGACAGCCAAACTGATTTTTGTATTTATTTGTGTATATTTGGAAGATATGAGAATCGGTCGTTAAATTTACGCATATTGGACAGTTGCGATTGGCATTTGGGAAACTAGCATTTTCACAAAATATATACAAATTTTGCGGAAACTTAATCAAGAAAGTCTCGATAAAAATCATATTGCTTTATAATGATATAGTATTAAGATATAATACAGTTTGATTCTAAAAATCCGTGTGCAAATATCCAAAATAAAAATTTAAACTTACCTATATTTTCAACCACATCAGATTTCTCATTGTCATTATCGCTGGATTGATCCAAATCATCAGGTAGAGGTACTTCAGATGCTTCCAAACCTTTATTTTCAATCACACAATTCTCATCTTTATTCTGTACATCATAATTACTAATTTCCTTTGAATCTTGTTTCGAATTTTCTACCTCTTTAGATTTTATTTCAATATGATTTTCAGGTGTGGGTTTTTCTTTAACATTTTCCTTAGAAGTATTTATTTCTGAAATTTCTTCGTTCGATTTAGTTATTTCTAAATTATTCACTTCATCGATCCTGTGTTCTTGAACTTGATTATTTTCTTCTAATTGGTTTTCTTTTGTGTTTATTTGTTCTTTACTTTCATTTACATCTATATTCATACTAAAATCTTCATTTATTTGAATATCTTTACCCTGCACGTCTAAATTTTCCTCTATTTGACTAGTTACTGTTTTATTGGAACCTAAATTGTCATTTTCGTTTGGAACCATTGAATTGAGTAATCTTAAGGCTTCAGTTTTAAAATCAGGGCAGTGATAATCGTCATCTGTTTGCATTTCCTTTTCCTCTGCTTCTTTATTCTGAAAAAAAAAATGTGTTAGGTAAAAAATTTACTATTTCACTACTATGTAAGTATTAAGTATACACATTTTAAGAATTTTAAAACTTAATCTGTCTTAAAAACAAAATAGTTTAAATTAACTGTAACAATACAGAAAGGTGTACCCAAGGTATATAATATGCTAGATAATAAATCAACATTTTATTATTCATGATTTTACTAGATATTCCTTAATTTATAAACTGGCAAGTACACTAATGTTTAAGTCTAGCAGGCTGCTATAGGTCTGTGAATTATGATAAAAAAAACCTTACTTGTTCTATAGGGTTGCCATCATCGTCAAAATAAGTCTTCTTCGGAGCCCCGAATTTCTTGTATCTCGGCGGACGAAGTCTATTCAATCTTTTTCTGTACACCATTTGCCCTTTCGGTATATTATTGTCCTTTATTGAGAAGCCCATCACTTCAAACGTAGCTTTTATTTTCTCTGACGCTGCTTCTTCGTCGTCAATTTCATGACTGAAAAGAAAATCAACATTTTTCTAGTTCATCAAGCCTCACTAACTACTCCACATATCTATTTTTTTTTTATATAGAGTATAGGGCTGATGATGCGG
The DNA here is from genome assembly GCA_947507615.1 of Hemithea aestivaria. NCBI lineage: Eukaryota > Metazoa > Arthropoda > Insecta > Lepidoptera > Geometridae > Hemithea > Hemithea aestivaria. Next base: position 13,662,457 of record OX382337.1, on the reverse strand, counting down.
TAGAAGATGTAGCACACAGACCTAGCAAATACCTATTAACCCTCGATTTAAAGACTCCTAAGTTGTAATTTACAGGAAACACTGATGCAATAATATTCTTCTCTTTAAAGATGGCAAATAGTTTTAAATTGTTAATTGAGTCTATGCCAATGTTTTCTTTCAAGATCTAAGCTAAATACATATCAAAAGTGCTGGCCACTATATAATAGGGCTGCGTTTGACCACAGTCTCACCTGTTGGTAAGTGATGACGCGGTCGAAGATGTTACACACAGACCTAGTAAATACCTATCAACCCTCAATTTGAAGACTCCTAAGTTGTAATTAACAGGAAACACTGATGCTGGCAGAGAGTTCCAAACCTTCACCACTCAAAATAATGCAATGATTCTTACCTCCTTTTCAAATTGACAGGTGTATCCTCAGGTGGATCGTCATCACCATCATCATAACTATAAGACGTAAAATTAGTATTGCTTAACGATTGCTGTATGTTTGTATTGCTTTCAACTGCATTCTCTTGTATTACTTCTCTTTCTTTGTTATCTTGCTGCCCTTCCCCAGTTTCTGTTACTTCAGCATTAATTTGCTCATCTTTCAACAAATTCTGTAATAATACTCCAACAGACTTCAAATATATGTTAGATTTCTTTTTACCACGAGTCCTTTTTTTGTCCTCTTCCTGTATTTTCAATTCTTCCACTTGTGTCTGTACTTCTATTACTGTTGGCAGTTCTTGAGAATTCCCTTCGCTGTTCTCGCATTCTATATCTAAGACTTTTTCTTGAGGCTCTTTAAAATTGACATTATTTATTTTTGTATCAATATCATCAAAAACATTATTTGAGTCAGAATCATCATTATTCTCGTCAATATTAACTTTATTTACGTCAATATTATAATTATTTAAATCAATATTATCAGATATTGTCATTTCTATATTTATAATAGGTACTCTATCTTGAGCATGAGTTTCAAGATAATTAGCGTAGTGCAAAGCATATTGTTCCCCGAAATGCTTTTTCCAAAGAAACTGCCAATATTGATCTGTATCCATATCATTTACAGTGGGATCATTTTCTATATTAGCTATTCTCGTTTGATCATTTTGCTCATCAGAAGTGGTAGATGATACACTGTAATCATCAGTGGGTGATGATTCTGAAGTAACATGACTAGAAGTGACGTCATAGCTGGATAATGTAATTTTAGTAACATTAGTCATAGAATCCGTAGCAGGTAAAGTCCTCGGGCTAACTATCCTTTCGTGTTCCGAACACGACCTTCTCCTGCCTAACCACGTTTCATTTTCCCTATCTACTTTATCTTGATTCTGATTGTGTACTTTTTTGTATGGATTAACTTTGGAGTCGTACGAAAATTTCCTTTCTCTCATATCGTTATCATCATCTTGAGGTTTTTGATCTTCTCTGAAAATCTGATCGAAAGACCTCTGTTTGGGAATGCTGTTTTCGTCTAACATTAAATCGTGGTTGTCGTCTAAGTAAGCTGGGTTTATGTAATCGCTGTATTTCTTGATCCAGGATGCCCAGATGAGTCTTTCTCCGTGGATAGCCCAGAATTTGTCCCAGGTGTCTTCGGCGAGGTAGTTTTCAGTGGAGTCGTGGTCCATTCTCTCGAGTTTCTCGGGGTTGGTGTGTTCCGAGTGGCAGTCTTGGTAGGTGAAGTCGGCGCCGCTGTCGCTGGGCTGGAGGGCGTGGGTGCCGTGTATTTGTGCGTCGTGTTCGTCTGTTGAGCAACAGTTGTCTGTGTGGGAGGCGCTGCAGTAACAACTTGCACCTTCATCTTTCTACAATTGAGATAATTTTTAAGTTATAGCAATCATAAATTATATTAAAAATTTTGATTAAGGGGTTAATAGTCGCTGAGTTGCTCTGTCTCGCTCGCACGATATAACTTAGTCAAATAACAATTGATAAATCCTTTTTTTTGGAAATGTGTTAAATTGAAAATTTAGCTCATATATTTATACAATTTTTAAAAGTATAACCAGTTTGATACTTAATAAGATGGTTGAGGCATGTTTAAAGATAGATATTTTTCATATAATTGAGAATGCCATTGTTGTTATTAAGGTAGCAAACTGGAAATACTTTTAAAAATTGTATAAAAATATGAGCTAAATTTTCAATTTAACACATTTCCAAAAAAAAGGTTTTATCAATTGTTATTTGACTAAGTTATATTGTGCGTGCGAGACAGAGCAACTCAGCGACTATTAACCCCTTAAAAGATATACCTACAAAGATACATAATATGTGACAAGATGATTTACACCCTTGTATAAATTTAAAGAGTTCAGTTAACAATTTCATACATAAATCTTCTACTAGTTACCTGTAAGTGTTAACTTTTTTTCAAAATAAAGTAAAAAAATCTTTATTGCTACCACACAGACACAGAACTTGAACCATTATTATTAATTTAACTCTGAGCTGTTATAAACTATAAACATCTGTGAAAAGAGGCAAAAACTTAGTTATTCACTTTATATTTTTGAATGATTTTGAAATGAAAGTGTTATCATAACTTTACATTACTCATTAGAAATACGATACAACTGAAATATTAATTATTGTGATATTGTTTCAACCACAACTTAGAATAATTATAATTATTATGATGTCTCTCATCAGGAGTTCACACTGCAGTACCCTAGATATTGACTGTTATAACTTACCTCACATTTGACCTTATAAGAGGTATCTAATGAGAAGTGCACGTGAGAATGTTCATCCCACTCTTGAGACTGGTCTCTCACTTCCACTTCACTCTCACTGCCGTCTTCCTTGTCTGTGGTTTTAATACCATCTCTGTTAACATATAAATCACTAAATAGTATAAAATAAGATACTTTGCGCGTCTGTCCCTATATATGCTTATATCTTTAAATCTACACAACAGATTTTGGTGCGGTTTCGTTAATAGATAGAGTGATTCAAGAGGATGGTATGCATAATACATGCGTAATATAGTAGCGAAACATTGATAATTTTTAGCTAGGCGTAAACAAGTGTGTGTCAGTCCACTGGTTTAACTTAAACTCCCAAACGGCTTGATCAGGCCGAAACCACCTCATTTGAATTTACCCTTTAATCTAAAGATGTTAGAAACTAATTCAATTCACCCCCGCTTAGGAACAATTGAAGTGCTAGTAGCTAAGGAGCTTATATTATAAATTCAATCTTCACAAAATGTTAATAATAACATATGAATTTGACCTGATTTGGTATTATACCTATGCACAATTTTTGGGATATTGGAGTCATCTGATGTAAAATTACAACCTCCCATGATTGGAGAATCTTAGTAAGTCTGTAGATTGCTAACTATTAATAAAATTAAACTTTTATTATGAAGTAAATTGGGAATAAGAAAATCAACTTAGAACTACTAGAATTATTGTGTATTGGAAGTAAATGGTTTTCAGTTCAATACTCAAAAGTTAAGAAAGTAGGCAGTTTATTCAAGACTCCAAACCAATTTTATTCCACAGAATGTATGAACTATGTGGCACAGTGGTAAAAGACAGGATATAAAGTATTCACCTGATATACGCTCTGCTGCACAAACAATACAAGTAATTATCCTCGTCGAGCTCGTCTTCGTCATTCAAATCGAAATGAAATTCAGCAAGTGGCTCCCATCGATGATAGTGATCGTAATATTGGGACATTTTCACTGGAATCAATTAAACTTGTTTTATTCCGTGTGGAGATTTCTTTTAAACGAAGATTCAACGGTAATATATCGCAAGTGCTTCCATTTTATTAATTTTTACAACCTTCTCAAAAAATCGAAGACGATTTCGCTCGCAAGTTTTGATGTTTTTTACATTCCGTTTTGCAAAATTACATTGAAAATTTTAAAAAAATTATATTGGGTAAATTATCTTTCTGCGCGAAACGAGACGTTAAGGCTTTCACACTAGTGCAAAATTGCTGAATCAAACAAAAAAAAAGATTGATTCGTGTGTATACACACTAATTTTCATATAATCTGGCAACACTGATTGAAAATTTGACAGCTGACAGCCATCAGCTAATATTCTTGACAGTTGACAGTCAAAACACGTTTTTGGAATAGTCCTTTGCTGTTTGCTCGCTGATTTTTTATTTCAATAAAAATATATATTACATTACATAGTCCTTGCAATTATTTAACACAAAATGGGCAAGAAAAACAAGGAGACTCTTGGGCGGTCACTTATAAAGGATAGATTTTCCAAGAACCGCCACAAGAAACATGTCGAAGACAACACCATGGTATCACATGTTTTGATATTTTTCTGCAACATTTACAATTATAATCGAGCCTTAACCTTAATTATTTAGTATTGGGCAGTAGTACGACACTGTAAAACTGTATTTTAAATATTAAATCACTTCCTGCAATGAATTTGTAAATGTAAACATAACCTTAATATTTACGTATCTCCACGTAATTTTCAAGTTTATATTTCCATTACACATTATAAGGGTCAAATTTTTACTTCCTAACTCTAGAAGTTTAATACAATATCAGTTTTTTCTATGAAACTTTGCATTTAGCAAATAAATACGACGCAATAATATAATGTTCGAATCTTGATAAAATGAAGGTAAGCCAAAAATATTTATTTCTACAGCTACACACAACTGAAGTGAACGATGGCTACGAATGGGGTCGCCTCAACCTACAGTCGGTCACAGCTGAGTCTTCTCTGCAAGAGTTCCTATCAACGGCAGAGTTGGCACAGAGGGAGTTTACTGCGGAGAAAATGAACTTGAGATATGTGAAGTCAGTGCCTATGGAAGTGGCTGTGGTCACCTCTCAGCCTGACTTTGATGAGCCATTGACTGTACCTAGAAGGTATATATTTCTATAATAAACTATTTAATTGAATTTAGTGAAATTACTGGGCTAAAGAGTCTTAACATCTTATGACTCTTGAGTAAGAAGCGTTTGTGCAGTGCACCTAGAATTGTACATAATTGTGAAATTCTGGGTAGCACTGTACTGATTATGGGCAGCGTTATCTCTTAACATCAGGAGAGCGTCTTGCTAGTCTTCTTACTTCTCCACATAAAAAAATCAAAAACCTCAGAAATATGGATATTAACACATTGACTGCAGAAAACACTACAGCTTTGTATTTGACTTCGGAATGTGAGAAAAATCCTTCGACAAAACACAATGTTGCTTACAAACATTGAGTTTTGTCGAAGAATTTTTCTTTACAAAATTAATGTTCAACCCCTGGGATAGTACTAAAAACTAGTGTCCGACCGAAATTTCGGTTTCGGTTTCGGTTTCGGCCGAGTTTCGGCCAAAAATCGAGTTTCGGCGAAAGTTTCGGTTTCGGCCAAAATTGGCCGAAACTTTTGCCGAAACCGAAACTCCCTTCGGAAGTTGTCGTGCACGCTCGCCTAGCTTCGTTTCTCGCGACAACGCTTTGGCATTATAAGGCTTAAGTTCACCGATTTCGTATATAACAGTAGATCACCTAATGGCTCGATCAAATATAATCCCTTGTTTAAACAGGCGATCATCATAAGAGTGTTCACCACGCAATTTCTACCCTAGATTACCTAATTGAAGGTTTTTGAACGAATGAGTGAACAGTATACCACTGTCAAATTAAAAAGTCGATAATACGTATTCGTAACAGAGCGTTGAAGGAACAAATCGACATGGTCGGGTTACACTACAATGACACCAAATTAAATGCCGTTACATTATGAGCTCACAGTCTTTTGTTGGATACTTTTTCAAACAGCTGCATTGTTAATGGCGGGTGAACGCACGTGGTGTCTCTTTCGTGGTGTTTTTGTTTCGAAATATAGGTGAAATATAGGTCCGTTAACTTAACAACGTGATCAGCAGGCAAAATGGCCGTTTGAGTATCGGTGAACACCACATTGTTAGTAATCGACTGTCAAACCACGGTTTAGACATAATCAGGTCATTACTTAAGCTGGTGAACTTGGGCCTAATAATTGTAATATAGGTTTGTTAATTCTTAATGTGTGATTTGATAATATTATCTTTGTTGAGACTGGAACTAAGCGTGTAATAGCAATTTTAGTAATTATTATTTTACAAAAAGGTACAAACCAAAGTATTAATTAGTAAGATTTCAAAATACTAATAATTAGTTTTTACCCGTATGTCCCCGAGCGGCTCAATCGCGCCGCACCTGCGCATGCGAATTTGAACCTCATTTTAAAGAAGCTAGAAATAATAGATGTCAATTTTGATTTGAACTGGAAGTTTTTCCCGGATCAAGGGGTTAATGAAACAGTAACAATTAGTGTTTTGATTATAATTGATAACTGATAAACATTTTGCTATAAGAACTTAATTTAAATAAATAGGCCAAGCGCTATTCAGACTACGCGCAATGTAGGCTTCCGTAGAACTGGCAAATCGTATATCTACTGCCTTAATTTTCATCAACGATATCTTTAAAACTTATAAAACTATCTTAACTGCTATGGTTTTCCTGAAAAGTTCATGGTTGAAACTATATTCGTGATTTTTGACAGTGTTTGAAAGCCAGTAGTTTAGATTTTAGAGGGCCCCGCCCTCTAAAATCTAAACTACTGGCCAAACCCAAAAAAAATTAAACTTGAATATCTTTCAAATGGATCATTAAATCGAAAAAATTCCTTAGATATATTATGTCCTTCATTAAAATACCTATTCAAAAATACCCCAAATGATGGGATCACCCAGAAAAATTATCATCGCCATTTTACAAGATTGGGAGGTACCCTAAATTAATTGATTTAAATTTATTTTTGTAACCCTTCTCTTACCCTAATCATTGCCCTCCTCAGTGCATAATTACAGTTTTCTAGGACTTATAGTTTCTCCATAAAGCCGCCGACAGACGAACGGACAGACAAAGCGAAACTATAAGGCTTCCTTGTTTACCACGAAAGCCTAAAAAAAATTAAAATATTATTGTTATATTGTTTATATTACAACTGATGTAACTTAATATTATGCTGTGCTTCTATGTTATGTCCTAATTAATGCAGAATAATGGGTAAAATGCACCAAATTTCAGTATTTTAAAGATTTTTTTACTTGACCACGTGAGTTTCGGTTTCGGTTTCGGCCGAAACTAAAGCCTCGACCGAACATTCGGTTTCGGTTTCGGCCGTAAAACCAGTTTCGGTCGGACTCTAATAGGTAGCCGCAGCCAATTTGTTTGAATATGAAGACAAAACCACTTTTGATGTGAAAAAAATGTGATAATTCTTTACAAAATCAATAATTCAGTCAATTAATATTTTACTCAAATCAATGGTTGAAATTTGAGACATGAGAGAGAATTGAGACCTCCAAAGACCTGTCACACTTTTTTTATTATTCATATTATCATTGTTTCCAGACCTCCATGGAAGCCAGGGATATCAGCCGAAGAGCAGCTGGAGAAAGAGAGAGAATCATTCTTAGAATGGCGTCGACATCTGAATGAACTGCAAGCCAAGCTCGGAGCGGCTGTCACCCCTTATGAGAGGAACCTCGAGCTTTGGAAACAATTGTGGCGCACTTTGGAGAAATCTGATGTTGTACTGTTGCTTTTGGATGCTAGGAACCCTTTGTTGTTTAGGTAATTTTATGTTATGGTTTATTATGTAAAAGTTTTTTGTCTAAGAGACAGACTTTAATGTTGCTTTATTAATTCAGCAAATAAGAAAAAAAATTGTGTATTAATTGTTTAATACTGCGATGTTAGGGAATCAATACTTGAGTTGTGTTGGTGGAGCTTAAAGAAGTTTTCTAATCCAATCTATCTGATGAATGCCTTGCTAAATAATATGTTACATGCACATACAAAATTAAAAAAATATATATATCCCTCTTAAAAAAAAGAATCACATTTCTTTCATATAGATTTTTGTGTTAAATATCGTTGTGATTATTTGCAGATGTGCAGATTTAGAGAAATATGCAGCAGAACAGAATTGTAAATGTATTCTACTATTGAACAAAGCTGATTTGACCAGTGAATATGAAAGGAAATGTTGGGTTGAATATTTCAATAAAGAGGTATATTTACATTTTCTAAAATAATTATTTGGTGGAGACAGGTCCATTAAATGTTAACACATTTTTATTTCATCTTTTTTGTCACAATGCCAAAAAGGTTATTTTTGATTGTTAATAATAAACAGCGTTATTTTGTTATAATAACTTAAATTCATATAATAAGTCAAACAAAACAAATTGGTACAGGCTATTGTGCAAAAATTTATACCATAATTTTCTGTTTCAGAATGTCTCAATAATATTTTTCTCAGCAGCCAAAAGCTCAAATGAACGTAAAATATCGGAAACAAGCAATGAGAGTGAGAATAATGATGAAGCAACTTCAGATACTGAATCAGTGACCTCGGACAACTCAGTCAATGAAGAAGAGGCTTTAAAATCAACGGAAGAAGACATAGAATTGTTTAAAAAACAAATTGCGGAACTAGACACAGCTGTTTGTAAAACTGCTGATAAACTAGACAGAATACAGAATGCTTTAGACAAAGTTGTTGAGAATTTAAGACTTGGAAAGCCTGTAGAACCTTATCACAGTGAAGAAACTCAAAATTCATCAGAAAATTTTGTGCAAAAAGATATGCTAAATTCACATGAAGTTTTTGATAGAAATATGTTGTTAGAAGTACTGAGGAATCAAGATATAGCGAATAAGAAAAATCCGCCTAGATTGAGTGTTGGTATGATTGGATACCCTAATGTGGGTAAATCAAGTACTGTTAATGTGCTTATGCAGACCAAAAAGGTAAGAAAATATGAATTCATTTACGAATTTTAAAGTTAATCACGTAAGTCCAGTTTTTTATTAACATCATATCTGCCGCCTGTACTATACCAGGTACAAACTAAGAATAGTGCTAGTTTTAGGCAATTTTTGAAGTGAACCGTTGAAAAAAAAATGGTACATGAGCCAGCAAGCATAATATTTGTACTTGGGTAAGTACATTTAGGGATAGTACAAAACTGCTACTGGTATTGTAGGTTTTTACTTTTACAAGTATGCAGAACTTACGAGGTTAAAACAGTATGTAATGGAATTATTCTGGCATTGTAGGTAATAAGGATTATAAAAATGGGCCCTGGAACTTGTGGAAAATAAGCCTACTCACTAGAAAAAGGATTATACTCTGCTAAATACTTCCGCATAAAGATATCTTTTGACAGCAGATATACAGGTCATAAATCATGTCATGAAATCATGTCATGAAATTTGGTGCGCAGGTAGTGCACCAAATTTCAACCCAATATCTTCAGCAGTTAGGGCTGTGGTGTGGTTTCTGGTTTTTTAACAATTTTTATGTTTCCCGTAAATTTATTTGTATTTTGTAAGCGTCGGGTTCTGCACGCGTGAACTACTGATGAAGAACACCGTAATTGTCCAAAACCATGGTTGATATATTCTCAACAATATTAGATGTGAGTTGTGCCATATTAATAATAATAATTCATTTATTTCAGGCAATAGTACATTGCCACAGACGCAGTGTACCAGAGGCCCATATCATATATACCTTACAGACTAACATACATAAAATTTTATAAACTTAAATACTAGGTGACACTAGGCGCCGGCGACGTGTTGCGCGCAGAGTCAGTAGGAAGTCGAGTATTGTTTTAGTCCTGTAATTTAACCATTTTAATATTTGTAGGTGAGTGTAAGCTCAATGCCAGGGCACACTCGTCACATCCAGTCCCTCATATTAGAAGACATAGAGCTACTCGACTGTCCTGGGTTGGTCTTACCGGCTTACGCTGTCGCTCCGGATCTATTGTTGACTGCTGTGCTGCCTATTGATCAGGTAACTTTATGTTTTAAGCTAGCCCTTGGTTTCAGTCTTGGATGCTGTGGGAAAATCGGGATAAAAAGTTAAATTTGCCTAGTAGTCTGTATTATATATCAGACACTTTTGTATGTAGGAACAGGAACTAAATTGTTTATTTTGAATGCCTAAGTATGTCAGTTTTCTATTTAACTCCTTCGTTATAACTACAATCAACACGTTGTCACACAGAGCACAGCGGTTCCGAAAGCTGTCGTGATTCGAGATGGAATATATTGAATATTGATATGTTCAAATTTGTACGCACTTTGACATAAAACGGGCGCGATTTGGTGATTTACAAAAAAATCCGTTCCGGACGACCGCTTCCCCGTGGGGCGCGCGTCCCGGCTTTATGCCATGTCGTCTTTAAATCCTTTTAACCTTGTCAACATCCCTAATAATAAAAAAAAACACCATTATCATAGAGTTTTTTTTCAGATGCGTTCTCACGACGCGGCGATGGCCAGGTTATGTGAGCTGGTCAGTAAACAGACATTCATAGAGAAGTATGGACTGTTGTTACCACACGAAGACATCGACAAGGCGTCTACGTACCAACAGATATTGACTGCTCATGCTTGTAAGTAATTTATATTAAATTTTTAACCAAAAGGAGGATGTAAAAGAAAGGAAAGAGAGGTTTTTCTATTCATTATAGGTTACAACATACTTCTAAATGTCCCAAAGAAGGCGACAGATTGTAGTAAACATAAGACACAAAAAAAAATAAAATTGTAGGTTTTTTTTTATTATAGAGAATAGGGCAGCGTTTGACCACAGTCCCACCTGTTGGTAAGTGATGACGCGGTCGAAGATGTTACACACAGACCTATACCTATTAACCCTCGATTTAAAGACTCCTAAATTGCAATTAACAGGAAACACTGATGCTGGCAGAGAGTTCCAAACATTCGCCGTCCGGATAATGAAGGTTGAACTAAATCGCTTCGTACGGACAAATGGAATATCAACCATGTAGCGATGACGCAGCGCTGTTCCTCTAGATGTTAGGTTAGCTTTTGACCATGATCTCGCGTGATGTTAAACGACGATGCAGGTAGCAGATCAGACCTAGAAAGCGGAATTAATCCCTCCCTACCTTCACTGAACATCATGCCGGAACACGGTCACAATGACCGCATGGCGTCACGGTTTTGTCCAGTGGGTAACTAGCCACGGTCGAAGACTATTACCAGAAAAACCACCAGTAATTTACATTTTAAGATTTGGTGGACATATTTATATATTATGAATAATTTTAGAGATATAGGATTGGAAATAAATATCATCATCTTCCTGCCTTTATCCCACACTAGGTAGCGTTGACACAAGATGTTTTTGTCCTCCATTCTACTCTAGCATCCATCATAATATCATCCACTCCTCTAGCACGCCTAACCTCTTTCACACAGTTCATCCAAACCTTTTTCAGGCGCCCACCTTCCCGAATTAACCTATCACCATATTTATGGACTTTTTGGTCAGAAGTCACATGATTTTCCACCCTACGTATGCAGAGGCCCTGCTTGTATGTGCCCTGCAGTACATATTATGATACAATAGCAGGCCAATTTTCCACTCTTTAGTTTCTTCGTCACTGGTGCAACTTTCAGGTTTTCCCTCAGATACTTTTATAGGATTAGAAATAAATACATTTATTAATTACAAGCTTTTATTTACTTTCACCTGTCTGTGGTCTGTAATTAAATCTTGCAAGTTTAATTTGACCTACTTCCCGGTATCCGATTGGGCTGAAATATTGCATGCATGAATAAATCGGATGACATTGCAATTTTATTATGATATCGAGCTGATCTGATCGGAGCTGGAATGTGGCCATGGGAACTCCGTAATTAAACGACGCAACTTCATCGAGCTTGGGCTCATTTGACTGTCGAACTTTGTGCTAGATGGTAATATTTAATAATAAAAGCTAGGTTTTTAAAAAGTTACTGGGGGTAGACTTCCTTTGCAGGAGGTTGTCTAGGTGGGTACCCCAACAGTGCCAGTTAATCTACCGCCTGAGCAGTGATGTGCAAACATTACTGTTCTCCGGTAGGTGGGCACTGTAGCTAGTGAAATTACTGGGCTAAAGAGTCTTAACATCTTATGACTCTTGAGTGAGAAGCGTTGGTGTAGTGCTCCTAGAATTTCACATCATTGTGAAATCTTAAGTAGCACTGTTCTAATTATGGGCAGCGTCTTGCTCGTCTTCTACTTCATCACATAAAAAAAAAGTTTTAAAATTTCACTTGTTTTCCCCAGTCAACCGCGGCTTCATGACAGCGGCAGGTCAGCCCGACGTGTCCCGATCAGCTCGCATCCTTCTGAAAGACGCGTCGACAGGAAGACTGCGCTGGGCCGCGTTACCCACCGGCGTCACACCACAAGTGGAAGATCTTCTAGAGGATAACAAGAGGAGGAAGCCCACGCCCAGAGAGGCGAGGATGGTTGTGGTATGTAGCTTGATATAAATCGATACCCGACATCAATACCAACAAAATCTATTCTGACAATCAGAGGGCCTATTGGCTATCGCAAAACGATATGTAAAACACTAGAATCCATAGACAAAATTGCGTACATTACGTGCTTAAACCTCCGCATTAATATGAGTAAAGTAACAAAAGCAGCAATGTACATTGAAGTTGCCATCAATTGTAGTGGGTGTGAATTAGCCAATAGCCGCTCTAGGTGTGTGTCTTACCTTTTTTTTTTTCCTAAAGTGTCAGGTTGTGGAGTTATTAAGCTTCAAAGTGGATCACGTGACGCTTGTTTTTGTTTTATTTTGTTTATTTTATTATTGTAATAAGATAAGAAACTCTTTATTGATCCACATATAAAGTTAATTTTACAATCAAAATATTATTTTATAATTATTTATTTATTTTTAACCCCCGACGCAAAAACGACGGGGTGTTATAAGTTGTACGTGTCTGTCTGTCTGTCTGTCGATCTATATTTTATTTATATTTATCTATCTTTATCTATATTCTGCGCGAGTGCGTGCGTGCGTGCGTGCGTGCGTGCGCGTGTGTGTATGTGTCTGTCTGTGGCATCGTAGCTCCCAAACGGATGAACGAATTTTGATTTTGTTTTTTTTTGTTTGAAAGTAGAGTTAGTCGAGAGTGTTCTTAGCCATGTTTGGTAGAAATCAGTCCAAGATGGCCGCCGCTACAAAATGGCGGATTACTTTTTTCTTCCACGACCCCCTCAATATGGGTATCAAATGAAAGGGCTTAACTAGTAGAATACAGCCCACTATATAAAATTTAAAATCCGATATGACCGTTATACAAAAAATGGTGAAATACGTATTGCGTTGGGGGTTTTTTAAATTTTTAATTTAATTCACTTGTTATATATATTTATTTTTTAATTATTTTTTTTATAAAATTATTTTATTTTAATTGTAATTATTATCGTATTAAATAAAGAGTTAATATCTATCCAAGTATTTAATAATTTTCTTTTATTACAAGCTTTATATTACTTTCACCTGTCTGTTGTCTGTCTGTCTGTCTGTCTGTAATCAAATCTTGCAAGTTTGATTTGACCCACTTCCCGGTTTCCAATTGAGCTGAAAATTTGCATGCGTGTGTAAATCGGATGACAATGCAATATTTTTATGACATCGAGCTGATCTGATGATGGAGCTGGAAGGTGGCCAAAGGAACTCTGTCATAAAACAACGCAACCCCATCGAGTTTGGGCTCATTTGATTCGTCTTGACGAGTACTTTATGATGCAAGATGATAACAATAATTAAAGCTTGTTTTTAAAAAGTATTTTTTAAATTTCACTTGTTTTATTACAGGGTTGGCAAAACAAATCAGCTGAAATAGACAACGCTTTTTTTGCGATGCAGAAAAGTTCCGCGCACGTTAAAGGAAAACCGATTCTTGGGTATGCATGTTATTATTCTATTAAATATTATAAATGCAAAAGTTTGTAATAGATGTTTGTTACTATTTCATTTCGAATAACTTTTCAACGGGTAAACGCGCCCGAAAAAGGTTTGGATGAACTGTGTGTGCAGGGATATGCGTGCTAGAGGAGTGGATGCAAATATTATGACGGATGATAGAGCAGAATGGAGGAGAAAAACGTGTTGTGCCTGCCGACCCTACCTAGTGTGGGATAAGGGCAGGAAGATGATCGGTAAAACCGCTGGGCTCAGCTAGTAATTCTATGGTTTTATGAAACATTTTATATTCAATTAAAAAATAATATGAAATGTATCTTATATAATAAATGTAATAAAAAAAATCAACACCATTTTCACAACTAACTGTTTTTATTTATAAAATTGATGACAAAAAGGAAATAAATGACAAAAATACAGGGTTAGAAACCCCAGTCCTCCTTAGATTAAAATAAAAAGGGAAGATATAGTCAAGCGTCTCGTAAATGGACCGCTCAAATTAGGTTCATGCTTATAATTTAATTACGGCAATCGACACTTTCTGACCCAGTAGGCATACGTTTGGCTATAGCAACGATAGCGCGTCCGGTATCCTACCTTTTTACAAGCTTTTATTTACTTTCACCTGTCTGTTGTCTGTCTGTTTCTCTGTCTGTAGTCTGTAATCAAATCTTGCAAGTTTAATTTGATCCACTTCCCGGTTTCCGATTGAACTGATATTTAGCATGTATGTATAAATCGGATGACAATACAATATTATTATAACATCGAGCTGAACTGATGATGGAGCTGAAAGGCCACAGGAACTCCGTAATTAAACGACGCAACCCCATCGAGTTTGGGCTCATTTGATTCGTCTTGACGCGTATTTTGAAGCTAGATGGTAATAATAATAAAAGCTTGATTTTAAAAAGTTTTTTTTATTTCACTTATTATTTTCTAAGATTATTTTTTTTATTTCAGTGTGCAAGGCGCCCAGACAGTTCAGCAGCAATTCGCCAAACCCTGGAAACAAGAAAAGAAACACGCAAATAAAAATAAAAGGGAAAAATTGAGAAGAGTTTATGCACATTTGGACGAACACTGAATTCTGAAGTGATATTTCAACATTACTTGGCAATGGTACTTTGTCACAATAAAATTCTGACGTTGGTATCTTCTGTCAGTAAGTTTTGACCACGATTGAGTTATTAAATTTCTGACGATGGTATTTTGTGTCAGTAAATTTCTAACGATGGATTTTTGTGTCAGTAAATTTCAGACAATGGTAAAAACGGTAAGTCCTAATTGTGATATTTTTGCTATAAAAAAGGTTTTTTTTTTATTGTGACAAAGTACCATGGTATATTTTCAAGACTGCAATTCCTTGTAGTTTATTATTGTTTATCAGTTTTGTTGCCTATCTTATTTAAATTGTATTTATCAAATTAAAAATACTATCCATACATTAAATTTTTTTACTATTAATTCCTAAATTATCTTCTTATCTTAAATTTAAACTATCAAGGTAGTTATCTACCGAAATTATTATAAAGAGTAATAAACATACATGTCATAAACGTTCATGACAACCCCTTTTTTTAGGCGAGACTCATCAAAGTCCTATCAACCCTTAAATTTAAATTATGTGCAAATAGAATAGAACAATACTTTATTGCATATATCAAATAACTACAATTAAACTTGACTGAGCTGAACTGAGCTAGATATATGTATTTATATTTAATGCTAGGCAAACAATTGGCGGTCTTGTCGCACTAGGCAATTTCTTACAGAAAATCATTTTTTTATGTGATGAAGTAGAAGACAAGCAAGACGCTCTCCTGATGTTAAGAGATAACGTTGCCCATAATCAGTACAGTGCTATTTAGGATTTCACAATGATGTGAAATTCTAGAAGCACTGCACCAACGCTTCTTACTCAAGAGTCATAAGATGTTAAGACTTAGCCCAGTAATTTCACTAGCTACAGTGCCCTTCCACCGGAGCACTGTAATGTTTGCACATCACTGCTCAGGCGGTAGAATAACTGGCACTGTTGGGGTACCCACCTAGACGACCTCCTGCAAAGGAAGTCTACCCCCGGTAAATCTGGGAGTAGATGTTTTACAAAAAGGACTACTAGAAAAAAAACTTGAGAGGTGTCAAGGGACACCCGGATGGAACGAAGTTCGATTAATGAAAATATCTGGCTTGCTTTCTGTAAGAGAGAGAGAGAGAGACAGACAGAGAAACATGCGCACGCCGCACAGCTTACAATAGCTTACTATAGCAAAAAGTGTCGTGACAACTTTTCGTAAGATTTTTTTCCGTCTAGCCGCTAGCCCCCTTTCACTACGCGCGATAAGGAACTTCGTTCCAAAATGCCACACTGTACAATATATTGCTTGTGAAACCGCATGGCATTGCTAGCATTAATTACAGTGTTAGATGCATTCACATAATGAGGTGTAGCCATTAGAATAAACACGCAGTTTCAGAAATATTTGCTATTCTGGTGGCGTAACGGTGGCCCAAATCCCTTGATTTACAGCTCCGAAGCTAATTTAGGACGCCGTTCGAACACGCGCGCGGCGCCTCTATTCTTTATACCGAACTGGAAACGAATTGGTGTCGATTTAGAATTGAATTAAGACTGCTGATGTAGCGAAAAATTGAGTTACTAATAGTAGCAATCTACAAACTGCAGCAGCCACATTTTAGCTAAGAAAGTGAAATTCAATATTTTTAAAACATACATCTCAAACCTAGTCATGTCAAACGAATTAGTAGGTATCGATTTAGGATTGAATTAAGACTGCTGATGTAGCCAATAATGGAGTTACTAGTAATAGCAATTTTTAAACTGCTGCAGATACATTTTAGATAGGAAAGTGAAATTCAATATTTTGAAAACATAATATGACTACTTACCCTTTTGCCTTTACAAAGTTTTAGATTTTTTTCTTATAAACCACCCATGTCTAACTTTGCAACACGCAAACAAGCATTTTTCATTTTAAAAACAGGCTTTTATTATTATTACAATCTAGAACCAAAATACTCGTCAAAACGAATCAAATGAGCCCAAACTCGATGGGGTTGCGTTGTTTAATTACGGAATTCCTATGGCCGCCAGTTCCAGCTCCATCATCAGATAAGCTCAATGTCATAATAATATTGTATATGTCACGGTAAATCTGATTAATTGAAAATTATTGATAATTTTACAAAATTATTAATAATAACCACATGTTTTGGTAAATGTGAATAAACGATCGAAATTTATAACTTTTACTAGTAATTATTAATAATTCCCGACACATATTGACAAATACATGCATGCAACATTTTAGCTACATCGGAAACCGGGAAGTGGACTGTCCGGTTTTACACAATTGTTTTATTTTTTATTGTGTCGTGTAACGTGTATTATTATTTAATTTAGCTTTGTAGACTATGGACCATGTGTCTGATAATAAAGAATTATTATTATAAACTTGCAAGATTTGACTACAGACAGACAGACAACGGACAGGTGAAAGTAAATAAAAGCTTGTAAAAAGTGCCAAGATCCCAGAATAGGTCCGTAATACCACAACATTAGTCAAAACACGCGGTGGGCGACTCTTCCTTCCTGCCGTCGCGGCGGCCGCCGATTAATGGCTCTGTCAAGTTACAACCTCTGAAACACTACAAATAGATTATTATATTATTGGCTCTTAGATTCAAATAAGAAAGGAAGATAGGTACGGTACAGGCGTCTCGCAAATGGACCGCTCCAATTAGGTTCACGCACACAATTTTACTTCAGTTCAGTTACAATCGGCGCGACAACCGACACTTTTTGACCCAGCCAGCCCAAATATTGGCAACTAGCTGCGCCCAGCAGTTTTACCCGCTGTACTTATAGCCTATGTGTTATTCCAGGGTCTAAGTTATCTTTTAACCGAATTTCAGCTCAATCGTTCCACCCGTTTAGGCGTGAAAAAGTAACACACATACATACAGACATCCATACATTTTTATAAACTTTCACGTTTATAATATGAGTGAGATAGCATTGATAGCGCATGCCGTATGCCGTATCTTTCCCTTTTATTAGGTAATCTAAGGTTTGACTCTATTTATATTGCACCCTTTTCATGAACCTTCTATCCTCGCGACTTGCGAGACAACCATCGTCTGGAAAATGTGGGTAGGTGGTCTATCATAGCAAGCAAAAAAGGGCCAAGCAATTTAAATTTTTCTCTGCGCTCGCAGCAAGCTGCCCGCGCACTTGTTTTCTAACTGTTCAGAGCGAGCTAAATACACACTTTTTAGCTCGCTCTGAACAGAACAGAACTCTTTTGGTCTTCTATTAATAAAACATTTGAATTCGAAACACGTGTAACTTTAACTTGCGACATTATTCAGAGCGCTCGTGTTGATGAAACTCAATTTTTCAACAGCGTCTTAAAGCGGAGACCGAAGACGTAAATTAATTGTAGGGTTCTTCTAAACCTTTTGATTTGGTTAGAGATTGCGCATGTTTAATAATGGGTGTTATAGTGATTTATGATGCAGGGAGAAAAACTATGTAAAACATTTATGATGATATATTTTGTTGGTTGGTAGTTGGTAGGTACCTATATACTATGTTACCTACGGCTAAATTCCGAAGTGAGGCTACACCTAGGTTTAGTCGGTTAAACCTAGGTCCTGGGTGGTGGGCCGACCGCAGTCGGTTAAAGTTATGTGTAGAAGATATATTTTCGGCCTCACGCGTTTAAAACGTAAGACAAGTTGTTTATCAATATGTTTAATAATTATTGTTGTTGTATGGTGATCGTCATAAAATTTGGCTTTAAGTAGGTATTCCTAAATGATGAATTGTGAACTCTGGAATAAGATAATAAGAACAAGTTGAATCTGGTGCTTCGCCGGCTGCTAACGCAGCACGCTCGCTTTAAACAAGTTTTTTTTTACTAACATTTTGTTCACACCTAACTTTAACCGACAGTGACTGGCTACACCTAGGTTTAAACGGCTAAACCTAAGTGTAGCCGCACTTCGGACTACCCGAAACATATACCTATTGTAATTATTGTGATATTTTATGTAAAATTTAAAAAAAAAAGAATAAGTACTAAAATATAATTAATCTCTAAAAATAAATCTTATATTACCCTTCTACATTTAAATAAGTTGTACACTTTCAGTCTTTTGCAGTCTTCTCCATATAATATTATAGTAGTCGTTATGAACATTTTACATATTTTGCTGCAATGAAAAAATCTTTAAACCAACCTAACTAGACTTCAATTATTTCCAACATACACGCAACTAAATCAGACTAAACTCATAGACGAGACATAAAAATATTATAACATTTTTATTACGAAACGTCAGCGCTAATATTTTAGCTGTGAGTCATTGAAGCGCTCTGGATTTAGTTGTAGCGATATAACTCAAGATCATTCATGTCTGTGTTAATAAACTAACAAAAAATAATAAATAGTTCAAAGAACTATCGAAATGTCGATAAATCACTATTAAATACGGTCTTGCGCAGTTTTAATTTGCAGTTTGCAGTGGGTAACATTTTATTTTTACTTTAGCTTTTCCGAGCTTTGGCATCGCTAGGCTGTGCATTTGCCAGCAGCGTGATAAACTAATACAGCGAGGGTTTAATTTTTTTATTAATCATAATTCAAATAAATATGCTCCAGTAAAAATTACAAAAATATGATGATCAGTGTAATAGGTATACAAGTTTAACATTATGTGCTAGCGGATAAACTAAAAATATAATAAGTGTTATTAATCATTAAATTAGAAACGATTCGAAAGTATGTAACTATTCAATTTATCTTTTTAGAATAAAACGACCAACATTTGGCAAATGCCTACGCACTATCGAGTGTTTTACGATAAGCTCAAAAAAAGAAATACACACAATGGCGGACATTTTAAATGAGTGTTGCCATTAATTACAATAATAGGCCATTATTACCGATTTTGTAATTATTCTAATGTTTTGTGGTTTATTTATTAACGATTTATACTATAAACTTAATTTCCTCCTGCAAGGCTACGCTGAGAATGAGAAAGGTAAACGTACGAAAGAGATAACAGATGTATAGATGTGATTTTGTTAGAAAGAAATTAACGATAGACAAGTTTTTCGTCCACTAGAGAAGCGGAAGGTACAATATTATTATATTAAATTAAATAGACCTGCAGATATTTTTGAGCTATTATTGTAAAAAATTCATTGAAGTGTTGCAAATAAATTACTTATTAACCGAAAAAATCGGCAAAAATCAAGAGCTTTACCTAAATTAAATAAATCTTTCAGGGCGAATGTGGGTTAATGACAGAATGAATTCAGTTCTTCTTCTTATTTCTTTTCTTCATCTTCTTTATTCTTTTAAGTCTTATTGTTTTCTGAATGGAGCAAGTTCTCATAAAGGAGACCTTTTCACTTTGCTGTTGACGTATTTCAAGTATCAGCAGCAAAGCGGAAAAAGACAAATTTATAGAGAACTTTCGCTTCTTTCTTGAATCTGCTTGCTTCTCGAACCTGCTCTCTTAAAGAAAGAAAGAAAGAAAGAAAGAAATATTTATTCGACAACAAAACACATAAAAGAAAATACAAAATAGACACACACTCACAAAGTGAACAAAGTGATAAGATATTATCATCATAACTAAGTACATATAAATTACTACTAAAAGTACACATTATTCATAGAAAAAACAAAAGGGGAAATAACACTTCTTGTCTTGTCTTCTTGGAATTTATTAGTAAGCTGTAGAACAGGAAAATAACCAAAACGTTAAAATATTATCTAAGTATTAATTATAAAGATATTCTTACTCTGTATTTTATGTACCTAGTTAGTTTTGAATAAGGACCTTCTGAATGGTTCACGTGAATTTCAAATCTTTTTGGTATTTTGTCTGACCTTTAATAAATGTTCGTTCTCAATGGAAATAAAAGAAATTGGTATACATCCACGCAGCTTTTTGCCTTTCTAAAGGTGGGATGTGAGTTAATAAATAGTAAATAGGCGTAACAACATGGCCAAATCGCCAACTTAGTCTAAAAATACTTAACAATTAAAGAAAACAAGTAAACCTAAACTACCATACTAACATTAAAGTATTTACATATTTTTATATGCTACATCTAATTATATCAGCTGAAATAAATTTGCCGTAGAACCGATAGCCGTTGGGGTAGACGAGTTCTCGAATGGAGACCGCGTCTCGGTAAACTTAGTGTAGGGCGCCCATGGGCGAGATGGGGCGATGATATCCGGAGGGTCGCTGGGGGTGGGTGGAGAAGAAAGACGGAGGACCGAGTAGAGTGGCGTGCCATGGGGGAGGCCTATGTCCAGCAGTAGACGAACATAGGCAGATGATGATGATGATGATATGGACCCGAGCACCTATAGACTCCCCAATATTATCCGCCAATAACAAGGTAGGTAAGTCTGTAGTACCTAAATCTTATAGCCACCCGTAAATTAAAGCTAATTTCACCAGGAAACTGCTCTTGGCAGGAACAGTGCGGCTATTTACGGAAGATTGTGTATTTCAGCTTGGTCTATGTAAACAATAAACAAACTGCGGCACATGGAGCAAATATTTGAATGATAGGGATAAGCCCAAAGAGCATGTACGAAGAGATAAGCCTACCGGTTATTTACTATCATCGACTATGTTACTAAATACGAGTAACTTTATTAAAACACCTTGATGTATGATGACACTATGATATATTTTATTTTACAAGCTTTATATTACTTTCACCTGTCTGTTGTCTGTCTGTCTGTCTGTCTGTAATCAAATCTTGCAAGTTTAATTTGACCCACTTTCCGGTTTCCAATTGAGCTGAAAATTTGCATGCGTATGTAAATCGGATGACAATGCAATATTTTTATGACATCGAGCTGATCTGATGATGGAGCTGGAAGGTGGCCATAGGAACTCCGTCATAAAACAACGCAACCCCATCGAGTTTGGGCTCATTTGATTCGTCTTGACGAGTACTTTATGATACAAGACGATAATAATAATTAAAGCTTGTTTTTAAAAAGTATTTTTAAAATTTCACTTGTTTATTGGTTTCTCCATATCATTTTAAAAAATCGCTATTTAAAGTAATTTTGGGTGAGGCTGCGATACGTAAATTTTCTATATAAAATGCTCTAGCCAAGTAGGGCTTTTCAGGTTTCTTTTTCAAAAAAAAATAATATTATGACAGTAAGTGAAGGTTCTCTTACAAAAATTAACAAATACTTACAAAAATTTGATTAAATAATAGCACACGAGGCACCACAGCGTGGCACTTTTCTGAATTCGAAACCGGTTGGCACATCGAGTGTTATCATAACGACTTTTAATTTTCCTCCACAATTTTATAAGCTATTAACTCATAACAATCTGCAAATAAATGCATGTGTGAAAATAATTTAAAGAAATAAGCTCGGCAGTTGGCAAGTGCAGTGTTTTTGTGGAATTTTTTGCATGAGCAGACGTAAAGTGATTGAGTGCATATTGTGGGTAGATTTATATTTGTCGCCACAATTTTGGTAAGTATTTTATAGTGGTGGGTCGTTAACGATTTTTGGGTTAACGCAACGAAGCCGTTAAATTCATTATGTTAACCTGTTAAAAAAGCCGTTAACATTATTAACAGGTTTTCATTAATGTAACAGATTTGTACCAACGGCAACGTAGCAGTTAATAGTAGCAAGCGAACTTAGAAACATAGATATCTCTCACTCTCGCTCGTACAATTTTAAGCTAGCGGCGTCTCGCTCGCTCACATAGGCGCCCTCGCGTCCACTCGGCATATATTCCGTTTCTATTTGTACTTGCAACGCAGAAGAAATAGATAATTTTAACTGGTTTTGCGTTAACAGCTTCAGATTACGTTAGCGACTTATGAATACCTTTTCGTTGAGATAATAAAAAAAGCGCATTGCCAAAATCGTTGAATGTAACAGTTGATGGATTTAGCGGGTTTTGCAGTAAACAAAAAACTGTTAATTCGTTAACATTAGATTAACAGTTAAAAAAAGCCGTTCGTTGAATTAACGCCCACTCCTAGTATTTTATATTATATTTATTTCTCATTGTGCGAAAGGACAGAAAGAAATGGAAAAAAGCCTAGAGAGGACTCTTCCTCCCTTGGCTAATTTTCACTGGTGTCAATTATTATGAGCCTAAAAAACTACGAATAAACTATACCAATCTTACTAATATTATAAACGTGAAAGTTTGTAAGAATGTATGGATGTATGTTTGTTAGTCTTTCACGCCTAAACGGGTGGACCGATTGAGCTGAAATTTGATATAGAGATAGCTTAGACCCTGGAATATAGCCATAGGCACATAGTAGGTGCTGTACCTGGGTAAAATCGCTGGGCGCAGCTAGTTATTTATATTTGTGTATTACAGTCTACAAAGTAAGGTTTTTTCTTACACGAATTCCTGTTATATAGGAGAAGGGTTTTTAAAACCTACTTACCTATGTAGGTAATTAATGGTAGTTATTATTAAGGTTTTATTAATAGATATTCTATAATCTATTAGTGTGTATTAATAGCGATTAAAAACTATTAAATCAAGTGATCAATATGCCCAGCTGGAACCACATAAACCTTAAAGTTCGGTTATAAAACCATCAGTTTTATTCGTGGTTTATAGGTTTTGATTGAGGTGAGCCAAACGTAAATATAGGTGGGCCATAAATTAATAGTAATTAATATGGCATAGATTTTTAAATAAAGTTATAAATAGCTTTAAATTGTATATTCATATACTAAAATGTTTTAAAAAATAATTTTTTAATTGCTTCTATGTTATAGCAGGGAAACCAATTAGGGCAGATCTTACAAAGCATCAGGAATTTACTTGTATGAATTATATAGGCGTCTATAGCCTGTATAGTCCTTAAACATAAACTACAAAATCTAACAAGGAACGCTAGTCTAAATATCACGTTAATTTAATTATTAGCTTTACAATAAGCTAGCATATACTCTAGAGCAAAGGAACTTTGTTAGCGAGCTACGAGTACGAAGAGCGCTGCGAAGAGAGAGAACGCCTATTAATTTTAGTCAAAATTCCTATAATAAGAACCATTTATTCTTCTAAAACAAACGTTAATAATTCATTTTTATTGCCCTGTCATGTAGTATAAGATAATGTTGTAATTTTAATATTATTTTAAGATTTAAAGGTGACCCAAGGCACGTCATCGTGTTATATCTCCCAAGTTTCAACGTCAGCCTAATTTATTTAATGCATCTTTCACAACAATCCGTGTTATACACTATCTCTCCACAAAACATAATATATTATTCGGCGAATACCTACATTTTTGTACTGTCGAAACGAAAAGCTCTTTAAATAAATAAAAATTATAATGTAAGTAGCTAATTCCTTTTTTTTCGTTTTTTTTGCAGGCGACGTTGGAAGAGTTAAAAAATGGTTAATTAAAGGCATGTTGGACCATGTATTTAATGTAAAAGTAAATTAAGTTTCCAGTTAAATAGGTAAAGTTAGCCTCGTGAAGAATGAATGACTCTGTTAGTCTTAGTCTGCACAAATTTCGCCTGAGCAGTGTTGTGCAAACATTACTGTGCTCCGGTAGGAGGGCACTGTAGCTAGTGAAATTACTGGGCTAAAGAGTCTTAACATCTCTTGACTCTTGAGTAAGAAGCGTTGGTGCAGTGCTCCTAGAATTTCACATAATTGTGAAATCCTAGGTAACACTGTACTGATTATGGGCAGCCGTTATCTCTTAACATCAGGAGAGCGTCTTGCTCGTCTTCTACTTCATCACACAAAAAAAAAAATTCTTTTTTAGAAGCGTGACTAGAACAAATTTAGTAATAGATATTATATATGGTTAGGTAAGCTTGCCTTAATACTGATGACCAAATAGAGATATTTGAGTCTAGACTAATTTCCATAAATGAGCTTTTGGATGCTCTTATCAAAGCTTTCAACTGAAAGCTCAAGCGGCACTTTCCCGAGTTGGACTCTTTGTATCATGCTTACCGAAAGCCGTGTTTATGGGGTTTTAAAAAAGGCTCAATAACATTTCATCACTTGCTTTTTTAATAAGTAGGCTAAAGAAATTATATGTTTATTTGGTGCATTTCAAATCAAAGTTACGAGGGTTCAAAGATTCTACTTCGAGAGAAGGTGGGTAGTTTTTTTATAATTCACTTCGTTCGTCTTGGAGGGACACAGCGTTTCCGTTAATATTTTTTTTATTCGACAAAAGTTAGCCTTTCCCCACGATATCGCCTGATCTTAGGCAACGATGCGGCCGTAGATGATAGCAGACTAAGAAGGAGGGATAAATCCCCCCTGGCTTCACTGAACATCATACCTAAACCTTTAATATTGTTAAACAGTGCATTATTTAATGTTGCCTTGTCTAGCAGATAGTACCAACATTTTGCCTACATTTTAGCACAGCAGTTACCACTGGCGAGGATCCAAAACAGACACAGATACAGGTGGGTTCGATATGACTATTTTATACGTCAGTTTTAAATTCTCTTATGTATTTTTGCACGAACGTGGATCAAAATAGTACAAGGTTAAACTTCAAATAATCAAATGTTCGAGGGAGCATAGGTTCAGATGAATTTATTTAAGACCGATAGCATAGGGTTGTCATCTTTTTCTCTCTCTCTCATATAAAAAAGAAACATTGTTAAAACGATGCAGAATTGTAATCCTCGAGTTTTGTTGTTACGATTTTCACTAATGGATGTGTCTACTAAATTCCATGGGAAACACCGGCCTTTTACCTGCTGCTCTAAAATACATAAAAGCCATCTTTACCGTTCTATGGCTCTTAATTTTTTTAGTTTATCGGCTTATTACAGTTTAGTAGGTAAACTTTCGAGTTTTTAGTTATGGCCTCTGAGCCTATTTCCACTACACTAACGCGCGATATCACAACCAATTACGAACCTACAAAAATTAATTGTTCTTAGAGTCATAAAGCGGCATAATATTTACCTTAATAAAAAGGCGTTTTTTAACTTTCTCACGTAATTGACTAACACGTTACAATTTTTTGACGGTTTCACCTGCCCCACCAGTGGGGCGGATAGTGGGGCACGCGGGAACTACCCAACAAATTTAAGTAAATATATTTTATACATATTTAGCGCAATAATAGTCAACTGGCCCTTCATATGTCATCGCGATCAATCGTTTATTTAGTTGTAAAAAAGAGTAATTATGGTAACCCTACCGCAGACAAATTTATTAGTGGACCACACAGACGTGATGTGCGTAAATTAGATGAACGCACACGTCATTTGAAGAAGTTCAGCCACTTACAACCGGGCGCTGAGAGATCTCTCCTCTGGTTTACTTCATTCACCTGTACTCTGTACTGTACCAATATAATGTTTATTGCTGGATTTTATCAGGTGGCGTTAGAAGTTTCTGATGAAGAGATCTAATTTATTTTCACCTATTTTTAAATTTATAGAACTTTAAACTCGCTTAAAAAGTGTATGCCTGATTTTTAGCTTCACTAAGGCAAGTTGCAGGTGTAGTAGTGAATGCGTCAGGGGATTATTTCTGTGGTATATAATTTACGTGTGGTTCTACGTGTTGGAGAAATGTTACATTTTCCAATGTACGAGTATAATAAATAATATATCAATATAAAGTTTTTTTTTTAATTTATTGCAGTTAAATTAGGCGATATTTGTAAACTTGGTCCATCAATGCTTTAATACATTTTTATTTAGTATTCTACATTATAATACAATATGGAGATATAAAAATCACTACATGACTACATAGTACATATAAAACAAAGTCGCCTCCCGTGCCTGTCTGTCCCTACGTATGCTATTATATCTTTAAAACTACGCAACGGATTTGAATGCGGTTTTTTTTTTATAATAGATAAATATTATGTCTAGCGGGTCTACTCGTTATATTTATAAAATTCATACATAGTGCCGATAACAATAGATCAACGATATTATCATAATATGAAAGTTTCCACCGAGATTCCTGAAAGTGACGCAAACGCATCAATCGACACAAACTATGTTTACACGGCGCATACCGCTCGCCTAGGAACCGTCGAAAAATACATTCTCTACACGTTATTGAGCCATTATTCCACTAGAATCGACCGACGCGTCAATATTTCGAATAACTTTTAGCTACAAATGATTCTACTCAATGTTACTTTGATTAGAAATTTACATTTTATACAAGGGAAAAAATTTAAACCGATTTCAAGCGCGCTTTCTGTGTATTAGCGTTCTGTTTAGTAACGAGACGCACTATTTTAATTCATAATATGAAAATTGCTTGACCGATTTAAAAATAATTAAAATTACCACCAGTAATGTGTACCCTACCAAACAAAAAAAAAGTTTTTTGCAAATCTGTATAGGGATCTGCAAGCAATCCAAGATCATAACAAGCGTGTGTAATAAAGTTTAAAAAAATAACACATGAATTGTAAACCTACTCTGTTAAGTTGGTTAATGAACCGTTTTTTTTTTGCAGTTTACCTTGTGTCAGTTTTAAGTTTACTAGCGGTACATCGTAATCTCTCACATTAGGCGAACTTTGTGCTAGGCAAATTAATCTTCTTTACAATCCTTCATTTAACAAAAAATTAAACATTTGCGATTCCAAAATAAAATATAAATATTATGGTGTATCCAAAATGTAAACTTTGTGGGCTAATTCGCTATTGTGTTATATTGTTCATAAAATAAATATTGACTGAGAAAGACTCTAGAAGTCTGAGATTTTCAATAACGCGTCCCAGCGTCAGTTAGTTTGATGGCACGTGTAGTTTAGGACACCCGATCCGAAAATAAACAAAGTCGCCGGAGTTTTACGATCTCCTCCCACTTCCTACGGATATATCCGAATTCCATGAGTGCATTATCCAGAGCCCAGGGACTTCTCCAAAACAACGAGGAATGTAGTAGGTATTATATACATACATATGTATGTCATTAGGCTACGTACCATATTATGTCCCTTACCTCTACCATTTTCTCTAAAAAAAATAAATTAACGCACATTTGCTTCTCTTCATCATCACGTAAATGTCGAGGCCATCCAGCTCCTCGACAATACGGACCTAGTGCGAAGACTTAAAAGAACAAAACCTTTTGAGTTGTGTAATGTCAGTGTCAGTAAATGTAGTGTTATATTTATCAGTGTAGTGCTACCTATTGAGAACACATGAACAAAGTGCCTCCCCTTAATAGAGACAATAAGAATCAGTGCCAATGGACACATTCTTAGTTTTTAATTGTTTACATAGCATGTTAAGTTAGATTTAAATTACTTATTAGCCTTTAGATGAAATTAGGCTAGATTGTAATATACAGACATAACCACTACTAGGGCATGTCAATAAAAAAAAAAAAAAAAAACATTTGCTTTGGTAGAACAAGAATTATTTACAGAACAGCCATTTTAAGAAATTTCTTGCATTTCTGTATACTTGACAAATTTTTGCTATTTTGGACAATTAGTGCCCTTGCTCTACCAAAGAGGCAAAATATACGATTATTTATACAACGACGAAAGAAGTCGAGCAAGTCGCTATCCTGATGGTAAAAGAAAACCCTGCCCATAATTAGTACAGTACTACTCAGGATTTCACAATGATGTAAAATTCTAGGTGCACTGCGCCAACGCTAAATGTCGTAACCTAAGAGTCGTTGTTATCTTTCTTCGCTCTCGCGTTGTCTTCTTACAGAATCCACACGCAGTTTGGCTTCTAATCTATTTGTAATATTTACCTGTATTTCAAAGAAAGTGGAGCGAGCGATAAACATCTCCGATGTTTTCAGCTATTGAAGATATTGCCGCGACGCGACGACGGATTTGTTCATTCCAGCTCCAGAATATGTGTCACACTATTTATACTCGACATTATATTATCATAAATTGGCGATATGATTACGTTGTGTAATATTAAGTAGGTGTTAATAGCCATTCGAATTCTATTAGGTCCAGACAATGTTTCTACAGATTCTTAATTTTCAGGAAATTAGAGGTTTTTCGTAGTTCGTTTCAAGGCTTTCTAGCGACTTTAATTTTAATGATAATAATTTCTAAAATAAAGTACCAACATAGGCATCATAAATTTCATCCCCATCTTACGTATATGGAAGGTAACCTAAATTAATTAATATTTTTTTACCGTTCTCTTACCCTAAACATTACCCCCCTCTGTGCAAAATTACAGCTTTCTAAGTCTTATAGTTTCTCCGTAAAGCCGCTGACAGATGGACGGACGGACAGACAAAGCGAAACTATAAGGCTTCCTTGTTGACTACGGAAGCCTAAAAAACCTATAAATATGCTGAGCAATGGGATGATGAGGCCTTTTTTTAAATACCTACCACCGCACCGTTTTTGTAGGCAGGGCCTGTATTCAATGTTTTTTCTGACGTTCTCTATAACTGCCACCTCACGTACTTTCGGGTTATATGGGCTCATAATATCATGATGCTGATTTCCACAGATTTATCTATTCCAGCAGAATTCAGGTAAGATCGTGGTCAAAGGCTAACCTATAGTGAATAAAAAAACCTATGGATGTCACCTACTTTTATTTAATACATTATACCTATACACATACCTATATACATACACATACACATACCTATACATTACATTATACCTATATACATTGTCGTAAACTAGCGATATGATAATGTTGTAAGGTGTTTAAATTTATTGCGCGGTTACCATTAGGTAGGGGGAACAGTTTTATGGTTCCTCTGTAGAGTAATCGTGACAAAATAGCACTTGATGTGTCGACACTGGCCTTTTTTCTCGATTTATTTCTTAATTTTGAAAGCTCGAATAAATTTTCTGAACAAATTAAAAATATAGTCGGATTGTTTCCTGCGCTAGCGAAACTAAATTGTATAGAAATACCCAGCCTGATATTCCTCACAACAAACAGTAAGAGCAAATATTATAACCATGGTTTAAACAGGCGTATATACTTATTTTACGCTCACAAAGTCACGGGGATGGAAATACAATCATAGTCTAAATGGCAGCACCAAATTTTCGCTTTATTAACGGGGTGATAACACTCAATACGTAAGTTTTGTAAGCCTTATTGCATTCGATACAATGCAACATGGTGAATAAAAAAAATATATGTATATCTACAGGATATACTTTATTTTTGGTTGGTGCTCATAACACAATTCCATTATTTTCGCTCGATAGAAAAAAATAATGAAAATACCTCTAAAAAATGTTTTCATGGTTAAATAATGTATGAAGATGTTACTAAATCGATCAGATTTTTTGCCAAATGATACTTTATGTAATTAACTATATTTGCTTCGTGCCATTTTTTAAATAAAATAAGACAATTTTGCATAAACTCCATTTTTGTTATTTGCGGAAAAAATTGTTTGCATGTGTGCGTGAAGCCCGTGTACAGACACACCCGGCTGAGGCCTCTTGCTGAACAGACGTGTCGCGCTTTGAGTTTCAATACTCTCGTCGACATTTTTCCATATTTCAATGCTTATATCTTGTGTTTCTGATAGGTCATAGTTTAGTTTTACGTTTGCATATTTTTAATATTTTTTCACTATAGAATAATCGTGTAAATAATACTTCTGTAATATCTATAAAAAATTGGTATAACTGTATGCTTGGCAATAACAGATTAGTTTATTTAGACGCTCAGTTAGATGCTACGGTAGCCACATTGGTTTACTGGTGGAAACGCAAGCTGCATGTCTGGGTTCAAATCTCGATAAGAGATGTAATTTTTGCTTTATTTGTTTTTATTATAAGTTTGTATTTTTAACCAAGAATAAAATGTAGGGCGTTTACAAGTCGATGCGTAGACCTGTTTTTTACAGAGCACATAGTCCGAATTTGGTTTTTTTTTTGGAAAGGGACGTATACTCTATTTTTGTTATTTGGGAAAAAATTGTATACCGCTGAGCGCAGCTAGTATTATTATATTATGGAAGCAGATGATGCGAGACCCAGGTTAAAAAAAAATGCATACCTACCTATTATAATATTTACATTTTTGTTTTATCCGTTACTATGATTATATCGTGTAAATTATATTTGCAGAAAAAATAAACTAGAAAACGTCGAAATAACCAATTTTTTGGTCAAATATTTTAGTACGGCTCCTTAGCTCGATTTTGTAAGGAAGTATGGCCCCGAGCGGCAGAAAGCATGAAACTTGGCATGCGTATAGCTTTACCGTTCATTAGAAGAAATTTTAATAGAAACACCCCTTACGACAATGTTTTCACCTCCCCCCCCACTTTTATGCCCCTTTTTTTTGTTTTTTGAGTTTTTCTTGAAAACTATGAGAGCTATAATAAAGATATACATATTGTCTTACAATATTGTATATACAATATTGTCCTTTATAGTATATTGCCAGGACTTATAGTTTCAAAAATATGATTTATTTGTTTTTGGATTCTTTTTGAAACTATAAGTCCTGACAATATACTATAAAGTACAATATTGTAGAAAATTTTATGGAAAATAAACTTCTCCTTGATATCTTTATTATAGCTCTCATAGTTATCAAGAAAAACTCAAAATACAAAAAATTGGGACCTAAAAGTGGGGGAGAGGAGGAAATATTATCGTGGGGGGTGTTTCTACTCATATTTCTTCTAATGAAAGGTAAAGCTATACGCATGCCAAGTTTTATGCTTTCTGCGGCTCGGGGTCATACATTGGACTAAGGATCCGGAGGTATATTTTTAAATTTTTGGTTCATGTATTATACACTAAAAAATCTACCCCAAATCTGCTTAATTTATGATACCCAAACACACAAATATAGGCGAAATAATCATTAATAAAAAAAACATTGCTGGTATTATCAGGTGCAAGGGCAATTGCATATCACCCAAAAACAATACTGTATATTTGCCGTTTGGGAAAATGAAAAGGAAAAGCTAAAGACAGAAAAAATTTAAACAGACTAGGAGGGCACTGTAGCTAGTGAAATTACTGGGCTGAAGAGTCTTAAATAAAATTAAATAAAAATAACTACTCTACACGAGATTTTTTGTCTTATCCATATCCATATACATATCCAACCATACATATATATAAAAGGCAAGTCATTTGTATTACATACATTTTGTCTTAAGTATAATAAAATTCTTAACATAATATATTATTATTTTTTATAAGTATTTTAGAGATTGAACATTTCATCAGACCATGTTTTAGACATGTAATCATTAAGAGAGTAGAAAGGATGTATTTCAAAAAAGTATTTTATTTTGCATTTGAACTCTAACATAGGTAGTCTAGTAATTTGAATAGGTAATTTGTTGTACATATCTAATTTTATGTTGAAACCCTGTTTATATACTTTATTAAATCTTGTAAAAGGTACTATGAGCCTCTCCCTATTTCTAGTAGGAATTGCTTGTTTATCTTGTCTTTTTCGTAGTTGATCCTTCTGGGAATGTTTTTTTTTTATACAACGAATTAAGAAGACGAGCAAGTCGCTCTCCTGATGGTAAGAGATAACGCTGCCCATAATTAGTACAGTGCTACCTAGTGCACTGCACTAACGCTTCCTACTTGAGAGTCATAAGATGTTAAGACTCCTCAGCCCAGTAATTTCACTAGCTACAGTGCCCTCCTACCGAAGCACAGTAATGTTTGCACATCACTGCTCAGGCGGTAGGATAACTGGCACTGTTGGGGTACCCACCTAGACGACCTCCTGCTAAGAAAGTCTACCCCCGGTAACCCCCCCCCCCCCCGGTACGTACCCCGGTATGTACTTCAAGAAGTGAGTTGTAAATAAAGAGGGACACAACTGTCATAATTCTACACATTTTAAAGTACTCCTTGGCCGACTGACGCCTGTGTAACCCATTTAAAATTCTAATAGAATAGATATTATAAAAACTTTTAAAATGAGCAATAGTGGGCCCCGCATAATGTACATTTTTCGTGAAAAGCACTCTAATAGTCATCCGTTGAGGTATAAATATTATAGGTATACTATACACCTCAGTGGTAGAGTCCTTCTCACGAAACAGGTCCCACGGAATTTTGCGGAACTAAATTAAATTTTTTCCAATAAATACAGGCCTTCATGCCATAAATAATTTTATTTGTTAGATAAAATAGAAGTTAATTACTATGCTAACTTTTAAAATTTTCGATAGTGGCGCCCCGCAAAAAGAACTCCTTTCGTGAAAAGCACTCTACCTAGCAGTCACGGTTTCCGATTGAGCTGAAATTTCACATACCAACAATCGGATGACAATGCAATAATTTTATGACATGGAGGTGAACTGAAGTCTGATGATGGAGCTGAAAGGTGGTCATAGGAACCGCGTAAACAAAAGACAAAACCTCATCGAGTTTGGGCTCATTTGATTCGTCTTTACGAGTACTTTGATACTATATAGTAACCAGGATCTGATGATGGAGCTGGAAGGTGGCCATAAGAATTCCGTGATTAAAAGGCAAAACCCCATCGAATTTGGGCTCATTTGATTCGTCTTGACGAGTACTTTGATACTATACATATAGTAACCAGGGTCTGATGATGGAGCTGGAAGGTGGCCATAGGAACTCCGTGATTAAAAGACAAAACCCCATCGAGTTTGGGCTCATTCGATTCGTCGTAATAGAGGGGGAGTTTCGATCTTAATCAGCTTATTTGGAGATAAGGAATCATTGTGCCAAGTTTTAAATCTCTGCATAAAACGACGTTTAGCGCCCAGTCTGTTTTTTTTTTTTTTTATGTTATGAAGTAGAAGACGAGCAAGACGCTCTCCTGATGTTAAGAGATAACGGCTGCCCATAATCAGTACAGTGTTACCTAGGATTTCACAATTATGTGAAACTCTAGGAGCACTGCACCAACGCTTCTTACTCAAGAGTCATGAGATGTTAAGACTCTTTAGCCCAGTAATTTTACTTATTTTATGTGGTACTAGCTGACCCGGCGAACTTCGTTCCGCCTTAGAGTAATAAAATTACCCAATTTTTGTTTTTATTTAAATTAATTTAATTATCGAGGGTAGACTTTCTTACCAGGAGTAGACTTTTTTTGCAGAAGGTCGTCTAGGTGGGTACCCCAACAGTGCTAGTTATTCTACCGCCTGATCAGTGATGTGCAAACATTACTGTGCTTCGGTAGGAGGGCTCTGTAGCTAGTGAAATTACTGGGCTAAAGAATCTTAACATCTTATGACTCTTGAGTAAGAAGCGTTGGTGCAGTGTTCCTGGAATTTCATATCATTGTAAAATTCTTGGT
This sequence comes from Hemithea aestivaria, assembly GCA_947507615.1. Lineage (NCBI taxonomy): Eukaryota > Metazoa > Arthropoda > Insecta > Lepidoptera > Geometridae > Hemithea > Hemithea aestivaria. The sequence continues at coordinate 13,628,338 of OX382337.1, read as the reverse complement.
AGCACTGTACTGATTATGGGCAGCGTTATCTCTTAACATCAGGAGACGTCTTGCTCGTCTTCTACTTCATCACATAAAAAAAAGTGGGGTAGTGGGTGATACAAACTGCAAGGCGATGCCTTATATATTTATTGTATCAATATTTTACATCTACAATGCTTAGAGACTATAGTACCTACGCTAGATAGAGCAGCGTTATCTCTTACCATCAGGAGAGCGTCTTGCCCGACTTCTTATTTCTTTCTATAAAAAAAACCGCGTGAAGGCTAGGTTAGGTTTTAGGTTAGAACATTTTAATTAATAATTCGTTTCTTTTAGTATTAATAATATTTTGCCGATCACAATCCTAGTAATAGTATAATGACAAGATATCACTATGCTAAAAAATTAGGGCTGAAAACTTTTACTTCAAACTCACCACCTATCCATGTAAATATAATTATTTCTCTACCTGCAAGGTTGTCTGGAAGAGAGCTTTTAGGGATAAGACCGCCAATTGTTACACATATATGTCGTGATTTTATGTTATAGTTTTAAGTTTTCTCTATGTTTGTAGTGTTTCAATAAAGAGTTTTCTATTCTATTCTATACTGAAAATTATTAGGGCTGGATATTATTATGTCGAAAAATATTAGGGCTGAATATAATTATGCCTAAAAATATTATGGTAAGATATTTTATGCGTTAAAACAATATGCGTAACAATTTTATGCGTAAATATTATTATGCTTAAAAATATTATGGGAGAAAAATTTAGGCCAAAAAAGTTGTGCCTAAAAACTTTAGGCGTTTTGATGTTTAGGCGGAAAACGTTATGCCACATTAAATTAGGACTAAAAATTTTATGCGAGCCAATATGGACCCAATAAATTTTATGTAGAATAATTGACATTTTATTTTAGCTCTTATAGTTTTAAGTAGTAGTAGATTTTATATAGATTTAAAGGGGGGGGGGGGGGGGTGGAATTGTCGTAGAGGTGTTTCTACTAAAATATCTTCTTAGGAACGGTAAAGCTAAACGTATGCCAAGTTTCATGATTTCTGCCGGACGGGGTCATACTTGAAGCTTTATGTAAAATATTTTTTTTACAATGAAGTAAGAAAATGAGCAAGACGCTGTCCTAATGGTAAAAGATAACGATATCCATAATTAGTACAGTGTTACCCTCGATTTACCAAAGGAAAAAAACTGGGTGCACTGCGCCAACGCTTCCTACTTGAGAGTAATAAGATGTTTAGACTCTTCAGCGAAGTAAAATATGGTTTCTATAACAATCGTGAAAAATAAAATTACTAATTACTAAACGCCGTTCCACCTTTTCCCATTGTTAAATATTTGTTTATAAAACAAGTGAGTATAAATAGAGCATTTTATAATTATTACCATTCAGCATCAAAGTACTCGACAAGACGATTCAAATGAGCCCAAACTTGATAGGGTTGCATCATTTAATTACGGAGTTCTGTGGCCACCTTCCAGCTTCATCATCAGATCAGTTCGATGTCATAATAATATTGCGTTGTCATCCAATTTATGCATGCAACATTTCACCGCAATCGGATTTCGGGAAGTGGGTAAAATTAAACATGCAAAATTTGATTAAAATAAGACAGACGGACAGGTGAAAATAATAAAAGCTTGTGAAAGTATTGTGTTGATTAAATGAATAAAATAACCTTACCAACCAACAAAAATAAAAAAATATTTTAGTTATCAGATTCATTTATTTAAATAAGCGACATCTATTGAGTTTTTTGTGGAAATTACAACACGATGCGATATAAAGTCGCTTGTGCTATCTTATAGTGCGTGCAAGTAGTTTTGTGTGCCGCCGTCCGATGCTCTAGCGCCACGCCGCGCCGTTCGTGCGGTGTGACTGTGTGAGAACGCATTTCTGAATTCGAATTAGGTGTTATCAGCCCGTTAATTGACTGTCACGCGCAACGGAGTGCGCGCGGGGTCAGCTAGTTAAAAATATAGTCGATTTAAAATCGATTTTTATTTTTTAGGAAAACGTAATTCCTGTTGGTCCAATTAAAAGTCGGGTCATAAAATACATTTATTGAGAAAAAAGAGGCAATAAACTCCAAGCTAAAAAACATAATATTATAAAGAACTTAGTACTATACTACTACTACATACTATAATATATGTACACAATTAATTATTTGTTTTAGAATAAATAGCCGAGTAAATATGCATGGTTTGGCAAAAGTCATTGGGATTGCAATGAAAGTCAAGTGCAAGTGGCAGTTTGGCAGTGATCGAGGTATTTCATTGTCTGTCGGCCGTCTGCGTACGCGCCGTATCAGATTACTTTAGGACTGTTGTCCACTGAAACTCGCATTTCGAATTCTTTTGAAAGTTTATCATTGACATTTACAACAAAAAACCGGTCAAGTACGAGTCGGACTCGAGCCCCGAGGGTTCCGTACAAACCCGTAGGTTTGTACGGAACCCTAAGGAAAAGAACTTGCGAGTTTGAAAATATGGGGCTAAAATTGCTGTTTCTTTTGATTGCGTTGTTTGTTTCTTTTGATACTATAAATATTTTATATAGTTATATTAGGCTCTAGTTAAAAAATTAAAACATTATAAATTAAAATAAAATTAACAAAAAACATGATATCAAAGAATTTAAAAAATCGGTTCAGACAGAGTTTTTTTTAAAGATAAGATTGATCATTATCATCATGGTCATATTGATACCACATACATATAAAGTAAAATTTTACAACCACAAAAATTAAAACTAATGATACTTTTTTTTACATAGAATAGGACTGCGTTTGACCGCAGTCTCAGTCAGTCAGTTATGATTGCTTATTCGCTTCAATATATTCAAAGTTGTGTATATATAACAATACCTTTTCATTTTCTATTTGAAGTCGTCTAAATAAGAATAAATACGCAAATCTTTTATTTCAATGCAAATAATATGGTCAAAGCTCAGCGCGGCGCGTAGACCCTCTACACTCTACAGCGTAGAGCCTCTACGACGTAGAGGCACTCTGCTACGTGTTTCTTTCACAGATTTTCTCTAGCTAGGTACCAAGTATTATGTATCTATTACAGAAATTTCACAGAATTTCACAGTTTTCGTCCATTTCTTACAAGATTTTCAAATAGCTGTGAATAGCAGTATCAAAATCTCGTTAGCCAATGTTTTGGCTGATTTATAATGGACATTTATGTTGAAAAAATCATGACGATGTGAGGCCCAGAGAGGGAGATTCAAAGAGAAAAGGCGAGTTGAAAGACAAATGACGCATGTAGCTTGCGCACGAGTGATTTGAAGGTATAAAAGTACCTAGATTTATTTTTGTGTGTTTATTTTTAGTAGGATATGAATAAGACTTTTTTCTTTATTTACTACGGAAAGACTAAAGCTTTAAAAAATTGTTTGTTAATGATTAAAAGTAGGTGTGTGTAGACGTCAAATTAAAAATAGGTAATTTAAAGTCTACATTATAGTTTCTTTAGAGGTAATATTATTTGCTGGGCACAGGTAGTAAGAAATATTTTAAAGACAAAACTACCCATTTTCATGTCCTCAAAAGATCTAAGCTACCTTAGTAAGAAATTTCAGTAGGTATTCACCCCCATGTCTTCGCATTTATAACACGAGTATGAGTAGGATAAAATGTTTCGGTGGTAGGGCGGTATTTCTTCTGTGATCCGGTCTTGCAATCAGCAATTTCTTTTCCATTAACATTATATTTAGAGTTAAATCAACTAATACTCGTAATACAGTGTTATACCATAAAGTAGTTAACAAATGCGACATCGAATGTTGACCAGTACGAATATTAACCTATTTATACGAGCGATAGTGGATCCAGTGGGGGGGGGGGGGGGCTCAATGAGTAGCCTGTACGTCATTTTACGCAAAGTAACGCCTATTTCGCAGCACTCTAAAATATATAAACCGACTTCATGCTTGCCTTCAATGAGCGACTACATCTCGTTAAAGTCACACCTAAAAACGTATGTTGTTAATGAAACGGTCAAGCCACGTTTTTTTCTAAGGTGTAGAGTTTGTGAATTTAGAGCTTGAAAACTTAGGAAGTATAGTCTAATAAGTTTGGCGTCACAACTCGTTGCACCAACTAATGTGACCTAATGATCTGATGACTTTTTGATAATACGAACAATATGGTTTCCTCTTGGAAATATTTTACATGATATTATAATATAAAATTTTAGACTTCCGCGATTTAAACTCATATTAATTATATAACTCGGGACTTATCGCGTTGGTATTTAATGCTAGTTTTACAAAAACATTATAAAACTAACCTCGACGTTTCGATACAGTTGCATGTATCATGGTCACGAGAATACTGCAGGGACGATCATCCTACGGCGCTCGAGACGATAGATTTACATCTACCCTCACTTGATCGAAATTGTTCTCAGGGTTGTCACGACACACAACACTAATAGTATCCTCCGGTTTCTGAAATGTGTTAGGACGCAAACACCTTCTTATTACCGGATTCCACGCAGATGACAATTTGAAACCATCTTCACGATTGAAATTACGGTGCTTTTTAATTTCAATTGCTTCACGTACCATTCTATATAATTATTATGATATTATAATGTTTTTGGTGGGATATTAATATCCATACATATAATAAGAATGGAAATTTCTCCCCATTCATTGTGATCCTTTACTAAGATCAACTGTGAAAATACGCATATGAACAAAACGACACGAAAAAGTCGCTTGCGCGATCTAATTCGTAAAACATTTTGTCAATTTTTCCTAGGGAAACGTAAAATAAAATAATAAAATAAATAATAATCATTTATATCGGACACATCGCCCCTAATTTACATCAAAAATTCGAAATAAAAGTAATAGAATATAAAGTAAATTCAATTCAAAAAAAAATAGTGCCAAAAACGCTACAGACGCCATCTATCGATTTGGCTGTAAACTTGTGGTTGACCTTTAGTTTAATTTGGGCTAAATTTGTAAATAGTTTGTGTCACAGGTGTGGTTAAACAACACCACCGATTTGAATAAAATTTTCACTAATACGTTGCAGTTTTCTCTACTTGAAACTTAGTGTTGGTTTTAGTCAAATCGGTTCATAAATAAAAGAGTTATATCAATCTAAAGATTCGCATATAAAATGCTAATAAATAAGAAAGGTAGTCATAGGAACCGCGTAATCAAAAGACAAAACCTCATCGAGTTTGGGCTCATTTGATTCGTCTTGACGAGTACTTTGATACTATATAGTAACCAGGGTCCGATGACGGAGCTGGAAGGTGGCCATAGGAACTCCGTGATTAATAGAAAAAACCCCATCGAGTTTGGGCTCATTTGATTCGTCTTGACGAGTACTTTGATGCTATATAGTAGCCAGGGTCTGTACATAGGTAGGTATCATTTTGCACCTTATTTTTAATTTCTAAACCATGTAAAATCATCAGAAAACAAATTAGAATTCATTTAAATTAGTAAATGTAACTTATCTATTATATAAAATCGTTAATACACTTTTGTTCTATCAACGCACAGCCCAAACGGCTGGACGGATTGAGCTGAAATTTGGACAGCGTATTCCTTGGAAGATTTCATCGTGCAATAAGAAGCGATTTTTTGAAATTCCCTCAGGAACAGGAATTATTCCCGAAAAACGAATGTATGCAAATCTGTAACCGCTAAACCGATTGAGCTGAAATTTTGTAAAACGATTGTTTTGATTGTAAATAGAAACATCAAATAACTTTTATGTCAGAAATTTACTTTTAAGGGGGGTAAAGGGGGTTCGAAGTTTGTATGGAAAATTTAGAACCGCTGACCCAATTGAGCTGAAATTTGGCACAGAGATAGATTGAGTCCTAAAAAATTGTATGGTATACTTTTTATCCCAAAAATCAACCTCTAAGGCGGGATAAAGGAGGTCAAAGTTTGAATGGGAAATCAGTGACTAATGACCCCTTTAAGCTAAAATTTGGTTTAGATATAGCTTGAGCCTCTAAAAAGGATATGGAACAGTTTTTAACCCTGAAATTGGCCTTAGAGTGGAAGTCAAAAACCGCTAGCCCTATTTGATATATAGATGTATGTATGTAGTTTGAGTCTCCAAAAAGGATTTATTTATTAATTGAATAGTTTTTAACGCTCAAAAACATGTAATAAGAGTTCTTCTCATACAAAGTACAAACTGTTCTGAGATGCCACTATTTTTCCTCGCTCTGAAACTAGATGGCGCTGTTCGTCGTTAAAACTCGCAAGCGATATGTTGGCCATGATCGACTAATGTTTAAACTTATGTTATTAAACTTTTGCGCATTTTTGTAGTATTATGCGTAAAGGCGTTCCACAGTCCATGTTATTCTAAAACCTGCAGTGTTACAGACTGCAATTAGAAATTTAATTTTTTTTTGGTCGAATGTCATTGTTAATTCTTTATATTTAGTTACTTTATTGTTGATGTAGATTTATTAATAATATACGTTTTGATGCGTTTTTTTTTAATTTGAAAAATAATCATTGGAGACTTCTAAAAGGCCTGAAATAGCTTTAATTCCAGAAATCAAGCTTTAAAAAGGAGGGTCAGCGTTTTTTATGGGAAATCAGTAGCTCTTCTTTAGTAGAAATTTGAAATAGATACAGCTGGACCCATAGGCGGATTTAGGGGGGGGGCCAGAATCATTGTAGAGTTACAAATTTTGCACATATTTCATGGTAAAGATTATATTTTTTTTCTCGGCGCTCGCAGCAAGTTGCTCGCGCACATATTATTAAGGATGTTTAAGCTTTCTAACTGCTCAGAGCGAGCTAAACACACATTTTTCGTAGTAAAAATTATAATATTTTTGCCCGTCTGGACCTTGCCCCCCCCCCCCCCCCCCAGAACCAAATCCCCTAACAACGAACATAATGGGGGCCCTTAATTTGGCCATAAAAGTAAGGGAAGGTGAAAGGGAGGGAGATCAGAGTTTTATAGGAATTTAGGAACCACGGTATCGATTTGAGTCGCGGGAAAGATAGTGTGAGAAAAGAGTAACCGATTTAGCCCAAATTAAAAGTTATCGGGAAAGGACAACAAATTATTTTTCATTCTGGAAAAAGGAACGTGGAAGTTTTTAAATGCATTCTAATTACGGCTAAGTTGATTAGCTGTAATTTAGTATGGAGAGATTTTGAATTCCAGAAAAGGACACAGGTTTGTTTCCTGTGGTAGCGAAAAAAAACCGGTCAAGTACGATTAAGACTCGAGCACCGAGGGTTCCGTGCAAACCCGTAGGTATGCCAAATTTCAAAAATCTAAGCTCACGGGAAGTACCCTATAGGTTTTGATTCCCTTGCGAATAGTTGCGAGTTTAAGAATATGCGGCTAGAAATTACTGTTTCTTTTGATTGCGCTCACATAGAGGTTTTATAGACCTGAGTATTTGATATTAATTTCAATATAATACCTCTATGCGTTCTTGAGGAAAGGAGTAGTCAATGTAGAATTATTAAAAATATTTTTTATACGATGTTACTAAAAATACAGTTTTCGAAAATTTTCCTTTTTTTAGACTTTGCTTTGTACCAAATTTCAAGATTCTGAATTCACCGGAAGTACCCTGTAGGTTTTGATTCCCTTGCGAATGTCAAAAATTTGCGGCATATTGGATTAATAATATAGTTTCGATTTGTTAAAATATTATCTTTTGATTGCGTTGGCTTAGAAGTTTGATTTTTTTACAGCTCTAAGAGGGGGTATTTCCTCCTCCCCTATTCTATTTTCTATAAATTTCAGCTTAATACCTTCACGCGTTGCTGAAAAAAAAAGGGTCCTGACAGACAGACAGACAGACGGATGGACGGACGGACAACCCTCATAGGATCACTTTTTTTTTATTCATTAAGGGGCTGCGCAGACGGCACACTTTTTGTGCGATCGAGTCTGCGGCGCACAAAAAGTCTGCATGGCGCGCAAAAAGTCGGTTGCGGATTTTTCACAGACTCAACGCACACGACGCACATCTTCGATCATTCTGTCGGCAGAGCTGTAGGGTCGTAGACGCTATGGAAATCGTGCAGAGATCGCGAAGTATTATTTTGTACATGAAGTACAGAAAAAGAAGAAGAAAGAAGCGTTACGTCCACCCCTAGCAAATGCAGATTGCCGACTAAAGTGTGTGCCGTCTGCGTTAGCGCGCGTTGAAGCAAACGTTCAATTTTTTTCACACACTTTTGTGAGGAGCGGCGCGGTGCGGTCAGCCCGAATTACACAGATTATTTGTGCGCCGGACTCTTTGCGCGTCGTGTGCGTTACTGCATATAATTGCATAGGTTCTATTTTCACAGACTAAAAAGTGCGTCATGGATAGTCTGTCGTCTGCGCAGCCCCTATAGGTAAGCCTTTGACCACGATCTCGCGTGATGTTAAGCGACGATGCGGCCTTAGATGGTAGCAGACTATACCTAGAAGGTGGGATAAATCCCTCCCTGACTTTGATCCTTTAAGGATTCCGTTTTTTCTTTGAAGGTACGGAACCCTAAAAACTGCATAGAAATGACGACCTCTGTGGCGCGGTTGGCTAATACCCGCCTGCAACGCAGAAGGTTGCGGGTTCGATTCCCGCATGGGACAAATGTTTGTGTGATCCACAGACATTTGTTTCTGGTCTGGGTGGTTTCAATATCTATTATAAGTATGTATTTACAAAAGTATATAAGTATTATATCCGTTACCCTAACCACCATAATACAAGCATTAAGCTGCTTAGTATGGGGTTAGATGGCGCTGTGTGAAATGTCCTGAAATATTTATTTTATTAATTTTTTATTTAAATACTTAGCCCGATTTTCTTCGCTTTCCAGAGCGGGAGCGAATATAACCATAAATAGACGTCCACAAAGTAGCGGGGATAGAAATCAAATCATTTTCAAAATGGTTGCAACAATATTTTTGCATTATAAATTGACTGTCACGCGCAACGAAGTGCGCGCGGGTCAGCTAGTATGAAATAAACCCCTTAAAATCCTGCATCCACCTCTGTACGCTCATATCATTTAGAGCATTATGAATGAACGCATGTGCAGTATAGAAATAACATTTCTAATGAGCTTGCAATATATTCTGCCCGTTAATTATAAATACTTGCCGGTGGTCATTCATTGCCTGTGAGTGCATTGGTTGGGTTTCATTGAGGAAACTTCACTATAACTTATATAGATTAATATCTTACTAATTAACGAGAAAGTTCGTGTGTTTGCCAGTGTGTGTTGTTATTCTTTCACGCAAAAACTGCTTTGGATCATTTGAACCTGACATTTAGTATTTAGGGAGCTTAGACTTTAAAATAGCTTAGGCAATTTCTGGCAAACATGTAACACAACATTATACCTACTCTGTTGGGCATTGATATATATATTTTTTTATGTGATTAAGTAGAAGACCAGCAAGACGCTCTCCTGATGTTAAGAGATAACGCTGCCCATAATAAATACAGTGCTACTTAGGATTTCACAATTATGTGAAATTCCAGGAGCAAAGCACCAACGCTTCTTATTCAAGAGTCATAAGATGTTAAGACTCAGTTAGTTTAGCCCAGTAATTTCACTAGCTACAGTGCCCTCCTACCGGAGCACAGTAATGTTTGCACATGACTGCTCAGGCGGTAGAATAACTGGCACTGTTGGGGTACCCACCTAGACGACCTCCTGCAAAGGAAGTCTATATTAGAGATTTAATTTCAATACTGATCGTCTGTAGTTGTGTGTATGCTTTGTAATCTTACATTATCTATGTAGCTCGTCTGTATGTTCCTTATATTTTGACGGCTGTCACTGTCACATATGTATTCGCCCCTTTTTGCCTTCTGCCCGTGTAATGATTTAAATCTAAGTCCATCCAATGTATTATTATAAAAAGAACAGAATGTTTTAACAAATATTATGAATATATTTGTAAGCATTTAATGCTGTATTTATTTCTCCACCACCGGGTCACCGATCGAACACGCAGCGCTACTTTAATAGGTTATGGTTTGACCCAGAGTTTGGAAGATATTTCCACGGTGTGTTTTTGCATTTGATATCGGCGAGTCAAGAAGCCCAGTGGATTATTTTATCTCGGTGAGTGGAGAAATTCTTGAATATTCTGATTCTTATACCTACACCATGCCGGAAGAGGCGGCAACGACACATGGTTCTTCCAGTTGGTCTAGCATAGAAAAGTTAGAAGGTGCTAGAAATTATTATACCTGGAAATTTCATATGAAGATGAGCTTAATTCATGATGATTTGTGGAACATGGTGGAAAACGGAAGCACCGTTCAGGGTGACGTCAGTGACCAGCGTGCCCTGGCGCGTATTTGCTTATCCGTGAAAAGCAACCTCATTCAATAAGTTAGGAACGCAAAGACTGCTAAAGAAGCCTGGAAAAATTTAGCAGATGTATTTGAAGACTCCGGGTTAATGAGAAGAGTCTTGATGTTGCGACAACTACATAAAATCGAGTTAAACAGTTTCAATAATATGTCAGATTATATCGAAGCTATTATGACATTAGTGCAGCAGTTGGCTGACATCGGCAAAGTGATTGACGACAGAGAAGTTGCTGAAATTCTGTTAAGTGGCTTAACAACAGAGTATGACCCGCTCGTTTCCAATCTTGAAACCTTGAATATCACCAATACACTGACTAGTGAAGTAGTGCGCACTCGGTTACTTCAGGAAGAATCAAGAAAAGGAGATGTCGAGAACGGTACAGCCTTTGTGTCAAGGAAATCAACTTTTAAGGGTCGCTGTCATTATTGCAAAAAGTCTGGACATACGAAAAATAACTGCTTCAAATTGAAACGTGAAAAGAAGAATGGGGAACAAGCGATGGCTGCGTCAGCCATCAGTGTGCAACGTGATGTTTGGTTTATAGACAGTGGATGCACTACCCATATGTGCAACAATAGAGACGCTTTTATTTCTTTTAGAGACATTACAGATTATAATGGAGTTATGGTTGCTAACAATGAAAAATTGGAATGTAGAGGAATTGGTAATATAAAATTAAAACTCCTCAATAAGGTAAAAATTTTGAAAAATGTTTTGTATGTTCCACGGCTCGCTTCAAATTTGGTGTCTGTAAGTAGGTTGATTGGGAATGGATTTAGTGTTAGATTCAATAAATTTGGATGTACAGTATTCGATAGTTTAGACAACCAGGTGGCCATAGCTTATTTACAAAATGGAATGTATAGGTTAAAGATTGGTTCATCGGGTGAGAATAATTGCGATAAGATGAAATCACTTCTCTCACATGGGCGAGAGAACGTGAATTCTGCAGTAGCTACAGAGGCGCCTATGCACTTATGGCATAAGCGATTAGGTCACCTAAATTACAGGTCATTAGGCTCTATTAGGGATAGGTTACCTAATAATTCTATGTTACAGGATGAAAGGAATCCAGATGTTTGTATCCCATGTCTTGAGGGGAAGCAAGCAGCACAAACTTTCCCCAAAGGACCAAGTAAGGTAGCGGATACACCCTTGGAGCTTATACACTCTGATGTATGTGGACCTTTACCTTGTAGCTGGGGTGGCGCAAGATACTTACTCACGTTTACCGATGACTGTACAAGGAAATCTTTTTGTTTTCTTTTGAAAAGGAAATCACAGGTATGTGGTTATTTTGTAAATTTTGTTACTATGGTGGAAAACCAGACTGGTTTATCTGTAAAATGTCTGCGTTCAGACAATGGTGGAGAATACTGTAACACACACATGGGAGAATATTTAAGGAAAAAGGGAATAGTTCACCAAACAACAGTACCGTATTGCCCACAGCAGAATGCAATTTCCGAACGATTAAATCGTACTCTAATGGAAAAAGCAAGATGCATGCTTCAACATGCAGGTCTGGATCGGCGCTTTTGGGGGGAGGCTGTCATGACTGCAGTTTATTTGAAAAATAGGTCCCCAACAGCAGCTTTAGGTGGAAAGATTCCAGAGGAGGTGTGGACAGGTTCAGTGCTGGACCTGAGTCATCTTCGTGTTTTTGGCTGCATGGCATACGTAAAGGTACCTAGCGTTAAACGCACTAAGTTGGATCCTAGGAGTAAACCTCATGTTTTTGTAGGTTATTCAGAAGTCACTAAAGGGTATAGGGTGGCAGATTGTAGTGATCCTAGGAAAGTTGTATTGGTGAAAGACGTCATATTTTTAGAAAATGAATTTTATAATAATTTTGGACATTCTAAAAATGATGATTATAATTTTATGAATTTTGACAGGAAGGAGAGTACTGTGATATTAGTAAGTAAAAGTGTGAATGAGAGTAACACAAGTGAATGTGACAGGAATGAGAGTACTGTTGCAAGTAAAAGTGTGAATGAGAGTAACACAAGTGAATGTGACAGGAATGAGAGTACTGTTGCAACTAAAAGTGTGAATGAGAGTAACACAAGTGAATGTGACAGGAATGAGAGTACTGTTGCAAGTAAAAGTGTGAAAGAGAGTAACACGAGTGAATGTGACAGGAATGAGAGTACTGTTGCAACTAAAAGTGTGAATGAGAGTAACACAAGTATATTATGTAACAGAAATGAGAGTACTGTTAGACCCGAAAGTGTGAATGAGAGTAACACAAGTATATTATGTAACAGGAATGAGAGTACTGTTAGAACCGAAAGTGTGAATGAGAGTAACATTAGTAATAGCATAAATGAGAGTAATGCTATAAACTGTGATATTAGGGATAATAATTATTTGAATATTATGAATGATAGTAATAATGTAATGAAGAATAATATAAAGAAGGATCATAATTATTCTTTAATATCGACAGATGGTGAAGACGAGTACTGCAGCATGAGCGAGGGTGATTCGCTCCCAGAGTCTCCCACGGGCAGCACGGTTTGGTCACCGGGCGCGGGGTCGGCTCCAGGGGAAGCTGTGCAAGCTTCGACTCCCCCGCTGTTGGCTCCCAGGGAACGTCCTGCACGTACTACTCGTTTGGTTAGACCTAAAAGGTTTGAGGATTACGATATGTCCTTAATGGCTAATGTAAATAATAATAGTATAGAGCCAGCTACTTATGAGGAAGCACTGTCAAGTCTTGATACTGAAGACTGGCAGGAAGCTATGCGATGCGAGTATAATTCACTTTTAGAAAATAAAGTCTGGGTACTTGTAGATAGACCTAGGGACAAAAACGTAGTAAAAAGCAAATGGGTTTATAAAATTAAAAGTGATGCCTCCGGTAATTTTGTTAAATATAAAGCAAGATTAGTAGCTCGCGGTTTTACTCAAAGGGAGGGTGAAGATTATACTGACACATTCTCACCTGTAGTTCGACATTCAACAATGAGATTGTTATTTAGTTTGGCAAATGAGTGTGATTGGAACATAGATCACATTGATGTAACAACTGCATTCCTCAATGGTAAATTAGATGAAACAATATATATGGAACAGCCTAAAGGTTTCAGTGCTAAAGATGACAAGGTTTGTTTGTTACAAAAGAGTATATATGGGCTTAAACAGTCAAGTCGCATGTGGAATATTAGAATACATGATGTCCTTTGTAAAAATGGTTTTGTTCAAAGTAAATGTGAGCCATGCGTGTACTCTTTGAAAACAGACAGTGATCATGTGATTTTAGCTATGTATGTGGATGATTTTTATTTGTTTTATAATAAGAATAGTTTAGGTAAAGATAAACTATTGAAAATTTTACATAATGAGTTTAAAATTAAGAATCTTGGTCCAATACAGAGCTATTTAGGTATCCGTGTAAGAAGGGACAGGAAAAATAGGATATTGACACTTGATCAGTCTGTTTACACTAAAAATATTTTGAATAAGTTTAATATGTTAAATTGCAAACCTGTGTCGACTCCTATGGTTCCTGGAAATAAGTTACTTTTGGAAAGTGAATGCTTAGATAATGAGTCTTACAAATATAGACAGCTGGTCGGTTCATTAATGTATCTAGCTGTCTGTACACGTCCGGATATAGCATTCACTTGTAGTAAACTTAGCCAGTTCAATTCGTGTTATGGCAAGGTTCATTGGCTAGCAGCTAAGCATTTGTTAAGGTATTTAGCTGGTACAATTAGTTATGGTTTACATTATGTAAAAAGTAAAGAATTGTTATTATGTGGCTATACTGATGCCGACTGGGCTAATGACTGTGTGGACAGAAAGTCTTGTACTGGTTATGTTATCAAATTAGGCAAAAATGTTATTAATTGGGAATCTAGGAAGCAAAGAACAATAGCATTAAGTAGTACTGAAGCTGAATACATGGCAATTTGTGACATATCTCGAGAATTATGTTTTGTCAGGCAATTAATGTTGGAAATAGTGCCTGATAAAAGATTAAAAATTGTAGTATTTAATGATAATCAATCTGCTCATAGAATAATTGAGAATAAAGAGGTATGTCACAAACGGACCAAACACATAGATGTAAAGTACCATTTTATTAAAGACTTGGTAGAAAAGGGCTTCATGATTGTAAAGTATCTCAGCACAGAGAAAATGATAGCTGATGTGTTAACGAAAGCTTTAAATGTTAGACATCATTATGGTTTTTTAGAAGAATTATGTGTTAAACCATGTTGATTCTGTTTGTGCATGTATTCTGTATGAAACAGTGTGTAAAATTTTAATGTAGAGTTGCAATGATGTTTGTTATGACATGTGCATGTAGAGATACTATGTTTTATGTAGAGCCCTGTAATGTTTATATGAAAGATTTCAACGCATAAGGGGAAGTATTAGAGATTTAATTTCAATACTGATCGTCTGTAGTTGTGTGTATGCTTTGTAATCTTACATTATCTATGTAGCTCGTCTGTATGTTCCTTATATTTTGACGGCTGTCACTGTCACATATGTATTCGCCCCTTTTTGCCTTCTGCCCGTGTAATGATTTAAATCTAAGTCCATCCAATGTATTATTATAAAAAGAACAGAATGTTTTAACAAATATTATGAATATATTTGTAAGCATTTAATGCTGTATTTATTTCTCCACCACCGGGTCACCGATCGAACACGCAGCGCTACTTTAATAGTCTACCCCCGGTAAAATAATTATAATGTTATTTTAGTTAAAATTTGGTATTTGGTTGATGACGCTGGAATCTGGAATATTACACAAAGAAGGCTCTGCGGTTAATACCGTTGGACAGTGGACATATGGTAGAAATGTTGGTACCCAACTGAAACCATAAAATGTAGACTGATGGACAATTTCTCTTAGTACGAGATTCCTTTGTTCTAATCCAGTATACCTACTTATATTTGCAACATTTCATCTAAAATCGAAGTTTAACAATAAACATGCACCCGGAAATGTGTAACGAACATTCCAAAGCTACAACGTTGCACAAGGAGGGCTAATTTTAGTTTTAGTAGCGCCCTTATCTTATAGCTTTCGGTCATTGAGTGAGTTGTAACTTTGTAGGTTACAAGTGCATTTGCCACTTTCGAGTGGTTTGGATAGATCTCTATTGAAATTACTTGGCTAGTTATATGCTCAAAGTGTTTTCACAAAAAAAAAATCGATGTATGGGGGCAGAGGGAAAACGGGAAGTCGTAAAATTTCCATAACCCTGTATTATATAAATAGTTCTTCTAAATGTGGTCATTACATTACATTTAAATAAGATGATGGGGAAAAGCGGAACGTCGTAATTTCCTTCAATATAGGTATTTGCCACAAAAATCCCTGAACAATAATGGGAACGAAAAAAATCGTGTACCTATATGTAATCAAATTACCCAATAAGTTTTTAGACTGTAATTACCTGGATATCCAGTAACCTGTATAATACGACTAAGTATTCCATTCTGACAACTAAGTATTTTTTTAAAGCTTAAAAGTATATAGGTTTTTATATTGTTCAATCAATTATAAGCTCTTTGTGTTCAATAAAGAGTATTCTATTCTATTCTGTTACCGATACACACTCAATTATATTAAGACTTGTTTTAACTTTACAACTGATGTTCTAAGATCATGTTTTATTACAAGATATATTCGTCCAGTTGTTATGTTGGCAGTTCCAGATCAAAGGAACGAAGAACATCACAAGTAATTGATAGGTTCATTTGTTCCGAGTAAGATGCTTCCACTCGTCAATGGGCTCTCAAAAGATCGTTAATAGTGGTCATTCCGCAAACATTTTAAGTCAGTTATCCCGTATCCTATATTATGGTGAGCTAGTTACTAGTTACCCAATTGTTTTGCTAGGTTTCTTTAGTAGAACAGAAGAAGAAGAATTTAGAAGAATAACTATTTTTGACAGCTATGCTTTGTATTTGACTAGGTAACTAGGTACTTTTATTTTTGTTTTGCTAACCATGTCTTTATTTTAGTGTAAAATTCGAGTACTTCGGTAACATCATGATTATCTGCATATCTGCTATCGATATGACATAAATAACAGTAAATCTAAGAAGTGTTTCTTAACATTATCGGTTTCTTATATTATACAGCCGTTATGTTACAAAGTTGAAAAACACCTATGATATTTGAACCTCAAAATTTATTCAAATAGGCTGCTACTAACCGCACATTTGTTTTGTCGAATGACAGTGGTGAGTGGTGGGTTATTGGGCCAATTAACAATAAGCTCTCAATAGGCTCTCAGATGGGCTAGCTTTTGAACATCTTTTGATACAGTCAAAAATGAATTCAAAACACCGCGAAGGCGGGATGATTTTCTCCTGTATTTGTCATCCATTATTTCCCTGGCAGTGTTATATTTTTTTCAGCGTTATTTCATTCTGCGGTGGCGACATTAATGATCCGACAGTATTTTAGATCACACCTTTTTTATGTTATGTTGACAGAGAACGCTGAATATTCGGCCACTGGACATTCTTATGTGACTCAATGAACATTCCTACCTGTGATGAAACTAGGGGGACAGTAGGTAGATACTATAGTGTAATAATAAGACTATACAAAAATATAGTCATTGTGGATTTCTTAATTTATTTTTTCAGCAGGATGTGTTGGGCAAAATATATTATTAGATTTAACCATACAGGTCTTTAAAAAAAATGTGGTACCTATGTAAGTAGGTAGATACACATCACCCTCAATGTTGGTTTTTGTTATCAACTTTTGAGGATAGGTCAATAAAGCTCCAAGTTTCACAAAACATATCAAATTATAAAGTTATCCTCTTTAGCCTTAGGCACTACGCAAAGATCGGTATCGATCGGTTCCGAACACCGAATAAATGTTACCTACTCATAACGTACACATTACACATAAGAAAAAAAAAGATCGTATCGGTCGTATCGTCGCGAAAGATCGGCGTCCGATCTTCGGCGTAGTGGCCTTAAGGCCACAACCCATGTTCCACGCGTTGATTTTGTGTCCACAAAAAAACGACAACCTCTACGACTCAACGGCCTTTTCCTGAGTGCATATTCTAATTTAACATTTGAAACGAGTTAAAATACTAGTACTTATGTATATGTCGTCATAAACAAAGTCTCTTTATGCTCCGGAAATAGCTAATTACCGGTTTTTCTGTTATTTTTGTCATTCACGTGTAGGGTATTCTATTTATAATTTTGAGGTAAATAATCTTTTCTATCTCAGTTTTAATAGTTATTTCGGGACAGTAATGTTATTTATTGAAATAGACGTCTGGAATCGTGGGGGAGGGGTACCTAGCGACCATTCAGATTTTTCTAGTTTTAACCAGATAGAACCAGACTTTTCTCGTTTATCTTTAACTGAAAAAACGACGATTTGGAATAAAATGTGTA
Source organism: Hemithea aestivaria (assembly GCA_947507615.1). Lineage (NCBI taxonomy): Eukaryota > Metazoa > Arthropoda > Insecta > Lepidoptera > Geometridae > Hemithea > Hemithea aestivaria. The sequence continues at coordinate 13,610,582 of OX382337.1, read as the reverse complement.
AAAAAGTTATCATTGCAATCAATATTACTTTAATAGGTACTTTGCAGATACAAAGGTGGGAAGAATTAGATGCCCAGAGAAATTACTGGGAAAAGCCTTCACGAGCACATCTTACGTCAGGACGAGTTGACCAGTACCTATATCAGGTGTTGCGTTATATTTAGTTCCTATTGAATACCTATGTAACACAGTGACTGTCATGAGTAGGCGTTATCGCTTAACATCAGGCGAGCGTCGAACTCGTCTCGTTCATTTGTTTGCATAAAAAGTACATTGAGTTTACAGTATTTACCACCCACAGTAAAAAGAAATGTAATCCCTAGATTAGCAACCCATCTTACAGTATATTGCGAACGTATACACACACATTGGTTCAGAATTTTAAAATCGGTTAACTCTCATAATGCTCAAAGCTAGCATGTTTACGACGCTCCACATACGAAAATACTCGGTTGGAATCTTCAGAGAAAAATGGCCTGTTGAAATGTACTCCACACGCGGCCCTGACGGATGTTTGTATATGGTTTAACAAATATATATTGCGTTGCATGGTATAGAAATAAGATGTTGAAGTGGATCGAAAGAAAACTGCTCAAATCGACGGTAGCAATAGATTTTTTTACTTCATAAACTAACTTGATGCGGGATTACGAATTTCATATACCTATCTACTCTTTTTTAATCTTGTCCAATTTAAACGCCAGGAACTTAATCCATTCTAAAATAAGGATACCTATTTAGTTATTTATTCTTTTCAGGCTTCTTGTATTTCAGTTGTCTGACCTTTTTATTTTAAGAGAATGCACTGATTTGTTTTAACTAGATACTTATACAATTAAATAATTATTAAGCTGTACTGATATATTTGAATTAGATAGACAAGTATCTAGTCAGGTTATGGAGCCCAGTCGAGACTACATCGTATCTTAATTGTAAAAGAGTAACAGCAGATTTTGGAAACTAACTATAATTTACATTTGATTCTCATGTGTTTTATATAGGTATACTTACGTACAACTCTATTCCTTATTATACGGTTTTAAATTGCGGCCTAGATATCTCAGGGATACTTCCCTCTTAAACTTTTAAGAAGTTTTGTTTACACTTCGTTTGAAGAGATTTGGTTTGTTTCTTTTGGATTAAATTCTTCTGTAAATGTTGTTAATGTTAAGATGATGTGCTCCAGATTTAAAATAACGATCACAGTGGTACAGAATGTGCACTTTGTATAAATCAAGGAAGGATTAACACAGTCTGGTTGGTACATATCTAATCTGGTAAGAGTTTGTTCGCTTTACATTTCTATAACATCTTGCAGTGTGGTACAGTCAACTACAAAGAAATGTATCCATGTTAGTCTTACAAAATAAAGGTAAAAGTTCCTTGCATGCAAAAATTATTTACCCTTACTTCGTGACATTTTCAGTATCCACCAAATCTTATACTATATTCGATTCATTTTAAAAGCTATTACATTATTGTATTATGTATCACCTAAGGAAAAGTAGTGGGATACATCATTGTTGCATATTAAACGAGTCGATGATAATATAAAGTTTGATTGCTACTAGAAATGTCACGAACCACTACTACCCTAGTTCATTGTGGCAAATGAAAATTTACTTCATTTTGTAAGCCTAACATGTAGTTGACTGTACATACTTCACTGATGCTATAGGTAATTAAGTAATATTATGTACGAGTCAGTAGAGTATGAACGCACTCTTAATGGGTGATTTTTTGGATTTTAGTCACATAAAGAAATTGAAGTTAAAAGAAATTTCTCTTACCAAGACAGAGGAGATTAGAGAGATTCGTACAGATAAATTTAATACCTACTGCGTTTGAAAACCACAAAAATAATAAAACAATTGGCTAATTATTAAGATTTGTGAGCTAACGATATATATCAGTGTCGCAATATAAGAGTAATTCAGATTCACAAAACAACGTGGCCGCCATTCTATTGTGATTTTCAAAGATAAATTCAAGGGGCAAGATTTATGTTGATTCGGAATCTTACTGAATTCTTATGGGCCCATAGATCAAACGGAGTAGTTCAATAAATTATGATAAATAGGTCTACCTATTCTTATTATCATAGGAACACGTCATTCCTAGAACGATCTTAAACTGTTAGGTATAAGAATACTTAATTAGGTCTGGATTTATTGACCTAGGTACCATATTTTTCGTACTTAATGTACCTATGTGTGGTAAAATGCAAGCAAACAAATTGCAACACAGTTAGTCGTTAGTTAGTGTACTTACCTACTTAGATTAGGAACATATAAGTTTTATAATGAAACACCTCCTCTTAACCGAAGGAATTGTAACAGAGATCACTGTGTGGATTCTGTATCCAAATTGGTTCTACGTTGCTGTCGTTTTTACAGTATTTCTATGATTTTTCAACAGTAAGGAACTCGAGGGTAAAGTGTGGTTTTAACACTTTCTTTACAAGCTTTTATTTACTTTTATCTGTCCGTTGTCTGTCTGTCTGTAACCAAATCTTGCAAGTTAAATTTGATCCACTTCCCGGTTACCGATTGAGCTGAAATTTTGCATGCGTGTGTAAAAAGGATGACAATGCAATATTATTATGACATACCTAGAGCTGATCTGATGGAGATAGAGCTGGAAGGTGGCCATAATGATAATAATAATAAAAGCTTGTTTTTAAAACCTTTTTTTTAAATTTCACTTGTTTTAGGTTAGCCTTTGACCACGAATTCGCGTGATGTAAAACGACGATGCTGCCGTACATGGTAACCCAGGCAGACATCATTACTCATTACCCAACCAAGCGTTCCGCATTGAGAAACTCTCAGTTAAATTCCAGTAATTACAATTTTATACAGAATAATAGCAGCTGTAATCCAGCTTGCCCATAACGAAGTTGTTTTAACAGCCAATAAACATCTATTCCGGACTCCGGACTGACCTGTTCTGCATTAGTTTTAACGATTTCCTAACTCTTTACTCTTTGAACAGACTTACTTACTCTCAGTTTACGTTCAAATTGAGTTTATGCCAGAGGAATACGTATGAAATATGTGCGCTTTATAGCAACTTTACTGAGCGAAGCTGGAAACGCTAATTACATTTTGAGTTATTTGTCTGCCGACCTATACTTTCGTGATTCATGCCCCGGGTTTATAGGTTTAGCAAGGAATATATTAAACGAAGAAGAACGGTCATAATAATAATGTGATCCACACCAATAGATCTAGTATTTAGCTTACTTAGGTAGATAGTTGTAGATCTTAACTGACATTCCAAAAACGCGTGACCAATTTCAATTAAATTTAAAGTCCAAAATACAATCCATTTTATTTGGTTTTTTTTTGTGAGGTACCTACCTACTGGACTTCGGCCGTGGCTAGTTACCACTCTTACCACCCACTGGACAAAACCGTGTCGCCAGTCGCCAAGCGGTCATATTGTGACCATAATCCGGCATGACGTTCAGTGAAGCCAGGGGGGGATTTATCCATCGAGATATATAAATAGAGGTCACACGCCAAACTGAAGTATTGTCCCATTTGACATCTAAAGTTATCATAGATGAGAAAAAACAAACAGAACGTACTTATGCCATTTTTTTGCCTACTAAATAAAGGGGGAGGCAGCAGTGTTATTCACTTATCCGTGAAAGAACCAAACCGAAAACCAATTTGTCAAATATGTATGAAACGACGTATTATGTTGATACACCTTGACATGTCATGTCACGTCATTTCATACATTTTTGACAATCTAATCGGTTAAATATTTTTTAATTGTTAGATAAAATAAATAACCTATTTAATTTTGTAACTTATTATAAGAAATTATGAATGGTAAAAATGTTAAAGATAGTTTAACTTTAAAAATTCGCGATAGCAGCGCCCCGAAAAAAGGTCTCCTTTTTGAAAATCACTCTAACGAACCTAATATGATATATGGGTACTAAAACAGGTTTATTATGTTTAAACAAGGTGGGAATCAATTACAGTTTTAATGTAAATGTCTGATCTGTGGAAGTTTAATTTGAAAAAAAATGTTTTTTCCATACATTTGAACGAAAAACACCGAAATTGATTAAAAAAATACGATAAAATAAAATAATGTGTGTGAATGAAAAAATAATCAAATTATATTCAAATCGATTCAATGAAAATAATAATATTAAAATAAATGATATTTTTTACATAAGGTTTTACTAACGATTTTACTTTCTCTTAAGCCATCAATAGATAAACTTAAACTAGGCAAGTAAACACACAATGTCACATCTTTATATAATTTATTCTTTGACAAAACGAGAAAATGTCACAAAATATTAGCCGCTTTGTTTGAATAAAATTGTAAAATGTTTATCTAGTTACTTACCGATGAAAACTTATTACTTTGCACTCGGCGTGTTGCGTGAACAGTTGGTGCAATACCTCAACACATACCCCGGCATATTATTTTTGTTTTTATGGGGTTTTTTTTGTATCAAATGTGAGCAGAGCTAGCTACTGACGCGCTCAAAAGCAGGTTAGCGACTAATTGCAAGCGGTACATTTTGCGGCAAGTATACCTATGTTTAAAGAGCGCAGTAGGGATGGGTGATGAGTAGGGCTTGGATTTATCCCGCCTTTTAGGTTTAGTCTGCTACCATTTACGGCCGCATCGTCGCTGAAAATCAGACGAGATCGTGGTCAAAGGCTAACCTAAATGGAATAAAAAAATATATATAAAAATCATAATCCTGCGGCGCTAGTTACGACTTGTGGACACATAAAAACCGTCAACCAAAAACGGTTACAGTAGCCATACCTACTCTGTTTCCTTTTCTATCTTGTTATAGGTATATCTGAAAGATTTTTCCTGTCTCGCGACTTTGTTCTTCATCACTCTTAGATAACCCAACGCAACGGTCTAAACTCTATCCTATATTTTTTTATATAGTTAAGTCTATATCCCCAGAGAGATCTGCTCTGTAACTGTTGTAACTATCTCAACTCAAAACCTGTTAAAGTCGTTCACTCGTAGGTTTATATTCTCTTAAATCTTAGCTAACGATGCCGAACGATGTTTACAATGGTAAGTAGTTAGGTACAATATCTTATGATGACCGATCAAATATAAAGCGTGTGCATCTGCACTGTCTTTTTTTTCAACTATTAGTAAAAAATCTGAAATTAACAGGGGAGTCAGCAAAAAAATAAGCCGAGGATTTTACAATATTCTTATTTATGGAAGAATTAGCAGGATATAATATAATTACAATTATAATAATTATTTTGATTTATCAATGTACAGCTACATAGCTCAAACCGCTGAAAGGATTGGTTTAGAAATTGCAATACAGATAGGTAGGTAAGTATTAGGATTAATAATTAGGGCGTATCAAATCTAGTATCTACACCTCCGCTAAGAACATCACACCAGTTAATTTTGTTATTCTGGTTCTGGTTTTGGACACCAGTTAATCTGGTTGATTGTACCTACTACCTAATTAATTAATTTTAATTGACTTTCACCAAATAAAGAACTGAATTGAATTTTTGATAACCTAAGGGTTTAGCCAAGCCAAGCGGGTGAAGCCATTATGTATCTGATTGTTTTATTTTATATTCTCCTTCAATATTTTTTTTCATAGCCGTGTTTGTCTGATATAACTGATGCTTTCAATTTAGGTAAAGGATAGAAACTATTGATAAATATCGGGGTTTATTGCAATATCGTGAGAAAACAATAAATAAATTTATGTAATAACTACGTTTACAATAATTGTCGCTGTTTTACTTGTAAAACCTACCTCACCTAGATATTTTAAGTACCTATATTTCTAATTCATACAACGTATTTCTCGGTAGTGAACAATAAATCGTAGTAAGTTCTTACCCGTAGAGTAGACTTTGTATGAACTTAACGGCCAAATACTGAAATAAAGCTCTTAAGCATTATTAAAAACAATAATTAATTCTGCTCGTGTTAATTTCTCATCATATTCTGCTCATATGAATTTAGTTATGCATATTTTAAAGGAAAGACAACCGGGACTCAGTGATTTAAGAGTCTTCCGAAACAGATAAACAAAATGTAGATGTCCTAGGCTTAAAAAGTGGCTAGAGACAGGAAACTTTTAAATGTCTAGCGTCAGATGAGGTCGGTATCCAACCAGATATAATCGTAAAACTTTACGGCCTGAAAGCACTGAAAACTCACAAAAATAACTCTGTTGCAAACCGACCAACCTGTTCAGACAAACATTTTATTTTTCATTATAATGTCCACTTTTCACTGAATAAATCAGCAGCGAAATATGAATATTGCGAAGCTTTTTTTACCACACCATTTATTATTTGGAATTTGATGGGTTATTTATCATGAGACACTTTGTCATAATTTCTATGATGGATGAATTTTTCAGCGCTTTGTCGTTTTGAAACTGAAAAAGTTGTCCTTCATTATTATACGAATTTCAATAGATATAATCTATAAAATTATTAAGTACCGAGTTACTTTAGACTGTGTTAACCACACCCAAAGACAACAAAGTAAGTTAAGTAACAAAGAATATACTTACATAGCAACAACACTCACTATAACACACCACCCTGCGCCCGCGCACGTCACGGCGCTGCCGAACTCTACCCCGATATAATTTTAATATAAAAATTTCGTATCGAATCATAAAAATATAATTTTAGGATCGACCGCGCGCGCAAACTCTGTCCGTCTGCCCATTGACGCATTCGTTTCAAACTAATTTCGGTGCAGCGCTATTCCGCGATTCTGTAAACACAGTGGCGGTAAAACTCGACCAGAATTTGCTGACCTGTGTTATCTTTGCCATCTTCTCTTTAATTCCCACAAATCACACTTGCAGTAAGAGGGGTGGAAGATCAGAATATGTTGGTTTTTTGACTACCTTACAAAGTTATAAATACACTTCCAAGCACCTCTATAGTCTTGAAAATAAAGAAGAAAATGCTTTAGCAGATGTTTTTAGTAGAAAATGGTAAGCAATAAGTTCTGTTTTGGGCACGCCGTGAGTCAGTCGGGATGAGGAAATGCGTGCAAGTTATAATTTCGGCGTCGGCGCACATTGTTGATGGATTTTATAAATCCGTGGCTGTGGAAAGGTGTAACTGGTAACATTTCGTATAAAATTTTCTAGGAAACTCAACGCAATAATTTATAGAGTTGGCAAGTCAGTTTTAATCATGGAAGCACTCGGCTAAAACGTTATGAGAAATGCTCGAGAGTCGCGTACGCTTTTCCTAAATATATTAGGAAAAGAATTCCAGCGATATTTTAACTGAAAAGGGTTAGACACGGGGACTATTCCATTATTATTAAAATTAAAATCCATAAAATATGAAGTAGGTAGGTACTTATTTATTATAGTAATTTTTATAATTAATCTTACAAAATAGAATTTTACCTCGCACACTTTGAAAGGTATTCTGACAGAACAATTTTATATTGTGAAATTCAATGACACTTGAAAATATGTAAGACATGTTTACAAGTAGATATTAATTTACGTGTTATAGTTACAAAAATATCCCATGGGATTAAAAGTAACATAGGCATGTTATACCAGTTTAAGCTACCTGCCAAATTTCAGCTCAATCGGTTCAGTTGTGAAGAGTCACCAAACATGCAAATCTTTTATTTCGCAACATACTATAATACATTAATATTATAAATGCGGTTCGGAAGTGTATTTTTTTGGTTACCTACCTCATAACGCTAAACTTTCTTCACGGTTGAACCAAAATAGCTGAATTTTGGTTTCCACATAGTCACACACAACACACCTATGGGTCAAATGGGCTACTTTCAACAGGTTTTTAGCATATTATTATATCATCATTAGTATTTCGCTTCCCAAAAATAAAATACTCGTAAAAAGATCCCTTATCCTACAACGATACGACGTGTACAGTCAACTACAAAGAGATGTATCCATGTTAGGCTTACAAAATGAAGTAAATTTTCATTTGCCACAATGAATTACCCTTGGTTAGTGACATTTCTAGTAGCAATCAAACTTTATATTATCATCAACTCGTTTAATATGCAACAATGATGTATCCCACTACTTTTCCTTAGGTGATACATAATAATAGCATTTAAAATTAATCGAATATAATATAAGATTTGGTGGGATACTGAAAATGTCACGAAGTTAGGGTAAATAATATTTTTGCATACTAAAAGTTCCTTCATTTTGTAAGACTAACATGGATACATCTCTTTGTAGTTGACTGTACTTAATTTAAAACGTCATTGTAAAAAAAACTTCACTTATCTCTTCACTTGTCTTTCCCTTCACTTATGTCTTTCTAGTCAAGTCACTTAACTAGTCTTTCACACCTTTTCTTCCTTTTGAGCGTGTATCATTTAGCGTTTTTCAGTGCTTCGCAAGCGTCAATCATCTTCAGCCCTTCCATGGTGTAAAGGAGGTTTTCCACTGAAGCGTCTTCATCGTCGTCAAACCAAAGTTGAAGCATATTCTTAGCTCTTAGGCTATCTGTAGCATTTTCGCTTTCGAAATATTGTATTTCGTCGGTCTTATAGCCTAGTTTGAGGGCTAGTTTCTTCCAGTCGGTCAGTTTGGATGATACCGCGTCGAGTTGTGACGGTGTTATCATTGTGACTCGAGAACTTGGCTTCTCGTAGTCCTCTTCGTTTTGATGAGTTGAGTCCGGTATCTGTTAGATAAGAGAAATTAAATTATATAGTCCAGTCAATGAGTGCTCAAAAGGGACATGTGGATTGAAAAGTCGAAAGCAGAAAAACTAACTAAGGAACTTTGTTTGGACTTGTTAGGAGATAAATATACTAAAAGTTCCCACCCCTCCGTACGACGCACAGTTTTTGACACATAAACATAAAACTTAAAAATGGGACGATCCACAATTCTTCTTTTACTGGACTAATACTGATTTAAAGCAAGCACGAAATGCAATCGCGGTCGACTTTATTGAAATATCCGCGAGCGAGATGTTTTTAATTCATTCATATATTACTAGCTTATGCTCGCGAGTTTGCCCGCGTGGCAAAATCCTTTCTTAGCGGAGGTCCACATCCTAAAACCTATCTATATTCCAAATTTCAAGCGAATCCGTTCAACGGTTTGAGCTGTGCGTTGATAGATCAGTCAGTCACTCTTTCCTTTTACATAGTACATATATTTAGATATGGGCGACAGAAATACATCTTCTGTAAAATTTAAACTGTCTATCACGATTATATAGCGTAGTGCTGATTAATATAGCCTGGTGACAGACGGACGGACGGATACCGAAGGCTTAGGGTCCCGTTTTTTACTCTTTGGGTACATCACCCTAAAAACAACCTAATCGAACATTGCCCTAAGTTGAACTAAATGTACGCCAATAAAAGTATGATCAAAATCCGATTACTAGTTTTGCAGAAATGCGAGGACAAACATAATACATAATATTATGCGTTTCTGAAATTAGGTATTTATTATTGTATACTATAAAGTTTGGTTTGAAACTTTAAAGGATTGTCTTAATGTACATTTTTCACAGTTCCAACAATATTAAATTTCATAACAAACATACAATCAGTCGTAGTATAAGTAACTATAATTACTTATATTTAAAAAAGTGGGTTTTTTTGTTTTATAGCGGAAGGAGGGGAAGTATGTTACCTGTTCCATATCAGTGGTATCCTCTTCCTTGATGAGATCTGTCTCGATTTGTTCTTCAGTGGACTGAGCTATCTCTTCTTCCGTCTCCTGGATAAATACATTTATTATTATATTTTTCTCTAATATAAGATAACAAAATCTTTATTGTCCCTGTGAGTTTCTTCTCATAGGAATGAGTTTCTTGCTCGTTCTTCTCATAGAGGTGTCTTGCGAACGGGCGGTAGGGTATTATACATGTATATTAGAACAAAATGTAAAATTGACTTGCAAATGTGCTCCTTTGTAGCCTATTTAGCGTAGGTCCTAGTCGAATGGTTAGATATTCTGTAAGTGTATTAATTGTTATGTTTGTGTTTTTTTATTTGCCGTGAATAAAGTGTTTTCAATTCTATTCTATTCCTATTTGAATAAATAAATGTTGGGTTAGATTGATACCACTTACTCACCACATATTATAAAGTAAAACAATGTCATCTAATATCATCATTATTAATGTAAAAAGATATTAAATAAAACTCACAGTTTTAATTTTATCTCCGTTCCTGTTAGCGTCCCCGTTGGTAGCGGCGGCCGCTTTAGCTGCTTCCTCCCGAGTTATACGCTCCACCTGGGCAAAGAATAGATACTATTACTACGTAAAGAAGCGACACTCACCTCCCCCCGCCAAATTTTTTTCCTCCCCGCCAAGTGGTCTACGAGTTGGCTACATGCACAGGGTTGGCAGTTGGCAGTAATCAACAGCGCGTATATAATAATTTTTAATTTTCAGATAATAAATATAACATTACATTATAAATTGGGTTCGGTGTATGAATGATATTACCAATCAGTTATTCCAACAAAAATCTGAAGTTTTTTTAGATTCTAAATGGGTCCTAAATGTATTTACAGCCCTAAATGTATTCAAATAGGTCCTAAGTGTATTCATTTTCCACAAATTAAATATTTCAAAACTAAAAATAACATTACGTAGCTAATAATTATAATTTATGGACCCTGTCGGATATTGCAAAAAGCGCCATCTAGTCGATTTAACACGTACCACTTGCTGCAAAGTGAGTTTCGTAGCAACCCTACGTAGTTTACACACACTATGATGAGTATACGCACGTTACGTGTTCAATGTAGTAGAAGTAGGTAATTACTGGTCGACGATTGTACCGAGTGTCATGGGCCTGACCTGGGTGTAAACATTTCTATTGATTTTCATATTTGACATAAATTAGATAAAAGAAAGAAAATTTACTTTAATGCAGATAAATTTATCTTTTACATCCTTTGTTAAAGTCAACGGATCTCTTAAAGTCCCCAGCGGGGCTAGCATAGTATGAGGACTTTAGGTTTTCCACTTGTGTATTGACAACTATTAGTTAAGATAATTCTTAAGGCAGTTGTCCTACCGGCAACGATGAACGAGTAGAGCTAGAATGTAGAAACGAGTTGGCGAGCGGCGTGGAGCGAGTGCGTAGTTCCGATAGTTGCGTAGCTCGACTATAAGCGAGTGTGCGAGTGAGACGAGCTATTACTCGCACTGTAGAGAAATTACCGCTGGTTGCTCGCTCTTCGTGAGTTCTGATTAAGCGCGAGTATCGCTGAGCGAGTGTTATTTTTCATAGCTTTTGTCGCTCAGCTACGACAAGCTAGTGAAGCGAGTCCTCGCCGGCAGTGTGAACAGTAGAACAGCGATCAATTTATTTGTATATGCATCTCTTTTGTTTACACATAATGTATATCTTTTGTACGTTTCTTGAGCGAGAAAATAGCCGACAGTTAGTCGTTCTCTCGCCTTCGGTAGGACAACTGCCTCAGTCCCGGCCCAGACTGGTGGTGTTGGTGTGGATGAAGGGACAGTGTGTGACAGGGACGGTGGCTCACCATAGCGTCGAGGTAGTCAGGCAGGCGGCCGATGGTGGTGTTGGTGTGGATGAAGGGACAGTGTGTGACAGGGACGGTGGCTCACCATAGCGTCGAGGTAGTCAGGCAGGCGGCCGATGGTGGTGTTGGTGTGGATGAAGGGACAGTGTGTGACAGGGACGGTGGCTCACCATAGCGTCGAGGTAGTCAGGCAGGCGGCCGATGGTGGTGTTGGTGTGGATGAAGGGACAGTGTGTGACAGGGACGGTGGCTCACCATAGCGTCGAGGTAGTCAGGCAGGCGGCCGATGGTGGTGTTGGTGTGGATGAAGGGACAGTGTGTGACAGGGACGGTGGCTCACCATAGCGTCGAGGTAGTCAGGCAGGCGGCCGATGGTGGTGTTGGTGTGGATGAAGGGACAGTGTGTGACAGGGACGGTGGCTCACCATAGCGTCGAGGTAGTCAGGCAGGCGGCCGATGGTGGTGTTGGTGTGGATGAAGGGACAGTGTGTGACAGGGACGGTGGCTCACCATAGCGTCGAGGTAGTCAGGCAGGCGGCCGATGGTGGTGTTGGTGTGGATGAAGGGACAGTGTGTGACAGGGACGGTGGCTCACCATAGCGTCGAGGTAGTCAGGCAGGCGGCCGATGGTGGTGTTGGTGTGGATGAAGGGACAGTGTGTGACAGGGACGGTGGCTCACCATAGCGTCGAGGTAGTCAGGCAGGCGGCCGATGGTGGTGTTGGTGTGGATGAAGGGACAGTGTGTGACAGGGACGGTGGCTCACCATAGCGTCGAGGTAGTCAGGCAGGCGGCCGATGGTGGTGTTGGTGTGGATGAAGGGACAGTGTGTGACAGGGACGGTGGCTCACCATAGCGTCGAGGTAGTCAGGCAGGCGGCCGATGGTGGTGTTGGTGTGGATGAAGGGACAGTGTGTGACAGGGACGGTGGCTCACCATAGCGTCGAGGTAGTCAGGCAGGCGGCCGATGGTGGTGTTGGTGTGGATGAAGGGACAGTGTGTGACAGGGACGGTGGCTCACCATAGCGTCGAGGTAGTCAGGCAGGCGGCCGATGGTGGTGTTGGTGTGGATGAAGGGACAGTGTGTGACAGGGACGGTGGCTCACCATAGCGTCGAGGTAGTCAGGCAGGCGGCCGATGGTGGTGTTGGTGTGGATGAAGAAGTGCGGGGAGCGTCGCGCGAGCAGTCTCAGGGCGCGCCACCCCCACCCGCCGCACGCCGGCCCGCCGCCGCCCTCGCTGCACATGTATGACTCTGGAACAATAAAGTAAAGTAAATCGTTCACTTGCAAGAATGTTGGTACATAATATCTTAAATTAGTTTAGCCTACACTATATTACACTAAGCGATTCGTGAGTACTTAGTTTGATCTTAGTAAATAAACGGCTTAAACTCGCTTGTATTTACTTCGGCTTCGTGCCGACCGTTTCGATCGTGTACGAGGATCTTCTTCAGGGAGCTGCGGTTACGCGCCAACGTCCGCGCCCCGCTTAGCACCAACATGACAGGATCAAAACGGTCGGCATGAAGCCGAAGTAAATACAAGCGAGTTTATGCCGATTATTTATAAAGATGTATGTTTAACAACAGTTGCTGATTTAAAAAACTTTGCATACGCGTAGTAGTCTCAAAATAATAAAAAAAATAATGTTGACTTGCAAAAGTGCTCCATTGTACCTAGCCCAGAATAAATAAATTTTGAGTGAGAGTTAGCAATGCCGTGAAGATGTGAGGCACTACAGTGCGGCCGGTGTATAAGTCATTCCACACAAGATCACATCATGAGAAAACGTCGTGGACCATATAATATTATAATTTTCTGAGTGCTTGGGTCAAGCTGAGAGCCTTTTTAGTCAGGAATTTAAAATTTAATTAAAAAAATCATCTCTTACCCAATGACGGCATGAAATCTCTCTCAGGTGTGCGACAGGCACTCAGGTTGTCAGGGCACAAATTCCAGAGCTTCGTCAACTCATTGCTGAAAACAATATTATAATTTATGACATGTTAAATAAACATTATCATTTTCTTATTATTATTACTCTAGAATATCTGCATTAGGTTTCTTCATCAATTTATTTTTATTCAGTTCTGTATAAAAATATTGTTTATTTGGTTTTGTTTCTACACTTTCATGCACAACTCAGGTTTTTGGTTATTAAGTACATTTGTGTATATGGCCTTATTGAGGCCATGTTTTGAGCGCAATATATGTTCCGCGAAAATTAACGATTTTCGAGATATTTTAATTTTTTTTCTAAAAATCGAGGTAAATCAATAAGGCCCTATACACCAATGTACTGAATAACCAAAGACCCTGTAATATAATCACTGGGTTTCAGCTGGGGCTAATTAATCTTTGCCTGTAAAAATACCATTACTTCTTTCCCACAGTTAAATCCAATCAGCATGTCATTTTTGAAAAATAGCATGAGGAGGTACATCTATCTATCTATCTTTAACGGGGGCTGGCAAATAACCAGCAACACGTCGACCCATTGGGATCTATTGTGTTTACCCCTACCTTATCGTTTCTTACTCATGGAAGAAGTGGGTTATTAAGGCGGTGGTCCCACTTAGAGGAAGAAACCTATACTCCTCTGGTTTGGGAAATGCATTCCCAAGGAGCCTCATGCGTTTCGTAGCCAATACGTCACATTCACATAGAATGTGCTCCATTGTCTCCTCGACCTCGCCACAGGCTCTACAATCGTTTATTGTAGTCAGCCTCATTTTGAAAAGCATGTCATTGGTTTCATAATGCCCGGTTAAGGCACCAATGATAGCTCGTCCTTTGCTTCTTCCATTATTTAGTATATATTTGGAAGCTTTTCTGTAGCTGTTACCTAGGAATTTCTTCGAATGTATCAGCCCTTCGCTGTTTTCCCAAACTTGCCGGTGTTTTAGATCAGCATATTCCTTTATGGCCGTATTGATTGTGCATGCTGGCAGACCCATACATGGTTCTGGTCCATGCATAGCATTTGCTGATCCGCTTCTGGCAAGCTCATCAGCCTTCTCATTCCCTAATATTCCAACGTGGCCCGGTACCCAAACTAATCGTACTCTGTTGCTGTGGCCTAATTTATTTAGGGCCTTAACAGCATCTAAGACCAATCTTGAGCTGATCCTGCAGGAATTTAAGGCCTTTAGTGATGCTTGACTGTCACTGAGAATGTAGATAGTCTTATCTTTTACATTCTTATTTATATTCTCATGAGCGCATGCTATGATAGCATACATTTCTGCCTGAAAAACGGTTGTGTATTGACCCAAACTGTTCCAAAGTTGGAAAGTATTTGAGTATATACCTGCTCCTGTACCAGATCCAGTTTTTGAACCATCTGTGTACCATATGCTGCAGTCTGCGTCTGGTGGTCGTAGCTGCTGCTTCCAGTCCTCCCTTGAGGGGACATGTATTTTAAAATTCCTTTTGAAGATTTTAATCTGCGGCATTACGTCGCTAATCATGTTCATCTTCCTCTGTAGCTCTTCACTGAGCTTCATTTTTGTGTGCCTTGTTGTTGGCCGATTGAGGTCATGAACTCCTACCGCTTGGAGTCTGTATAAGGCTTTCATTGGCTCCTGTTGTATGAATATATCAAGAGGTTTTAAGTCTAAAATTATGTCAAGAGCCATACTTGGCGTGGACTTAAACGCTCCTGTTATGGCCATAGTGGCCATCCTTTGAAGTTTGCTTAATGTTCTTTTGCAGACTGCGAGTTCGGTTCTAGGCCACCATACCACGCTACCGTAGGAAAGTATTGGGCGCACCATTGAAGTGTAGATAAACTTTAGTATCTTGGGTTTAAGTCCCCAAGTTTTACCATAAGCTGATCTACACATATTAAAAGCCCTCATGGCTCTATCTGTCACCTTCTTGGCGTGCAGATTCCATGTAAGCTCCTTGTCTAGGGTCATACCAAGATATTTCACATCGGTAGACCATTCCAACTCTTTGCCGAATAGTAGTAACTTCTTCAGACTACCCAGTTTCTTCTTCCTTGTAAATGGAAGAACCGTAGTTTTGCTTGGATTGATGGTAAGGTGGTTTTCAACACACCATTCTTCCACAATATATAAAGCCTGTTGCAAAAGTCCCGATGTAGTTTCTGGAAATTTGCCATTGATCATTACTACTATGTCATCTGCGTATCCCACAGCATAGCATGCTCCACTGTTCAATTTTGTAAGGAGGGAGTTTACCACCAAACACCATAGTGTAGGTGACAATACCCCTCCTTGAGGGCAACCTTTTGTTGTTGTTGCGTGAATTTCATCTCCTAATAGAGATGCCCATATTCTCCTACCCCTCAGCATGGAATCAATCCATCTGCATAGGGTAGGGTTAATGCCGTGTTCATTGGCGGCCTTCATGATCGATTCGAATGTTGTGCGGTCAAAAGCTCCCTCAATGTCTAAGAAAGCCGCCACGCAAATTTCCTGACCATCAATAGCTTCTTCAGCTTTAGTGATGTGGTGCAACGCAGTTTCTGTTGATTTTCCAGGTTGGTAGGCACACTGTAGCTTATGAAATGGTTTCTTTTTTAGAGGCCCATCCCTTATGTATTGATCTACGAGTTTCTCCAGGGTTTTTAAAAGAAATGATGAGAGACTAATCGGACGAAACGCCTTAGCCTCTTCATAGCTTCCTTTACCTGGCTTAGGAATGTACGTTACCTTTACCTTCCTCCATATCTTTGGAATGTGCCCAAAGGCTATGCAGGCCTTGAACAGCCGCAATAAGTGCGGACCTATTATGGGAAGACCCCGTTGTAGTAGTATTGGGTATATGCCATCTGGTCCTGGGGATTTATATGGTTGAAAGTTTTGCACAACCCATCTGAGTTTACGCTCTTCTACTACCTTCTTGGCAACATCCCAGTCTGCTTTTACAGTTCGCAAATTTTGCTCCACTGCAGGCATGGGATCATCTGTGTCTGTGCGATCATGAATTTTGCAGTCGGGAAAATGCGTCTCCATCATGATCCTCAAAGTTTATATACCTGATTCTGTTAGCATTCCATCTCTGGTCCTAACAGTGTTTAAAGTTATACTCTTGCTTGCAGACATTGCCTTTACTAATCTCGAGCCTTCAGGTACAGTGTTAATGTCCTGACAGTGAGATTGCCATGATTTCCTATATTCTTTGCGTACCGCCAGATTGTACTCAGTTAGTGCTCGTGAATATTCTTTAAAGCACTTCTTAGACTTTGCCTCATTGAAAATTTGGCGAGTAGTTTGCCTTTTCCTTTTTAGTTCTGGTGTCCACCATGGAACCTTTATTCCTTTTGCTACCTTCTCAGGGCAGCTTGTGTACCAAGCCGTGTTAATGGCTCGGTTAAGCCTTTCGGCTTCAAGTTCAATATCAACCGTGGAATTCAACTTGCCTTTGACTGATCCTAATTCATATGTTAATTCTTTAGTGTACACCTTCCAGTCCGTGTATCTGGGGTTTCTCCTGCGTACACTCGGGATCGAGTCTTCTGTGTTATATCTGAAGCAGATATACCTATGATCAGAGCCACTAACTTCGTCTGATACACGCCAGTTAGTGATTCTCCTATATATACCATTTGTGGCCATGGTTACATCTATAACCTCAGCACGTCGCGAATCTACGAATGTGGGTTCGCTGCCTTTGTTTATTAAACGAAGAGAGTGACTTACCAGATATTCGTATAGTTCTTCTCCTCTTACATTTGTGTCCGTGCTGCCCCAGATGATGTTATGCGCATTAGCGTCACATCCCATCACTAGCTCCAGGTTCTCACGGCCGCAGAACTCAACAAGCTCCTTCATGGCCCTCACGCTGGATGACCTTTCATCAGTAGGGTAAGCAAGATAAACAGAAGCTATTACAAACGTTTTACTATTACCCCCTCCTGTAATGACCTTAATAGCAGTAAGGTCCTTGGAACAGTGGTTATGTAGGGGCAAGACGTCTACGCCATTTCTGGCATATACACAAGTCCTTGCCCTTTCACTAGTAAAGTGGAAGATGGATCCTCCTTTACCTAAACCTGTGACAATACCCTTTGTGTTTATATAAGGGTCCTGTATTAACGCAATATCAAACTTGTGTTCTTTGAGCTGACGACTCAATAGGGTCATCGCCGCTTTACAGTGGTGTAAATTAATTTGTACGCACCTTAGTCCCGCCATTTGTTCTTTTGATGGGGTGTGGTGTCGACAGTCATTTACTGACTGCCGCCTGCGTCCTTATCCTCCGCCGTCGTCTCCATCTCTGAGAGAGGAGACAATAGGGACAGCTCGCCGATGTCGCCCAGCGCGTCCTCGGTGAGCAGAGATGTGGCCGGTGAGGGAACTGGGCAGTCCGCGGTGATGTTGTGATGTTGACTGCCCGTAGTAGACCCTCCGTCGCTCGGTAAGCCCTGTGGAGCAAGTGGCGGGACCACTGCCCCTGCGCTGGCGGCGCCTTTGTCTCCCGACTGACTTTCGTCTTCAAGAAGCTTGAAGTAGCTTTTGTCGACGCCAGCGTAGAGGCAGTAGTCCTGAGCCTTTATCACGTCCGCAGAAGTCTTGTCCATAAGAACAATTCTTCTCACGCTCGACGGTTCCGTTACCGTGTCGACCACCTTCCAGTCGCTTGTCCTCAGCCCAGGATTTAATCTCTGAAGCATAGACAAGATGCTGGACAGATCCTTGATCCATACATTCCTGGATTTCCACGCCATCTTTACCGGTTTAGGCAGATCTTTAGCACAGACAACTTTCAGTGTCAGGCTTCCGATCGTCCTTCCAGTGAGTCCGGCAATCCAGTCTGCCGACCCTTGATCCTCGCAGAACACGTGTAGTGCTCCTGCGATTACTGTCCCGACACTGAATCGGGGCAGCGGATCCTGTTGTCCGATCATCATCTGCCAAAGGGCGCTAACAATCGGTCCTACGTCTTCGTTGGTGACCTGAGAGGCCGGGAAGTCCTGTGGGATGACCGCCATTCTGCATCCCGAGAGGGCGTCCCTAAACGTTCTGTTAAGGTTCGGCCTCTTGGGGGTATTGCAGGGCTGCTCCTCACTGGACTCCCTTGCCCTTTTAGCGGCTGCGCTCATCACGCCTGCCGTGTCTGCAGTTGCCCCTGCTGGAGCATTCTGCTCTGAGAGAGTGTGGGTCTGCCTAGCAAGTAGCTTTTTTCGCCTGGCCGCCCCACTCTTCCTCTTCAATATGGCCCCTCTAAGTTTGCCTCCCGGAGCATTCGTCCCAACAGTCAAGCCCGGCTGTCTGCTAGGCCGCCCGACGGGCGAATTCGCGATATGACTAACCTGAGTGCCCCCAGTGTTGGCTACTCGCTGGGCGTCCTCCGAAGCAGTAGTCCCAGAGGGTGGGCATGGCGGTCTGCTACGCCCTCCACTGGTCCCCCGTCCGGAAGGACCTCCCTGAGTCTGCCTTTCTGTAATGCGGTCGGTGTCCCTTCCGCCTAATGACACAATGTCCTTGTTGACGCCCTTTCGGTCATCTCCTTTAATGGTTTTGTTTTTACTAAGGTCCATTAACTTGTTGAAAAAGAATTCGCCGGATTAGCTCCCCACCCTCCACGGAGTCCTCAACATTGGGGATGTCTAAGTAGACACCAGGGCTACTAATCCGGTATAGCGTTCCAGAAAAGAGTGCCCACGAGACCGCACGGTACGAGACAGTCGACGCCTAACCAAGACATCGAAAGCCGCGCGCCGCCGCCTGCGGACCCCTCCTTTCCCGAACGCTCGCCTAGCGGCCGTCTGACCGGACGCCTCAGCCGATTGATCGCGGTTGGCTAGTCCACGACCTCCCGTTTTGGAAGAATTCAGGGCCAAAGAGGAGTGTTGTGGGGTGCAGCGAAAACCACCACGTTGCATACCGCTCAGCCACCAGGATCCCTTCCTCCTTCCTTACGGGTCTCCACGCACGGCAAGAACACGCGGGTGACCTCCCCTCCCTCCGCGTCCCCCCCCTCCCCAACCTGATCCGACCCTCACATATCTTAGTGTGAGTCGCCGCCGCAGAGCACAGTCACATATGCCCCTTGGACCGACCAGGTTTTTGTACGCGGGTGGCCTCCCCGTACCAACCCCCCACCCCCCCCTTAATAAAGATTCCCCCCCCCAATTTTGCCCCGTTTTTTACCCCCCTACCGACCCTCACAGGTTTTTAGTGTGAGTCGTGCCACCGGACACAGCCACTGATGCCCTGTGGTCTTCACGTCAGGAGATTTCAGTTCTGTCTATTTCTGATGGAATTAGACCAATAGCAGGTGGCACCACGGGCAGGTAATCCCTCTGACTTGTCTTAGGGATCTACATGACTGTTGCACTCTCTGAGGAGGTACATAGATTAATTTATTAGGAAATATGTATAATGGTACTCACTTGCCCATATAAGACTTGTTCAAACTATGATATTCCTTGATGATATCACCGACTGGGCGACGACGCTTGCGGGTCTTACGGACCTCTTCTGCCGAGTCCACTTGCACTGGAGGCTTTGGTTTTTGGAACTCTACAATTTAAGAAAATTTAATTTCAAATTATACAAAAATTTCATCAAAACATTATAGACTAGCATAAGCTTCCGCCTCTGCCCGCATGCCTAAATCCTTTCTTAGCGGAGGTCTACGTCATAAAACCAGTCCAGTTTGAGTTTGAGTTTGAAGTGTGAATTAAAATATCTCCTTAGAATAATTGCATATATTATTAAAAGCAAAAGAATTTTAGTAATACCTGGACACCCATCATTTTTCCATGTATTCCAATGTTCCTCTCTCTTCAGAATGCTTCGAACACACTCGGCAAACCGTTTGCCGTGCGGCGGCGTCTCACCAAGGAGGCGATATACAAGTGACGTCATCTCTTTAACCCAGTCACACTGCTCAGATTTTAACTCTTGAGATTCCCTGAAATAATATAAAGAAGGTTTAGACAAATAAGCTTTGTCACCTAGATACTAGAGGTAAATGTTATTGGAAAATTTACATAGGACAACTTAAAAAATAAAATATATTAACAATGGGCTTATCAATAGGTTTTGAATAAAATCGAGTGAAGTTTTTGCTCAAGCATTATCGAGTGAATAGGGCTTGTTAGCCCCTTCTTTTTTTTAATAGTCAGAGTGTCTGTTAGCTGTTAATAATATAAACAACTAAACAAAATTAGCTGAAAATTCGTACAAGACATATGCTTAGGTAATGCATACTTTTCGGCAGATAAAACCATAAACCCACAAATAAAAATAAACTACAGTAAAAATACACTTACATTTTAAACTTAACAGTAGAAGTCAAATATTGGAACAGAATCAGGAACTGTATGAGAACACATCTCCTGAAGTTCGAATCGGAGAGTTGCAGCTCCAATAGTTTCTGATTGGTCAGGAATTTGGCAAAATAATGCTGTTCTTTGTTTGAATGCATTTCAGAGTCTGTGACTGCTTTCAACCTGTTTAGCTTGGACTTTTGTAGCTCTATGGATTCCAGCTTGTATGAGGAGAATGCTGAGAGAACACTCCCTGAATGCTGCAAAACAAATAGATGAATGGTAAGATTATAATAAATTTCTAGAAATACTCATACATATTAGCTTATGTACCCCACAATATCTTAATTTGACCTGACCTTCATTTGGAAATACTTAGGAAAGATTTGGGACAGCATAGACTAACTAAAAAGGTGAGACTGCAAAGTTTAATGTGATCAATTTTTAAGTGACTTCACCATCATATTTTAATTCTTAACAAATGCATACTTACAGCAACAAAAGTTTTCCACTGCAATTTATTGTAACAAGTGTTTGGATTCCTGAAAAAGTCTTGTAGAGACCAGAATCTACAGTACAAATTGTAATCAATGTTCAATTTACTCTTGTCATCGTCCACTACCATTTCCTCATCCAAGGAGTCTTTTAATGTACTAGTGTTGTCTCCTCCAAACTCTGTCACATTCTCGAGATTAAACTCTGACACAATATTGAGCCCAGAGCGTTCAGAAAACGGGAAAAATTTCGCCAGGAAAAGCAATATCCGTCCACAGAAAACGGTGTTCTGTGATCTTGATAATCTTCTAAGCAAATCGTTGCACATTCTCAGCAGATTATTCTTACACGCAACGAAAAATAGCTCTTCCTTCCAGATGTTTACACCTTTTTCGACGTACGAGAACATTTTCTCGCATTTGTTTAGCGTTAACGCGTCAAATATATCTCCGAGGAGGACCACTGGCATTGTAGGCGTTACCATCTGCCGCCTGCATGACTCAATGCAGAAACAAACGAAATTCTCCAATGTATCTGGCTCTTCGACCAGCAAATCTAAAAGTTTATCCCGAAATGCTTGGTCCATAGCCGCCTTTCGGTCGACTTCATTAGCGTTTTTTGAAAATGAGTCGAGTAAATCAATGTTGTTGGTGGTGAAGGCTTTTGAGAGCACATCCTGTGACAAAATTAGAGTTTATTATTAAACGGGCGGAATTAATAATAAATCCAGACTGAGATAAAGTTGAGGTTAAGTTTTAATGTTTACCTTGTATTTGTTCCGTAGCTCTTCGAAACCTAATTTTTCAGACATTTTGTACTTGATTCGCACGGCTTATACATTTAATATCTAACAAACATTAATTATACATAAATTCTTATTTTTTTGGCTAAAATTAATTTATTAATGCAAAATAAACTCAACACTCAATCCACAGAGTACATTTTATATGACTCAATCCAAACGTCAAACAATTTGTCAGTGTTGCTAGCGCCTTATCTTCAAAAGTAACCTCATTATGTATGAAAAGTAACGTTTTAACAAGAAAAGTAGCGTTTCTTTTTCTTATTTTTATACAATATCCACTTACCCAAACATTTTCAGTTTATTTTATTCAGAAGTTAATAATTCAATATTTTTTTAAAATAATCTTCTTAATAAACGGGATAAAGTTATTCAAAATTGCCTTTTTCTATTTTCACTGCTAAATCAAATTTACTATTATTTACCGTTACAAGGAAGATTCGTTCATATTTAGTTAATTTTAATATAAAGATTTTGTCCCGAAAAGTAACTTATCCAAACAAGTAACGTAAAGGATCAAAAAGTAACGCAAAGTCTTACAAAAGTAACGTTCTGGCAATGCTGCAATCGGTATACAGACTATAAATATTTTTTGTTTTTCTTCTCCCTTTACGTAAATTTACGGTCCCACTTGAGTACACTTGCCAAAGTATTTTATCAAAAATAATTATCATAATATTATTTTCTTCAATCAAGTCTTTCTGTTACGAAATCAAATGAATGATATCCTACCTATAAAATGTTTTGTAACATACAAATCACATTTGTAGTCACACATTGATAGTCTCAAGTTGTTATGAGCCTTAGCTTACGATACAAAATCAATATGCAGGAAAATAATGAAAAACAAACTGTGGACAAACTACTGGAAAATGATTATTTTACTAATGAACACTAAAATAAGTAAAAATAAGAATAGTCATAAATAAAACAAAACTATTTCGGATTTTACTAAATATTCGCTTATATTTTTATTCACAAAAATGGTTTGTACTTAATGACTGAATTAAATCACTGAACACAAAAAATATCCATCATCTTCCTCATCATTATATATTCTTGGAGTCTTCACTGTCCAGTCGATTTTACTTTTCAGTTTACTATATTGTCCATTATACAGTAAACTAGCAAATACTTCCTCAAATCTAGATGGTGTCGGTTTAATATTTCTGTAGCCATGAGAAACTAAATAGTCGAAAAACTCTTCCATAGGATGAAGGCTAAAACGTCGCATCCAGAACGATTTGACCCTATATTTTACATGAAGCTTGGTTTGAAGATATTTCGTATGTTTCAGATTACGCAACCAACAAGTCACTGAGGG
This sequence comes from Hemithea aestivaria, assembly GCA_947507615.1. Taxonomy (NCBI): domain Eukaryota; kingdom Metazoa; phylum Arthropoda; class Insecta; order Lepidoptera; family Geometridae; genus Hemithea; species Hemithea aestivaria. Next base: position 13,587,171 of record OX382337.1, on the reverse strand, counting down.
CACTCTTACCTTCCTACCTTCATTTGTAATAAATTTTGTAGACTCCAAAATAGTTTTTGCCTTCACCCAAAACTTATTGTGCTCAGATTTCATTGTTACTGGCCTTCGTAGTTTCTTCTCTGGATTTTCTTTACATTCGTAGTAATTTCCATTCATTGAGTCGAAGAGTTGGTCGTAAAAATATATTATGTCAGAGGTTTCCTCTAAAAAAAAAAGAAAACTGTTAAAAACAATTTATACTATCAGAATAATAATAGAAGGATGTCTGATTGAAAGCTCTTGGGGCCTGAGGAAATTATGGGCTAAGATATAATTAATGATTTTTCACATGTTCTCACCATACAATAAATAATGGTAAGTGGAAAGCAGTTGTTACACAGATGCAACATTGAAGCAGTGTTCTAGCTAGATATTACTAATTAAAAGTGTTTTTCAGTTGGTTTTATTGCTAGACACAGTAATAATAATAAAACTTACTCCACTGGAACTTGATCATAGCAGCTACGCTACGGCTGAATATGTGAACTGCTAATTTAACTTTCCTTTTGGAAATTTTCTTTGGTTGTATATGCTTTTTAGTAATATTTGGCATCAATGTTTTTCGATATTCAGCTGACTGTTCATATATCTTCACAACATGTTCCCATTTTGCTGTTTTCACTTCATTTATATCAAATATTCCTAAAGCTTCAATATCCATTTTCATAAAATTATTCCTTATTGCTTTGACTAGGTATGCAGGATCATAAATCGGTACAATTTCTTTTCCATTAACTTGAAAACTATGCTTCAATTCTGTTTCTCTGCTGCTGTTTAAGTGTGTTTCAAGTGCTAATTCTTTCAACACCCTCATATTTCTCTTTTGATGGTTACAGACCGTTGCAAGTATGTTAAAACCACATTTTTGCAATCTGGCTATGACTTGTTTTATTAATGTTTTTAAATCTTCTGTTGAAATAGGCCCTTTAGAAAATGTATATGCGAGGGGAAATTTATATTTGTATGCAATTCCTTGAAGCATAAAAACGAGAGCATGGTCTGGTCTCTTGGAATTCTTTTTACAAGACGTGATACGAATTTCATCGAACAAAACCACACACAACTTTCCTTTTACAGTCATCTTGCCAGCTCTTTGTTCCAATTGTTTGAATAAATTTTCATTCAATCCCGGACTAATTTCTGTGTCCGATAATATAAGTGTTTTTATACTTTTGGCTGAAGGCAAATAAAATATTATACTTAACCATTTATACGCTTTTGGACCTCTTTTGTATAAAAAGACAGCCATATTTTTCTCATATCTAGTGAATTTTCTTCTTGCTATGTATTCTTTCATTAGTTCTCTATATTTTGCCATGGTAAATAGACATGCTACATTATTATATTTTCTTAAGCAATTTCGGAACGTCTTGGTTTGAGATAGTTTCCATGCTAACTTTAGTCTAGACGAGTAATTATATTTCTTCTTCTTTAACATCAGGATAATTTTCTGGAGCCTGACCATATTAGGAGCTGAAATTTCAATAATATAATATTAAAATTACAGAAGGTGGTATAGAATGGTATTTTTTGTTACTAAGTGGCTTAATTTTACATACATTTTCTAATGATATTATTCTTTTTATTTATTGGTTTTCCCATTTTATCTGGAGTAGCTGCAGCTTTCACTCTGATCTGTGGTTTCACTAGCACTGGAAGATTTGTGATATCTTCAACATTATACAATTAGTCTCCATGGATTTGGTACAATTTTTATTATCTAGTATAAATTAAAAGTCTTATTTCTTTTTTAAATTAACTGCTGCAAAAATATTTCGTATAATGAGGGGGGATGATATCTTTGCACCACAGACCACACAGACTAGAAGTGCTTTTCACGAAAGGAGTCCTTTTTGCGGGGCGCCACTATCGCAAATTTTAAAAGTTAGCATATTTATAACTTTTTAACGCCACGTAATTTCTCAAATTTAATTTTTAATTATAAATGTATATAGTTTGTCTAACAAATGAAAAATATTTAGGACATGAAGTCCAGTAATTATCGAAATAATTAAATTTAGTTCCACAAAATTCCGCGGGACCTCTTTCGTGAAAAGGCAACACAATGTGAAGGAATAGTGAATAGTTGTCTATGGTTGGTAAATTCACGTCATGGCAAGTCCACACAGTGTGGCCCAAAGTTCATGGATAGTTTCATGGATGGGCACATTTTGGCCTACGTAGCTAATGACTTTAATTATATTATTATATTTTAAATAGTAACACGGTAAAGTATCTCTTTACCGTGATAGTAATATCAATTATGGATCATTTAAAGCCATTTTATGTGAATAATTATTTGAAACTAGCCTTCTTCTGGGAAGAAGAATTATTTGAAACTAGCTAATTTTTCTTTGTTTTTCGAGGTATACAATCTGTAAGCATGTAATATATTGTTACGGGAAGCGAGTAAGGGATAGGAAGGAAAGAACAATTACCTCGGAACTGGTTCTTTATTTGAACAGGCAGAGGTCCGCCTAGCACTGACTTTGCAACTTTGCACTCTACTTTGTTCACTGTTTACTGTAAACACTTGACTTCTTTTTACTTTTTCAACTTCTATTTCTTCCAAGTTCCAAAACACAACTGCCCTGTTCCAGTACCCGTGGCCCTTTTTATACTTGTTATTTCGATTGTCATTTGTTTGCCAACATTCTTTTATAGTTCTGATACTTTTTGAATCAAAAATGTTCCATGACTATGTCATTTGTTTTATGAAATTCTTTTTATAGTTCCGATACTTTTTAAACTTTTTATTATTATTTTTTTTTAATCCAAAAAGTTCCATGACTACGTCACATTATCCCCTCCTAAAACATGATCGTCCCGATTATCGTTTGAGCCATGATACCGCGCCAGTCTATCCACGTGAACAATTTTTGCTGAAGTTCTCGCTGTCTTCCGAATTCTGTATGTAACGTCGTTGATTTTTGTCACCACCACGTATGGTCCCTCCCAGCTTGGCTGCAGTTTTGGGCATAGGCCTTGTTTTCGCACGGGGTTATGAAGCCAGACTAGTGAGCCTTCTTCAAAGGTTCTCAAGTTTGCACTTCTATCATATCGTGTCTTCATTCTATTGCTAGCTTGCAGATTTGCTTCTCTAATATGACCGTGAATTTCTTCCATTCATTTCCTTAGACCTTCTGTGTAATCCGTGATACATGCTGGTGAATCAGGAGGACAGCCCGCAAGCAACTCTGCCGGCAGCCGAAGTTCTCTCCCGAAGTTCGCGCTCGCTGGAGTGGTACCTGTGCTTTCATGCTCAGCCGTTCTATATGCAAGAAGAAAAAGCGGAATGTATTCGTCCCAATTTCGTTGATGAGAGTCCACCACTTTAGCTAAATGCTGCTCCAGTGTTCGATTGAAACGCTCGACCATTCCATCAGACTGAGGATGATAAGGTGTAGTCCGGGTTTTGTGAATCTTCAGCATTCTACAAACTTCTTGAAAAACTTGTGACTCAAAATTCCGTCCCTGATCGCTATGTATTTCAAGAGGTAACCCATATCGGCAGAACACTTCAGTTACCAATTTGTTGGCTACGGTAACTGCTTCCTGGTTAGGGATGGCGAAAGCTTCCGGCCACTTCGTGAATAAATAATCCATCACTACTAAAATATAACGGTTGCCGTCATCTGACTGAGGAAATGGTCCAGCCACGTCTACGGCGATCCGTTCCCAAGGCGCTCCAACGTTGTAAATTCTCAATGCCCCGCGACTTCTCGTTTGAGATCCTTTTACGGAACAGCAGCGCTCACACTTCCTGCACCAGTCTTTGACGTCCTCTCTGCAGTGCAGCCAATAAAATCGTTCCCGAATTTTCAACAGTGTCCTTTTAACCCCAAGATGTCCCCCCGTAGCCCCATCGTGGTAGGCTCTGAGTATATTTCTGACTTTCGCTTTTGGCACTACAACTTGTGGATGCGACCCATTACCTTCTGCCGCTTCCCATCTTCGACAAAGAACTCCATCTCGTAGTACTAAGCTATTCCATTGCGCCCAATAACCTTTAAATGTCGGACTCAGTCCTGAAATTTCACTCCATTCCTGACGAGGGGATCCATTCGCTAATCGTTCCACGATTGGTCTTAAATCTTCATCTTCTTCCTGCGATCTGCGCATGGCGTCATTACACCACTCGTCGTTCAGTGAGTCTGTTGCGATCAACCTTACAGCAACCTCCTCCTTTACTTCCTGTTTCTCACAATGTTTACAATCGTCAAAGCAGGGTCGTCTAGATAGGGCGTCAGCATTTCCATGCATCGTCCCCTTCCGATGTTCAATCTCAAAGTCAAACTCCTGCAGTTGTTCTATCCAACGTGCTACTTGACCTTCCGGATTCTTGAACTGCAGAAGCCATTTTAAAGCTGCATGGTCAGTGCGAATGTGGAATTTCCGTCCTATTAGAAATTTCTTAAAATGGTTTAGGGTTTTTACTACTGCCAGCAATTCTCTGCGCGTGACGCAGTAATTCCGCTCTGGTTTTGATAACGACTTGCTGAAGTAGGCTATTACGACTTCTTGGTCTCCTCTTCTTTGCGATAAGGTTCCGCCGACACCAGTATTACTTGCATCAGTATCGACGACAAATTCATTGCTGCAATCTGGATAACCCAGTATCGGAGTCTCGCATAGCCTTTTCTTGAGTTCTTCGAAAGCTCTTTCACAATCTGCGTCCCAAACAAAAGGTCGTTTTTCTTCTGTCAGTCTGTGCAGTGGTTTAGCGATGTCCGAGAAATTCTTGACAAATCTACGATAATACGAGCAAAGTCCCATAAACGCTCGTACTTGCGTTTTGTCCGTAGGTACTGGCCATTCCTTTACAGCAGATATCTTCTCTGGATCTGTTGTTACACCGTTTTCAGAAATTACATGGCCCAAGTAGTTGACTTGCCGTTTGAAGAATGAGCATTTCTTTAGATTCAGTTTTAGATTTGCTCCTCGGATTTTATAGAACACATCTTCCAATTTCCTCAGATGATCATCAAAATCCCGTCCGACAATTATGACGTCGTCAAGATACACGAGACAAGCTTCTCCAATCAGCCCCGCCAGCACTCGTTCCATTAGTCTCTCAAAAGTAGCCGGAGCATTACACAATCCAAACGGCATTACTCTGAATTGCCAGAGCCCTTTTCCAGTGGAGAACGCTGTCTTCTCTTTATCTTTAGGGTCCATTTCCACCTGCCAGTAGCCACTCTTGAGGTCCAACGTAGAGAACCATCTCATGCCATTCAAAGTGTCCAGAGTATCATCTATTCTCGGAAGTGGATAACTGTCCTTTTTGGTTATGTCGTTTAGTCGTCGATAATCGATACAGAATCTAGTGGAACCATCCTTCTTCTTTACCAGGACGACTGGAGAGCACCAGGGACTAGAGGAAGATTCTATCACCCTGCTCTTCTCCATATCCTTTATCATATTCTGGACTTCCTGTTCCTTTGCAAACGGAATTCGACGAGGTCGTTGGCGAATAGGTTGCTCGCTTCCTGTATTTATTCGGTGCTGAACCAACGACGTTTTTCCGATGTCTGCATCACCCTTAGAGAATATGTCACTGTATCGCCGTAGTAAATTCTTTGCTTTAACCAATCCTACAGCGCTTAAGTCCTTTTCGCACCCAATAAATACTGTGCTGAGGTCTGCTTCTTCTGTTTGTTTCTTTTTCACCTCTTGGCAGTTTCGCAACCAGACAATCCCTTCAGCTTTTCCAACAACAGTTCCTTTCTTGATGGATTGCGGATGATCGCTCAGGTTCAACACCGGAATTGCCACCTCTGGAGTCGCATCAACTATTGTCCTTGCAGGCAGCCAAGTATCTTCCACCCTAGCCTTCTCAATTAGTAGGCAGCGCTGGCGGTTGATATTTAACTTTGCTGACATTGCGACTGACACCAGTGTTTGAGTTCGCGGCGGAAGTTCGGTATCCTTAAGGCAGTAAACTTCTCCTTCGCCATCTCCATTTATGGGAACTTCTGTTGCTCCACACTTAAGCACGCCATGCTTGATGTCAATTTCGCAGTGGTGTGCTTTAAGGAAATCTAAACCGATAAGGCAGTCGTCCACTATATCCGCTACTACAACTCGCTGCCAATAAAGTTTATCCCCAACTTTTATCGCCACGACGCATTCCCCTTTAACAGGCACGCGCTGGCCGGTAGCTGTTGTCAGACTCATAGTGGTTGGAAACATTTTCAAATTTCTTGCTAATAGCCGATCTTTAACAACTGTTCGTGCCGCTCCTGTATCCAGAGTCAACTGACATGACGACCCATTTACTCTTCCAGCAATGGTGAGACTGTTACCGTCTGTAGTTTGGTAAATCTTGATTTCTAGGGCTTCCAGACTACCAGCCAGCGCTCGCCCCGCAGCCCTGGCTTGTTTTAGTTTAACGGGTTCTCAGATGTTTGTGTACCAGCGTCGTTGTCGGCGTTGGTTGTGGCTCGACGCGGGCAATTGGCTCTCATGTGTCCTCGTTCTCCGCAGCGGAAACATCGAGGAATAAACGTTCTCCGACCATCAACGGGATCCGCTGCCTCCAACTTCCTCAAACGACCACCGCTCGAGTCCCGGCGAACAGCTTCTACCTCCAATGCATGTGCGATGGCTTCCTTAACCGTGGTATGGTGAGCCAAGCGCACAGTAGCTCTCACTTCTCGGTCTGTGATACCATCGACGAACGCCTGCAGCAGCATACTGTCCGTGAAAGCAGCCGGAGACGATTGGTAGGCCTTTCGGACCAGCTTCTCCACCTCCAGCGACCATTGTTGGAGTGTCTCGTTGCTCTTCTGGCTGCGGTCCCTTAACTGAGCGCGGTAGACATGCTCAAGGTGTGAGTCCCCGTACCGTGATTCCAGCGCATCCAACAGGCCATCATAGGAAACTTCATGCTCTACGGCTTCCAACACTGTCGCTGCCTTTTCTCGCAGGGCTAGGGTAAGAGCAGTTTTAGCTTCGTCTTTCCCCCAACCGTTCAGTTGGACGACAGATTGAAGTTGTTTCTTGAAGGCGGCCCATGAGGTTGTCCCATCAAAAGGTGGTACTTTAAATTTGTACCCCGGCATAGCGGTGATTGCGGGAGTACCTGTCATGCGGGTTTCCTTTAAATTCATGAAATCCTGTTCTAGGACTGCTACACGAGCTTTACATTCGGATAACAAATGATCGTGGATGTCTACGACGGTATTCAGTTCCTCGAGCCTATCGGCATTCTGAGATATAGCCGAAAGAAGCTGCTCCTGGCGAGCCTGTTGACGCTCTTCTTGTTCTTGCAACACGCGCAGCTGATCTGCCTGCCTCCGCGCTTGTTCCTCTTGCAACGCGCGCAGTTGATCTTCTTGCCTACGCGCTTGTTCCTCTTGCGACGCGCGTAGCTGTGCAAATAGCGCGCCAACATCCATGCTGGGTGCGGCACCTCCAAAAGAACCGGGTGCCGGCACATTTAGTGCGGCAGGAGGGGCAATCTCATCCACAACATGAGGTTCTTGCCTTGAACCAACAGCAGGGCCTCTTGGCTCTGGATCCGCAGTCTCTTCGTCTCGCAGTGCGGCCGCTCTGGTTCGAGTTATCGGACCGTCCCTGGGCATCACCGGCATTATTCCTTCCTATCCCACTTCTGACACCAATTGTTACGGGAAGCGAGTAAGGGATAGGAAGGAAAGAACAATTACCTCGGAACTGGTTCTTTATTTGAACAGGCAGAGGTCCGCCTAGCACTGACTTTGCAACTTTGCACTCTACTTTGTTCACTGTTTACTGTAAACACTTGACTTCTTTTTACTTTTTCAACTTCTATTTCTTCCAAGTTCCAAAACACAACTGCCCTGTTCCAGTACCCGTGGCCCTTTTTATACTTGTTATTTCGATTGTCATTTGTTTGCCAACATTCTTTTATAGTTCTGATACTTTTTGAATCAAAAATGTTCCATGACTATGTCATTTGTTTTATGAAATTCTTTTTATAGTTTTTTTTTTAATCCAAAAAGTTCCATGACTACGTCACAATATTATACAAATGATAAGTATTTAAACACTTTGGCTGTGTAATATACTGTATAATTATTATTTTATCACACCACAATCCCAAGTGAATAGCAATATTCTCCTCTTCCTGCACGGGTGTCTGGAAGAGAACGCTTTTAGCGATAAGACCGCCAATTTAAACACATAGATTATAATATTGTGTTCTATTTATAAGTTTATTTCTGTATAGTTCTCTGTGTTCAATAAAGTGTTATCAATCTTAAAGTCATTAGTTCCTAGTTACGGAGGGCAAAATGTGCCCATCCGTGAAACTATTTTATTCCTTTGACTCGGCCAGAAATGCCGATAAGTATTCGGTGACATTCGTCCATAAACAAAACACCACTCGGCGAATCTTTGGCTGCATAGTGTGGACGAGCTATAAGTAAAAAAAATGTGTTTATATTTTCTGAAAAAAAAAAGGAAAAATTTCTAATTCTTGTCTATGGATAACCAATATTTTTGACAGCTGTAGCTGACATTTGACATCTGTCAGATGTGTTTTGTGATTGTGTGGCGTCCTGTCTGTAAAAGTTTAGAATTTTAATAAAATAGTATTTTACAGATTTTTTATAACATCCTTTGTTAAGTACATATATTAGGGTGTAAGTCTAGTGTAGTTTTGTGTAATTTTGTACGTAATATCTTTAAGTAAATCGTTAGTAAGGGAGGTGTTTTGTTTGAAAACATGGATCGCAACAATATGAGGTAATGCAAAATTGCTTTCGTTTGCAACAATCTTACTTTCACGCCATAATATATGTAGTAAACAATGCCACGCTGCGAACTCAAGAATAAATAAAAAATATTTTGCTATAACCTACTCAATTTCTAAAGGGAGATTTCGAGTAAATCGACGCTTAAATAATCTCAAATCTACATTAAACATGTAGCAGTTTTAGAGAGTAATCGAAGCAACGCGTATGTTTACATACATTAAGTGCGTGCGTGATATTTTTGTTATCACGCGCCTACAATATCGAGCTTATCACGACACGCTTACACACAATGCATGGACATATACATACCCTTCTATACATAATTTACTTTAATATGTGTCAAGTGTATACCTGAAATCAGATTAATTAGAGATTATCAATGAAATGTAATTTAATAATGACTAAGAGAGATAAGCTTGCATTAAATGTATAATAAATATATAAAAATCTTTACTGCAGTGAGACTGCATTGGTGTGAGTACATACAATAAATAAAATCATAGTTTATTTATTCATCAATTTCAAGAGCCTGAATATAAAATTGTACACTTAAAATTATATTGATACTAGAATATCTTTAAAAGTTGTATATGTATAAGATGTAATTCGTACAATTCTAGGTCAAGCTACGTAAACAGTGGCCCTCGATCTCTCCCGCACATGGGCAGCAAACGCCACACAAATGGACACAGTAACGGGCACAGCGGAGCACGGCTTAGCCCGCCCGGACTTAACACACAGATGTCACACGCCAACCCACAGGATGATATAATTAATTATATATATGACTCTTGGAATAAGGTGAGAATATTATTAATTAATATATCACAAAAGTAAGCTTACAGGTAACAGTAGCCATAAATTGTTGATTATTATTTTTTTGGCAAATGCCTTTATTGAGATAAAACAAACAATACTCCAGCCACAGCTGGAAATAACACTTTTTTATGTTAGATGTAAATTCATAGGTTTCTTAATTTTAAGCCCATGTACCTTATCAATTTTTCTAAAGCAGAATAAAATTGCCTGACAATTATTGATAACTCTGGGTGACCATAGTCGTGTAGTATGTATCGTAATTGATGTATACTAATCTGTATTCGCAACCTAGATCACTGTGCTATTGTCATATGGCCATGAGTAGAAAAAAGCTACTGCAAAAAGTATTATGCAGCAAGTTTTTGGGCCACACATCAGGCTAAAAGTGTGTTTCTAATTGACAAGGATTGGAATAGAGTGGCTGGAATTAACCAATTACTGTGCTTGGAAATTTATTAAGATTTACCTTCAAGGAATTGGTTAATTCTAATCTGCCTGTGTGCCTTGATCCACTTAGCAATTTTTTTTCATAAAAATGTGTTACGCATCGTCAGCGCTGAGAGGTGCAGGGGTATGTGGGACACCTGCCGTTTTGACGGTGTTCCTGCAGAACGCCAAAGTGCCGGGGTAGCCAGTACGCCGATGCACTCGTCCACATAGTGGAAAAATAACCTGAGGGCCTAATGGCTATCGCCCAATGACATGTAAAACACTAGAAACTATAGACAAAATTGCGTAAATTACTTGCTTGAACCACTTCATTATTATGAGTAAAATAACAAACAGCAATAACATTGAAGTTGTCATCAATCATAGTAGACGTGAATTAGCCAATAGGCCCTCTGAGCTAAAATCAGAACAACATACATTTTGTGTTCACCCATCATAAAATAAAAACTTACACTCATTTTCCAGGTGACACGTGAATTAGAACGCGGCAGTCAAGAAGCTAGATACTACCAAGAAGTGGTGGCTCCCAGACAGCTTGCCAACTTTAGACCTTTCAACTTTGACGAGTGGTGGGGACGGCGCAAACTACAGAGCATAAACCGTCAGAACCACAGATCTATTGACTAGAAATCTCTATTTAAATAAACCCCAGGTAGATTCCTTCTCTCACAATTCTAAAATTGATTGTCGATATTTGAACTGGCAAATTAGTGTTCGGCCCAATCCACAATTAATTTGAAATCACACTTTCTTACATATCCCTTACCGTAACTTTCCGGACTCAAAACTGTGTCGTAACTCCAACATTTAAAAAAAACCATGCCTAGGAAAGTGTGATTCGGTGAAACCATTTGCTCAATCCTTTAGAAGTTTTGAATAAAAACTCTTCTTGAAGTGCATTTGGATTCATTATTCTTTAATTTGTCAGCTCAAATATAGACCATCAATTTAAATTCAATTACAATTTAAAAAGATAGGTATGATGTATTATGTTCATTAAATTTTAATACCTTTAATGCAGTAACATTAAGCCACACAAATTTTAATCCACAATTTAAAAAGTACAATAAGGAAAGTTATAGATATTGATGCACTTTTTACAGAATTAAGGTGCTTTGCAGTCAACGTATTTATTGCAGAAACTATACTGACAACTAGCAACTAGTTGTTTCATATATTATATCGAAAACTGTACCTATTAAAGTCGTAGTTTTACGAAACAGCTATACTTCGTTTCAAAAACAAAGATAATTTTTGCGGGGTTCGAAGGTTGTATATCTATGAAAATATCATAGATATATTCACAAAAACTGTTATATCCGATATATCTTATTATATATATCAGATATATTATGAAAAATATCCGATATATATCCAATTTATTAAGATATTGATCCTTTAAACCCTGCAAATTAGCTAAAAAATTATCTTTGTTTTTGAAACGTAGTATAGTTGCGAAAAAGTTCTACTGGTTGTAGGCTTCGGCAGTGGCCAGTTTCCAAACACTGGATAAAACCGTGTCGCCAAGCGGTCATTATGATAGTGTGTCCTTGATTTTCAGTGAAGCCAGGTAGGAATTTATCCCGCCTTTTAGGTTTAGTCTGCTACCATCTACGGTCGCATCGTCGCTTAAGATCAGGCGAGATCGGCGAGATGGTCTAAGACTTACATAGGTATAATGAATGATTAAAGTTGCCAATCTCAGTAGCTCTAATAATTACTTAGTAATAAAGCACATAAGTAAACACTATATCAAAGTTGAATATAAAAAGTGGTCTTTAAATTTAATGAACATTATTGCAACTCTAATAATAGTCACTCTTCTTATCTCTAGACAATAAACACTATTCAATTTGTTTTTAATATCAATAGATATAAAATAGCTCTTTAGAATAATTGAGGGTATTCAAAGTATAGCACCTACTGAGGCAGTATTAGGTTATTGGGTTTATTAACATTCAATATAAGACAATCAAGATTAAATGTTCCTAGAGACATAGACCAGTAAAGTTAATAAGTACATTTTGTTTTTGTTGGGTTATAATGAAGTTATTTTTTCTAATTAGCCAATACGGTCCTAAGTGGTAAACCATGTTTGAATGCCCTAAATTATTCAATTTATTTTTAAATCCATTGCATGACTACATTTTAATTATTTTTTTATCTCATAATCTAAATAAAATAGTTTTTTTCAAAGACAAGTCAAATGTGCATCCCCTAAACTCTTTATTTCTGTTTTTAAAATAGTAAATATAAAAAGAAGTCGAGTTTTTTCAGAAATCTTTTTAAACTACAAACATTGAAAAGCTCATAATATTATGTATTATTAAATAAAATCAATATGAATAGGGTTCTGTGTCAATTTATTACATTTGACAGAAATTTAAATTAAATTGTGAATAAACACCTAGCTAAATATTTATTTAACAATGTCTAAGATACAGTTAAAAAAATATAATTTCGATTTACGAAAGATTGATTAATTACGCAAAACTTTGTATTTGTAACAATACATACATTCTTTCTGAAGTTAGTATGTATGTATTCTATTTTTTTTTAACGTAATAGGTGACAAACAAACAGACGGCCCCACCTTTTGGTAAGTGGCTACTGTCGCCTATGGATACCTGCAATGCCAGGGGTACCACTGCTTATAAAGTTCGTTTGTATTTGTTACATACTAATAACCAACTTTTGGTACAGAACCCTATTAATTTAACCTGACAATATTGACATGTATTTCAATTGACTTTACATACAAGATCGATACATTCTAGAACGTTTTGTATGAAATAATATGTATGAAATTAAGTACATATTCGTAATAATATGACAATAGCTATATGTCGTGATTTATTGACTGAGATTCATTAAATGCATTTAAATTACATCAGAAAATAATTAACAAAAAGGTGAAGGAATAATGAATACAAAAGAGATGGATCTATGTTTCAAATTATTTCAACTTGTTAAGAAGTTTGAATAACTTGACAAAATGTCATGCAAGTATACCTAAAGAAAATGTTATAATGAGAGAAGAAACTTACAACACACTCTCTCACAGATTTTTCAGACCTAGACAGACATCATATAATTTTTTTTTGCGTGGGATGTCAAAAACTTCACGAAATCTTTTAAAATTTGTGTCAGCCAAGCTAGGCTGATTGAAATTGAGCTTGAATTTGTTTCTTAACTATACTTATTTTAAAAAAATACTGAGTAGGTTTGACATGTAGATTCATCTCTTTTATTACTTCACCTTTTCTATGGTGCTCACACAGCAGTTATAACGTTTGAGAATGTTGCATATTATTTGTGTAACTTTTTAAACGATTGTAACAAAAGTTATAATAGTTATTGGTATAACACTTTAACTTTCGCGATTTGAAGTCATGTTAATTTTATTATTCGGGACTTATCGAGTTTTAAGTCTGCTCGTGACCACGGTGCATGTAACTGTGCCGAAACGTCGAGATTGGTTTAGTACCATGTTTTTGTAAAACTAACATAAAAATAATAACGCGATAAATCCCGATTAATAAAATTAACGTATTGTTATTGGTATAACAAATTATAACTTTTGTTGTATCATTTGAACAAATATTAAAAAAACTGGGAGACACTACCAGCTTTCTAGAGCTTTCTGAAAGACAAACTCCAACCCGTATAACATTCTATATCATGATGTAGTAAAATTTACACACTGCTATAAAAGGTTATACAATAACATTTGATAACGTTATACAACTGCTGTATACTAGCGCCTTCACATTACAATTCATTAACTACACAAATTTACAAAGATCTCTCGTGCCTTAAAAATAATGAGATAGAGAGGTCAATCAAAAAAGCAATATATATAACGACCACGTCAATTACAATGAGTATTTTCAAAGAGTTGTGATGGATTTAGTAGAGTTAAAATATGTGAAAAAAATAAAAATGTTAACCCTTAATTCGACATAGGATCAACAGGACCATTTATTATGTTTTGTAGTTAAGAGTACAATTTTCATTCCATACCTGATTATTCTCAGTCGAATTAAGGGTTAATTTTTATATCATGATTTTCCTATGCTCAATATATAAGCAAGTTTATTAATAAGTGAACAATTTTGAAGATAAAAAGTGGGCTACTGATTTTTTAAGCAAATTTTTATTTAAAGAATGCTGTTAAGCTAGAGTTACACTACTGTTTCTCAGTATGCTTTACAAGGCTTTTAGTCTGACAAAACGGTGTTTAAAATTGTTCAGTTATTGATATTATTAATTAAAAATATGAGCATTAACAGAAAAAAATACCGAAATTCTTGAAACACAGCAATAATAAATGTTACATTGACAACAAAATGGGGAAACACTATTTTTTAAAGATTTTCAATGACATTATGTATATGTAGGAGATCAATGTAAATAAGGTAGTATATTATATTTTTAATTTTGTAGATTTAAGATTGATTTTTCGGTAATTAAATTCAGCTAGGTATGATCATGTCTACATTGAAAAGTTTTTAGTAAATTGTGACGTTGCACGAAAGTATATTATTAATGACTTTGTTCACACACTTTCAAAAATAAAATATAATCCATTCCAGGATAATATAGGATATTTAGTGAGTTACTGATTTGTCAAACGGATTGTTTGGATGAAATTGTTTAAGCGTTAAGACCGCCACTTGTACTACACGATATATTGTAATTATTGTTTAGCCAATTATATGTTTGCATTTTGGTCACAAGTCTCGTCGACCGAGCGCACAGATAAATTTTAAAATACAGTAAACTATGGGGCTCTAAAGACCCACAAAATTTGTTTGAACAAAGTCATAATTAATTTGAAAGTTTTTGACCCGAAATGAAATGTATTAAACTACATTCCAATGAATTATTAACTCGCCTGTACTTAGCATTTTACTTGTATATACGTTTTGAGTGATACAGTGCTGTAAGATTATGGATTTGAATTAAACGTTTTTTTATTATGAAATATGGGATTTTATTTATTGGCTATGAAAATATTTATTTTTCTAGAAGCTGCAAGGGTTAGGGGAACTATGACGCTGCGCCTTCGGGGAAAAACAAGCCAATAGGGCCACCCTTAGCCGCAATGATGCTAAGTACATAATATGTAGCGTACGCGCGTACGCGTGTGTGCGTATGTGTATATGTAGCGTCCGTGGCCCAGTGGTCGTAGGTCCGACTTTAACGCCGTAGGTCCTGGGTTCAAATCTCGGTGTGGCAAAGATTTTCTGGACGCTACCGTGTTTCGGAAGGCACACGGTAGCGTCCAGTAAAACTGTGGGTCCCGGCTGTTTCCTATAAGATATGTAGGAGGCAGTCATCAGGTCATGTTGCAGGCCCTGTAGTAATATCGGCGACCTGAAACTGCGACAT
Source organism: Hemithea aestivaria (assembly GCA_947507615.1). Lineage (NCBI taxonomy): Eukaryota > Metazoa > Arthropoda > Insecta > Lepidoptera > Geometridae > Hemithea > Hemithea aestivaria. The sequence goes on along the minus strand of OX382337.1, from coordinate 13,571,728 downwards.
ATAGGTTGGCCACACAACCTATATATTGTGATTTAACTCTGACGGTGTAAGTAGGGTAACCTGTTCTGTTGGAGTATAAACCCCAATTATTATTATATAATATTACATGATTCGTTTTATATATTACTGGCGTAGGTACTTGTACTTATATATTTTCTACTTTATACAGTTGTAGCAGTTATATTAGGTAATTTAAAGATTTTTAAAAATTAGGCAGGTATACGTATACACATTGCTTAAAATTATACAGATTTTCGAGCGAAGTGTGAAATTCCCATTTAAAAAGTGCTTGCAAAACAGTGTGTCGCAAGTGGATCTGGCACAATATAACAAGGGCCTATAAGTATACCCAGAATACCCAACCTTGTACTATTTAGAGGCAAGCAGTAAGCATATTAATAATATAAGTAGGTACGGCTATCTGATTTATGGCTAAATAAAATATGACATCTGTCGAAACAGAAAATGTGAAGTTAAGAAATGTCTCTAGAAGTGAGAAACTAAACTAATTCAGTAGGTACATTTGGCGTAGCAGCATTTGTCTCGGCAAAATTATTAGTACCTATCTATATAGAGCATATTCGACGTTAGAAGGTTGTTTGTAGTCAGTGTAGTAATGAAACCGCAGTCGTCTGCTTCGTTACCCTCGGGGACTCATATCACATACCGCGGCTTCTCACACATTGTTATAGTTGGTACTTAGGTAAGTAGCACAGTAGAAAAAATGAACCAGAAAGTCTAGTTTTGGTATACTTAATATGTTCGGTCTTGTACTTCATAAGGGATAGGAACAGGGATTAGGGGGGGGGGGGATTGATTGTGGTCGAAGGCTTATACCTAACATAAAAAATAATGGAGGGTAGTTTCAAAAACTGCTGCACCGACATGTTAACTTATACTACGGTTTGTGCAGTCAGTGCGTGTGCATAACGGAGCCGAACCGGAGGCACGTTGTCCTCGCTCCCAATTTCTCCGAATACCCTCAACTCGGAGGTGTGCTTAGCGATTGTGTAATTGTGTGTAAAAACGCGTGTGATATTCTTTGGAACCTTTCTTGTCCGAGACGAGAGAGAGTGTTAGTGAACCTGTGGGGGTTTATTTTTGGAGTGCAGTGGTCGGCCAACCTGAAGGACTGCCGTGCTGGACTGAGTCTGCTGCTGCTCGAGGTGGCGTGGCTTCAAAGGTTAGTGTCCTTCAATTCTATTTTTCTAGAGTGTTTTGCAATGACTTGGACGGTCCTTCTTCGTCTCAATTCATCATTCACACACACATACCTCTACAGTCCACTCATATCACCCGAGATGGAGTGTAGATCGAACTGGTACTTTACAGGTGGAGTAAGGGTTGCGCATACCTATTTGCGATACTTATCGCTGCCTACGAGTCCCTACAGACTACGACGCATTTGAAAATTTCATACGTTCCTGCTATTTCAACTTGAACTTCTACAAGTAAGATTCAATTAAGAGTTTATAATTTGCGATAGAGATGTGGCAAGTTCTCCTTCTGTTTCCTTCATACCCTATGTGTGGACAAAGCATGTTTGTGCCCGACTCAGTGCCTCTAATGAGTTACAAGTTCGGGAGTCTCCGAGGTAAGCCTGCGGTTTGCTACTGCCTTAAACACCTACCTAAACCTTGGGACCTAAATAATGAGCTAATGCTTATAAGGTTCCTTTATTAGTTAGTATTAAAGGAGATTCTTTTGAAAACTGTCAGATTTTTTATGTAAGTAGGCGTAAGTTAGTAGGTAAGTTTTTTCTACAAGATTATATATACTTAGATTAGAGAGTATATAGAATATATCATCATCATCATCTCAGCCATTGGACGTCCACTGCTGAACATAGGCCTCCCCTTTGGACTTCCATATGTACCGGTTGGAAGCGACCTGCATCTAGCGTCTTCCGGCGACCTTTATAATTTATAAGGTCGTCTATCCACCTTGTGGCTGGACGATAGAATATATACTCACGCATAAAAATATCGCACATTTACCGGCTACCTAGGTCTCCGGCTACCGGTAAACTACTACAATAAAAAAACTACCTTAGTATGTCTTATTTTCTTCCCGATTTGGCTGGGACCCACTGCACTGGTTTGGCTGGGTCACACTGTTACCTGTCCCGCTGTCATGCTGGGGAAAAGGAGTCTTGTTTTGAAGCTAGGTGTCCCGCTTTCGCAATTTGATATTTGCAAAAATACCGATGACAAAATTTCTGCATTTTTGTCTAGAAACTATAAAATCGGGTGAGGTTTTTTCGATAGGTACGAAAATTCCCAAGATTTTTTTGAGTAACGAAAATTCCGGTGAGATTTAGTTACCAAGATTCCGCTTTGACGAAAAATATAAAAAGACTTATATATGTCCTTTTATTGTAGTGTGTGTAAATTCACTTTTTCTTTGCGATCTCTCGTAAACTAAAGCGGCGATGCGGCTGTAGATGGGATCAGACTTAACCTAGAAGGTAGAATTAATCCCTTCTAGCTTCACTGAACATCATGCTGGAACACGATCACTTCAATCTGTTTAGTCATTTAAGCGATAGTTATAAACTAAAGCGGCTATAATTAGTACAATTTAGCCTTGTCAATTTTTTTTATGTGAAGAAGACGATGTGATTTTTTATGTGTGTGACGAGCAAGACGCTCTCCTGATGTTAAGAGATAACGCTGCCCATAATCAGTACAGTGCTACTTAGGATTTCACAATTATGTGAAATTCTAGGAGCACTGCACCAACGCTTCTTACTCAAGAGTAACAAGATGTTAAGACTCTTTAGCCCAGTAATTTCACTAGCTACAGTGCCCTCAGTTTGATAATTTTATTATTCACAAAGAAAGAAAGAAAGAAAGAAAGAAAAAGATTTATTTACAATAACATATAAAGAACAGCATACAACAAAAATAGAGTAGGTACTTATATTATGTTATTGTAAAAAGGTATCTACTCAGCATATATGTACGCTGGTCTTCCGTAGATACCATTGCAGTGACGTCCAGGCAGGCCTAACACTAGGTACCTACTTAAAAAAACCAAATATAGTGAAAAAAAAAAACAAATGCAATAAAAATAGGAAATACCATAATAAAAAAGTTAACTGTTAATCTATTAACATTAACACACAAGGTGCCTAACTAATCCTTGGTAGAGTTTTATCTGAAAAAAAAATGTAAGTTAACTAAAAGTTCAAAAATAGGTAAGTGTAGCCTGTTTTTTCATACATAGCTGAGGGATTTATCCCGTCTTCTAGGTTTAGTCTGCTACCATCTACAGCCGCATCGTCGCTTAAGATCAGGTGAGATCGTGGTCAAAGGCTAACCTATAATCAATAAAAAAAAAATATAGATCAAAGTAAAGCTTCTTATAAGAACTTGCTAATAAGTATCGACGCCTACAACTACAACCTACAATTACTATCAATAAAGTGAGCAAATAAATACTAAACACCTCCGCCGGCGCTGGCGTTAAGTCGCGCATTATGTAGGAATGAAGAAAGATTAGCTTCAATCTAAGCCGCTAATAAGATCGTAGCGGGTAATTGTGTGTTAGCTTTACCTATGACTCAAAGTGAACGCGAAACGTGTAACAGAGAACTTTAATTTGTTTAGTTTGGTAAGTAGAACAAAGTCTATAGACTAAAAATGTTGTTTTATTGCAAGGATCAATGCGACGAGAAGTAGATTTCTGCCCAATGACGTAGTGTAACTAAGGTAGGTATCTATTCGATTAGTACCAAGTGGGTACGAAGTCGTGGAACACTGCACTGCGTTTGTAAATAAGATCATAGATCATAGATTGTAGGTCTGTGACTCATTATTGATAGATATACCTATCACACAGAAAAGAAAAGCTAACGAGTAAACATTTTAATTATGTTACACTTAATTAATGGTGAACTTACCTTCGTACCTACCAATCGGCGGACATCTAAGGATAAGTGCCGGTATTTAGTCTAGTAATTTTTCTATCCTGAATCCTGACACTTACGAACTGAGTGAATTTAAGTGAATTACGACAGAATTTTGGGTAAGGTCGAGGTGACTCATCCACCCGAGATATCGCAGAAGAGTTAGCTTCATAAAATTTACATATGCATAGCCCTACCGAAAAGAATAAAACATGTTTCATTTAAACTGTTATAAAAAGAAAATAAACACCTCTTTTCTATTTCCCACACGAGTTCAATTTCACCAACGGCTGCCCAAAGCTCATGCTCACGAGTGGGAGTTTCCAATCAGCCCAGCTCTCATTGAAAGTCATTGCAGTAAAAAGGAGGATGCCATAAACCGTCGTATCTGCGACTTTACTGTTCATTAGTGTGGTCCGTCCCGCGATAAAGGGCTCAGTGCTAAGCTCCTTTACGGGTCGCCTCATTACATTTCCCTTATATTTCCTCCTTATTTATGCTTTGAATAAAAGTCAGCAGACTTACGCACTTTGAAGTGAAATACTCGAGTGTAACAAGTTTATATTTTATGCACATATTTTTGGGCCTGTTTAGAATACTACGTTTTACATTTTGATGTACAGTGTTATAAAGACATACTATGTATCTGGGCAGTTGTGATGTTCTATCATAGATATGAAAAAAAGAAGAATGTATTTAAATGCCATTGTTAAGGCATATTCGCTTACTAAAAATCCCTCTTTTTACTCTAGATATTAGAATTCTTATTACTAACCTAAAAATATTAAAATGAAAACAGCTGATTCATTGCTTCAAAATAACTTTAATTTGCTTAAAAAGATGCTTGGGTCGTCGGGTTCGTTTCATTTTTTTGTATTTTTTATTTTGCTTGTTAAAAAAAATCAGTGGCATCATCGAAGTCCATTTTCACGTGCATTCGTCGTCGTCTTAAGGATTCATTAAATTAATAAAATATGTATTAAGAATTGATGCAATGAGATTGTGTTCATGAAGAATTAATTTAAGTTAGGCCATAGACACAATCAATCTAAGCTATTCTCGACCGTATATATGGGCCTTATACAATGTACCTGATATTATTATTTTATACCTGATGGGTCCCAGTGTTGGGCAAAGGCGTTTCTTCTCAAAGAGACTAATCCTCGCAGTATATTCACAGCCAGCTCAGCCTTTCCAATCTTTCTATTAAAGATCTAGTTCATTATTTCATGTCCTTGTAGAATGATGTGCTTGCATGTACGTATAACTTTTCAAATGAAGTTACAGTTAAACTGGATTAACCAAACTAAAATATTACAGATGAAAAACATCATGTAAACCACTTCTAAAGGGCTCTCCTAAAAGTCTTTTTGCTTCTCTGTTGACTAAACTTATATAATAATTTTGGCCGATTTAACAGTTACTCTTTTTCACGTAGGTAATAAATATTAATCATTATTCTAAAATGTTACGTAATCATAATCACCGATAAAACAAAAGAACAACGTTTTTGTCTTATTCATTTCGCACTTCTATTGTTTCATATTTCTCTAAACTTTTATTACGAGCAATCTATAGAGAAAAACGTCCTCATTTCTTTAAAATCTAAGCAAAATCGCATCATAAATTTCTATAGACCAAGACTTTCATTAAAGAGAACAATAGGTATTTCGGAATCTTCACAAATTGTTTTCGTCTGATAGAAAGGCTATAGAAAATCCGACTCGATGTTAAAGTAAAAAGGTTAGAATGGTTAATCTAGATTCCAGCCAACCAAATAGGTCTTAAGAGTTAGACGTCGTTGGAGCGGCTAATTTCTGGTTAAGTTTAGCTCTTACTTAATTGTGTAGGATGTTGGGACTTTTGTTACAAACTTTATAGTTCTCGGTTACGCTAAAACCACTGGCAAATCTTTGATAGTTCTTGACTGACCGCTGGTAAACAAAGTAAGTGTAGATGGTGAAGATATGAATAAATTAGATAGTAAAATTTTAAACAGAAAAATAAATCCATGAACTCAATTTTATCATTGCATCAATTCAGGGCTTAGCACGATTTGTAACTTTCGAGAATAATTAGTATTAAACTTGGAATCCCATATTTTTTTTATTGAAACCGTCAAAATATTCAATCGGTTTAAGAACTAATTCTTTCAAATTACATAATCTGCTAAATTTTTATTATTGTGAAATGCTCTAAATTGCTGCAGTCTGACTTACTATCTGGCTTGCTATGCTATATTATAAAAAATAAAAAAGATTTTTATTAGGGATCCCTAGGTAAACATAAAATCGTGCCAGGCCTCCTACTGGGTTAAGCACGAATCATTCATAGCATCTTTACGACCATGCTACCCAGTTCCCAACAATCTCCTAAGGTTCTAAGCCTCAGCGTTAGGTGTGGGTTGTGACTGCGCGGTGGCAACGCTGGTAGCATTGGACACGGTGTCAGGATCCTGTTCACGGACTCCCAGCCATGGGATTCGCTTCTGCAGCTCCGCCCTGGATGGATAAATTATTAATTATATCAAGACTAACTTATGCTTGCGGCTTTGCCCACGTGGCAAAATCCTTTCTTAGCGGAGGTCTACGTCATAAAACCTACATATATGTATTCCAAATATCAACCTCTTTTCTTTTATATTATTTCGATGTTTAATTAACTTGGGGTGACTTTAAAGAGACGTGGAAAATTGTGTTTTTTATGTAATATTATTTGTACGTATCATTCAAAGGCTTTTTATGCAAAAAGGAGTAACATTTTCTACCTTTTGTCCCGTAGTGGGAAAATCTGAAAGTATCTGCTGAAAAAATGGGCAATAATATATAGGGATTTTATACAAAAAACTAATTTTTTGGATCTTGTTTTGATAAGTTAGCAAAAATAATTTACAGGACTTTTTGATTCATAACACCAGAGTTTTAATTTGTATGGATTCATAATTATTATAAGGCTCATTCTCATTTTAGCTCAAATTTGATGGTCACACGGTTATATTTCCTAAACGGTTAAAGACAGAGATATGAATTGTGGATAGGTGGATAAAACATATATTAAGCTACAAAATAAATGAAGATTACCATAAACGACGCAAAAAATAATACTAAAATTTAACATGAAAGGTCAAAATCGGGGCCATTTTTCGTATTCTCATGGTGTCACACTTTGCGTTGCAGTTAAACATTTGGGCACTACTTTAACAAATTTTGATGTATCTGTATGTAACATATACCAAAATTATCGCAAACAAATATACTTTAAGGTCTACAGACTAAAAAAAAGTTTTCAGTATTATTTTGAATTTAAAATAATAAAATGCGGCGGTCACACGATTTTAGGTGCTTTAGATTTGCGTAGTTTAACGGCTGCTGTTAAACACAACATCAACAATCCAATACAAAGTTCGATTCATTTCAATGATGGCCATGTTCTGCAATCGTAGAAGTAGGATCTAGGACTTATCGAGCCGTGGGAAAAAATATAATTGCTAAGTTTCAATTTATTCATGGGTGTATCGATCACTTGCATGGACAACATTTTTATGCATTGCATTTTAGTTATTTTAATCAAAGTTAGCTTTTCGAAACGCCAAAATGTGCGAGATAAAGATGTAGTATTCAACTTTATACGTTATACCTAAACTTTCCAGAATTTCACCAAAAAGGGATATTTTCGTCGCCAGCGTGGCATCACCTTCATAGCGTTTTTTACCATGAAGGTGATTTTTGAGCCACGAAAGTGATTTTTAAATATTGTTTTCTTTTGAAATAGCCTTTTTACCTACTAAATAGTTTTGTATCTGTTATGTTAGGGTTTTAATACATACAAACCAAATTTCTGACTAATAAAAAAGTAAAGTGAATGGTAAAGTAATATCTCAAATTACGCATATTTTCTTTTGTAGTGAGGTTTGTTTTTACGTAAAATGTCGTTTTATTGTACATTTTTGTTAGATTTAGTCTTTTAAAGGGGTTTTACTTGAAAAAGTTGTAAAAAAATAATGACTGAATCACTTTCGTGACGTCGAAAATTTCAAAACTGTTTTTCTTCGAAATGAAACGTACGATTTAAATCATTTATATGAAAGTTTACACGTGTTATCCAGTTCTATACAATATTATACATAAACATTACAAATAAGCAATAAATAAGAATTGCCATGAAGGTGACGATGAGAATCAATTCCATGAGAATGAGCCATAAGTACAATGCATTTTTGTAATATATGGGGGTTCATATATCCCTGTAAAGTTGCATACCTGTATCTGGGATGGTTGATGGCATAAACCCATGGATCTATGCAAGACACCACCTTACAGCACACAGCTGGCACCATCGTCGCTATCGGAGTTAGGAGCGACCTGGAAAAACCATTATTTATCCAATTCATTTCTAAAAGTTAGAAGATAACTAGAAGACTTTGCATAGAAATATCTACATAAGTGCCTACAATATTAACAAAGTGTTTTATTCTTCAAATATAATAATGAGCTGCTAGAGCTGTGCAGATTTAGCATTTTTCCATTTTTTTTATTCCATTGATATTGCCAACGCTGTGTATGTCATCGCAGAGTAGAGTTTTCGATAAATAAGCGGGGTAAATACTTCTGTATCTTCTCTGGACTTAGTACTGGAACACGGCAATGATGGTTGCTTGGCGCGGTAACCATCGCATCGCCACGATCGAAGCCTATTACTATCAGCTATAATATGTGTGTCTCTTTGCTGAATTAAATATTTTCTTTCTGTACGTAGGATCTTCACTTTATAATTGTAAAACATTGCATTGCAAGCTTTGCACGGAACATACACATACCTACATACATATTATTACAAGCTTTATATTACTTTCACCTGTCTGTTGTCTGTCTGTCTGTCTGTCTGTCTGTCTGTCTGTAATCAAATCTTGCAAGTTTAATTTGACCCACTTCCCGGTTTCCAATTGAGCTGAAAATTTGCATGCGTGTGTAAATCGGATGACAATGCAATATTTTTATGACATCAAGCTGATCTGATGATGGAGCTAGAAGGTGGCCATAGGAACTCCGTCATAAAACAACGCAACCCCATCGAGTTTGGGCTCATTTGATTCGTCTTGACGAGTACTTTATGATACAAGACGATAATAATAATTAAAGCTTGTTTTTAAAAAGTATTTTTAAAATTTCACTTGTTTAATTGCAAGTCAAATAAAAGCTTGTAAAAAAAAAAGCTGGAATCTGGTATATATGCCAGATTATTATCAGTATAGTATGAATATGAACCAAAAATTTCGAAATAAATCAAAACAAACGCCAAGTCGTTTACTAAAAGCAAAGCTACCCCTAGATTAACTTGAGGTCTTTTATCTAGTCTAGCCATCAAGCCTAGTTTGCTCTAATGATCTTTTTGTCTGGCAACTATCAATTTTCTTATAATACCAGTAGGTAGGTACTTATAAAACCTATATAATATATTGTTAGAATTAAAGCATGGTATCATCTTAGCAAAGTCTAGATTCTAGATGACTAATAAGAAAGCTGGAAAAACTACATATAAGCACTTACTTACGAGTACATACCTCTGTGTGTGATATTGCGAATACAAGCAATAAAAAGAACATAATGAAATTCAAAGCAACAGTTAAAGTAAGGCTAAGCTATTGTTTTAGGCTGTTTAGGCGTGAAAAATTAACAAAAACTCGCACAAAAATACCGAACAAAATTTTAGCTTGTATTTTTTAAATTCTATTATAAGTAAGCCTTTGACCACGATCTCGTCTGATGTTAAGCGACGATGCGGTCGTAGATGGCACCAGACTATACCTAGAAGGCGGGATAAAAGCGGGTATTTTATTAATATGAACTAAAAGCATGAATTGAGAGAATTATGCTGAGAAATGTGTGTATGTGGAACGGCCGAATAGACTAAGAGACCAATTAGGCGTCCCTAAATAATAATGCAGGATTTGCAAATGTACCTAGTTGCAAAGGACTAGCTGGAGGCTCAATCTCTTCTCTTTCCTTTTTTATCTTATTGTCAAAGACCAAAACTCACTTTGGTTTCACGCGCCAATCTAGTTACTTATAGGCATGAAAATATTAAAAAAACGAAAAATTCAGAAAACTTTAAATTAAAATTCGGTAAAACAAGCGATATTAGTATCTACACATATCAAGCTTAATATTCAGCAAGCTCTCAACATTCAAACCATTAAAAAATTGAGCAGCTACTTCTTCCATGTTATATTTTTCACCTGTCTCCAAAAGCCCCTGTCATAGCAACGAAAGCATAAGGCGTCCATGCACATATGAACAGAAAGAATATCGTGAAAGCAACTTTAGCGATCCTGATTTCGACGCTCCGGCTGGCATCTTCCTTGTTTGCTGCTAAAGATTTCACGTTCATCTTCTTTGCTTGCTCTTGAAGCATCCGCTCGTGGAGACGCACCTGAAAAATAGTATTTTTATCATTATAATACTAGCTGCGCTCAGTGGTATTACCCGACCCTTATTCCAGGGTCTAAGCTAACTCTATACACCTAATTTCAGCTCAATTAGTCCACCGCATTCTTAGAAACTTTCTCTTTTAAAATATTAAGAAGAAAGAAGAAGAAGAAGTAGAAAGAAGGAGAGAAGAGAGGAGAGAAGTAGTAAGAAGTAAGATAATAAGTTATTTATCAACATCAGTATTATTACTTTCAACATAAAAACTTAGTTTTTACTCAGTATTTGCTTTTTATAGGATTAGGCCAGAATCTCAGAAAGATGGAGATAATAATTATCATGTCTGCCTATAACATAACTAGAGGAATCTTTAAGGAAAATATTGACTAAAAATCGAATGTTATTTTACCCTTACACGAAAAAAATAAAGGTATTGAAGTTATTTAGAATTTGCTTCATGAATACCAAAGTCCGGTTGTCCAAAGAGAACTTTAAACATCTGTACGTAGTTCAGTTACACTGAATAGACTGAGTGGAAATTTGGAATACATTACCTACCTATAGATTTTATAGCGTTGACTGCTAAGAAAGCATTTTGCCACGTCGGCAAAGCAACAAGAATAAGCTAGTGTAGCTATAAAACCATGAAATAAGCTCGTGTAAAGTATGACACAACTATTCGCAACCGCCGTGAGAGGCAACATCGAAGTGTAATTTAAAGTTCGCTACTCTGGTTCCTCAAACACCTGGAGAGTTCCGCGGTTTTGTGGCCGACGTTTACTTTAGCTTAGAGCCACAGGAGTTTGGTGTACCTATCTAAATTTATACCAAAACTAGCTTATGTGTAAAGGCTTTGCCCACTTTCCATTCTTAGCGGAAGTCTGCGGCATAAAACCTATATATTATTCCAAATTTCAGTCCAATCCATTCCGCGCATTATATTTAAGATGCTTGTAGCTTAAGGTCAAGCTCATTTTTAAATAGGAAACACTGAGAGATATAACGCGGTTATATAAGTCATATAACCGCTTATAATACGGTTACTTTTGTTTAGATTCCATTTATTTGTATGTCATGCGACTTCGGTATTAGGTTTAGTAGTGCCAATTTTGAAACACGTAGGAATGATAAGTAGGTATAATAGGCATCTACTAGTTTTTTTTTTTTATGTGGAGAAGTAAGAAGACGAGCAAGACGCTCTCCTGATGTTAAGAGATAACGCTGCCCATAATCAGTACAGTGCTACCCAGAATTTCACAATGATGTGCAATTCTAGGTGCACTGCACCAACGCTTCTTACTCAAGAGTCATAAGATGTTAAGACTCTTTAGCCCAGTAATTTCACTAGCTACAGTGCCCTCCTACCGAAGCACAGTAATGTTTGCACATCACTGCTCAGGCGGTAGAATAAAACTACTACTACTACTAGTATTTAAGGACCAGTCAAACACTGATTCTCAAACACCTGAAAAAAATTTAAAGAGCTATTTTGTGGTCAAGGTTTAGTAGTTTAGCTCTAAGAGCCAAAGGAGTTTCGTACTTCTATCTAAATTTATACCAAAATGCTGGTAGTTTAAGGTCAAGTCCATTTATAAATTGGAAACATGTGTGACATTTTTAGAAGGACCTTTTCATCAGCTTCGGTGATTATTTTTGTTGGATTCTATTTTTGTCATGTGCACGTCAGGTACACATTAATATTATTTGTAACTAAGTATTATAGATTTGCAAAACTAAAATAGATTAGGTCGATTTTAATAAGTGCGTAAGTAACTTAAACGTACTCGTAATAATAGTTGTATACACCTACATTTACGAAGCAGCAGTGGCAAAGTTTAATAAAAAAATACCTCTATATTTTTGTGTGTTACTTTAGAATATAAACAAGAATAGCACATTTTTATCTAAATCGAGAATTTCTCAGAAACTCTGCCGCCCAAAATTTTACCTAAATTGCTTTTCCAAAAATAGTATCACTTCAGCTTGATGGATGTTTTGAACAATAATTAAGAAATAAAACAACGAAGCCTTAACTTGAAAGGGCTTAACGAGTAGAATACAGCCCACTATAGTAAATTTAAAATCCAAGATGGCCGCCACCACAAAATGGTGAATTACATATTGCGTTGGGGGTTTTTTAAATTTTTAATTTAATTCACTTGTTAGTAAGTAGGTACGTATATTGTATATCCTAAATCTCTTATTTTATCTTATGGAACTTCGTCTAGATACATCTGTGGAAAAATACTTTGCGAGGTTTTAAAAATAGGTAGGTCGTACACATAAAAAAAAATTATGGTATTTAAAATCGATAAGTCATTCGATAACAAACACTGTGACATTGTGATTTTGATACAATTTTAAAACCTACTTATAAATAAAAAACGTCATTGAGGTCATGACCTGCAGGAAGTGTACCTAAAAAGCTGGCTACATTACCTCTCTGGATGGCCAAACTTATACGTTGGCCGAGGTAAGAGCCAGCTTTTTGGTCATTGGTTGCTACTATTAGGCGCCTGGAAAGCTCCCTAAAGAAAACCACAGCGTCCTTTCCCCAAGGTCCCATAGTCTCTACCGCAAACGGAAGAAATATGTACCTTTCAGTAAAAGATGCATATTTCCTCCGCTTGAGGCATTCCGCGTCCTCAGCCGCCGCCCCAGCTACCCTTGAAGTTTTGGGCAAGTGAGAGGACGCTAATGTGTCAACACAGGTAGCGTCCCACACCAGCGACCTCCCACGGCTCCAGGGAATTATAGTCATACCATGGGACGCTTACCATCGTTGATTATCAAATAACTTTCACCTAAATATTTTACTATTATTACAGTTTTCTATTTTCAGGTAACTTAAATAAAACAGTAACTCAGGAGTAAGAGGTTCAAATGAATAAAACAGCCTAAAAGGGGAAATTTCCCTTTAATTTCACCCCCAAATCACCATCCTCGTGATTTAACACGAACGATAATTAAAATTGTGATTGTCTCGAGTTTTCTCTCCTTTTTTCCTCAAACGGAAATTTGACTCGTTTTTGCCCGCGAACCCAAATTGTTAATGAAACATTGATTTATTTTGTGTTGTTTTCTGTTTTAATTACTTAATCAATAATTTTATTCCAAAACAGCTAAATTGTATGATATTATTATGTGATTGTGAATAACTTTTACATTTTATAGGCGTAAATTTAGACAATAATTTAGTTTGGGTATTTAATTTTGATAAAGATGAAAGGTAGATGTTTCTTTTTTTTTTTTAAATATTTCATATTAACTACATTAAACAACTACAACTAACTAACTACATATTATGTGAACCAATCCTATATAAAATATATAACCATCAAGTAACAGTTTGGTTTTATGAACAGAGTTAATTAAAACACAATCTTTAAATTTCTTAAACATTCTTCTTACCTTTAAATAGTGGTGTTATCCGAATGAAATTCGTGAAAGTCATAATGTGGGATTACTCATACATAGATATTATATTATGTAATTTGTATGTAAAAATTACCACGTTTTAAAAAAATGGTTTGAGTAGACTTAAGAATACATGAGGAAGAAAATCTACATCATTGGTTCCTTTAAGGCCAAGAGTTCAGATGAATTCAAGCTCGATAAAGGCAATTTATTACCGTAGGTACAAAAATAAAGGGGAATTTAAACAAATCTCGCTACATTTTGCGTCGAGAACAACAGTTCGAAAGTTTCAGTCCTCCTCGCGGTGCCGAACTCCGTTTGTTCATTCTAGTGAGGGGAAAAATGAGGAACTATTATTTTTAATCGACTTTAACGTGGAAAGGGTCACATTTAGTCAGAATCTTTATTACATATTTTATGTGTATGTTCACAAATTGCTCTTATATACGCGATTTTTCTTGCTTTAAATGGTTATAACCTTTTGAGGTGGTCTTATTCAAATGAGTTAAAAAATGTGTGTTTCGCTTATTGAGCTTTTTATTCACTTGAGGAAAATTGGGTTTAAAAAAAATGTCTTACTTAATGGGTATGGAATCAGTGAAACACGCTGTTTTAATATTAAACAACTGAAATTCTAAAAATACTTTTTAAAAACAAGCTTTTATTATTATGCTGCTCATAAACACGGGCTAAGCCCGGGCCTATTATTAATTATTATTATACCATCTAGCATCAAAGTATTCGTCAAGACGTATCAAAATGAGTCCAAACTCGATGGGGTTGCGTGGCGTAGTTTAATTACGGAGTTCCTATGGCCACCTTCCAGTACCATCATCAGATGCATCATCAGCTCCATGTCATAATAATATTACATTGTCATCATGCATGCAAAATTTCAGCTCAAACGAAAACCGGATGCAATTTAGTGGATGCAATTTAAATAATAAATAAAATTCATTTATTAACCAAAGTTAGCTTTACAATAATGTATGTTTACCAATGGAGCCCACACTAGGCCAAAGCCTGTCTCGTGGGTTCCTAACAGTTATCATTAACCAGGTCTACAGTTATATAAGTTAACAGAAAGTTCGATGACAGAATTTGGTAAATTACGAAATACAATTTTAGTAACATAAGCTAGAAACAATGTGTAAACTGCTTGAGCTCTGAATACTTTTTACATGTTATTTTAATATTTTTAATAAACTTTCTGTGTCGGAATAGGATATTGAGAGCAACCAGTTATTGATTTTAATCTAAGCTTGATAGGTAGTACAGTTTTTAAAGTCGATATGTTTCATTACTCTTTGGTAAATATAGGTTAACATGAATTTTGAGTCTTTTTGCGAAACTAGTGCGAACAAAGTGTCTCGTAGGCCTGAAAACTCGCTTTGTTAGTAAATTTTGATAGTCTGGTGATTTTTGCACGACAGTGTGGTGTTTTAAGCAGGCTCTAAGTATATACAACTGTCGTACGTTCAGAACTTTTGCTTCGGCATAAAGTTGTGTTTTTTTAATATATAACTTGCAAGATTTGATTACAGACAGGTGAAAGTAAGTAAAAGCTTGTAATGATAAATAGCAGTTAGGGAAGACCCATATCCAGAACATCACTAGTTATTTCTGTTTGAACAAATGTACGAATTCCGATCGGTAGTGCTCTTATATCCCCGATTCGTTTGTGAGAGACTGAGATATTAGCTCGCTGTATTATTGGATACTGTGGAATGTGCTTGATTTATACTCGCGGGAACTATCGCGTTAATTGATGGAGGGTGTTTATTCTTGCAAGAATTAATGTATGGGGGTTTCAATTAATTTATACGAGTATAATATCTATTTATGTAATAATCTAAGGTGCAGGTGCAGTTGAAAAATACTTTATGACCTATTTTAAGACCGTACGTAGGTATCTACTAAATATATACAAAAATCGTTAAAAATTGTCCAGCTGTTTAGGAGTAGCTTGTTAACAAACACTAACACACACACTATGTATATACCTACATTAAACATAATATATGTATGTAGGTAAAACCGCATGCATCTAGCTCAATGTCGGTTCCCTTTAAGACAGAGCCCTACGAAAAATTATATCAAATCCACTTGAGAACTCCGGAAATTTAATAAAGCGAACGGTCTGTCCAAATTGATAATTGCGAGTACGCGCTCAAAACTGAGTTTGGCCTGTCCATTAGCGGCTTATCCCAAACACTTCTGAAGTGACGAAATACCGAACGATTCGCACCTCCTTTTCAGAGTTGGCGAACTTTGCGAAGCAATTGTGAGAGGTTTCCCGTTGGAATCGATGTTTTATGTTCACTATGCTTCGGGAATACCGTTATGATTGTTGGGAATGAGTTGTTCGATGTTTATGTTAAGTGCTATAAACTTAGGTAAACATAAAAGTAACGACTTAGGTTAGGTTTGGTAATGTTGAAAGTTGAAAACGTACGAGCAAAATGTATAGATGTAATAGGTATTATTATACAATATTTAAGGACCTGTCGTACTATAAAAGGCAATTGAGTATTCTTTGAAGGTTGGAATGTCCTTAGGTAAAATAGTATATTAGTCTTCAAAAGCCCAAATAAAATACACTTCTTACGTTGGGCGCCAATTTGGAAGCTTGCAAAATTATTTATTTTTAGTAGTCTTAGTAACAAATAACACGACCTTATGGGCCAACTTTTGGCACATTTTCAAATACACTTCTAAAAACCAGTATATTTTGTAAACAATGTCACGATGTTCACTTGAAAAAAATAACTAAAAGCACCTGATCGCAGTCCGTTCTATAAGTGACTTACACTAGCATTTTCAGTCGTACCCTCGCCCTCCTTCTGCTTTGCTCAACTTCAAAATCAAACTTCAAATCGAAAGAATGGCGCAACCCCATGGCGAATGGCGTCTTCTTGAACGTTTTCTTGAATTTAGGACTCCGAATCGTGGGCGAGGACAAGATTAAAATATCGGTGTGTCTTACTAGAGGCTAAGATTTAAAATAGTTCTAATTATTATTTAGGTATCAAAAATATACCCTCCTCTTTATTGGAGTTCGCATTCCCTAGGGTTGAATAGAAAGACCCAAAATATTATGAGTAGTGAGATTGAACAATTGTTTGGTAGATGGAAAACTTTTGTACACGCGGCGGACCGGAGAAATCAACGGACCATTGAAATTTTACACGGCTTAGTACGTTTATATTTATTTTTCTTTTGGGATCAATGTGATATTGCTCTCCTTTACAATTTGTGTGATTTGTTGTAAGATATTTGGCTATTCAGCAATTTTGCATAATGATATTTAATATTGAAACTTAAATTCTGCTACGGATATAATACTCTATTTGGTGCTATCTAGACTACAGGAATGTAAGAAATGAAATTTTCTTCATGAAATAAAACTGAATCGTTTTTTTATTCACTTATGTAGTTTGCTCTAAAATTTATATTTCAATTTAAAAATACATTTTAATTTCAAGACAGTGCAAAGACCTAAGTCTTCCACAAGAAGACTTAGGTCTTTTACTATATTTTGCCTTTTATTTTCCAGTAAAGACCACTCTTTTGTGACTCTGAATACTGTCACTGCTCGAGCATATTCCCTTAATTGATTAAATTCTCCTGGTTTCCCATTGATAATTATCATAATTCCCAATTCTCCGATTTTTATACTAAATAGGCCTA